>JAITYX010000002.1:2430000-3050000 GCA_021018815.1 Talinum fruticosum | reverse complement strand
AACAAGCTCAACCATATAGGAACTTGATTTGGAAGTTGCTGTGGAATTAAATGAAAATTATTTTAATATAAATTTACTATTACTTTATTCTTATTCCTTATAAATTACTAAATATATTATGGTTCTTTGTGAAATTTTTATTCCTTATAAATTAATAAATATATTATGGTTCTTTGTGAAATAAAAGTATACTGTAATTTTTATGTATCCATATAAAAATAAAGACTTAAATTAAAATTACATTACCTATAAAAAGAGGGTCGATAAACTTTTCTAAATTAAAACTACATTATCTATCAAAAAGGATCTAAGAAATTTTCTTAATGGCTTCTTTAAATAGAAAATTGTTGTTATTAAAACTAACAAAGAAAAACAAAATTTTGACGAAAAGAAATTTCTTTTTAAATTAAAGTTACCACTGAAAAGAGCGGCGGTTTTATAATTTTAGAGAATAAAAATATTTTAAAAAGTGACAATACTTGATATTTATAGAAAAAAGTAATGAATAGAGTGACGATACTAGAGTTTCAGAAAAGAAAAAAAGAAGAATGACTGATTGAATGTAAATTTTGTAAAATCTAAATTTTAAATATATATAATTTAATTAATATGTTTATAATAATCTAAATTTGATGTAAAAGAGTGTTTTTTGTTTCTAAAGTAGTGTTTTTTGTTTTCTTCTTTTTGGAAGAGGGTTGGGGGAGATACTTGGAACAAGAAAGAAAAAAGGAATATTCGTACTTCTCTAGGGTTTTGGCGCATATAAAAGAAAAGTGTTGGACTAACAAAGCTCTCCTCTTTAGCTTCTTCTGCTCCGCCTCATTTCGTTCTACTTCTACCTATTTCTCCATCCCGGCAGCTGCTTTCCTGCTCGTCACCAGATTTCAATCCAATGGCGGTGATTTTCAAGGATCTGCACACTGAATCCGGTCTCAAATCGCTCGACGACCACCTCTCTGGAAAATCATACATCTCCGGGTACTCTATATCCTCTTCTCTCTCTACAATGCTGTCTTCAATTCAATTGACTGATTATGATGCTCAGCTTGGATCGAATTCCATTCTTATTCGCTTTAGTGTACTGATATTGATTCGAGGTGTGAATTCAGTTGAGATGATAGTTGTTGTAGTTAATATTGTATCTGTCTGATCTGATTGATGTGACGCTTTCAATTTCTTCTTTAATCACTGGAATTAACGTTTGATTTAAACTTCAAGCCATTAGACAATTGGTGAAAAATTCAATCTGCATTTGGGAATATTAATTTTATGTAAAAGTAGTAAATTGTGTCAGATTCGCTTTTGGGTACCTGGGTTTCGAGAGATATTTTGGATGATTTTATGCATTGTGGAAATCTTACATGGCTGAATGGAGGGATTGAGCTATTTCATGTGCGTAGCTGTACTCTATCATACTTTGACCTCCTAAAAGAAAAATATGTTCTTTTGTACAATTTGGTGTGATTTCTTTCGCTGAATTTGTATTGTTGGAGGCAGTTATTATTGGATTGTTTTTTCCAATTATAAATAAATATTTTGTCCTTTATGTAGAGATGCATTGACGAAGGATGATATTAAGGTCTATGGTGCAGTGTTGGAGAAGCCTAGTGATGCTTACCCCAATGCCAGCAAGTGGTATGAGTGTGTCTCTAAGCAGCTTGCTGCAAGGTGAGTAACCCTTTTGATTTCGATTTAAGCCTTCTTGTAAGTATTTATGGACTGCACCTTGATTAGTTAAGGACTATTGTTTTTATGGAAAGATGCTTAATTATTTGTGTATGTGTTCTGATCATATGACCGTTATTTTCTTTTAATGTCCTCGGAATCCGATTATATGCTTTTGGCCTTGATCATGCTAGTTTTATCTCATCTATTGGAATTCTCTGAAAGTGAATTGCTTTTCCTGATTCTTGCAATTAACTACATGGCAGTTTCCCTGGCCAAGCTATTGGAGTGAGGTTTTCTATTCAAGCAACTCCAGCTGTCTCTGCCCCTTCTGCTGAAGAGAAGAAGGTTTGTTTTAAGACTAGTTCCTTTTGTATTCTTAGTTATTTCTTTGCTTCTTATGAGCTAGGTCTTTTCCTTTGATGCTGGTATGTAATTTTATTAATAATATTTACGAGTAGAATATCACCAATTTGCTTTTCAATATTGGGGATACGATTTTAGATGTCAACTGAATGAAGTTGTTGTGGTGTTTTTCCTGATTGATGAGCTCTGTGGTGAAAAAAATGAGAGAAACACAAAGAAAACAGAAATGCTAGGTAGCTCTTCTTAGATGTCATTTTTATAGATTAAAAATTGGCTTCAAGGACATGTTTTTACATAAACCCCCCTCTCAAATTGGCTCAGTTTTGTGTTTTGTGTCTATATTTTGGGTATAATTTCTTTGCTCTCAAGTGTGTGTGTGTGTGATGTGTTGTCTTTTTCTGTGTAGATTATTTTGTTCTTTGTACCCTTTTGGGGTTTTCTCTCCTTTCTTTTCTGCAGTAGTGTGTAGTCGGTCTGTGATGACAATAATGTTGCACCCTGTATCATAGGAAGCACTAACAAATAGTGCTAGCCTTTGAGCGAGGGTGCACAAAGAAACAGCTGTGTGAATGCAGCAGCGGCCAGACAACCGTGGAGATGGATCCACAGATGGGCTACTCAAGAGTGCTCCTTGTCTACTAATTCCATCTCACATTTTTTCATGCCCATTTCATTAACTATATATATATATATATATATATATATATATATATATATATATATATATATATATATATCTATGTATAGAGAGAGAGAGAGAGAGTTGCAAACTAGAAATGCGAAGTGGCTTACTAGGCTTATAACATAGGTTCATGTTATGCATCACTCTCTTATAAATTATTCAGTTCTGGTTGTTAATGTTCATCTTGGTGTTAACTGAGGAAAAAATGTGCACAAATACACTGGTTGTAGAATTTACAGCTTTTGGCTTTGGTTAGCGTTCTGTGATGTGAGGATTATAAGTTATAATGGATGATCAACATGTATTGATTTACATTTGGGATTGTTTAAGTTCTGGGGTAGACAGGCCCCTTATCATATTTTTCTAAATTGACTTACAGATATGTAGGGTATAAATCATCCACTACTCTTATAAGCAATGTGTTGCTAGTAAGGATATATCTGCTTTCTTCTTCATACTCCAGCATATTTCTGCTGAAGTGAAGATCCTTTGTTGTGTTCTCTAGTTTAGGCATCTACTGCATCATGAACTCCATGCAGCAACATTTTTAGGATGTGATGTATATTGCTGCAGATGGTAGTCATTAGCCTTTATGCTGTCCAATTTTAAGTTTTTCAAGTCTGCATAGAGAAAATTTGAATTGAGTTTTTAGGTGGCTTAGTTGTCAGTGATTATTAATTTCCAGATGGTGTGATGAGATGATTTTGTGTGTATAAGAAGATCCATTGTTGTACATTGTTGTGCATTGTTTGACTTGCATTTACTCAATCATTCTAGTTTCAATAGTCGTATGATTTGACGGTACTCTTTCGTCTAATTTGTCAGGAAGCACCTGCTGGAGATGATGATGATGATTTGGATCTCTTTGGTGATGAGACTGAGGAGGACAAGAAGGCTGCGGAGGAAAGAGAGGCCGCTAAGAAAGCATCTTCCAAGAAGAAAGAGAGTAAATATCTTCATTTTTCACACCCTACATTTGCATAATGCTGGTGTATACCCCCTCAAATTAAGGAGTTTCATAGTCTGTCAACCTCTTCCCTGATAATTTGACCTTTTCATCAAAGGTGGGAAATCTTCTGTCCTGCTTGAAGTAAAGCCATGGGATGATGAGACGGACATGAAGAAGCTCGAGGAAGCTGTTCGCAGCGTCCAAATGGAAGGCCTCTTGTGGGGAGCATGTACTATTTCACCTTTCCCTTATCACCAATTTCTAGTCCTTTTCCCCCTTTTTAGGTGAAAGCCAAAAGCGCTTGGCTTGGTGGCTTTCTGGACTCATTCCTTTTGGGAAATGTGTAGTCCTCAACTTGGGGAGGCTTTGGGCTTAGGGCACGAAGCTATATTTACTTTTGTATTTTTGAGCTGAATGCTAACACTTCTACTTTTCTGCAGCAAAACTGGTTCCAGTTGGTTATGGTATCAAGAAGTTGGTAATCATGATGACAATCATCGATGACCTTGTGTCTGTGGACAACCTCATCGAAGAACACCTCACAGTCGAGCCAGCCAACGAGTACATCCAGAGTTGTGACATTGTTGCCTTCAACAAGATTTAAGAGGACCGAGAATCCGGATTTTCTCCCCCTTCCCTTTTGGCTTACAAGATTTTGTTTTCATTTGTGTTTCTTATTATAGATGTGTACTCTTTGAGCCTTTGAGATGTGGGTGTTCTATAAGGAACAACATTTAGCGCTGATATAATTTTAAAAATAGTACCGATGTTCCTTTGGATGCTTTTGATCAAAAATTCAACTTGTGTTCTAAAGATAGTGGGTTTTGTTAAATTGTTTTGTAGGTATAACCTTGTGTTACATAAACTTGGTATGAACGGTCATTTCTATGTTTTGGAATGAAGGCTTAAGCAGCCCAAATGTCTACTTTGAATTTAAATTGTGGAACTTTTGATAAAATTTATCATTTGATAAGTTATCTTGATGTAGTATTTTTGTAAGACTCGCTCATAAATTTGTGAATTTTTCTTTTTTAAAATACTTTTTCAGCTATTGGTAGATAAGCTATGAATTAATATGATCATCTGATTTTTTTATTCTTTTTCTCGTCTTAATTATAACATACATGTACAAAGTAGAGGTATCATAATCCTAATCATGGACTAAAGGCCAAAGATATCATAATCCTAACGATGGACTAAAGTCCAATCTTGGCTCGTATAGATTAAAATGTTCCCAATATGAATATTCTATCGTTTCAGCGATAAAATTAACGCGTAATAATTAGGATCATGAGCGATTAGCAGCCATTAGGAATACAGTAGTTGTTAGTGTTTATCAAGTCAAAATCGGGTTCCTTTCCTACTTGCTGATGCGGAGTTGCTGACGACCTCGCGAACTTTCGTGTGGCGAATCCAAGACTTTTCGTTGCCCAGGGTAACAAGGCAAACACTATATTTTACAATTGAATACATCCATTATCATCCACATCCCCATTTTTGGCTTACTAATACATCCATTTGACGCCTATCCCTGGTAATCTCTCTCTCTCTCTCTCTCTCTCTTAATTTCAATTTTTTTTTCTTGATACAAATCTTTGCAGTCTGCTTCATGTAGGTTTAATACTAAGTTTCTTGGTCAGTTGAAGTTCTGTTCTTTAGATCAAATTTGCCCTTTTATTGGCGTCTAGAATGATTTTCCATGTGGGATTAGTATGGGGTATTTAAAACGTTGACGCTTGCTAGAATTGGTTGTTTGAGTGTTTGGATGTGTCAAATTCTCCTATCTCCTGAATTTCAGATCTTACAGTTAATCAAAGTCTACTAGAATTGGACTTGTTTCAGAATTCAGAACCCTAAGGAGCGAGGAAAATAACTGTGGTCCATTTCTGATTTTCTGTGGTGTCTTAAATAATATGCAAGTTTCACCCCCTATTTGGAAAAATCTGTAGTAGTAATTTGGAACGCTGTTGGTTATTTTGCTGTGATATTAAACTGAACGTTGGAATTACAAATTCCTGATGCAGATAACTTCTTGTGGTTGGTCTGATTTGAAGTTGGTGGATTTTAATTTTGAGAGTAAATTTTGACTGTAAGACGGCTAAGCAGTGTGAGAACTACGATGTCGAGTGACAGTGGAAATGCACATAGTTGCTATAAATGCAGGCAGCCAGTTCGCCTTTCTAGCCGAGCCATGGTATGCATTCGCTGTGAGGTAGGGTCTGTGCCGGAGTCAGAGTTACGTGGTGGTGGTGGATATGGGTCCTTTGGATTTAGGGATTTGTCGAGAATTGTTGACGCATTAGACTCGTTGATGATTAGCAATAGCCCCGAGAACAGGTCTGAATTGATGGAAGCCTTGGATGCTCTTAGGACCCAAGGTAGGACACATGGTGTGGATTCTGAGACTCGGGTTAACTATTCAGACCAACTTTCTGCATTGTTGGAAACTCTAGATTCTCTTGGGAGCCAGAGGAGGAGAATGAGATATGGTGTGGACTCAGAGCATGCTAGTCCTTGGTTGATGGAGTTGATGGAGCAACTGATGAACGATCAGCTGGGCCCACCACCAGCACCCTGTTCAGTGATCGATGCACTTCCCTCTATCAAGATCACCCGTGCCCATCGTAGGATCGAGTCACATTGCCCAGTTTGTAAAGACCAGTTTGAGATGGGCAGCAAGGCACGACAGTTGCACTGCGGCCATTTTTATCACTCTGACTGCATTGTCCCCTGGTTGGTCCAGCATAACTCCTGCCCAGTCTGCCGTCATGTTTTGGGCTCTAGTTTCCCTTCTAACTGTCATTCTAGCGATTCAAGAGGGAGGGAAATTAGTGAGCAGAGCCCGTGGAGGAGAATCCCACTCTCGTTCCTCTGGCATTTTTGCTCGTCAAGCACTCTGGAGAGAATCATGAGATGAACAACTCAGGATGGCTGACCTTATTTCTAGGTGATCAATGTCTCTTTGTTTGCTTAGTATTCATACTGTCTTTTGTTGCACGTCCATATATGATTGAATTTGTCAACCTCCCGTTTCTGACAATTCTAGCCTTTTTATTAAAGGTGGGGAATGTTGATTGTGCCCGAAGTGAAGCCATACATGGGAGATGGACAGGAAGAAGCTCCAAGAGGCTGGTCATAGTGTCCAGATGGAAGGCCTCTTCGGGGTGCCTGTACTTTTCCATCTTTCCCTTGGCTCAAACTGTATTATACCAATCCGCTGAGAGCCGAGCGTACAACGAACATGTGTTTGAGCTGAGTGTTCTCATTGCAATGTTGTCTGCAGCAAAACTGGTTCGAGTTGGTTCTAAGAAGATGCAAATCATGTTTACCATTGTATTTGTCTCGATGAACGATGACCTTGTGTCGGTTTACAACCTCATTGAAGACCTCCTCATGGCCAAGTTAACCAACAACCGCATCGATCTGGAGTTGCGACATTGTTGCTGTCAAGTTTTAATAAGATTTTAGAGGATTGACAATCTGGAATATCTCCCCTTGTGCTCTTGAAGAGATCTCGATTTCGTGTTTGTTCATACACTTTGGGCCCTTGAGGCATGGGTGTTCTGTAAACAATCATTATTAGCACTGCGATTTCATATAATAGAACAGATGATGTTTGGATGCCTTTGGTGAAATTCTATCAAAGGTTATGGCTCTTGGTAAATTTTTATTTGTATTTTTTTCCAGGCATCACCCTATTGTTGGGTTAGGTTTTTTTTTGGGGTCGGGGCAAGTGGGCAACCCATTCAATAATTTTATACGTTTTGAATTTTCATGTAAGTCACTTAAGTATATCAAAATAAATATTCTATTTTCAACCTAAATAGAGAACAATGTTTAGATTCTATTATTCTAGATTAAATTCAGTCCAATATTTTGAATTAATGCTATATGATATATTAATTTGACCAAAAAAATTAACAATTTGGATCCAACCTAGTTCCCAACGGGGTTTGGGACCCGTATGTAAAGCGGTCCATATGAGGGAAGAAGGGGTAAAGGGATCGGGGCCTAACCCATTGCAAGTCCAATGAAGTCCTCTATCACTAGAGGAAATTGCTCTAAATTCAAATTTGGGAAGGGCATGTTACAGATAAACTAAGTGCCATTACGCAATTTAGCGTGTTGGCTTTCCTGTTTTAAAGTTTTGTTTATAAATTTATGAATCTTAGTATTTTTTATAGAGATTTCTGTAAAAGAGTCTCCTACTTTGTGGGATAGAAAAAGAGGATGCTTTTGTGGATACTTCCATGTAGAAGAGGTTGGTTAACTCATAATCATCTAGATTTGGTATAACTTATTTTTCGTGTCTACGTGGTGATATTCACCTACTTTTTGGTATGGTAAAATCCTTGATATTTCAGCTTCCAACATATGACGAAAATACGGTTGGAAATAATCTGTATTGCTAATTCATTTTCCTTCTTTTTTTGATTTTTTTAATCTAAGATATCAATTTAAGTAGATTTAATAATATTTTGAGCCGAAGAAAATGTTGTAGGGCGAGGGAGGAGAAAATTTTCACCTATCTCACAAGATTGTATCATAAGTTAATTATACTAAAATTTCTGATAGTATAGTTTAATTAGCCAAGGAGTTGCTCGTAGTAGATATTATGCTTGGGGTTAAAGTTATGGAACAAAATTAGGAAAGGCATGATGGAAATCCTCCTAAATGAGGAGCATATCAAGCTTGAAAAAAATGTCATAATGTTCTATGAAGCAGTTTACGAAGTCGGAATATATAATTAAGTACTCCCAAATTAGTTGGCGAGAATTTTTCATCTTATTCGCATACTCTTTTGGTAATTTAGACAATCGGTTATTTTCTTTTCGTGCATCACGAATGTGTGTTATTTTTATTTAAGTACTAGTTTGTTGTAACTTGATTGACTTACTAACAATCCGAAAAAGGAGAAAAAACATAATCTTATAGAATTTGTTGTAGCGATTATTCAGGTATATATCTCATTAAATCAAATTAGGTATTAATTTTTTTTGATGGAAATAGGTAAAATTAGGCATTAATAGTATTATCTTTTGATTTGTTATTTTTCTTTTTGAGATTATAATATTTTATGCCAATTTGGAAAGCCGAGAAATAAATGAATTTTCAAATCCCCCTTCGACAAATCCTGTTTCAAATATTCAATGAGTAAAATACCGTGTCGTTTGGGTTCGTTCTAGACGGAAGGCATGAATGAAACGACAGGGGAGGAGACCACGACTTCATTATTTATTTATTTTTTAAAAAAGAAAAAACAAAATGGGCCGAAGACTTGGGATGGAGAGAGAGAGAGAGGGCGCAATACGCCACCGGCGTATAATAAGATCCCTTATAATTTTTACTTCCTTCTTCATCCATTCCCTCATTCGCAATTTGGGTCGCAATACATCCCATTATCAATTTATCACGGCCTTATCAAAAATTAATCCTTGGTTCTCATGATTTTGTAGGATTTCTCTCTCTTCAATTTCAGATTTTGTCTCTTCTCTCTCTCTTTCTCTTTCTCATTCTGTCACACTGTCACTGCAGTTCATGATGGCTGTCCCTGGTAATCTCTCTATGTCTCTATTTTTGGTGTGAATTTGTTTTTCTTGTGGTTGATTCAGGGTTTTGCAATCTCCGTGATGTGGTTTTTTTTTTTTTTTTAATTTGTGGGGTTGTTGTGAATTTATGTTATCTAATTCCAGTTTGCCTCTTATGGGCTTCGAGATGTGTTTTTCTGGTCGTCATTTTTTATGTGGATTCAGTTTTTGGGCACTGATTGATGCATGCTGGAATTTTTATTTTACTAATAGAATCTGTGTTTCATTTTTGCATCTCATGGATTCAGATCTCTATGTTAAATGAAGTATTGAAACTGATGTTTAATTTTCACATCTCGTGAGTTTTTGATGTGGAATTACAATTAATCACTGAATCTCTGAGTTAAAAGAAATATTGAAATTGATGCATTTGTATCAGAAACCTAAGTGGGTACTGAATAATCTTGATGGTTTTTGCGGTGACTTTGGTTTGTTAATGCTTGAATTTCTCTTCTATTTGGGGAAATCTGAAGAAATTTGCAAACCTTTTGAAAACATTGCATTGAATTCACAAATTTCTTGATGCAGAATAACTTGTGGTTATTTTGAAGTTGATTTGGGAGTTTGTTAGGGAGACTTTGACTGTTAAGGGGAACAAGGAGTAAGAGCACTACGATGTCAAGTGTTGGTGGAAATACACACTGGTGTTATCAATGCAGGCAGCCTGTTCGCCCTCGTGGCCAAGCCATGGTGTGCCCTCGATGTGAGGGAGGCTTTGTGCAAGAGTTAGAGGAGTTAGGTGGTGGTGGTGGTGGTGGTGGTTATGGATCCTATGCGTATAGGGATGGCCACGGTTCTGATGAACTGTTGGGAATCTTGGATTCTTTGATGGTTAGGAATAACCCCGAGCATAGGTTAGGATTGATGGAAGCCTTGGATGCTCTTATGACCCAAAGGAGGAGATACGGTGTTGATTCAGAGCCTCGGCAGAATAACCCAGATAATTTTTTTGCATTAATGGATGCTTTGGAAGCTTTTAGAAGTCAAAGGAGGAGGAGATATGGTGTTGATTCTGAGCGTCCTAGTCCTTTGTTGATTTTTCAAGGGCAAATGCCCTCTAGCACGCCTAGAAGTGGGGGAGGGTTAGAGATGCTCTTACATGGGAGCCCGGGAGTTGGGGTTACCCGGGGAACAGTGATGATTTCTTTGTTGGGCCGGGCTTGCAGGAGTTGATGGAGCAACTGATGACTGATCGGCAGGGTCCACCCCGGCGCCTCGTTCAGCAATAGATGCAATGCCCACAATCAAGATCACTCGTGCTCATCTTCAGACTGACTCACATTGTCCTGTTTGTAAAGACCGGTTTGAGATGGGGACTGAGGCACGGCAGATGCCCTGCAACCACATCTATCACTCTGACTGTATTGTCCCGTGGTTGGTTCAGCACAACTCTTGCCCAGTTTGCCGTCGTGTTTTGGGCTCTAACCCTTCAAACCGTGGGCAAAACACTAGTAGTGGGACTAGCAACCATTCAAGGACGAGGGAGAGCAGTGATCAGAATGCGGGGAGGAGGAATCCTTTCTCGTTCCTGTGGCCTTTTCGCTCATCAAGCTCTACCAACACCCGTGAATATGCTGCCACAAGTGGTGGCAGCCCAACAACTACAACGACCACAACTACAACTACTCATGGAGAGAACCATGAGATGCACTACACAGGATGGCCTTTTGATTACTAGGTGATTCCTGTGTTCGCTTGGTATTTTTACTTTTCTTTATTTGCAATCCTTGGTGATAAGTTCAGCGTACCCAATTGAACTTGGTAAATATGTGGGGTGGGGCGGAGGTGTTTTGGTTCTTTGGATGTTTTTGGTTCTTTGGATGAAAGGATTTCACATTTCATGGTTTCTATACCATAATGTAGATATGTTTTTGATATATTTATTTTTGTGCCTATGTTTCCATATTTTCGTTGTTGTGACTTGTGATATTCTTTATTGAACCTCCCTTTTTTGATGTCATGTTTAGGGGCTTAAAGCCAATGTAGACAAGCCTTGTAAATTGGTGTCTGTTATTAACCATTTTGGGGTTTTGTTTGGGGGTATAAAGGTAAAATATAGCCGATATTTCTACTTAGGTATCCGGTATTAACCTCTAGAGATCCCTAGTTAATCTAGCTATCACCCTATGAACATGTTTTCTTTGATTAATTTGTGTTGCAAAGAACTTGTCGATAAAGACAGATTGTGGCAATGTAAAATTGTGTGGTTTGACCTTCTCAAACCCAAGATTTGACCGGAATCGAAACACGAGTGTTGTGCTAATTCTAATGAATGCTTGCATGTAGATGCCTGACTTCTTTCCCAACAGTCGCTGAATATGGGAGAAGGAACTAGGCGTGTAAGCTAACATATCTTAATCATTTTTGTGGTAATAAAAAAACCCTTGTAGTATTTAGCTGTTGAGGTGATGAGGTCCGTAGAAGTTTAACATGTACCAATCTACCACGATTTGGTTAGGGTGAAATTGTCAGCCAAGTTGGACAAAGTTGTAGTCTTCCTATCTTCAGTGAATCTAGAAAATTTGTCGTCGATGTCCACTTTTGAGTTTTCTTCGATGTCCACTTTTGAGTTTTCTTGGACGAGTTTTCTTGGATGTCCACTTTTGAGTTTTCTTGGATTTTTGAAGTGTCGTCGATGTCAACAGTTGCCGAGATGTTGTCATTGGCAACATGTATCTGCCCTGCTTCCGGTTTGGTTTGTGGCTTTTGCAATAAGAGAATATGGTCTAATTTCCAAATTTTTAGATCAAACCTTATAAACATGTCTATACACTCCTATCCGACTTAATAGACTAGATTAAAAAATCTCACAATACCAAATACCGATTACAGTTAACAATAAAGGTAACTTATCCTTAGAAAGCTCCCGGTCCAAACAAATATGAAGCATAAAAATCAATTGATGAAGCTTGCTCTGTTTCAACACTGTTACAGCTCAAAACATTTCATCTCAGAGCAGTTGCATTTGCCGGTAATCTTGAGTTTTATGTGTGACTGAGGTTGAGCAATTCTGATAAAATGACCCAGCTGGCGCTACCCATGACTAGGGAAAGGGTGAGCTTTCCTCCTGGAACAAGCGGGCCAACTTTTGGGAACTCTGGTGAAGTCAAGTATCGGTCTGACCAAGCCATTGCTGCTGGGAAAATTCCGAACAGCACCAAAACTGGAGGCACATAGCAAAAACTGAATTTTCATTTTCTTTTGGTGCATATGAGACGCAAAGACCAATGTATGTAGGACTCAAACCAAGGACCCTGATAATAACTTCCAAGATCTTTTCCAAATATTCAAGTTGGTACCCAAATTATATGTGTGGAATTTGTCGGAGGACAGTATGAGACTTGGGAAGTGGTAATAGGGAGTCATTGCTCATTTCAGGAATGGGGATAATTATTTCCAGAACCTATCACATATACCCCTGAATGACCCCCCCAGCCCCCAACGAAAAAAAAAGGTTTTATTGGTCCTATGTTAAAAAATACTCTATATTAAAGAAAGTAGAGGAGGGTTTTGGTAACACATTTTGCTTTCGTCCCTTATAATCTAGGTGTCCAAAAGTTAACGTAGTGTGTTGTGAATCAGGCCTTAAAATAAATTAGTACGAAGTGGATTCAGACATGTATCTTTACAAAGAAATGTACCTTTGCAAAGCCCTAAATCCTCTACTCACGATTGCATTTGCCGACCCCCTGGTGAGAACTGGAGGCTTTATTTGCAATCACAATCCCTTTTTCACACACAAAGCAAACAACATAGAGTGTTTCTTCCCTCTTTTTTTTTTCTTTTTTTTGGGGGGGTTGTTTGGGTTAGAGGTTCATCATGAATGAAAATATCCTATATTTTTTTCAAAAAGAAACTCACCCCGCCCTACCGGGGTGGTACGTGATAAGAGTGTAACCCCCCAACCAAAAAAAAAAAAAAACAAAAACACACACAGGCAAAAATGAAGAGGAGCAAGAGTGGCAGTGGGTGGTACCTCCATATGTTCCGGCAAAATCCAGAGCCTTGAAAAAATCTCGGGGTCCAGCAGTGCAAGCACTAATGGTGGGAACAAGGTGATGAGATAAGGGAGTGGCCTGCTTTGTCCTGTTGGGAGTTGCAGCACTGCACACATTAAGCCAAAAACAGTTCAGCTTTCAGACCAAACACATGCACCGCAGCATCATTAGATAAATAGATACATATACTCTATTATACAAAACGTCTTCTCAGTGAAATTCAATTATTTTTCCCTGATAAAGTCACCTGAAATTGGCGCAAGTATAAATGGATACTATTATTTGTTGGTTATTATTTGGCTGATAAAGTCTGGGAATTGGAATGAATTCAAATGCCACCTGATGGAGCTTAATGGGTAAGGAAGATTAAGTTAACCAACATGAAAGCCGAAAGAGGACATATATTGGGAAGTGTGATCCTAGCGAAACCAAAAATTCAACAAAAATAAGAACTAGAGCTTACAGTCGGCTATGAAGTCAGCAAGTCCCAAAATGAACCCAATATATGATGTTGTGATAGCGAGAAGTGAGAAAACCTCAACTATTGGCTGCATTATATGCACGTTGAAGAAGAATGATATTAATCATATGTCAAGCTGCTTCCTGAAGTTTTGCAACAACCATAGGTAAAAAGAGCTCAAAACTTGCTTACACCAACGAGACCATTACTCGACCGCAGCTGCTCTAATGGGTCGACAATTTTCTGTACATCTGAACCTAGATTTGTGATTGTGCCAAGAATTACACCATTCCAAACAAGAAACAGAGCTAGTGGGATAGCTGTTCCCAGAATAATCGCAGTCCTGCAAAAGAAAGAAGTAAATTCTCTCTCGCTATTCCAGATACAGAAAATAATAAAAGCATTAGTGGCGTCATGGAGAGGTGGCACTGTGCACTATGGGATTTTGATTGGTGGTCTGAAGTCTGAAAACCTTAGAATTAAGCTCCAAACCACATTATGCTGTAATGCCCTAACAATTGCAAGCAACACGAATATTTCATGCTTGTTCAATTTCGGAAAGCCTCAGGTTAGTAACTGCACAGGGTAGGGTCGGGGGGTTCTGGAGTCCACATGTACTCAATGTTACACTTACGCCTGACAGGGAGAGATCATACAAAGTCTGCCTAGTTTACATTTCGGACTCCTCAGCCCTGGATGATCGTACAGTAACTGTGTCAGAGATGCTATTTCCTGGAGACCCACAAGCAGTGCATAAAATGATACTTAAATGACATCCAAACAAAAGTGCACCGAGAACTTCAATTCAGTGCCAAATCAGACTGTCAATGAAAGGCAACTAACTGTATTACTGTAATTCGCCCATTGCTTCAAATACAACACAGTAAGATTTGTGCAGTGCCAACCAGGTTTTCACCTTACTTTTGACAGGTCACCCTCCAGATTTGTGCAAAGAACAGGCACGACATTCTGACCAAGCAAAGAAAAACTTTGCATCATATTTCAACTAAGCTAATCTTATTATAATTCGAACTAGGAGCTGATTTTACCTGATAGACGAATGCAAGTGCTATAACAGGTATGCTTGAAGGCACGGCTTCAAAATTGGCTTTCAAGAGAGCTTCCCAGTGTAGGTCTCCACTAGCAACAACCTGGAAAAATATTCACAATAAAATTTTTTTCTTAGAAAGGAAAAATATCGTTGTTTTTTCTAGTATTAACGAACCCAAATGAAATGTAAAACGGAAAAATGTACAGAAAATAAGAAGATTATCATAACAGGGAAAAGTAGAATCAAGTTTGTTACGCAGTTTCTTCCATAGGTCCAACTGTAACAAGCACCAACTAACAAGGATCCTGCAAAGAGGGCTTTGAGGGTACAATCTGCGCAATGTTACCCCTCTAAAGACAAAGGCTGTTTACAAGAAGCTCTAAAAGATAGATACTGTTTTTGTTGTGGGAATAAGAAATGCGAATTCATTCTCCAACAATGTTATTATTGCCTCCGCCTATCATGTCACTTGTATCACATATAATGTTATTACTCTCCAGTAATGTGTTGCATAAGGATATCACCAAAACCCTTCACTCTACTAAGAAGTCAAATGCCTCATATGATCACGCTGCTTGCATATAATTTCATGTAATCAATGCAAGCAAAAATGATACTTTATGCTTATGATTGACTAGCTTCAGACCAAATTGAAATTGCAGCTTTTGTAGCTTTTGTACATGGTGCTTATGAGAAGCGCATAATTCGTAGAGACAAAACTACCAAGCAGGAGGGAGGGAAAATTTAGTTCATAAGGGCGAAACATTACCACTAGTGCCATAAATGAAGCTATGATACCAAACACCAGAACTCCATTAACAGCACCAATTATTCGTTGGCTGCAAGTCGAAAAACAACAAAAACCCCATTCATCATCCTGGTTCAAACTAGCTCAGGAAAAGCTTAAAATAGTGGGAAGAGAGAGAGAGAGAGAACCATTGTACAATGTCTCAAACTGAGTGGCTAGATTATGGAGCAGTAACGAAAACATAGAAGGAAAAAATAAGTAAACATGTGACAAACATTAACGTGATCTGACTCAGCAATGAAAAGCTAGCACAGCAACTGCTTTCACGCAACAGACAGGATTAATATTTAGATATCACTGTTGTCTGGTAAATAATAGATAACGAATACACATCGCACTCCCATTTATTTCATTCCATTAGTATACAGGAAAGTAAACTGAGAAGTGCAAACTCACCTTCCGAAGTAACATAATCCTCCAAAAGCCAGTGAAAAGATTGTTGCACTTTCCCATCTGCCGCACCAATTAAAGCCATTAAAACCTATTTCTCTTCGGCAAAACATATGTAGCCCATTTGGGCTTAAAATTTTTCTATTACTCTTCAGTAAAACATATGTAACCCATTACTAGAGTATGTAAGCAACCACTGTAAAAGATCTCTGACAATGTCTATGACAATATGACCAGAAAACCCTCCAATCTCCATGCATAGAATGAAAAGGGGGAAAAGGCAAAGCACTAAATTTTTTCCCCTAAATTTAACTGAAATGAAATAGGCAGAAAACTCGTACAGTGGAATACCAAGGGAGTTTGTCAATATCTCTGAAGAACGAGCAACATAGGCAACGAGGAGGGCGTAATGTATGAAAATGTAAGACCAGCTGGAACACAAGGAACAGAGTCATTAATTGAAGAATGAAATGCATCCTCAACACACAAATGAGTTCCATTGGATGTACACTGCTCAGATGCAAGTACACTCACAACATGGACTTACTCGCAAGAAGGATCAGCAATATTTCTATACTTATATGATATTCACTGTAGATTCGCTCATATAGCAGCTACATGAAAAAAAGGTTGACACCAGACCATATATATTACCCTGTACTTCCATCTCAGGTAGCATGTCAGGGAGAAAATGGGCGCAACCTTGTTACGAAACTAACTCATTCTTTCATCCAGAACAATCTACACAGGGGATTCAGTATCAACTCTTATCCAGTTATCCAGCAGTTAGGTAGAAACATGATTAAAGTCTTACTCCCACTCAATAAGAGTTTAGGATGATAAGGAAAACATGATTAGATATTTGAACCACATAAGATTCTACTTATGTAATGTCCTCAACTATGCCTACAGATCCTTCAGCAACTAAGTTGCACTAAAATAAAATCTCATAATTTCATGTCCCAGAACGCAATCATAATTCATAAAAGTAGTCTTACCAAGCAATTTGCACTCCCACTGACCCTAAGGTTCTCTTTGCCATAGACACCTGGAAGAAAACTATCAGAGTCACACATTCACATCATAAAGGGAAAGACCATCTTAACAATGCCTTGTCAAGCCTACATTGCAATCTATCCTTACGATTCTCAATACATGCAGTGGATTAAAACCACCAAAAACAAAAAGGATACTAAATGATTGAAGTATAACAAGTATTAGGGAAATGCATGATTTTTATGCTATGTATATGTATTTTTCTTCATGTTCGCTAATCCTACATTCCTACCACTGCTCTTACCAATCACACTTTTCATACCATTTTTTATGGGTCTTCCCATAAGCCTTTCTATGAACTCATGGCTGGAGTAAGATTGCATAAATCTTGACTTATCTAATTCCGCCCCAAGGGACACATCAAGGCTTGTTGCTGGAATGTTGGCTACTTCATAATGTACTATAGTAATAGGGCGAATGACTACAAATTAAGCGATAGTCCCCAGGGATCAAATGTGGTTTCAGTCACAATTGCGGTTTTGGTTGCGATACAAAAACTTGCTCTAATGTGGCAATCACGTTTCATTTTGCTGTTGTCACGGGTGAAAACGTAGTTCACTCATCTTGAAAACCTTTCCGAAATGGCCGTTTTTGACATGGGACAGTCACATTATAGTCCCCTCTAAATAATGAATTTGACATGGCATAGTGCAATTCGCACACCCCAGCATTGAGATAATCATAACTTGGGCTTTTAGAGATATGAATACTATTATGGTCTGAATAGCTGCTTCTGCTTCTAAAATAGATGCACAATGAAATTTCTACTTCCAGTAGAGAATTGTATTGAATTTTCTATTTATTGTATAGAGACCTGAATAAAACCTTGATGCAACTAGAACCAGATATTGAAGAGAAATTTCTTTAACAAGGGGTCTTTGGTGCAAACCCAGGAGCTGCAAAAGTATTATATTCGCCAACTGAATGCTAAGGGATGGAGAAGACATAGAAGGTCTGCAAGAACAAATTGGAGTTCCTCACAGTTGTCATCTGTTCATATTTTGAACATGTTTTCCAATAACTGCATCAACAGCATACTTGCAGATAAAAAGTGGCAATCAGGGAAGAGAAAAAGGCTATTGCAAATTAGTGCACCTGAATATAAGCTCTCTATATGCTAGCAACAGAGAAAATTGAGTGCATTACATTATTGACACCACCAGCAGAAGTCAAACTTTCTTATAGCCCAACTAGACCAAGTTCAAATCTCCAATATGCATAAAGCACAGAAACTGGTTTCATTGCCTTGAGGGTATAGCATTTACCAAGAACCACAAATGACAGACTAATCTTGTCAATTTGTTTTTTTTTTTTTTTTGGCTGAGTAATCTTGTCAATTTGTTGAATAAACTTGTCATCAATTTTCCACACTGAGGGGGAGGAAAGTGGGGGAAATTTATCTTAGCCTTTCATTCAGAATATTCACAATCCTGAAAAGCAAAGTTACCAAAGAAACACCACCAGAACCCAACTCGCACATTGTGTTCACATTAACTTCAGCAATCAGCAAGCCAGTCACAACCTGCAAATTTTAAGACGACTTAGTTATAACGACTATCACCAGCACATGATCAAAGCATTATGACAAATTCAAGAAAATGGTACACAACAGATGGCACTGAAGCAATCTGAAATTAGGATGAGAAGAATAAAGGAGTCTCGTACAGACACTACCATGAATATCCAACAACAAATGCATGCTATGGCAGAGGCAAGAAAACCAGATTCTTCCGTCACTGCAGGAATTGCTAAGATCCCTGCACCAATCTGTAAAATTCCTTCCAAAATCAGTATCCATGGTAGGAAAGCTAATATATCATCAGAAATAATCGATAATCAATTAATCATATCTGTAAATGTTATGATAAATTTTAGAAAGCAACAAGACATCCTCACTGTCAGAATGCAGTTTTATTTAAACCAAATTATCTCAGAATTGGAGTGAGAGAAATGAACTAAAAACTTTGGTTGCAATACATAAATAAATAATGTATCCACAGTATGATCATAGCAATTGCTACATATAAATTTGGCAAGAATTCTTTCCCAAACAATTCCAAGCACCCAAAAGCATTTTCATCAACCCCAATTACATTCTTGCCTGACATTGTCTTTTATAACATAAACATCCATATTTCAAATAAATAAGCACAGAATTCATCCACTAAACTAGAAATCCCATTTTACTATATGGGCATACCGTAGTTCCAGCCACAAGGAAAATAGAACTGCTAAGACTACCTGCCAATATGGAAAATAGTGAATTAATTTCATTTTAAAAGAACACAAAAAAATATTAAAAAAAAGTTTTTAAGCCATGCAAAGAAATTTAGGTTAAAAATTACCAGGCTCTCTCTTCAAAGTGGCTTGATTAAGGTTGGAAAACAACCTCTCAAATTCAAGTCGTTGCACTTCTGTTTCCTGGGCATTTACCTCATCTCCTCCTCCTTCCTGCTGGGTAGGTTTCTGGGTGGGTTTGCTTTGGCTTTGTGCAAGACATCTTACTCTTGCCCTGTAATTTTTCAACTGATTGGAGAAATGGGCACTAGAATTTTGGCCAAACTGAGAGAAATTCAATGGTTTTACATGAGGAAGGCGGTGGGGATGAGAGCAAAGGGGGTGAATTTTGGGATTAAAAGGGGAGTGCCAAGTGAGAGCAGAGATGAAGCCAACACCATGTTTCTCTCTCATGAGTGTCCAAAGGTAACAGCAACAACGGTTTTTCTTATTCTCCATCTTTTTCCGCTTCTTTTAGTGCCAGTAATATTGCATCTTCTTGAACTAAGCCCCTGAATATGAAGGGGCCACGTTATCTTCCTCCGTCACAAATTGTCAGTACCAACTCGAAGGAACTCTCCTCCTTCGTTTTCCTTCTTTAAAAGAAAGAAAGAAAGAAAGAAAGAAAGAAAAGGTTTCCTTTGCTTTTGAAAAATAATTGTTTTTTCTTTAATTATTGATAAGCTTGTAAATTCTGCCTAATAAAAAATAAAAATTACAATAAAAACACAAAACAATAAAAATGATCATCACAATTTATCTTTTCACACATATATTCACTTGAATCAAGTTAAATAAAAAACATCATCTCAATTTCGTTAAATAATCTACCATTAATTAACAATTAAAAATAATTTCATTCATCATGAATACATGTGCAACAACTTAATAGTAGTCAAAGTTTCTTTAGACCTTGTCTCCTAAGTTGACGTCTAAAAAAATCACAAAATTTTACGTATTTTCACTTTATTGCGAGTCCCACATATCCATTTGACATTTTTATGTGAATCAAATCTATTCAACTTATAAAGGACTTTTTCGTAGTGATTTTCACATTAGCGATGACTTTTTAGACTATCTATTCAAAGCCGAAATAACATTATGTGTAAGGGTTTCCCTTTTAATATTGTTGTAAAACTAATGTTGATGGATTTCTTCACTATTGTTGTTGTTGTGTTGATGTTATTATAAACTTTGGATTGTTATTTTGTGATTAATGCATTCCCTTTTTTCCAACAAAAGAAAAAATCAAAATAACACTTATTTAGTTTCCAGGTCCACCATTTTCAACCCCCTCCCCGACCCTTCTCTCCCCCTCTATATGTGTATCTCTTTCTTTCACTTCTCCAAATAAACGTTCTTGTAGTGATTTCCATTTTAGTGATAAATTTTTAAATTATCTATTCAAAATTAAACTTTTAATGCTATTGTGAAACTCCTGTTGATGTATTTCTTTATTACTGTTGTTATTATATTAACGTTGTTTTGAACTTTGGATTGTTGTGTTTGTGATTAATGTATTTTCTTTTCTATAAAAATAACACTTGTTCAATTTCTATGTCCACCATTTTGAACCCCTCTCTATCTCCATCTCCCTCTATATTTATATCTTTCTCTCTCACTTTCCTACCTACCTCTATTTCCAAATATCAAAATTATTATTCTACTGTAGTTTTAATCATCATTTTAGTTTTAGTTTCACACATTCAATTTTTTTAGGAACGGTCAAAAAGGATAATTCATTGATGATTTAATCCGCCATTACAATTGTGGCTATTTGTCTGGGGTAAACACTCAGCCACACCTATTTCGAATCTAACTTGCTCAGTTTAGCGAGTGCTTAAGCAACTGCATTTCCCTATTGCTTAACATGAGTCCAAAGATACTCTTCAAAACTAATGCTTAAGTCTAACAAATCACTTACTGCAAACAAATTAAACTAAAAAAAAAGAAAAAAAGAACTGGTTTCACACTTTTGATTTTGAGGATGTCTTTATATAATCTAATTATATTCAACCACTACATTAATATTTTATAGTGTACTTATAGTTCACGACGCATAATGAGTGATAGAAAGATTGACTAATGAAACTAGTTTAAAATTGATTCGGGTATTTCCAGGCAGTTCAACTCAACCGACACGTCATCGGCCGACTGGGCCCAATCGGTTGGACCAGGGTGGAATCGGCCCAAGACGATCCGTAACGGGCCGAGTAAAAGCCCCAAAGCCCACTAGGGCTAGGGTTTCCCTAAACCGTGGTAAAGTACCATTCTACCCCTTCAAAACCTCCTATAAATACTCATCTTTGATACATTCCAAGGCATGCTTTTATGTTCATTTGGACAAGACATCTCATTCAAGGATAATCACTCAAGCTTCTAAGCTCTCAATTCCCATCTACGTTCATAACGTTCATTAGTGTTCATCGGCACACATTCATCCTCGAGAACTTCCATCTTTGGAAAACTTCTCGACTCCCAAGGAATCCCCCACGCACATCGAGGAAGATCTCCTCGATCCATTCAAACTTAGTTCATTTCTAACTTGAGCGTCGGAGGGCGTTCCCGGGATCCACCACCCGGGCTTCGCCTTTTGCGGGTTCAAGCGGTCGTCATTCGGACTCGGATCGATCGTGCCACGTCCTCGGAACCGGAAGCGATAAATCCTTCCTCTCTCCGAATCATCATCCACATCATCAACTCGGTTTTCTCCGGAAACAGTTTGGCGCCGTCTCGTGGGGAGGAAGGTAGCATATGGTCGCCGGTGGCACTCGATCTCGATCCAAGATGACTCGCGACACGAACCCACCCAGCCCCACACCCTCATCGCTCAATGCCTACGGGGCCAATCCCGCAACGCTCCTCAACCCGAGGATGCGGAATCATCACAGCGGTCCACCGGCAACCGCCACGCCCGACCGGAGGGGTACGTCACCCTAGGGGCTCTCCGTAACCTAATAGAAACCCTTAAAACGACCGTCGCACAACAAGTGCAAGAGCAAGTGAGAGCCACCCTAGAACAGCCGCATGCCAATCATGCCCTTCCACTACGCCCCAACTCCCGGGTATGGCACAACCCCTGGGGAGGTCAGCCTGTTGGCTACTTCTGGCGGGATGCCTTCCCATGCAGCCCCGTAACAACCAACTAAGGCACCAACCGCGCTTGCTCCCGAACAGCCCAAGTGCCCTCCCGACAAGGCGTCAAGAAGAAGGCGACGCACGAGAAATTATCGACGCAAAGAAAGCTCTCCATAAAGCCAATAAGAACATTGCAACTTCGCACACGGCCTCGACCCCCTATGCTACCCACAGCAGGCGTTCGCCCGGTTCGACGATCATGGAGGTGCCCTTGCCCCAAGCGCGGAGCGAAACCCCAGGGGAGCAGAAGGTCCGCCAGTCCCGCACGATCAGCCTACACAAAGCCGCCATTCTCATCGAGCCCGCGATGCCCCAAGGCGCGACCGAAAGCGGTCCGCCGCCCGAGAGCAGGAGCGATCAAGAGAAAGGCGTCATGAGCAATCAAATCGAAGGGTCCCGAGAAGTCGGAGAGGACCAGGCGCACTCCTCCTCGATCCGAAAGGAGGAAGAGTCCTTCCCTATTGGAAGTTCCACGCCACCAACCCCGCGCCGTCCCTATCTCTCGGTTCCGATTCAAGGCCAACCTGCAATGCTTTCAACACTCCATTTTCGAAGAAGATTATGAATGCTCCCCGAATGAAGAAGATAAAGGTTCCAAACATTGATCCATACAATGGCACAACCGATCCTCGAAGATCACTTAGCATACTACAAGTCCCACATGTATGTTCGGGACGGGGACGATGCAACCTCATCGCCGATTCTTCCTCGCTACACTAAAGGGAGTCGCGCAGAAATGGTTCAACAATCTTCCCCAAGGGAGCATCTCTTCCTTTGAAGAGCTATGCGAGAAGTTCGTCGCACAATTCATTGCGAGTTGCAAGCGTAAGAAGACTAGCATCCACCTCTCCAAGATTAAGCAAGGGAGAAACGAGACCCTTAAAGACTATGTCCGAAGGTTTCATGGAGAGGCTGTCCTTATCTCCGACCTGCAAGATGGAGTCGCCTACACTCGCCTTCCTTAACGGACTCGAAGCGGAAGATTCAAATTTTCCCTCGCTGAACAAAAGGTGTCCACCTTGGCGTAAGCACTCCGAAGGCGGCCGACTTTATTCGAGCCACAGAGATCTCGTGCGGAGGAAGGAGATGAGGTCGAAAGAAAGGAGGAGATGGAAAATTTAATCCTCGAAATGAAGTTGACCACCGCTTCAACGCCGACCCCGGAGTATTCTCGATGGAGATCAAAGGGCACCCCATGCTCAAAAACCACCTCCCATGTCCACTCCTGCGAAAGCGCGAGCTTCCAACAAATATTGCGAATTTCATGAACAAACCGGACACAACACTACGAGTGTCGCGCGTTAAAGAAGGCGCTTGGGGAGTTGGCGGATAATGGGCAAATTGATCGCTTCCTCAAAAAGATACTCATGGAGCTCAAGGAGGTTCTTCAAGGCAAGCATATGAGCACTACGATGAGGACGATGCTACTAAGATTGTAGCCACCATCGCTGGGGATTTGCAGGGGCACGACCCTCTCCTCTTGGAAGGCTCACCTCGGGAGCGCTCAACAAGTCCCGATCACCGGCCAACCTCCACCTCCGAAGGTGCCCACAGTGACCTTCGGCGAACAAGACTTGAAAAGCATGGCCGCCCCACATGAGGATCCTTTGGTCATCACATCGAAGATTTCGGACGCCATGGTCCGCGGGGTTCTTATCGACACAGGGAGCTCGGTAGACGTCATCACCATGGAATGCCTTAGACAGCTGAAGTATGCCCCTCGGAATCTAGTCTCCTCGTCAATCCCGTCGTTGGATTCGGAGGGCGGACGATACACCCCATAGGCATGATCCGCCTACCAGTCGGGGTTGGAGAGAAGGTCGGGGCCGAAACATCGAAGTCAAATTCCTAGTGATCGACACCCTCTCGCCTACAACGTCATCATTGGACGTCCCACCCTCAACCGGATCAAAGCGGTCGTCGCTCCATACCTTCTCCTCATGAAGTATGAGCTTGACGACGGATCCGTAGGTGAGACCTACGGAGACCAAAAGACCGCACGTGAATGCTATATAGTAAGCCTTCGACCTTTGATGGAGAAGCAAGAAGAGGAGGGGAGGACTCACGGTGATCCTAAGGGCAAGAAGCTAAAGCGGAGCCCCAACTAAAGTCTCCGAGACTATGATGGTGTGCTTCACCACCCCGGAAAATCGTGTCAAGGTCCAGCTTGCGCCT
This sequence comes from Talinum fruticosum, assembly GCA_021018815.1. Lineage (NCBI taxonomy): Eukaryota > Viridiplantae > Streptophyta > Magnoliopsida > Caryophyllales > Talinaceae > Talinum > Talinum fruticosum. The sequence goes on along the minus strand of JAITYX010000002.1, from coordinate 3,025,397 downwards.
CCCGAAGACATCGAACTCGGGAGATAATGGTGCTTATGTAGATAGTGCGAGCTCATTGTCCGGAGTGGGGGCCTTTCTTTAAAGACCCACCCAGCCAAGTCCCAAAGATTTTTAAAGGAATTACCCACGATTGACGCGACTTTTCCGAAAGCGCTCAACGAGGGCACACATTCCTCTCTTTTGTACGGACTTCGATCCTTTATCAATACAACGAGCAAGCTTTTTTACGTCTCATATTTCACTTAAAGACGATCTTGGGGGCATGAATAGGGGCTAATACAATCCCCTAAAGCACCCAAGTCCCTAGTTCCTTTCGTTGTATTTTCTTAACTTTGTCAAAGTTAGAAGAAAAGGTAGGGGCTAATATAACCCCTAAGGCGAGCTACGCTGCTAGTTTCTTTCGTTGTATGTTTTTTATTGTGCCGATTTTGGGGGCAACACTGGGGCTAATACAATCCCCGGGATAGCCAAGTTGTAAAACTCAAAGAAGACCCCACTATGATCACGTACCCCAAGCGGCGAGAAAGCAAAAATCGGCAACAATAAAAAGAAGCAACGAGGCAAGTAAGCATCCAACAAGCATCACAAAGAAGGATCGATCGAAGATAAAAGTTCAAGCAAAACGAAAGAGTATCAAGTCATAATGGCACGCAGGACGTCAAAAATAACTCATAGCCCACGAAGAGTCATGGAAAGGGAGGCCAATCCTCGGAGCCATCTTTGGCATCCTCGCCAACGCCATCATCCTCGGGGATCTCCCCTCCTTTGGCGCTTCTTCCTAAGGGATTGATACGGTCAAGGAACTTGACTCCAAAGTGAGATCTTTAGAGTAAGGTCCAAGCATAGCACAAGTCAATGCCAAGCATGAAGAGAACGACTATGGTCCTCGGATGCGTACATTCGTCAAAAGAAAGGCCTCTTGGACGAAAAATTACGAGCGTACGCGATTCGACAAACGAAAATCACATAAGATCATAGAGGATCTCTAAGAGACATCACTCAAGCCTTAGGTCACCGGAAAAGGCAAGAGATCAACGCCCTTGAAGAACACTTTTGTTCAACAAGAAACCGCTCCAATGCTACAAGGTTCAATCTACGATCGCTTAGCTCCAAATTCCAGCAAAGGATAAATCGGGTGCCCACATTTTTCTCAAAAATCAAATGAGCGATGGTTCACAAATTGACGACGAAGAAGATTTTTGGCCGTCAAGGCGCACGGTCGTTATTATAGCCCAACGCTAAACATCGTTTGACGATATCAAGTTCGGAGGTAAACGAGAAGCTAACGAAGACCTCCAACGTAAAATTACGATTTGGGCACAATCGGAGGCACCCTACGAAGGCCCATACTAAGGAGTTGATATATTCAAGCTCAACATGTTTCAACCAGCTGAGTCATGGCCATCGCATTTCCGCTACGAATTGGGCTGATATTTTCCGTCCGAAGGAGCCTACAACTTATTCGCTCTAAAATCGAGGTCGGTATTTTTCCGTCCCCTTCGAAAATCTTTGCGCATAAAATTGGTTGGGAATGTTTCCCAAAAATATGTCAACTCATTATATAAAATAAAAATTTAAAATTTTAGGGTTAGGGTTAGTGTGTTAGGGTTGTTAGGTTTTTCGGGCGTTTTGAGGAAGGGTCCCGTGAAAGGTTGGGTCCGGGGGTCGGTCTCGGGGGTCGAGGGTCGGGGTCGGTCCGGGAGCAGCGAGGTCCGCGCGAAGAAGAGAGAGAGAGAGTTGGTGAGTGAGAGAGCGAGGGAGTGAGAGGAGGGGCTCGGGTTCGGGGTTGGGGGAGGGGTCGGGGTGGGGGTCGGTCTCGGGAGGACCGAGTCCAGCGAGAAGCGAAGAGGGGCAGAGTGCGAGAGAGCGAGAGGAAGGGGGAGGGGTCGGTCCCGCGAGGACCGAGTCCGGGCGAGAGAGGGCGGGTGCGAGAGAGCGAGAGGGAGGGGAGGGGTCGGTCTCGTGAGGACCGAGTCCAGGAGAGCCCGAGGGCGAGTGCGAGAGAGCGAGAGGGAGGGGGAGGGGTCGGTCTCGTGAAGACCGAGTCCAAGCGAGAGACCGCGGGCGAGAGAGAGCCGAGTGTGAGCGAGAGCGCGCGAGAGGCCGAGGGGGTCGGCTCCGGGTCGGGATGAGCGCTCGGTCCCGGGGCTAGGGTTAGGTGGTCGGTCCGAGGGGTAGCGAGTCCGGCGAGCGCAGTAGAGGGGTGGGGAAGCGGCAGCGAAACGGATGGCCGAGAGGGAGGGAGAATGAGCGAGAGTGAGGAAGAGGGTGAGGGGAGGGGTCGTCACCGGGGTCGGACCGGGCGGTCGGTCCACTGGGGTGAGGAGTCCGGCCGAGTGCGGTGTGAGGGCGAGGAGCGAGCAGCAGCAGCAACGCGGGGCCGAGAGGAAGAGGCAGCAGCGAGAGGGGAGCTAGGGCGAGAGGAGAGAGAGGCGGGAGGGGGTTTGAAGCGTGGGCCGAGCGAGAGAGGGCCGAAGGGGAGGGAGAGAGTGGGCCAAAGGGGGCGAGCCCAGCGGGAGAGAGAGGGAGCCGTGAGGGAGAGAGCGAGCAGGAGTGAGAGAGGGCCGAAGGGGAGGGAGATAGGTGGGCCGAGGGAAGATAGGCCCAGCGGGAGAGGGAGCCGCGGGAGGAAGAGAGAGAGTTGGGCCGAGGAGGAGGAGCGAGGCCCAGCGGGAGGAAGAGTAGAGAGAGAGTGGGCTGAGGGGTGAGAGCGGGCAGGCAAGCGATAGGTTTTAGGAGTCGGTTTTAGGAGTCGGTAAGAGGGGTCGGTGTGAGAGGTCGGGTTCAAGAGTCTCAATAAAAAATAAATAAATAAATAAATAAATAAATAAAAAAATTGCGTAACTTCGAAAAAAGATTTCCGTAACGAAGCATGTGATTTCGAAGTCGAAACGTCTCTCGACGTCAAGCAACGACTTAGCCTCCGGGAGCTAACAAGTCATATTTCCACCTCCACAAAGGGGACATCCTTCGAAGTTACGATGAGCGATAACTTAGCCTCCAGGAGCTAAAAAATCGTACGCCTAACTTCATAAAAGGAACACCTCTCGGAGGACACACAATCATGCACTTCTAAGCCTACGGGAGCTGGAAGGTCGCGTAAAGACCCATGTCCGCATGGGCACTCGCACTCCTAACTTAAGGTTAGGGGGTCGCGCTCTCAGTGGGATGTTCCCTAGCGAGAATCATGCACTTCTAAGCCTACGGGAGCTGGAAGGTCGCGTAAAGACCCATGTCCGCATGGGCACTCGCACTCCTAACTTAAGGTTAGGAGGTCGCGCTTGACAGATCATGCACTTCTAAGCCTACGGGAGGCTGGAAGGTCGCGTAAAGACCCATGTCCGCATGGGCACTCGCACTCCTAACTTAAGGTTAGGGGGTCGCGCTCTCCGTGGGATGTTCCCTAGCGAGAATCATGCACTTCTAAGCCTACGGGAGCTGGAAGGTCGCGTAAAGACCCATGTCCGCATGGGCACTCGCACTCCTAACTTAAGGTTAGGAGGTCGCGCTGACGATCATGCACTTCTAAGCCTCTCGGAGCTAGAAGGTCGCATGAAGACCCATGACAACGCTACCGTGGGCAAACTCACTTTCTTCGGATCCGAGGCACATAGGGGCTGGAACGCCTTGAGGATCTTAGAAGGACTATGGGAAGACTCATCCTCCACGGAAGAGCCCCAGGAGGATCACAAGAAAACTCATCCTCCCCGTAGGACTCCTTTTTAGCCCCAAGGGGCTAAGTAAAAATCAATCAAACAATCCATCACAAACATTGCGAGAATTGCAAGAACGAAACGAGCAAGGCCCGAAAGCTCGTCAAGCGGCGACTTAGCCCCAAGGGCTAACAAGTCGCATCCCTACCTTCACAAGGGGCTATCCTTTGGGGAACAAGGTCGGTTGCACTCGGCGACCACTTGGCCTCCGGGAGCCGAAGATCGCACTCTTAGCCCCATAAGGTGGTACACTTCAAGAAGCTATCTCTCAGCGCTTTCGAACCTTCGAGAATCGAAAGGTCGCGCAAAGACCCATGCCGTCATGGGCACTCACGCACTTTCGAACCTTCGGGAATCGAAAGGTCGCGCAAAGACCCATTCCGTTATGATCACTCACGCACTTTCGAACCTTCGAAATCGAAAGGTCGCGCAAAGACCCATTCCATCATGGGCACTTGCACTCTTAACTTAAAGTTAGGAGGTCACGTTCCTCGTGGGATGTCCCCTAGCCGAGATATCCATACTCAAGCACTTTCAAGCCTCCGGGAGCTGAAAGGATGCTCGAAATTACTCTCTAGGCCCGAGGGGCTAAGTGAAAATCGTTTATCGCAACAGAGCGTCTACGACAAGACAAGAAAGCGAAGGAAAGCAAAGTTGACAAAGCAAACTTCCTTCACTCATTCATTCATTAAGACAAGAAAGCGAAGGAAAGCAAAGTTGACAAAGCAAACTTCCTTCACTCATTCATTCATTAAGACAAGAATGCGCAGTGCGCCATTACAAGGGAAGCAAAGCGTCTAAAACTCAAGATGCTACGCTACGACGCTATGGCTATACTATTACGCTACGGTTACACTACTCGGACGTAAGGAGAGCCATGGCTACCACCTCACTTCTCCTTCGGAGGGTTCCTCTTCCTCTCCGCCGGATCGTTCCTCTTCCTCTCCGTCGGAAGGTTCCGCCTCTTCTCCGCCGGAAGGTGCATCTTCTTCTCCGCAAGGAGGCTACTCCCCTTTGCCTTGGGCAAGTCCCACCGACCCTAAGAGGAAGTAAAAGGGTCATCTCGCTAACTCTCCACTCTCCAAGGGGGTCGGACGACAAGTCAACTCCGGGAGCGGTTCCTCCTCCCGTCGCAACGTTCACCGAAGAATTAAGGTTCACCGATTAAAGCCCAATGATGCGATCGTGGTTACATTCCACCCAAGCCTCAAGCGTGTCCCACTCGGAACGGATCGTGGCTGGAAGCAACTTACCATACTTCTCACAATCATTTATCAACCCCAGACTTCCAAGCATCATCAAAGAAAAGCTGGTAGAACGCCTTCGCGGCAAAGGATGGTCGGCGGTGCTCAATCGCTATTTGTTCCACATTCCACCTACCTACCTCGGGAGGCATGCGGGCGTAACGTGAGGGGCTAAATGATTCGGGTATTTCCCGGCGGTTCCAGCTCAACCGACACGTCACCGGCCGACCGGGCCTAATCGGTTGGACCAGGGTGGAATCGGCCCAAGACGATCCGTAACGGGCCGAGTAAAAGCCCCAAAGCCCACTAGGGCTAGGGTTTCCCTAAACCGTGGTAAAGTACCATTCTACCCCTTCAAAACCTCCTATAAATACTCATCTTTGATACATTCCAAGGCATGCTTTTATGTTCATTTGGACAAGACATCTCATTCAAGGATAATCACTCAAGCTTCTAAGCTCTCAATTCCCATCTACGTTCATAACGTTCATTAGTGTTCATCGGCACACATTCATCCTCGAGAACTTCCATCTTTGGAAAACTTCTCGACTCCCAAGGAATCCCCCACGCACATCGAGGAAGATCTCCTCGATCCATTCAAACTTAGTTCATTTCTAACTTGAGCGTCGGAGGGCGTTCCCAGGATCCACCACCCGGGCTTCGCCTTTTGCGGAGTTCAAGCGGTCGTCATTCGGACTCGGATCGATCGTGCCACGTCCTCGGAACCGGAAGCGAGTAAATCCTTCCTCTCTCCGAATCATCATCCACATCATCAACTCGGTTTTCTCCGGAAACAAAAATTAATTAATGGAAATAACGATATAATTTAATTTTGTGAACTTGGATTATATGTCAAAGCCTCATGGCTCTTTTTCCCCATGTTCACAAGCCTATTAAGTTAAGTTTTCTAATATTACGCCGGATTACTTATATAATAAACTTCATCTTTTTTAAAATAAAATTTTCAATTTATCTGCGAGCTCTCGAGTTGGGCTAACCCATTTCCGTCACACTTGTGAGTTAGTTGGGACGTTAGACTCTCGCACCCTCAGCCAAACAATTTTTTTATTAATGTTTTTTTTTTTAACAAGAAAAGGTTCATATACTGGTTCTTTGTTCTTTCTCCACCCCAAAACCCTAAACCCCGTGCACTGGTTACTATCCCACTCCGTTCTGCTCTCTCGTGCTGAATCGCATTCAGCAATCGCTGCCGAGTAATTTCTCTCCTTCACATCTCTCCGTCTCTTATTTTTCCCATTTCACGTCGCTTTAAGTTGTTAATTTGTTTGCTCGTTTGGTGATTGATCTCGTAATTGTTTGCATTATGTGACTGGATCGTCATTTTGTTGGTAAATGAGTCGTAATTCTAGAAAATAGCAGCTCGAATTAAGCTTGATTGGTGTTTAGCTTTTGTAGTCGGTGATTCTATTAGTGAAGATTAGTTTACATTCCATTTGCGATTCACTTGTGACCATATTTTACATGGGTTACTGTCCTTTCATGGCTACTCTCTTTTTTTTTTCTGTCTGGAAACGCTGGTTTTCAACAAGATAAAAGTTCATTTGTGAATTCGATCGAGTTTTTCATGGGATGTGCTGTGCAAAATACAATTTCTTTTTACGAGTAGAAAATGGTGTGCTATCCTTGACTTTGAGTGTTTGTTTGGTGGGACTGCTTTCAATTTCGGCTTCAAGATCTAATGAATGCCATGGATATTTCTGGGTACTTCCCACATAATGTGGTCATCGTGGTGCTAAAAAACCATGATCTTTTCGTGATCCTGACACTGTACGAACAACTCATGATTGTAGTAGTAACTTTGCTAAAAAATTGTTTTTACTTTGAATAGGCCTTTTAACTTTGCTAGCTGCCAAGTAGAGATTGTCTTCTTGTTGTCCTTTACATCTGAAAATGACTACATAAAAGTGTTCTCTAAAATTGATAATAGTTTTGAAGGGCAAAAATTTGCAAATCTGAATGAATCAAACATGCTCAAGAAAATGAACTTTTTGGGGGAGGGTAATAAAGGATAATTAAGAATATAATTGTAAAATTATTTTGTGTGTATTTTACTATATATACAATGCCGGACTACGATACCATGTGAGATTAATGGGATAATGGCTCACCTAATCATAGGAGAGCACTGGCGTTGTATATATAGTAAAATATACACAAAATAATTTTACAGTTATATTCTTAATTGTCCTCTATTAGAAGGGAGTGCAAGGGATGGACAAGGAAAGCGAGGTTTATAAGATTTGTCCTTAACTTGCTTTTTTGTTGCCAACTTGCCATAGTACTCTAGAATGTGTACATAGGTGCGAATGCCTTTGTGTAGTGAAGTAAAGAAGCTTGTCAATAACGCAAACAATCATTCTTATGATCATTTATTTGTTTTACCTTCCCCTAAAATATATTGGATGAGCCCCATTTTCTTTTATTTAGATGATTGAAAGCTTTTTGTGAAACTTTAGTTTCAAACCTTTTGATTACAAATGGAGTTATAAAAATTTCAGCTGGTCACACAATGAATTTCAACAACGTCAATGTTCCAAAGATGCCTGGGGGTGGAGCAGGATCAGCTTTGATCAAGGTCGGAATCCTTGGTGCTCTCGGTCTGTATGGTGCTGCCAACAGTCTCTACAATGTGGAAGGAGGGCATCGTGCCATTGTATTCAACCGCATCTATGGGATCAAGGATAAGGTACTCTTTCCTTAGGTCATGCAGTAATTATCATGTCCGTGCTAAATTTTGACTGCTTCTTGTGTGGTGCAGCATCCATCGATCTTTCTATCGCTGTGCAGAATTTATTATTTATTGGCGATGGATTTTTTCTGTTATTTTAGTTTTTTATTTTCATGTCCCAGTTCCTTTTTTTCCCTTTCCATCAGCTGTCTTTTGGACATCCGCTTGTGTGCATACAATTGTGCAATTCAGATACTTGATTACTTGATTTTTCAGTAGTTGCCTGTTTCACATGAAGTGCCTAGGTACATGATTTCTGATTCACGTGGTTTACAACACTGGGCAGCATCAGAACCCGAAGTAACAAATTCTTTTTAATTTATCTCTGCTAATGGGGGTAACTTCAAATGATCTTAATTTTCACCTGATGAGGGATGACACTGTTGGTGGTAATGGTGGTTGTTTTATCCTGCTATAAACACCTTGTGGTCCATGCTTCCTGGTTTCACGTGCTTGTCATTGCATAGATGAGTCTAATATGGCTGTTTCCCTCTTATCATGTGTATAATTTTTAGGTTTCAACACAATTGATTAAAAAAAGGGTATGTAAACTACATATAATTTATTCTACTCTTTTTAGCTTGTATTTCAATCTGCTAACTAATAGAGAATCATCAGTCTCTTCCAGATCTGATACAGAGTTCTTTGCCTTTTTGAGGTTGGACAATCTATGTCATTGCTGTCTCCCTTTTTATCTTAGAAGACCGTCCAGAGCTGATGTCCTACAACTCAAATGAACAGAATGTCTTTCAACTCTTTGTCTATTTATGCTGATTTGATGAGACATGCGTTTTAAAATAAAGAATGGATGTTGGTTTTCAGTCACACATCCTGTAAGTAAGTTTCTTTATCCTAATATGACAAATGTCCACTGAACAGGTCTACCCTGAAGGAACCCACTTGATAATTCCATGGTTTGAGAGGCCAATCATTTACGATGTTCGTGCACGACCTCATCTAGTGGAGAGTACTTCTGGTAGTCGTGATCTCCAAATGGTAAGATTTTGTTCTAGCCTTCGTAAATTTTGGGTATTAGCATCTGTCTTGACTCTTGACATTGTGGTCACTGTATGTGTGAGAGTGGTGACTGGAAATGATGTATGCATAACTGACTTGGTCACTGTTACATAATACGCAAGGTATTCATATCTTGCTACTATATTTATATGTATGCAATTTATACCAGGTGTAGAGGTATGTTATTATACCAGTTGGCTGGTCTATGTTTAGTTCTTAAAGTTAGTTGCTTTCTTACACTGTTGACTTTTGGCATCCATGTATAGATCTTCACTGATTTAGAGAAAATTTTGCCACTTCTTCACAATGTCCTCCTGGACGCACCTTGAAAGAAGCCTTATGATTTAGGTTGAGAATTTTGCAATCTCCTCCCTGAACTCAAATCACACGAATGAGCATTGAGCTCCAATATAGCCTTCTTCAGTGTTCTGCTAGAATCATTCAAAAGTTCAAAATTTGTCTTGGTGTTGATGAGGTTCCATATAGTTTGAGCCAAGAGTCTGACTCCTTGTTTCACAATAGGTACCTATATTGTACAATTGACACTTGAGTTTGAGTATGAAAATTTTATCTACATATCAGACTTTAAACTATGTATTTATCACGATCCAACTAATAGATGTAAGTCAAGTACTCAACTCCATGTATGGCAAAGTCAGAGTAATACTGATCTGCAGAAATGGACTGGCAGAGTGTTGTGGTTTTCATGTTATTCTGGTAAAAAGGACAATTGCTATCAAAATTTACCTCATCGAACACTAATATGCTCGCAAATCAAATATGTGTTGTTTGATGGACAGCTGCTAGGCTGCTTTCAAATAGGACATCTTATGGATAATTTACTAGTGCAAGTCTTAACATTATGCCATCAAAGGCATATCTGTGGATTGTGGATATCTGTTTCTTATTGTTGTACTTCAATTCTATATTGGTTATGGTAGAAAAAGTGTATTGGAATTAATTGAAGTAGTTTGTGATTATATGAATCTTATGCTTCATGAGATCTTATTTGGTGGCCTCTGTTATTTAAGGAGCAGTAGGGCAGTGTTTTGCAACTATGAATGGGCTTAAGCCCCTACCTTTTGGCCTCCGGGGGACAGGGGGTGTGGTGTGGTGTTTCCGTGTTTGGAGGAAGCAGCCGCGTGTTGTGTACTTTACTTCCATTCTTGCTTTTCTGTGTATTGTAATCCATAACTGTATCATCGTCTGTGATGATTATGTCTGTGTTTGGAACTGTTTTTGAATTTCTAGTTGTTTTGGCAATTTTGTAAAAAGATGTGGTGTGTGAAAGTGAAATCTCTATTTGTGCAAACAATAAACACACTGAGTTGAAACACTGGCTTAATAAAAGCACTGCCACGTCAACCCTACTGAAGCGGCTGATCTTGGAATGCCTTTTTTTTTCCTTTCCTAAATCTGTTCTCAAAAAAACTAGCAATGAGGATTTGCAAGTATGTTGCTTCTTCAGCAGGATCTGTGCCATTTTGATTTCTAAGCTATCTGTTTGTGGTTTCAGGTGAAGATTGGTCTTCGAGTTCTCACCCGCCCTGTGCCAGATAGGTTGCCCACAATTTATCGCAAACTTGGTGAGAACTATAATGAAAGAGTCTTGCCTTCTATAATCCATGAAACATTAAAATCTGTGGTTGCTCAATACAATGCCAGTCAGCTCCTCACTCAGAGAGAGGTAAGCCATAGTTCCTTCCTATTTCTGTCGCCAATTAATACAGTGGATGAAACTATGACCTGTGGTTGGACTGATTTAACTTGTAAGCCCCATCTTAGTCATGTGGATCTAGGAATAAAGTTTGAGTAGGCCTAGATTTATATAACCTTAACCTTGATAAGAAAGAAAGATGTTTTAGAAGACCACTAATTAACAATGAATTCTTTTTGGTCTGCTTGCAGAGTAACATTTCCAAAATACTAAAGCCATAATAATTTTTATTCAAACGTAGGAATTCTTTATAAGTTGTTTCTTCAATCACGCTGCTTAAAAAATCTGATGCTTTGAGCTAGATATTCCTTACTAATTTGGCTGATTTTGGATTAATCCCATCATACCTGTGATAAGGCTCAATTATTGGCTTTGTTTGTTTCATCTTATAATGTTGGAACATACTGTCTGTGAGATTCCCAGAGCTCTACAAATAATTCAGAGCTTTTGTACAAATGATGTTATTATGTTTACAATTAGCTGGTGAAGCAATGTAGATGGCTACAGCTAGATGGGTTAACAATACTTCTATTGAAATTTCAAGTGACATGTTTGTTTCTTTAGGCTGTCAGTAGAGAAATACGGAAGATCTTGACAGAGAGAGCCACCAATTTCGATATCGCTCTGGATGACGTGTCTATTACCGTCTTGACTTTTAGTAGGGAGTTCACTGCTGCAATTGAGGCCAAACAGGTAGCTGCGCAGGATGCTGAAAGAGCCAAGTATATTGTGGAAAAGGCTGAGCAAGACAAGAGAAGTGCTATCATCAGAGCACAGGTGAGAATACAAAATTTGTGCGCTAGAATGCTGAACTCCAAGATAAATGAATCTTTGATAGGGCCCATCATTGGAGTTGAGATTACTAAATTAGCCATGGCTTTTCGTCTAATTGGGGTGACACTGGAGTTTTCAAATTCCCACTCATTTAATCCGGGAGTTTTCTGCCATCATGCTAGCTTTTCTTATGCCTCACTCATCTGAGTTTTCATGCTGCACCTGCCCTGGTTCTGGTTTGTTAGAGCTTAACACTATTATGGGGCTGCATTTCAGGTTCTGTTATTCTGCTTATAGTGCTAGGTACAGTAGGTATGCATCTGTGAGGGAGATTTCTGCATCCGTATGATGCACCTGGGTCCATAGACCCGGGCGTTTAGAGGGGATTCTGGCCTCTGAGGGAGAATTGATTAATAATGAATGGGAAGGGAGGGCATTGCCTCACGTCAGCAAACAGTGGGAACACATGTCTTAAGTTTTTAAGATCCTATGCCTAGTAATGTAGCAACAATGGCTTCCACATGTGGCTTACACTAGAACGGATATTCCCTTGGTTTATTGTTAATTGGTTCGTGTTCCAATATTGGGTTGGATCGTTCCCAATGTTATTTGGGGGAACTTCCCACTGATCTGTAGGTGTTGTTAATGTGTTCAATCTGGTTTCCAGGGAGAAGCCAAGAGTGCTCAACTTATTGGCCAAGCTATTGCAAACAACCCTGCATTTATCACTCTAAGGAGAATTGAAGCTGCCAGAGAGATTGCACATACAATATCCAACGCCGCAAACAAGGTGATGTTGAGTGCCGATGACCTATTACTGAACCTCGATGAGATGACAATGGAGGCAGCTAGCAAAAAGAGGTAAAGTAGTGCTCCAGGTAGCAGTCAATATCACTTTTTGGCAGTTAAAAACATTCAGGGACTGGGAAAACCTCGTTTGTTTACTTTGATGGATGTCAAAGCTACAAAAATTTTGAGAGGAGGAGATTGTGAATGGCAGGCTTGCTATGAATTATAGGATGTCTGGTCTCAGTTGCAATTTTTCCATGGAGAACTTTGAATGTCATTCTTCTTCAAATTGACTCGGGTTTTTGCCTTGACAATTGAAATAATCAGCTAGCTAATAGAAAAGTGATTTTAGTCTTTAGATGTTCCATTTTGGTTATTATGTAGTTGGATCTTATCTAATAAAATTAGATACTTAGGTTCGTTACTATCGCTCTTGCCTCGAACCTTTCGTGGTGGCCATCTTTCAAGACCTATGTCATGTTTGTACTTCGAATTTGCATTTTTGCTTTGTTTTGGCTACCTTTTGGGATTAGTGATGCCTTTAACGCACAAAGCAATGCGATAGGAAAACCTAAAAACCATAAGGAGAATCCAACTTGATAGTCTGGAAACATGGGCACATACACATTTTGACCATTATAAGCAAAAGTCATTCAATCAATCCCCTCCTTTCACACCCCAACCCAAGAAAAACAACAATGTTGAATGAGTTAAAAGTCCCCTTCCCACTCCATTGAAGATGGTGTAAATGAACTTGTGCTTGGATTAAAATGCCACGGAATTATTTTAAAATGTTAAAAATGTCACTAAATAATTTGATAATCAACAATTGTCACTAGACTAATTATTAACGGTTAAAAATGTCACTGATGAAATTTTGTTTATATACGTGTCATTAGATCGGTAGTGTGGGGTCGGATAAAATGAACTACAATGACATTTTTGACCCGTATTAACTAGTCCAGATGGAATCGTCGATCATCAAATTAATTAGTTGTATTTTTGATATTTCGAGATAATGTAGTGGCATTTTACTAAATGATTATCGTTTGTTAACCGAAATTCGATCAACCGATTTTACTAAATGATTTACTAGTCGAACCAAATTCCCGAAATTCTTTTAAAAAAGATTTAGTTACCAAATTGTAGTTGCTGAGGTCCTTTGGAGTAGTATAGCGATAGAATGACTAGTTTTTATACGGTGTGTTTTTGTAATTCACCCATATGAAAAAATTGTAGTTGCTGAATAAAATGGGGTTTATTGGTCGTTGGCGTTTGGAGGGTTTGTGTCGTCGCGGTTCCATTCAAATGACTTTTGCCTTAGAATGGGCTGACGGCCCTTTTGATTATTTATAATGAAATATTAAACTGAAAAAAGTTGAAGAATCAACATTTAGAGTTGACAGCAGCAGATGGACGAATTCTTATTTAGCTACCAGCCCACCTCCTCCTCCTCCGCTTTCGAACGAACATTCACTCTCTCTCCTCTCCTGTTCGCCTCTCTGCGCCTTTTTCTTCCGAGGTACTCGCTCTCCCCCTCTCTCTCCTCTCCTTCTTTCTGCTATTTGTCCCCGATCGATTAATTATCTCTTTTTCTCTCCCTCTCCTTCTCCTCCTCCTCTTCGGTTTCTGCATCTCCCAGTGTAAAACATCTCTGTACTTGTTGTCTTTACGCACCTCTCTCTCCCTCTCTCTCGTTGGATCAGTTTGATTGATTCGTTTCAGAAAACTTGGGTTTCTGTTGACAAATTTTTGCGTGAATTCTACTTGTTCTTATCCATCCATCCATCCTTCTTCCCACCTCATTCTTTTCTTTTTGGCTATTTCCGGTACCTCTCAAATTTCTCGTCTTTGATTTTACTGGGTTGAATTCAATTCCGATTCCAACCCAATCCAATCCAATTCTCAATACATTCGCTTTTGAAATTTTTGTTAATTTCGCTGCTTACGCTGTGAGTAACTAACACTTTACATCTGGTTTTGTTAATTTTTCAGGTTGATCAATGTCGTTCTTCAGAGGCATTGCTGCTCTCTCGAAGCTGCGTTCTCGAGTTGTAAGTTTTTATGTGATTTTACATCTTAGCCTTGTGAAAAGTTGTAGTTTTGAAAGGGGGAGGTGCCAGATTGCTAGCTATGGATTTAATTTGTTTCCTTTTTTTATTTATTTTATATTGATCATGAATTATTGAAAATGATATGTTGTCTGTTATATAATGATAGCATTTGGCTGTTATTGTCAAGGTTTTAGCTGAATTAGGAGTTAATTTGAGACGTTATATTACTATCAAACTGATCATGAAAATTCAGAACTCAATTGTGCCATCTTTTCTATCTTGATCTAGAAAGGTGGTAGGTACAACATAGCATATTTGATTTACTGAAGTACTTGTACCTACACATCTAAAATTAATCATGTGGATAATGATGTGCCCTACGACTGCCCCTACTGCACTCCTGAAGGGAGGGGTTGCATGGAGGGTGAGAGCTGGTACTTGTAGATACTCGGCCATCTGGGCTGATGAGTGATGACCCTCTTTATTTTTTTCCAGAAAACGTGCCCCCTCCCCTCTGGTTTGGGTGGGTGTCTAGAGATTGAGTGATATGTACTTTTTAATTTTGAACTACTATTGCTGCTTCTGTGAGTCTATCCCAATTGGTTCCTGTATATGGAAGTGCATATTCCTTTTCTTTTTGAGAGGTGTGGCATGACGGGGTAAGTTCTGGAACTTGTCATAGATTTCTTATTTAGTTACACACATTCTCTACCTGTCCATCTATTGTGTCATGACTCATGAGTGTAACTTGGACAACTAGTTTTTATTTTTAGTAACAACGAGACTTTTGGGTGGGGGAAATGTAGCTGAGTTCTTGAAAATTCGATAGTTCCTGCTTTTTTTTTCCCTTGTAATGTAAGCCTAAACAGCTTTAGGATGGATGGATTACCTAGCGGTGAGTGGTTGGCATATGCTCTTAAGTCGGTTAAAGTGAAGTTAAATGAGTATGAACCACTAGACATATTTTAACCCAGCTGACTGATGAAGAGAGTGATAATTAATCATTTACCCTGATCTTTCAAATGTACAGATAGTTCCTTACCCCTGCATGCATATGATTTCAAATGTCACTTTTTAGAGCATATTAATTTTTCTTCTCAGTGATTAGTTTACAGTATATACATTGCATTCAGCAATCCCAATTGTCGCCATATCTAAATGAAATCTCGCCTGCAGGGCCAGCAGACATGCCTAAGCAGTTCCGTAAGATGGATTCAGATGCAAAGTTCCTCAAACCTTGTAATGTCTATCTCCTTGTGCTGCCTCGTTTTTGTTTTTTTCATTGTGTCACCCCATCTCTCCTCCCTTATGCCCTTTTATAACATCTTGATACTACTTCGCATGTATACATATTTGTGTATTTTGAGAAGAAAACCTTTTCCTAAATCCGAACACTAGTGACACATAGGAGGGTTATAGAGGAGCAATTCTTGGTGTTTCCATTCTATTTATTTAACTTGTAAAATGAGTTCACTTCTGATCTTGTGCTTCTGTGAGAGGAAAAAACTCAAATTTGACGTCAAAATCTTATTGGATTGAAAAGAATGAAAACTGGCTAAGTGTCTAAGAGTCATGCATTTGGTTGGTTTTTGTTAGTGCTAAGATACTAAAAATGAACTAGCGGACATTAATATCTCATGAATTTTTTCTTGCCTACTGCATTCTTGTTCTGCTTCTTCAGTATGTATACTTCTTTCAGTACTTCTGTTATAGTTGTTATAACACATTCTAACTGTCTGTTATTGCTTGTCCAGGACCTTCGTTCAGAGTTACAAGACCTTATTCCTGAACAACAGGTTAGTCATTTTTTGTTGTGGCTTTTGAATATTTAATGAACCGGCTTTAACATATTGTGTTTGACTGTTTTTCTATGTATATATATTCAAATTATGCAAACATAATTCATGTTTATGGACTGCTTGCGTTCAAGTGTTAATTGTTGTTCTTTTGATGCAGGAACGATTGAAGAAGTTAAAGAAAGAACATGGAAATGTTCAGCTGGGCAACATCTCTGTTGACATGGTATCATGTTGTCTACGCATTGAAATTCTTGCATTTCTTATTTCTTGTCATCTTCTTGTCAAATGTCAATATCACAACTCCGATGATATGCCTTATCCATCTTTTAATTTATTTTTGCTTGCATGTTTACCATTTAAGTCTTCTCTCTTTCTTCTTATGAGAGTGACATTTAATCAGATAAATTATTTTAGGGAATCTAATTCTATATATAACATAATAGGTATTGGGTGGAATGAGAGGAATGATCGGTTTGCTTTGGGAAACTTCATTACTTGACCCTGAAGAGGTATAGTTCTTTTCATTCAACTCCAATTCTACTTGAGGCGTTAAGTTTCTTTACTTTGTTGAGAATAATCTGATTGAAAGTTCTTTCATAAGTTATATGATATCCTTGTGTTCATTGTGTTTCTTTTTAGGGCATTCGGTTTAGGGGTTTGTCTATCCCTGAGTGTCAAAAGCTTCTGCCTTCTGCCAAACCTGGTGGAGAGCCATTGCCTGAAGGTCTTCTTTGGCTTCTTATAACTGGAAAGGTAAATAGCTTTACATTACATGTGTTTACAAGTAGGCTTCTTCAGTCTGGAGTTTTTTTTATTTAATTTTTTACCATGGTTTATTTTCAGTGCTTGATTTTTTATGAATTTTCTTTTTCCTTTTGTTTGAGCTTTGGACCATTCATGTTGTGAGTTGCGTCCTTTTAGTAGGTAAATTTTGTTAATGAGGAGGTCTATATGAGCATTTAGAAATGCTTGTAAGATATGTTTTTGCCACTCATGACATATGTAAGAGCGCATGATGCTGACGAAGGAGGTTGCGGAATGTTGTTGCCACTCAGTTTTGAGTCGCATTTTTGCCTGAAGCTACCCATGATGTCTTTCTATTTCGTATTTCTTTGAATTATCTTCAAGAGTCCAGTTTGTTCTAAAATTCTTTGTTTTCTTTTGCAACCTAATAACTAAGGTGCCAAGCAAAGAGCAAGCAGATGCGCTTTCAGCAGAGTTGAGAAGCCGTGCTTCTGTCCCAGGTTCTGGCCTTTGAATTTTTTGTGTTAAAATTTTGAGAAATCGTTATAAAAATGTGGATGCCAAATCTCATTGGTATCTATTCTTTATTTGTTCTCCCATATTTATTTCACCAATTGTTTTGGGAGTCATACATCTGCTGCTGTCGTAAGATTGGTGTTATCTCGATATGTATATGCACTCTCTAAGTTATTCCTCTTTGTTCGCTTTATTCCATGTTTCTTGAAATTGGAGTTCAAAACTGTGATTCTTACGTCCCCCTCCCCCTCCCCCTTTCTCTTTTTGTTTTTTTTTGAGTTGGGTTTTTGTGTGTGTTTGGGGGGGGTGGGCCTATGCTATAGGACCTTGGGGTAATGATAAGGAGCCCACTGCAGGCAGAGGGAGAGGCATACTTGGAAACGGCGTGGTACGAACTCAAAACCTTCCACATGGAAGGGGACCACCCTTTGCCCAAGATGTCGTCCTTTGTTTTCTGATTCATAAATCTTTCTTGATATACTTCAATTAAGAGGAGGGCTATTGCTTCTTCATGAAGGAGTGTGGGTTGATTCAGTCGCATCTCCTTTCTTTTGCTTTCTTGGGTTTGTTTAGTTGCATCTCCAGTCTTTTCCTTTCTTCTTCAGTGGGATCAATCAACATTGTATCCTGGTTTGCATTTTTTCCCCTGATGTTTTTCCTGATTGAGACTAGCTCTTTAGTATTAGGTGCTTACTTATGCCTTTTTTTAATCTTAATTGCAGACCACGTGTACAAGACTATTGATTCTCTTCCAGCTAATGCGCATCCGATGACTCAGTTTTCTACTGGTGTTATGGCTCTTCAGGTTATTATATTAACAACTTTGCAAAACCTCTTCCTGTTTATGACTGATTCAGGCGGCTGGTTCTTTACAAAGGCTTCATCAGTGGCATTATGTGGAAATTACTTAGTAAAGAATTGTACTGGGATTAATGAATGTGATTGAATATTTCCTTTGGTTATTGCTTTTTCCAAGTTCTCATGTTTTTGTTTTTATAGTCCTTTCTTTTCTTTAACCACTCGATTTTTCAAAACACGACATTGCTCTATTGCTTTCATGGGCATTTCTAGTTTGTGGCCTCTAGTTCATACGACTCGTGGTTCTGAGCTCAGACTTCTTTATAATTCACTAATTTACTGGAAAGTAGTTTGTATCAAATCTCCCTCTTTTTTGGATCGATTATTGTTGAACTTCATTCTTCCTTGATCTTTCAGATTCAGAGTGAATTTCAGAAGGCATATGAGAAAGGAATTCATAAATCAAAGTAAGATATTTGTATGTAATTGTCTTGCTGTTCTCCTTGCTGCTCAGCTACAAAGGTTCTGAGTGTGTGCTTGCTTGCAGATTTTGGGAGCCAACTTATGAGGACTGCCTTAATTTGATTGCTCGAGTTCCTGTTGTTGCTGCTTATGTTTATCGCAGGTTAGTAGAACCTTCTAATATCTAGCTGGATATTGAACTGTAGCTTTTGCTGGTAGTCCTGTATTGCAGACAGCCCGACATTAGCAGAGGATAAATAACGAGTCATCTCATAATTAGAGTAAAAACTTTCCAGTTCCTTTATGTGGTTAGAAGCTACAAAGTACAGTGTCCAACATATTTCTTGTCAAGCATATTATCATCTAGTTCATGGCCATGTCATCATGGCAACTAAAATAGAAATTGTACTTGGATATGAGCAATTGAACACACTTTCTGGATAACGTAGCCTGCTTAGGTGATGAATCACTTTGAAATTTATTCTCTACTACATGTCTTCTATTTAGATCTGAGGGATGAAATTCCTGTATAGGTTCGACAAGGTGTGAGAGAAGATAGGTTGGAACCTTAAGAAATACTCTTGCATGCTTCATGTTAATCTCACTGGGGATTGATTAGATTATGTCGTTAGATTATGTCCATGACTATAAATCCATGTGCGCAATATTACGAAAGTTGCTCTTGATTTTTTGGTTGGTTCTGATCTTCTGATCAGTTGCATAACTTGGTCTATCTTTCTGTTACTGAAGGATTTATAAGAATGGACAAACCATACCACTGCATGAGTCCCTTGACTATGGTGCCAATTTTGCACACATGTTGGGATTTGAAGATCCTCAGATGCTTGACCTGATGCGGCTTTATGTAACCATTCACAGGTAATTTCTTCACAAGTTGTTAGATGCTTAATGCATCTTTCTTTTTGATTGAATAAATGGCACTAAATATGTTCCCTCATCTTTTGTAGTGATCATGAGGGTGGAAATGTTAGTGCACATACTGGTCATCTGGTAAGTGTTGGAAAACTCTATCCAAAATCTTCATTAGACTGTCAGTTACCTTCTCACCATGCTCTGTTTTGAACCATTCTGGTGCTAACCTGTACATCTATGTCTATGTGTGTGCATGTAGTTTCCCATGCCTCCCCTCCCCCTCGTTATGGGGCTAGGGATGGGGTTTGGAGTCTCGGTCATCTAACTGATTTCAATCAAATGTAGGTGGCTAGTGCACTTTCAGATCCCTATCTTTCATTTGCAGCTGCACTGAATGGTTTGGCTGGCCCGCTTCATGGATTAGCCAATCAGGTATTTTCTCCTCCTATGTTCGTTTTACTTCTACTACATGCGAGATAAGACAGCATAAGTAGCACTTTGTTTTAAGTCATTATGATTTTCATTTGTGAAGGTTTTTCTGTTTCATTCTTCCTAGGTTCTTATTTTTGCCCTCTTCTAGTATGTAAGAGGGTCGAGAAAGAGTTGCTCTGTATGCACTGCAGTATGGTATAGCTGTTACCTGTTGGACACAATGAATGATTTTGTTTTTTATTTTTTATTTTTTACTTTCTTTACTTTCCCTTTTTGGGAAGGGTGTGGTAGAAGATCAGTTGGATCTGAGGGTTATCACACGTTACAAGTTTGATTTTTAGTCTTGGGTAAGATGCTTGTGAAGTTGTCTACTTATAAACAAGTTTCTGTTGGAGAATGATAGAGAAAAAGTTAATTCCTGAAGCTTAAACCTTCATATCTGGTATGTGTGCTACCCCCCACCCACCCCAATGACATTTTTTTTGGGGGGGTTAGGCCATGGAATGTGTTGGTTCTTGAGGATATTGTTATGCTGGTACATGGCACTATTTAGGATTAACACATCTATCATCTGTTTCTGTCTGCATAATAATAGTGATCAATTCCTGAAGTTCTCTGAGAGTTGTATGGTATATTTGGTACTTCGGACACCTTTCTAGAAATTTAGGTTTCTCTATTTACATGAAACCATCCCCTACCCTGTGCACTGGGAGCTGTCCTGCATTCCTTCCTGTTCGTTGGCCGTGTTCTGTATTCATGTTAATTTTATCATTGCTTCAGGAAGTCTTGCTATGGATCAAACAAGTCGTTGATGAATGCGGAGAGAACATCACAACTGAGCAGTTGAAAGACTATGTCTGGAAGACATTAAACAGTGGCAAGGTAAATGAACTGTTGATGTGTCATTGCTTAGGATTTGTTACAATGAAAAAACTCCTCTTGGCAACTTAGGTATTCATGATTATTAATTATTAGTTACAATCCATTGCACAAATGTAATTATGCAATATGTGTTCTCACTTTCTTATTATGCAATTCTTTCACAAAGCAGATTTTGTCTATTTCATGTTCTTCAGTAAATTAACTCTCTTGTTGTTTTCCAATTTATAGGTTGTACCGGGATATGGCCATGGAGTTCTGCGTAAGACAGATCCTAGATACACTTGCCAAAGGGAATTTGCCCTAAAGCATTTACCTGACGATCCGCTTTTCCAACTGGTATCAGTCTAGTCCTGTGTCCTTGAATATGATATTCTCGGTCATTTCCTGACTCAGCTGATTTTGCATTACCATCTTGCAGGTGTCAAAGCTGTATGAAGTGGTGCCTCCAATTCTTCAACAACTTGGAAAGGTAATCTAGTTACTCTGCATTGCTGTTTCCTCTGGTTTGGGGTTTTTTTTTTTTTTTTTGGGGGGGGTGGGTCTCTATATATTTGAGATCACACTGTTTCCTGTTTTCTAACCGCAGTGGTTATACTTATTTTATCTGTTCTCTCTGTTCTCCTATGTGCAACATTAAAGGGCTGGGGTAAATATATGCAATGGCAACTCATGGTTTCTTCTTTTGGAAAGGATCAACCTATTTGGCTGTCTGCTCTTCAGGGGCTGTTTTTTTCCTTCAGTGGTTGGAATATACAGTTTATTTAGATGCTCGACATTGTTTTGGAGAGTTATTTGTTGCATGCCCTGCAGTGGAGGCAAATATTAAGAAAATTTATGTAGAATTAGTTTTTTATCAGGCATCACATCTCCCTCAGAACTAGGAGCGCTGTTTAACCCAACTGGCAGCTAATGAAGTTGAAATTATTGTTTGATGTCTCAAATAATCGTGAATGCCTTTTCTGACTACTTGGCATCAGAGATATTGATTAATTGCTTTCATTTTATGGTTTGTTCCAACACCATAGCGTCAAGGTGATTTGAAATGCTTCAACTTATATGAATCTTCCGCTGGTTACAGGTAAAGAACCCATGGCCAAATGTTGATGCCCACAGTGGAGTATTGCTAAACCACTATGGTTTGGCAGAAGCAAGGTTCTTTTGCTCTTGACCCTTTCTTGCACACATATTCTTTTCTCCCCTGTTGATGAATCTTATCATGATGTGTTTCCGTTCTATCAATGAGATATTAATGCAGCCAAATTTCTAATATGACAGATATTATACTGTTTTGTTCGGAGTTTCAAGGAGCCTTGGAATTTGCTCTCAGGTTTGTTTCATTCCATTTCTTCCCCCAGTTATCATTCCTCACTGCTTTTCAGATTGTCACACTTATCTTTGTGGTTGCAGCTAATATGGGACCGAGCTCTTGGGTTGCCGCTTGAGAGACCGAAGAGTGTGACCATGGAGTGGCTGGAAAACCACTGTAAGAAAGCCGCTTAGAATGAATGGCTCAATCACGCAACAAAGACAGCGCGAGTTCTTAGGAAATCAATTTTTTTACGGTGTATAAACTACTAAGCTTTGCAATTGTTATTGACCAATTTTACGAATAAAGTAGGCCTGATGGACAAATGATGGTAGTATACATAAGGTGGGAAATTGAGGAAGAGGTTTCACCCCTAGTGTTTACCCGTCTTGTTTGAGCAGAATTCGCAGGTTTCACCTTGTGCATGATTCGAGAAAAACGTTGAGTATTAACATGCTTGTTGGGAATTCATTCCAGTATAGCTGGAGCTTCAAGGGTTTTTCAACGCGAAATTACTTGTCATTATTGAATAATTGGAGAGTGGCGATCTTGTACTCTTTGCATTTGTCAAAAGAGGCACAAACGTCGATACGAAACAAGATTTGAATTTAAGTCTGATAATAATTGTAATTTTAATGGTATTATTTTATAATACAATAATTGTATCTACAAGGAAGAGTTATTTATATAATTGTATCTTACAAGGGATAATTATTTACAATCTTATTTATATAATATAATAGTTCTTGCAAAAAACAAATAATTAAAAAGCAGTACCCAGATACTTAAAATCCAGCAATTCCTTAAAGTTTAACCATGGCTTCACCCAGATTTTAGCTTCATAGTACTGATAATCCTCCCTGTTCTCTGATCCTTGAGTTGCCTCTATGGTAATGTAATACATCTTTCCTGATACTACTTGTTCTTTTACGTTCACCACCTTTTTAGCTCCAATATTGCATTCTGCAAATAAAAATATGTTAGCATATGCTCAGTTATGACGCTTGTTAAGCCACAACATTAAGAAATGACATTTAGGAAACGTCAAAAATGGGATTTCAAAAGATCCAAATTAAAGGGATAACAATATCTTTATTCAAGCACTCAAAAGGCAATATTCGGTTGTCCTTGGCATATTAATTACAATGTCTAAGACATTATCAAGTTTAGCACTAACGTCAACAAGATATTCTACCACCATACTTTTAAAAAAGCAAATCAAGTGATAGATTAGATGACTCGTCCAAACCACTTATTAACCTATCCTGTGATCCGGGACATTTGTACTAATCAGAATTTTTCTACCATTTTAGTCGGTGATAATTAAGGTAGATCTCTTACAAAAAAACTACTTAAGACAATCTCACTTATATTCGGCCATTCCAAAAAAATATATATATAGACATACGTAGGTTAGAAAGGCACACACAATTGCATATAGATTGTAGTTACCTGTTTCTTGTTGTGCTCATCAACAGCAAACTTGGCTAGGTTTTCAATCTCAACGTTGTTCTCTGATCCTCCCCTCTCTGTTACTCCCCTACCATTTCCATCTCTCTTCCTCTCCCTCTCTCCCCTCCAAAACAAATGGCTTGGACAATTGGGAGCAAGCTAGAGGATCCCCTTTATAAAGGGGAAGGGATTTTGACTATCGCAGTCAATATCCGTGGATTTCATCGTATATGAATTTACTTATTCATTAAGGAATGAGCTTGCAAAACTCAATTGACAAGTTTCAAGGGGATGCCAAGCCCGCCGTGTTTCTCTTCAACTTGATTTATTGACTTCGCATTAATCCCATTCCATATATTCTTATCCCTTCATTTTCATGCCAATTCATGGTTAAGCTTCTTCCAGTACAAGTATTATGAGCTGTTGTATTATGCTTGCCAAGTTTGGATGTCATGCAATATTCTAATTCCGATTGCCTTATATGAATAATATAACATTATAGAAACGTTATTACTACGTAGAAACCGGTTGTACAATTTCTCCGTATATATGTATGATATGGATATTGAGATTCTTAGACTCAAAGCTCATAAGATTATGTATTTTATATGATAAATATTAAAAAAAAGGAAAGATGTTACTTTCACTTGAAGGTAAAAAAAATAATAAAATAAAAGGTAAGCTTACTTGTTTAAAAAATATCGTCATTTTGTTACTGTTAAATAAATTTAGAAACTTCTTTATTTATTTTTGATTCCTCAACACTATATTAATTGAAAAATGTTTTTTACATATATTTTCTTCATTTATAAAATTTAAACTTAATTACCTGAGACCAAAGGTTGAACTTCTTTTGTAAATCAATCACTAGTCCAAAATTTGTACAAAATAACTTATTCTAGCCTGAAGTCTCGAATGCGCGCTCATATTTTAATCTTCTACTTCCTTCCCCTGGAAGTCTGGTGGAGAGTGAAGAATTCAAAATTGAAAATCAGAGAGAGAGAGAGAGAGAGAGGGAGAGAATAAATGGCGACGGCGAGGGCGGACATGAAAGTATATTTCAAGCAGAAAAAGAAAGGGAGTAGCGGCATCTCAAAGCCTTCTCCCAAGGTTGCCAAGAAGACTCCTCCTCATCACTCCGCTTCCATCGGCTTCGACGTCGTTCAGCCTCCTGCACTTGTCACCGAGAAAGGCTCTCTCGACCTCCTCCAAGGTCTCTCTCTCTGTCTGTCTGTGTCTGTGTTTTACTTTCTGCTTTTCCTGATTTAGTTTCTGTTGATTTTTAAGCTTACCTCTCAATATCTGTAGAAATTTGTTGTTATGGTTTTAGATTTCTACTATGAGCTTAGTGCGGTAATTTGTTGAATTTAAGTGCAGAATCGTTTGCCAGGAATTGAAACTGAAATGTTATGTTAGGGTTTTTGATTGGATGGATTGAGTGGAGCATAAACATTGTTTGTTGAAGGGAAGAAGATATTTTAATTTTTAAGTTTTTTGTTCAAATCGGTTTTGATTTCGAAGTATTATACTGTGTCAAAATCAATTCAGCGGGAAAATTAGGATTCTTCTTCTCCCCAAATAGTATTTGCTATTTTTGTTCCCAATCATACCAAATGTGCACAAATGTCTAGTTTCTTTTGATTGATTGTACAGAAAACAATACGAGGTTTGACTCTCCTACGAGGCTATGACCAATCTGAGTTTAGAGCATCAAATTGATTTGTTAAGTTGTAAAATTTTACCTTTCAGAAGAGCATGATGAGAATGAAGAAGTACTAAGGCAATTTGACATGAACATGGCGTATGGACCATGCATTGGCATGTCGCGGCTTGAAAGGTGGAATCGCGCTAACAAATTGGGATTAAACCCTCCGAAGGAGGTTGAAGAACTCTTGAAATCAGTAAAGGTTCGCTATGAGTGCTTATGGGATGGTCGGGTTTAGAGTTAAGAGTGTGGTTGATTCCTTCCGAAGACCACATTCAAGTTTCAACAACAGCTGGCTTTAGACTCCAAGATCAGTTGTTGTTGCCCTAAGCAGTGGAGATTTTGTCAAATTTAATCACTTATCTTAGTGTTAATCAACAGTGATGGTTTGTTTTAGCTACTTGGAGTGTCAAAATGTTGGATTTGCATCGTTACATTTGTGTATATGTCTATAATTCATGCAAGTTTTTATCGCAATTGAAACCTAATTTCCGAAGAACTCATGGACTCCCACTGTCTTTAGACCCTAGTTATAGTTTCATATTTTTGATAAATATTTTGTAGAGGGGAACACATGTTGTAGTATTAATGAATCGTCTTCGTTATCTTGAGTCTCCCTCCCATAAAAGCGTCAAATTTCCTAGGCAACTGCAGGAGAGGTTGCAATCTTCTTTGTTTTCCCTTCTATCATTAGTTGCGTTTAGATTGAAAAAAGATCTGCAAAATGCAAAGTACAAATACAACTACTTATTAAAACTTAACCTTTCATCTAAATACAAATAAAAATATTAATTAATTATACGATAACTACGACAATAATTGATTTTTGTTTTTATCTCTAGTTCTTTTTATCAAACACCTTATAATCCTTCTAATTGATTTTTCATCTCATGTAACCTTCAATCCAACTAACACATGAGGTTGTAATCTACTTTATCACTTCTATACTGCAATCTTTCTCATGTATATTCTTGTTGGTAAAAATGCCTTTGTAATGACATGACATGGACTTGGCTTAGGTAATATAACGTAATAGTAACAACAATTTAACAAATCTAAAAGCAAACAAAATGGTTAAAGTTAAATGCAATGTCCACATTAAGAAAAATTACTAATATAAAATTTAATAAAACAGTTTAAAAAATTAAAAATAATGCTCGATACTTAAATATAGCATTTGTTTTGGTTGTTTGCATCTAATGAAATACTAGAAGGTCATCATTTTAACAAAAGGGTAGGATTGTACACCAAATTTAAGATTATAACTTTAGGCCATTGTCCACATGCATTAGGGGTCTTGGTAATAAATTTGAAGAAAGCATGAATTTTGTTAGTTACTAGTCTAAATTTACGCCTATTTAATAATAATAATAATAATAATAATAATAATAATAATAATAATAATTTGTAGCATATTCCTAAATTTATGACCTTTTGAAAGTAGAATTCATGGAAGAGGGAATCAATTGTCAAGTGGAAGGTAGCCAATGTTAGGGTATTGGGGACTTCTGATTGACATATGAGCGGGTTTTTACTCTTTACTAATTTTAAAATATTCAATTTTTGGGAACATAGAAATATATGGATTTTATTTATTTTTTGACATAATATGAATTGGGCAGTTAAAATTTTTTATAGGATTAATAGTTATTTGTTGAAAATTTTGGGTGGTTTTGATTCCTTAATAATGCTGAGAGGATAACTTTTGTCACGAATGTATTTAATTAGGTGATTTACTTCTATTTCTTTTAATTTATCATAAGTATGCATCATTGATATTTAATACAGATTAACATTCATCAACGTAGTTCTATTTTTTTAATTATAATTTTTTAATTTTCGACTCATGATTCATGATGAATCAATTATTTTTTAATTTTTTAATAAATTATTTATGATAGGTTAGAGAACATTTGGAAAAAAATAAGCTAGTTTGTTTTTAATT
The DNA here is from genome assembly GCA_021018815.1 of Talinum fruticosum. Classification (NCBI taxonomy): domain Eukaryota; kingdom Viridiplantae; phylum Streptophyta; class Magnoliopsida; order Caryophyllales; family Talinaceae; genus Talinum; species Talinum fruticosum. The sequence continues at coordinate 2,998,426 of JAITYX010000002.1, read as the reverse complement.
TATTTGTCTGCCGCATCTTTCTACTCCAAAAAGAATTGGAAACCCCCCAGTTCTCTGTTTCTCTCTGTCTTCCGACTGGCCGACTGCGATTACGAAAACCAGTCGGCGCCTCGGCGGCTCAGTAGCCGTTTCTCTCTCTTTCTTTCTTTCTCTCTCTCTCTCACTCTCTCTCACTCTCTCTCACTCATGATCAAAGGACTACGAACGGCGATGGCGGAAGGTCTTAGTCTAACTCTGATGCCACCATCTTCTCTGAAACACACTTGAATACTTATCCCTGTAAATGGAGCTCCGGCTATTTTCGAATCGGGTTTTGCAGATACCCTTTTCCTTCTCATTCTTCCTCTTCTCGTTCTCATTCCACTTCAGCTTCGGCTTCTTCTATTGGAACTGATACTGGGTCCGTTTCATTTGGGCACCTCACGAGACCCGACTTCCCCATACTCCATCAGGTTTTTTCTTCTCCAACTAATTCCTCTCCAGGCTTTCTTGTATGAATTGGCGATCAACGTAAATTTCACAAACAATTCTTGGTTTCATGCTTTGTTTATTGAATTTAAGTACTTGGGTTGGATTTGATTTGATTAGTTTTGTTTTCTATTACTCAATTATGCTTATTGATTTTACACTGTTCTAGGGCGTGGTTTTGATTGTGGAAAACTATGTTGTTTCTGGGTTTTTTTTCGGTGCTTATTGCTAATTCTCTGTATGTGTACTACTTTTGTACAATTGATTCGTAATTGTGACTGTGGAAAATGTTGTTCTTTCTGGGTGTATTCTTACTATCTTATTGCTATAGTCTTCTACTTTTATTGTGTAGTAGTTGTGATTGTGGAAATGGATTTGGGTGCTACACTTTATGTTTTCTTGCTAATTTTGCTCTTGAGTGTACTGGTTTTGTGCATGTATTTGCTTCTTGTGATTGTTAAAAATTATATTCTAGGTAATTCTTGTACTTTTGATAGAGCTATATAATGATAAGGAGATAAGCCCCATATGGGTTCTGCTGAAGCAGGGTCTGATTAGTTGCTAAATTTCTATATACATTTGATTTAGTAATTTATGGTGCGTGGTTTGAAAATATCGTGCATAAATTCAAGTTCAATTTCAAAAACTGACTTAGAAGGCTTTGATTGTAATGTATTATCATTTTGGGAAGATAGTTTGCTCTCTGGAGGGATTTCGAATATGAACACCCTGACTTTATGATGGTAGAATGGATAGTGAACTCCACTTTATGGTTTATGGCATTTCTTTCTTTCTTTGTTTCTTTCATTCTTACTTTCTTTCTTTCTTTCTTTCTTTCTTTTTCTCTTGCTTTATTTCTTTCCTTCTGTTTTCTTTTTGGTTTTGGAGGATGGGTGTTAGTGACTGGGTGGAAAGCTGACTGTGATTTTGATGCCTAGCTAGCGTTGTCATCGTCATTTGAGATGTATTGTTTCTTAATGATTTATAAGCAATTGGCTTGAAATCTTTCATGGAGGTGTGCATGGTCTAAGAAACGCATTTTTGTTTTGCTAACATGTTTTGAAGACTCTTGTTTTATTAAAAGCTCAGGTCAGGTAATGTCACATGTGAGTTTAATTAACATTTATGTTCTCATAGTTCATGCTGAGGCATCACTCTCTTAGCTTCATGGTAATATAATATAAGTTATTACTCTATCCTCCAGGAGATAAATGGTCGAAAACTTGTCTACTTATACAACGGTGCAACTTCACAGAAGCCGTCTGCTGTATTGCATGCTTTACAAAACTACTATGAAGCCTTCAATTCGAATGTCCATAGAGGAATACACTTTTGAGGTATTCCGATCTTGTTGGGAACCACTTTTTCTGTCAAATGATTGCTTTTGTACTACCTTTGCGAGTTTATTTCCTGTTCTGATGGGATTATGCAAATTTTTACTGCAGTGCCAAAGCAACTGATGAGTATGAGTTAGCAAGGAAAAAGGTAGCAGCATTCATCAACGCCAAAGATTCTGGTGAAATTGTTTTTACTAGGAATGCTACTGAAGCAATTAATTTAGTAGCTTATTCCTGGGGCCTCTCAAATTTAGAAGCAGGGGATGAGGTATGCTCTTATTATCCTGTAATGCTTTCCTGTTTTAGCCTCTGGTACCTAAATTTTCAAAGCGCCTAAGCAGCGCGTTCCCATGTTGAAGTTTGCATGAGAATTAAATAGATTATGAGAGAACGAGTCGTTGTTTAAAATGCCAGTTATTACCCAAATTCCATACCAGCATTAGATAATAGATGCTTTCTTATCTAGTCAATATGAATTAACCTGCTGAATGACAAGTTTTATCTAGGTTTCTACAAGATCTTCCATTAATTAAACTTTTTTATGGCATGTGGGTAGATCATCCTCACTATTGCTGAACATCATAGTGCCATTGTCCCTTGGCAACTGATAGCGCAGAAGACTGGTGCATATTTAAAATTTGTGAATTTGACCAAAAGTGAAGGCCCTGATACAGTTGAATTATTAGAGATGCTGTCAAGGAAGACAAAAATTGTAGTGGTTCATCATGTCTCCAATGTTCTTGGTAGGGAAAGCTGATTCATGCTTTAAAGTTTTCTTGTTTATTAGATTCGTTGCATTCTTGGATATAATTCTGAATGCAGACTAGTATCGACATCATTTGATGTTCTGAACAGTCTATTGCTAAATAGAGTAATTTTTTGAAATTTGTGTGGTTTTTTTCACAAAACCCACAACTGTTGTCTATTTGGGAATTGCATGTCTTGCACATTTGCTCATTTTGTTAATTCCCATGCTCCTGAATACTTCCTTCATTCTCTTGTAGCATAAACTCTTCCAATTTATGATATAGTGCGATCAGCTCATTTTGTTGGGGCAAAAGTTTTAGTAGACGCTTGTCAGAGTGTTCCTCACATGGTAGTTGATGTTCAAAGCCTTGGCGCGGATTTTCTTGTTGCTTCTTCTCATAAGGTGAGGTTCTTTCTCTATATACATGAGTTTTCTTGGCGAGTCTTCAAATTAATGGAGTGAACAATTGTTCAGATGTGTCGGCCTACAGGCTTTGGTTTCCTGCATGCCAAACAGGAGCTTCTGTCAGCAATGTCTCCTTTCTTAGTTATGAACCTGTGCTCTTTAGTAGTCTTTAGTATTGTTCTATCGCACTAGCTAGTCCTAGAGGTGAAGTTTTGTGATTTTTGTGTTAGATAGATATATCGTATCAGTCCTCAATTATTATTACAGACTAGAGAGTGAGAGAGAGACTCCACGTTGGTTTAAATTTGTGCTGTGTCCTTTCCGGTGGTGGTAATTTCTGATGTGTGCTTGGATCACTCCACATATGCAGCTCCTCCTCTTAGGTAAAGATTGGTGTCTGTTAATTTTTGGATTGGAAAAAGTTGCAGTGATAGCTACATTAACATGCATTAAAAAACTTGGAACTTCTAAGGATTAGTTTATTAATACTAAAGATTCATGATTATGAGGTCACCTATTCTGCCCCCTCCCTCCCCCTCCCCTCTGTTTTTGCTGTCATCATTTAGTTGATGTCTTCTCCTTGCTCAGTGATTGTAAACACCTAACTTCAATATTCTGTACGGGACACACGTTTGCTTTCTAACCGAAATTTTTTGGAACAGTGATCAGTTAGGCTTTGGCCTGGTGACAGATGCCTTCCCCCAATCCCTAACATTGGACCTAACTTATCCTCATTGGTCTTCATAGCCCAACCCCTCGCCTCCTTTTTAACCTAGAAATGCAAACTTTCAAAATAGAAATTATATTGAAAACAATACTCTGGTGTTGACTATTTTGGAATTTCTGATTTAATCTGTTCTTAGTTTTCCTAGTATGTAAGATGATAATCTCTTGAGATTTGGTAGAACTAGTAAGCAATTATTTTGTGATATTCAAATGGTTATCATGCTTGAACTATTAGCCCCTTGCTGTAGTCTTATTCTCTTTGCATAGTTGCACTTAGAGGTTCTTCAATTTGCTAATATGAGATGCATTTATACTTGTCATGCATGTGTTGTTGTTCTAAGTCTTGTATTTCTTGGGAATCTATAGGTGGAACTGGCTGAATATTTATAAGAAAGGCTATCTTCAGTCCCTAGGGTTCGGATTTATGGACCCGTACCTTCTCAAACTGTTCGACGTGCTCCTATTTGCGCATTTAACGTAGAGAACATCCACCTAATGGACATTGCTACCTTCCTTGATCAGCAGGTAGGAGAATTACTGTAAATGTGTTCTGCATGGACATCACTGTAAATCTGGCAAAACCAGATCCTAAACAAGACAAACCACATTTACCCATCTTGAATATTTATTGTTGGACAAATGCCTACATCCCCTAGCTCCTGCTTAGGCAGGATTCACGCAAGGTGATAGTGGTGCTTTATTGGACAAATCTACGACAAACCCAAATGTGATTGCGATCTGAACCCAACGTTATGTGGCCGTCTTGGAATATTCTGATTCTACTAACTCATTCTGAAATTAACCTGACACGAACCAAGTCTATGGATACAGGACCACACTATATAGTTCACATAAAAAGAAGGAAATTGATAATTGCAGAGACTAATGCTCTGTGTTCTTTGCCTTAGCATGGTGTGGCTATCAGGTCTGGCCATCATTGCGCGCAGCCTCTTCATCGACATCTGGGGACAAATGCAAGTGCTCAGGCTACTCTTTACTTCTACAATACCAAAGAGGACGTAGATCACTTCATTTACGCGCTAGATGACACAATCACCTTCTTTTCTTCCTTCGTGTTGGCCTTACTTACTACATGTATTTGCAACTGTACATGAATGCCCCCTAACTTCATTGATATCTGATCCTCTTCCATATTTTTCTTTAATTCTTTTTGAGTAACTTTTAGAACACCCCCCAAAATAAATTAATTAAAAAACGTTCTTCGGATGGAAATATGGAAAGGTAATCAGACTAACAGATGCAAGTTTGTGAGTTCCCCGTGCCCACATTGTATTGTATTGTCATATTATGTATTATGGCTCAGTTGGATCAAAAGAATATGTAAGTTAGTAAATCTTGTGGTAGCCTTTAATTTGTGCTTTTCTGAAATTTTCTTTTGGGACCTCTGGCAAGCAAGAATAAAACAAAGCCATGATGGGGGGAGGGGAGACAGGGAGTTGAGGCAGGTCTGAAAAGAGATACCAAAAGTCCATGTAACTGAACAACATTAATCTTCACCTGAATTTTGGTTAGGAATTCATATCTTGAATAGTAGTTGGTGTGACTAAAAATTTATTTAGGAGTGATTGTGATGAATGTCGCTATTAGATAGAATACTTTGTTTTTTTGCAGTCATATTAGATAGAATACTTCCTCTATCTCATATTATTTATCCCTTCTAAAACTACGAGTTTTATTTTTTAAGACGTAAATGAGGTTCTTATTTTAAAATGAATAAATAATTTGAGACCGAAGGAATATTAATCACTTTTAAATTAAAAAGTTATTTTAAAATATATTATTAACCACATTGGAACTTTTAAAAAGTCATTCATAAAAGAATTTGTCTCATAACAATCTGAGCTGGTATCATCCAAGGATTTGTGGGAAATTTGGGGGGAGAGAGGGGGAGAGGGTTATTAATGACTAAAATCATTTCACTCTTAAGAGAATAAATCCGAAATTGTGCCCAAAAGAATGAAATTTATTGCAGCTTGTATCATCCTGCTATCTACACTTCAAGTTGTTTTCCCATCATATAAGCAGCTCAAGTTATCCAATAAAATAAAACTAAAATTAGCAAATATCAGCTAACTACTACTATTACTAATAATAACGGCCATAGGAGCAAAATTCAAAGCTATCAAACCTCCCTCTTAATCAGGTTAGTAAGCATCTTAATGCATCATGAACATAAGATGATCAAGATCTAAACAGATCAGCATGAAAGGAATAGTAGTCTTCATCAAAGAAGCTACCATGCAATGGTAAATCCTCGAGAGAGGGATCGACAATCGAGCTATAAGGATGACATTGATCCAACATCAACCCCTTATCTGCTTGGATTATCGACTCGAAGCTATGCAAACCAAGATTAGGTTTTAGTTCTCTATGCAAATTCTGTTGTTGCTCAAAATTAGACCCTGCTATCTGCTGTGGTTGCATCATCGTCATTGGGTTAATATTCTGCCTCACTGCTTGCAGGGATTGCGGGTGCCTTCCTGTGCTATGAACAGTCCAATTGTTCAACTGCTTTTGTGGCTCGGTGTAGTTAGTAATATTATCACAAGGGGTGGGACGCCCTATGGAGGGCCCCATGGTTAGCCCTCGAAACTGAGAGGAGTTGTTGGCTGCTAGGATTCGAGCTTGTACTGGATGGTTATGCTGGTGGTTGTTATTGTTGCTGATGATTTTGTCGCGGGTTTCAATTTCTTGTTTCTTGATTGCCTTTCTGAACTTTTGGAGGTGGCTAGCCACCTGTTCTCTTGAAATACTGGGGAGACCCATCGCTTCTAGAATCTTCTTTGGGACGGCCTTGTCCACTCCTCCAAGCTTCCCTACCACATCCACGAACCTTTTATGGAGCGGTTGGGTCCATTTCATCCTCTCCCTCTTCCCACTACTCGCAAGCACCCCAACCTCGTTTCCAGATTCAGAACCAGAATCAGCAATATCTTCTACGCACTTCCTTTTACTACTGCCGCCACTTTTCTTACCAGTCTTACAAGCATTATTATCCTCGAACTCCTCCTCCTCACCACCATGCTCACTGAAGTTATGATCTACCCTCTTCACAGAATAAGCCTTCGTGCACGGGAGGAGGTTTTTCGATAAACATGCTGCCATATGTTCTTCACCTCCTCCTTGCGGAGAGGCTTGATCAAGTAATCTCGAGCCCCATAACTTACTCCCTTCATTATGACAGCCTTGTTATCGCTTGAAGACATCATTATGACCGGTATATCTAGCTCTAGCCCCGCCTCCAACAGCTTAAACCCATCTATTTCATCCATACGAACGTCTGTTAATACAATGTCGAATTGGTCCTCATTCTTCTTCAGTAGCATTAGGGCTTCTGCTGGATTTAATTTCGCAGTAACTGAGGAAAATAAAGGGACACCTTTGGATTATTAATCAATCAAACAAGTTACAGCTAAGCATGGCCCAGAATAAAGCCAGGAATATATTCATGTACGTGATTAATAATATTGAGTGTATATATGTGAACTTGATCTTTTAATGCAAATTTTGTCTTGAATTTTATTCTTTTTAGTTTGAAACAGAGGAGTATAAGACAGAAACTGTAACTCCCATGAAAATAAATTATAATGATATATAATTAGCACGTTGAATTTACAGAAGCGAATTGAAATCCAAATTTGGAAATTGTGCTTCTTTTACATTAAATACTATGTGCGAGAAATTAAAGAAACCCTAGAGTTATTCGTGAAGAAAAACAAGTGGGAAAAACCCTAATTAAATAAGCAGAGGAGAGAGAAAATTAAACCTTGATAACGGCAGTTGTTGAGCAAAGCGGTGACAACGGTGAGGCAGACGATGTTATCATCGATGAGAAGAACTCTCAAGCCGGCTGGAAACTGAGGGTGATGCCATTCTTCATCGCAGCTGCTGGAGATTATCATCCCTCCTCCATTGTTTTCTACTGTCTCTAAAGTACTTCTTGCTTCCGACATTAATCTTCAGAGAGAGAGAGAGAGAGAGAGAGAGAGAGAGAGTTTTAAGGGATACAAAGAGATTTTGGTTTCCATTTTAATTTGGGTTTTTTGGGGTCAACACTTTATATTTCCATTTTAGTTTAGGGCATTAAAAAGAAAGGTAACTATTTTTCTAAAAGAAACCATAAAAATAGGGGATAGATTTTAAAAAATAAAAAATATTACCATATATTGTAGGGGTGGATTGCTTAAACTTGAAGGATTGGTGTATTGTCTGATTTTGGTCAATAATAGATCAAAGTTTAGTGTTGAATAATAAATTAAGGTTTAATGTTAAATCTCTTTTTAGTCACTTGTGCTTTTTTTTTTTTTTAAAAAAGACCTTGTAATACATACTAGATTTGGCTAGTGTATGACATTGGTATTACAATGCAAGATTAATTAATTATGATTAATATGCTCATTAATCTCAAGAATAAATTTATATTTTTCGTAATCTAATTTATTTAAAATTGTTATATTATCATAGACATTTTAAAAATTAAAATTTTCACTCTAAAATAACTCATGTCATGTAGAAATGTTGTTGACATGGTGTACAAATGAGTATACTTGTGACAAGAAGTTGCCCAAAAAAATTAATCTTATATGAAAATGAATTGTAATTAGATTGCAATCTCCCACTAAGGCATCAATTTTATAAAAATTGCCCAAAAAATGTTAGTTTGTAGCTAGTTATAGGGTTCTACACTGTTCTAGTGTTCAAGTAGTTTCATTGAGGTATTTTCCTTTCTTTCTTTTTTCAATGGGCCAAAGGATTAAAAATCAAGAATCTTTGGATTTCCCTGACCTCAAGAAAACCCAAAAATAGTAAGTCAACAAATAAATAGAAGACAAGAAAAGACTCGTTGCAGCCTGTCATTCACATGTATATTTACACACTTACAGCTCAAGCACTTAATTTCCTAAGTTCAAATTATCCAAGAAAACAATATTAGAAACCCAAATCAGCAACTAACTACCTACTATTAGTACTAAAATGGCCATAGATTCAATAAAAGGTAGAGATGGCCCAGAATTCCCCAAAATCAAAAGGTTAGAGACAGATAGCCATGGTGATGTTTCATCAAGGAAAGACGAGGTTTTCATCATAGAAGCTGACTAGAAGATCATTGAAAGAGGGATCGACAAGGAAATTAGCCTGAGGAGGATCCAACTTCACCAATTGATCATCTGCTTGGATCCTAGCTGTCTCGATCAGCTCGAAGCAATCCTGGCCTAAATTGGCAGCTACTTTCAGATTATTCTGTTGCTGCTGAAAGTTATTGTACGACCCTGGAGCTATTTCCATTATTTGTTGCTGCTGCATTACCCTCGGCTGCTGTTGCATCATCTTTATCATCATTGGGTTACAAATACTGGGCCCGACCGGTTGGAAGGTCTGTGGTGGATACCCACTTCCTGCCCCATGAGCCATCCAGTTCTTCAACTGCCTCATCGGTTGTCGCGGTGGGTAGTTATTATTGTTACTGTTATAAGAAGTGGGGTAAGACCCTCCCACCGGCCCTCGAAATGGGATGTAGTTGTTATTGTTGGCCAGATGTGGTGGACGAGGAGGAGGAGGAGGAGGGTGGTGGTGGCTATAACGGTTGTTGTTGTTGTTGTTGTTGCTGTTTCTAGTACTGATTTTGTTGTGGGTTTTTTCGAGCTCTTGGTTCTTTTTCATTGCCTTTCTAAACTTTTGGAGATGACTAGCCACCTTCTCCCTAGAAATATCGGGGTCACTCATAAGTTCAAGAATCTTCTTGGGGACGGCCTTGTCCACCCCTCCAAGGGCCTCAACCGCGTCCACAAACTTATCATGGAGCGGTTGAGTCCACTTAAGCCTCTCCCTCTTCCCCCGCTCTCTTCACCCAACAAGGCCATTACCTCGTCAACAATACCAGAACCAGAACCACAACCGGCAATATCATCATCATCATCATCCCCTCTCTTCCTCTTATTCTGGCTTCTCTTACTCTGAACCCCGCTCTTAAAATCAACAGTATTGTCCTCCAGTTCCTCAACATTGGGATCCTCTTGATGACTAAATAAGCAATGATCGTCATCTCCAGCCCTCTTGGACAACATGCACGTGCATGGGAGGAGGTGTTTTCGATAAACATGTTGCCAGATGTTCTTGACCTCCTTCTCACTCAGAGGCTTGACCAGGAAGTCTCGAGCCCCGTGCCTTATTCCCTTCATAATAACGTCTCTATTATCGCTAGCGGACACCATTACCACCGGTATATCTAGCTCCAGCGCCGCCTTCAGCAGCTTGAACCCATCGATTTCTTGCATTTGAACGTCCGTTAGTACCACGTCGAACTTGTCCTCCTTCTTCTTCAGTAGCATTAGGGCTTCTGCTGAGTTCGATTTCGCTACAACTGCCAAAAAAAAATCAATAAATCCCTCGATTTTAACCATTGATTTTGAGTAATTAATTAATTTCTAAAAGAAAGAATGCCCAGAAATCATTGACTATAATGTCTCTAATTTAGCGCAATTATACGGATTTGGATTGAATTCGCAGAAAGGGGAAAACCCTTGCGCAAGTAAATCGAAAAAGAAAAGGGGGAAAAAGAAAAACATACCCTAGATCGATGAAGAAGGAAGAATTGAAGAGAGAGAAAATTGGGGGAAATTAAAGGAAAAGAAGGAAAGGATGAATGAAACTAACCATGATAATGGGAGAGTTGAAGCAACCGGGTGAGAGTTTTAAGGAAGACGACGTCATCGTCGACGGCTAGAACTCTCAAGCCGTCAGGGAATTGACGTTGACGGCATTCTAGTTCACAGCTGGGGAGAATATCGTCATCCCTCCGCCATTGTTACTCTCTACAGCGCTTTCTTCCGACATTGATGATTCTGCTTAATTAGTCACTCAGTAATAATCTCAGAGACACAAACAAAGAAACAGAGAGAGGAGAGAGAGAGACGTTGAAGATGAAGCTATGGCGGTGTGTCTCTGAATTAATGAAAAAAGGAAAGTGGGGGATGGGGGAGAGAGACGTTGAAGATGAAGCAATGGCGGTGTGTCTCTGAATTAATAAAAAAGGAAAGTGGGGGAGAGAGAGAGAGAGAGAAGGAATAAATAAAAGGAAGGTTTAAATGTGAAAGGAAGATGGAATTAATATTTGGCATCAAAGACTGAGATTCTGTCTTCTAATTAACTTACACTCCCTCTTAATTACCAAATAAGCCCTCCTTAATTACAATCAACTCTCCTCTTTCCTCTAATTACAATCTTCTCATCCAAAACTAAAATGCATTTGCATGAGATATCTCCAATTTCTCTTTTTAACTTTAAAAATAATATTCTAAGTAAATTAAAATCTGTTTAGTTTAGGATGTTAAAATTGGTAACATAAATAGATGAATATACATGACTCTTGATTTTACCAATTATTACATCATAGGAAGTTCTACTCCTAATTTTTCCGTGTTTTATTTAATTGTAAGGAGCTATTACTAAAATTATAAATAGCCACAAACAAGCTGTAAGAAGTTATAAGCGATTGTAATATAGTTGAAAAATTAGTTATAAAAATTATAAAACGTGGTAAGGAATTGTAAAAAGCAGTAAGAAGTTGTAAACTAAACCTAAATCGAAGAAGGCAACTCACGTTTTATTTATGAATTCAATTTTTCTTCATACGCTTTACTGAGTAAAGAGTGTTGCTATTTTTTAACAAAAAAAGTGTTACTATTTTATTTTACTTAACAAATAAAATACAGTGTAAAAATAGTAGCTTTAAGTTATGCGTATCAGCATAAATTATCTATTTATTATGATTAATATTATAAGTAAATAGCTTTGGTGTTATTATTATTATTTTTAGTTGTGTGCATTTAAGTACAAGGTCGTTCTAGTAGAATGCAAACTCAAATCTTTGACAATAACGTAAGATTTTACTAATTAAACTAGTTGACATCCATAATAGTTGAAGTATTAAGTTTTGTTCGAGTAGAATTAACTGTTTCGAGTAGTAGATAATCATTTAAATAGCGAGATACTCGGTTTTAGCAGCATATAACTATTAGAAATTAATTATTAGTGTATTACCGTTTAACGGATTGGTTGAAGGGAATTTATTTGGTAAATTTACCGGTTAAAGTAGCTAATTATTATAAATTGTAGATAATTTTTAAAATATATAATTAATGAATATTACTTCTAAAGTTGACAGTTGAGCTAGCTAATTAATTTTGATTTCTGCATTTTATGCTAACGAAAATGAATTTTCCATAAATATAAATATATACAGTGGACATTTTGGAGAATCATATATACTCAATGGAGTACAACGCATTGGAGTTCTACTCTTCCGTAAATTAACTCATCCTTTAGAATTACAGGGATAAAATTCCTGAATTTCTTCAAAAACGGTAAAAAAACAATAAAAATTGGGGAATGCAATAAGCTTTTGTTCAACAAATTTCACAACCTAGAAAATCAATACACCAAAACCAAGTGGAAAACTACAACACATTGAGGGCTCACATAAATTGAAAGCAATAAGTAGATGCACAAGTAGGGATGAAATATGTATTTTAATGGAGCAAAATTGATATTAACCTCCCATATTTTTCCTAGTCTCTACAACATAAATCCAAACAAGTAACCTTCATATTTGTCACAATACAACTAGAAATGTTGCAGCCAAAGAAACCACCCAAAAACTCAAACAGAAACGTTCTTCTCTTTCTTCGCCAAGGACTCCCCTTTGTATTCGCTACCAGCTGTGACCACAAAACCGGCTCCGACCTGGGTTCGGTCATCGAGTTCAAATATGAGTGGTAGATGAAAACTGGGGAATAAAAATGGGTAGATACGGTTAGGGAAAGAAAGAGAGGATAATGGGCAAGGCCTTACTTGGCAGTCTCTCAATACCACGCGTTCCTGAAGTTGTACTGTGCTGCAAATAACAGAACCTTGGATAGAACAACCATCGGCAATGGTGACATGGTTCATAACCACTGAATTCACAATCTGCATTTTTTCAAGAATAAGGATAGGAAGGTCATATAAAGATAAGACTTCATTTTCAACTAATTTGATTGATAAATTCGATATTCATATACACCCAATATTGGCCTGTGTCTTCCTTCACCAGCATGCCCCCTCCTTCAACACAAAGAAAGAGACCACAAGAAAAGGAAAAAAGGCAACCAGCCCCCTCGGGTTCATATCAGTTGAAGAAAATGCAGCAAAATCCATAGTATACTCTTCCATGGAAGCTAAACATCTTTACACTGGCCGCAGCATTAGATCACTTTAATCCCAAAAAAAAAAAAGAAAACAAAAAGGTTGTGGAGTATATGTTTAGCAAAAGAGACGAAGATTGAGAGAGGCATTTTTTTCTGGGGGGAGGGGGAAGGTTAAGGAAAAGGTAATATTAAGTTAGAGCATATAAAGAGGTAAGAAGACAGGAGAGAATAGAGTTTACCTTGACATTTGAACCAATACGGCAATGACGACCAATGACAGATCGTTTTACGCTACATTTATCACCCATTTGTGAACCTTCACCAAGCATACAATGTGGTCCCACCTAAGACCACAAAGCAACATATCAAAGACAATTAAGTAACTCGATTAAAATCACATATGAAAAGGTCGCTTACTGTAGTCTTTGATCCAAGCTCAGCTGAAGGGTGAATAAAGTTGTTCTGCGGAGAGGATGAGTATCCTGACAAATGGTTTGCTTCTCCAATGATCTAACACATCCCAGATGTCAATATCACTCAGTATTATAAAATAAACACAAAAGAACTAGCCAAAATGAACTAATTTCTCAGTATATTGGCATAAATACTCACATCACGATTGATGTCACTGTAAGCTTGAATTGAGTTCAAGCGTGCACAGTACTTATCCTTGGGAGCAATGTAAACACAACATTTGTGGGTTCTTTTGGGAACTCGAGAAGATCCATTGGGGCCTAATGCAACGAGCTCATGGAAGCTAGGCGTAGAAGCATTTGCCAAGAGTTGGGAAAGCATTACTTGGTTCTGCTGTGTTGGCAATTTATAATTACCATTTTCTTCCCCTTGTAACCCCACATTTGCCAAAACTTCTGATCTCTATAAATGTACCATTAGAGTACTAATGCATTAGGACAATTATGTAGCAGCAACTAGATGTCCAACAGCATAAGACATATACTAGAGACCAAGCTTACCAGTTGGGTTCTAACAAGGTAAGGCAGTACATCCTTCTTTAGACTTTGAAACTTCTCTTTCTGCTCAAGATCCTTATCAAGAACTTCTTGAAGAACAGACCTTTAAGAGAAGAAAAATAAGGATGATGGTAGAGCCAGATCACAGACACGGAATTTCATAAAAGCAAAGAACAAAACTTCAAACCTCTTGAATGCATATAAATGGGCATCCATAAGATCTGTCCGGATATCCATCTAAACGCAGTAGAAGAATGTTAAAATAGTAAGAACCAAATAAATTTCCAAAAGCCATTAACCAAGAATTCAAAGGTCAGAGCAATAACACAAGAAACATAAGTCTTTAAAAACGAAGCTAGATACCTGGCCTACCGCACGAAGTATGCTCTTAAGAACTCGAATATCTTTATTGACCTCAGTGCCTAACAAGGATCACATAACATTAATGAACCAATTTAGAAACAAGAAACTTGACAGAAAAGCCAACTAACAGTCAAACCTGCAGCAATGTGTAATAAGAACTGTTTTGTGACATCGAGTCCTATAATATTACAACGTGCTGGTTTCTTTGCTTTATCCTTTCCGCCAGCAGACACAGATTCTGTTGGCCCACTAACAGGAGTGGAACATAGCATCGCAGTCACAACTGCATCATGTCGTCTATGTGCAGCTGCCACAGCTCCAGGAGGTACATCAGAGACAAGGTCACCACTCACCACCTTCACAAAATGATGTTTAAATGAGAATGCAGTATGAATAATCAATAGATAGAAGCAATATTCCTGGCACAGTGAAAGCAAATAACACTAACAACAGTTTATATGAGATAGTCACAGGATTAGTTCTTAGTACATAAATTCTCCATCTTCATCCAGCAAAAAGCTAATATAAAGTGTCCATTGAATCAAGGCACTAGAATATTATGCAGGAATGTTAGCAAATCAACAAGTTAAGCCACCTTTTAAATACTTGTAACTTGAGTATTTACCAAAATATCACTCGCAGTCAAGCGTCGAGAAATCGCCCGAAGTGCTCCAGCAGTTCCCTTGTCTTCAGGAACTGCAACCACCTGCATAAAATTAAATAATCATCCAAATCCCATGAAAAACTGAGACGAAATCTACACTGAAACTACTTAGTTCAAATCTAGAGTGGCAAGAACCTCTTGGCACCCCCAAAATCAAGGCTATCATTATACACAGTTTTTGGGAATTTTGAAAATGCACAAGTAGTCAGTTGGTGGCTATTTATTTCTACTGACCCCTCAAAACGCTCTGCTATTATTTATGCACATTTGAGACAACTTAAAGGGTATTGTACTCCTCTCTTGTGCCTGTTTTGTGGCATTCTGAAATCATGTCCCATTATTTAAGAAATTTCTGGAATACACATAGAAGCTCCGGACAAAGAGCAGCCATAGCCTCTCTTGACCCAAAATGAAGCTGTACATATGAATGCCAAAATTTTATTTTGAAAAACACACTCAGCCTCCGGACAAAAAAACGGATTAAGCTAATTGAAATTGTTAAAAAATTAAAACATACTCGGAGGTTGTGAAGGGAAAATGTCAAACCGTTTCAGGAAAAACCCTAAATGAGACCTCTATACATAATTTCTAGCAGTTCTGCAAAGTTGTCTGAAGAGAACTCAGAAGGTGAATCTGTGCTCCTACTACTTCTCAAAATGATTTTTGGCATTATAGGCCCATTTTGGATAGTTCAATGGATACCCATAATGCTCACAGTTTTGGCACTTTATTCCACATACTTTGGTCCCAATGGGTGAGAAGACTGCAAGAGGTAGAGAGGGAGGTCAAATACAAGGAAACCTGTTTCTAAATCAAGTATAAACTGCAGATTTGTAAAATCAGCGACCACACAGGCATGGAGAGAAACGAACAAGCTAATTTGAGGAAAACAGTTTGCTGGTCTAATACTGAATATCTACTTTACTTCTTCAAATGGATGAAAAAAGCTACAAGCACCTCAGAATTATCAATTATGCATACATTACAATTTACAAACACACACAGAATTCAAATTCCATCTGAATGTGAAGCTTGATTTATACTTTACAGCAATCCAATAAAATGAGTTTGCACCCATCTACAAAGCCTGGATTTGACAAATAAGCAAACCTTTCCCCCAAAAGCAAGAAACTATTCTGAAAACTGCCCAATCCATGTTCAAATAAATCAGATATTTATCATTCAACTTTAATCCTAAACTACCAAGTGGGGAAAAAAGGCCATTGCTATGAAAGATCACATCAAGCCAGAAGTCCAGTTATGTTTTTCACTGAGCTAACAAATGCTTAGAAATGCTTGTTAGTCAAAACACAAAAGGAAAAACCCCTCCACCCCACCCCAAAACAAGATTAAAGTCAACTTTCCAAAGCTCCCGCTTCCCTAAACAATGAGCAGTAGTGGGTTTCGCATGAATAAGGTAACGCACCTTCTTAAGTATAGAATTAGAAGCTTTAGTTGATAAAAAAAACGCAGCTCTCCTGAAACAAGATTAAAGTCAACTTGCCAAAGCCCTCATTTCCCTAAACAAAGTGCAGTAGTGGGTTTCACATGAATAAGGTAATGCACCTTCTTAAGCACAGAACTAGAAGCTTTAGTTGATAAAAAAATGTGGCTCTTTTACACCAAACACTTACCCAACTACAGTTATTCTCAATGGAACTTAACAAATCAAACCATAATTATCAGGCAACCAAGCAAGAAGTATTGAATTCTACTCCCACCGCTATAATCCCATGTTTCGAAATAAACCACTTCGAAACCAAAATTTTTGAAAATCCTAAGCTTAAAAGGAGTAAAGTCAGCCCCCAGTGCACCAATGAGAAATTAATATCCACATTTGAGTATTTGGAATTGAAGTATGCATTATGTAACTAGTTAATAAAAAATCAAAAGCAACAAATATTGCAATAAAAATGGAAAATATGGGAGATTGGCAAGAACCTCGACACGAAGACGATCAACATAAGCACTTGATATCCATCCATCCACCTTAACCGCAGCATCATCACCTCCAACCACCTCAAAACAAAAATCCCCAATTCGTCACAATCAACTCAACAAAAATGATTCCAATTACCCCTAACCCTAATTTGCAAACCGAATCGACAAACTAAAAAGAAAAACAACAAACAAAATAAAAGGCGCAAATTCAAAGGGAAAAAAGGAACCATACCACAATGATATCGTTAAGATTGCTTTGCTCCAAAAGGTCTAAGACATAGGAGATTAAGGGGCGATTAGCCACTGGAAGCAATGCTTTGGGAACTTCCTGCATTAATTAATCATAATAATAATTGAAATCGAAACCAAAAAAGGGGAATTTCCAGAAGAAATAGAAATATATCAATCGAACGAAAGGAAAGAGAAACCTTGGAGACGAGGGGGACGAGGCCTTTGGAAGAGCCCCCAGCAAGCACCACCACCTGGAAATCCATGGCGATTTTTGCAACACCAGCAGAAGAGAGAGAGACAGACGGGGTTTTAAGGGTTCAAGTGTCCATAGCAACCGAAAAAAATATTCAAGTGTTCAACAGTTAACATTCAATATATAAAATAATTTGCGAGTGGCATTCATAGATGGGGTTGTAGCTCAAATGGTAGAGCGCTCGCTTTGCATGCGAGAGGTACAGGGTTCGATCCCCTGCAACTCCATGTTTTTTTCTTCTCTGTTTTTAATATTCTAAGGTCTATATATCCTCTCTTCTTCATAAACAGCCCTGTCTTCCTCTTTTTCTTTCTTTTTTAATTGCCCAAAACTCCCCCAATAGTTAGAGATGTTTTGAGTTAGCTCTAATGAGATTGTTAGACGGTAAAAATAAAATCTAGGTGTGTTATTTTGTTTATCTTTACCTTATAGTCTTTTAAAGTTTATTAATAATTTTAAAAGTTAGACTTTGGCCATATATTTTAATTCCACTTGTCAAAGTTGTAACTTAATTTGCTACCTATCCGCGCTGCAGATGAAGGTGATACTTTGGTTATAATCTATGTGCATTGTTGAAGTAAATAAAGTATGTGATTGTTGCTTTCCAAAACATGTAGTTGCATACTTGTCAATGAGCACTTAGCTCAATTCCCATAAGCTTACAATGCTCCTTGCCTGGAGATACGCAAGGTTATCAATCAGGCTGTTGGCCTAAGCTTTCCCTTTTTTAGGTCGCTTAATTCTATTGATTCTCCTGAGATAGCAGTCTAATAAAAATGACATGCATTTACCATTTCAAAAAAATTAGTTGCATACTTGCATCAAACTCAATGTATCATTATCCAAATGAGCCTTGGCAAATAAATAATTATTGCATTATTTAGTCTATATTTAAGTCTATGGTATATAAACCAAAACAAATCTAACTTCTTTACCTCACTCAACAAATAAAACATACAAAGCTAGAAATTTTATACAACGGTATTCACATAAAGTTTCATAAAATTATCGGTGTCCATGTTAAAGTTTTGAAAGATTATTATACACAAATTTACACAATTTTTAAAAACAATAGTATCCGTAACTCCGCTTATACATATAAAAAAGACAACGTAATGATCTAATATGTTACTTGAAATAATAAAACTTATAAGACACCTTTAAATTTATTGAGCCAAATATGAGAACAACATCAATGTACCACATGCATTTTAAAAAATGTAGCTTGAAAAAAGCACCACTTACCTCTTTGGAGCTAACCAATCAAAAGTAATAATATTTCTCTTAAGTTCCATGAGTAAACCATAAGAGTATCCTATGTTTTTTGACATCTTCTAAAGTAGCCCTCAAAAGTATTCCTCTTCCATTCCAAAGCTCTCAATGCCACCATTTTTGTCACTCAAGTTTCAATTATTTTTCCCACACTCTCCTTCTAACAAAGTTGCCAGGACGGGTTCACTAATTTCATTCTTCTTTTAATTGCCATTTCATCTTGAATTATTTGTCGATTCAGTGAATATTTTTTTATTTTAGAATATCATTACCCTTCATTTTAAAATAGAATGTCAATTTAACTAAGAGAGGGAAAGTAAGAGCATATTACACAATTCATCTTTTAACTAACCTCGATTTTTCTCCAACTCACTCAAATGACATATAATTTGAAACGGAGGAAGTAATGATTATAATACAACCACTATTGTTAACATTTTTTAGTCTAAAGATTCGAAACTAGCATTATCAAATTCTATATGTAGGAAAAGTGAACTCAGCTTTTATAAAAACTTTGTGTTCTAAAATAATAATAAACTACAAATAGTAGAAAAATAAGATTACAAGAACTTAAATCAATTTGTAAGGGACACTAAAACAGGATGAATTTTCTTGTTGTGTGGAAATACCAAAATTAGGAACATAGCTTATCAACCTTATTCATCCATTCCCTCCTCTCCAAAAGATTCCACCCCTCTATTGGCTTACTTGTGTTGTCTTTTGCTTTTGTCTTCTTTTTCTTTGCTGGGCACCCATGGTGGCCATAATCCACAGTGAACGTTGAAGTGGGCAACTTTTTACCTTCCAAAATAGAAATGACCAATGAGGCCAACATTACTATCTCTCGGCTTCAATTCCATTGACATGTAAGCTAATATAAGGTCTTATATGATAAAATGAGTTGTTGGAGTACCATATAATTATTTGTGTTAATTGAGCAGTTGAATAAATGTGTTCGATAAATTTAGTAGTTATGTTAGCCAATTATTGTAAATTGAATATAAATAATTGGATATTTTTGTCAAAAAAATATAAAACATTATTTTTAAATATGAAAAACTAATATTTGTAATTTTTCAAAAACACTACTTGAACCATTATAAATTACTCGTAAATGATAATTAAAACACTACCTTATCCAACACTGTTTCCGAACATAGCCTAAATAGAAAAGGTCTAAAAATGTGTAATCTCTCTTGTAAACGTTACAAAAACCCATTCATCTCTCCTGTAAACATTACAAAAACCCATTAAAAAACACAATCTCGTTCACAAGACCATAGATTTAAGTAACACACATCGGTTCAACTGCTTTCGGATGTCGGTTCGGTTTGGGTTTCGAGTCGTTCGAGTTGACCCGTTTGGTTCGAGTCGGTTTTGCTAGCGTCTAAACACACTACACTACCACCAAATCTCATTAAAAAAAAAACCGATCGAAATGAATTAATTATACTACACTTTTAGCAACCCAAATCAATCTCTTTACATAAAACACAAGAATTCAATCTTAGATTTCTTTTCTTTTTCATGCATTCCCCCCAAAAAAATAAAAATTTAACATTCAACACAAATACAAGCAGGCCTTTGAACCAATTCGGGTAAATCAGGACCCCTACTCCACTCCTCAGTGACACAATCAAAAACCAAAACGAGGCTTTCTCTATGCCCTCTGATATTCCTCCCGCTCCTCCTCAACAGGTCATCTACGCACCCCATCACTTGGATCAACACCACCTTATCCTGCACACCAATGCAGGTGAACCGGACCGTCCCGTCCAGCCTCACTTGGGCCGGCAGCGGAGGCCCCTCATCCGGCACCACTCCCCGAACCCACCGCCACCCACCTCTTTTTCCGGCCCGCGTTGAACCTCCAAAAGGATAGCTCCACCGCGTGGCTCGCTAGGACGTACACGTGCCCGTGGGCCCCGCAAGCCGCCACCACGCACCCGCCACCTGGCACCGCCCGGGACCGCAGCCAGCTGCGTGATGCGACGTCGTATAGGTCCATTGAGCTGGCGTACACTCGCGCCTCCGCTCCGGCGACGGCTCGTGGATCCGACGCGCAGCCTATCTTCAGCCCGCCGATCACGTAAAAGATCCCGTCCACTCCGACACCGACGCAGCCGTACCTCTTCCTCGGCGCGTCCGACACCACGCGCCACTCGTCCGTTTCCGGGTCGTATTCCTCCACCGTAGATGTCCTCGCCGACCCTCCGGCGACGTAAATTCTTTCGGAAATAGCTGCGGTAGCGAACCGCTTCCTGGGGAACAGAGGCCCGGACCGGACTCGGAAGGAACCGGTCCAGGGGTCGAAAATGGCGGAAGTGGAGCGGCTAATGAAGTAAATCCGGCGGCCGACGGCGGCAAGGCGGGCATGGGAGAGATCTACATCAATGGCGGTGGAGAAAATGGCGTCGTTGTGGGAGACAGTCCAGGAAGGGTCTAGAAGGAAGCGTAAAGTGGAGAAGGTGAAGGAAGAAGGCGGGGAGAGAGAGAAGGCGAAGAGGGTAGGATGGAGGAGAGAGAGGTGTCTGCGGCGGAGGAAGAGGAAGGAGGGGGAGTCGAGGAGGAGGCACCAGCGGCGGCATACGGCGGAGAGAGAAGGGAGGGAAGAGAGAGGAACCCGGGAGAGGATCTCGATGAGAAGGTCGTCAGGAAGCGTAGACAAGGACTTGGATGAGGTTTTAGAGAATTTGGGCTTGTTGTTGTGGATTTGATTTGGGGTTTTGATGGGGATGGAGATTGAGTGAGAAGGGTGGGTGGTGGCGTTTGGATTGGGGAAGCAAGATTTCATGAGGCAGCGTTTGAAATGGCGAGAGTTGCAGCTTTCTCTCTCCCCATTTCTCAGAAAGAGAGAGAAAGGGAGAGGGAGAGAGTGAGCTTCTGAGATATATAGAGAGAGAAAATGGTGGGAGGGAGAATGAAGGGCGGAGGAGGAGTGAATTAAATGAAGTTTCCGAGGTGAGGTGAGGTGGGGTTGGGGAAACGTACTGGACTCAACTGTTTTTCCCCAATTCATTTTCATTCACCCAAAACAGGGCAAAGCTTCTACCAATTAATCCAACTATGACCATTTATTTCCCTTTTTTAACTTCAATGTTTCTGTCACATTAAATTAAATATGATATATATCTTTTTTTTATTTTACAATTATACGAAATGAAATAGAAAAATAAAATTTATCAATAGCCTTCATTATTTATTTCTAAGACAAAAAAAAAAATTTAATCTGTGACTAAAAAATTCAGGTTATGTGGTATTTTTCCACTATCTTGGAAAAAAATAATAAATATTGATTTGATTTATTGATCTCATATGTAGGTTTATTTAAATACTCTATCCAACCTATAAAACTTGTCAAATTTGCTATTATATAATATGAATGTTCAATTGTTATCTAGTTAGTCCTAAAGACATAGTAATGCTTTTTGCATAAGATAACTTGTGAAAATAGAGAGTTTTCGGGACTAAATAAAAAGGAAAAAAGACTTTTTGGTCTATTTGACCACAATATAATTTTAAATTTTTTCACAATTGCCTTATCAAGTTAAAAAAAAAAAGTTAGAATTGGAATACTATATTAATAGTAAATCTTATTTGAGACACGTCTCATATAAAATATATCGTAAGACAAACTTTTTTTTTTTTAGTAATAATTGAAATTAATAATAATTTATTTAAAAGTAATAATATTAAAAGTCACCGTTAGATAGGTATTTAAAAAGTTATTTTTGAAGACACTATTAGTCACCTCCAATCCACTAAAAAGTCATCATCTTATAATAACTTATATGTGAGACTAGTCTTATCCCGAATTTTATGTTACAATGAATACTGTTGCCATCAATTTTAATTTTTTTCAAAATTGACAAGTATAATACACATGACATGGGGAAAAATTGAAGCTAGATTGGATCCTGGGATGGATAAATAGTGCATTGATAAATCCAGAGTGGTAATTAATGTCAGAGAATGAATGGGATGATTGAAAGGAAACCAGCCAGCTGTCCAATTTGGATAGAGTCCAAAGTTTCAAGGGGTAGGCCAATTATAGTGGAAACCTTCAAATAGCTACTCAGCTTTTCTTGACTAATTAGCCAATTACCAATTCATGCATACACTCATGCTACTCCTTTCTTTTATGGATCAAACATCACAATTGGCAAGGATTTTTTTATTTTATCAACATTTAAATCATAAATTATATATATTTATTTTATTATAGGTGTCTGTTCGTTCAAGTAGTAAAGTTTGTGTGTGTTCTTATAGAATATATTGGTTCATGTGTTGCATATATCAACGTTCACGACTTATTTGCACAATATATAGTACATAGGAGTTTTCATACTTTGATGAATTTTGGGTTTCGATCGCTACTGTTTAAACCCAAATAAAAACTCAAACCTCGTACTAAAAACTACACACACACACACATATATATATATATATATATATATATATATATATATAAAGGTTCTTGTGAACGAAATTGGCTCAAACGGGTTTGATTTGGTCCGGCTCCAGGTCTCTTCGGGTTGGTTCGGTCTAGTCCAATTCGATATGATCTGAACTTATTTAAAAATTTATGTATATATGTATATATAGTTAGAGAGATAGAGAGAGAGAGAGAGAGAGAGGTGTTCTTTTCCTTTTTTTCATGTTTATGTTAACCTTTTGATTAGATTACATATAAGCATATATCATTAAAGAGTTTTAAGTTTAATTTCAATGAATGTAGCTATGTTTTAGATCCAAAAAAAAAAAAAAAAAAGTAGAATCTATATGTGTTAGACTGTTTCTTTTATGTTTTCAGTGGCCGATACTATTTGTGTTAGTGAATGTTTTCTTTTAATATGTATTAGCAATGGATTCTCTTCATGCAGTTTTATTATGCTTGTGTTAAAAAATATTTATATTTATTATTATTTTCAAAATAAAATATCATCTATTTTCTTTATCAAACTTCACGTAGAATATTTTTAATAAACTGTGACATAAATAAAGTGAAAAAATGCATTTATGAAAATTTAGTACCAACATAAAATTTTTGCCACTCATTCGACATTTTTAAAAGTTTTCTATAAAAAATATTTTTAAAAAATAACTTTTTAGTTATGTAATTAAGAAAATTTTTAAATTCTTTAATTACACATTGTTATATCTTTTAAAATATTTGTTACTTTAAGGTTATAGGGGAATACCTAAGAAATACAAAATTTATGATAAAATTTGTGTTAAAGACCAAATTATGCCAAGAATTCATTAAAAATGAAGAAAATCAACGAAAAAGAAGCAAAAAAATAAATAAAAATAGAGTCATTACTCATTAATACGTCATTGAAATTATAAAGTGACAAATATTATGAAATAAAAAAGTTAGTTAAAGTGACATGTATTTTAAAAAACTAAGCATTATAGGTAAAAAGGTAGGAGTTTTACATTACTTCCTCTATTTCAAAATACATGTCACTTTAGTTAATTTTTCTCGTTTCACAATATTTGTCACTTTAGAATTTGAATGACATATTAATTATTAGTTTATCAAATTTGTCCTTATTAATTACTTTATTTCTCCTTTTTTCATTAATTTTCTTCGGTTCCAATGAAATATAGAGGGTAACTTGGTCTTTTAATACAAAATTTGTCATAAATTTTGTGTTTTCTTGATATTGCCTTATAATTTTAAAACGACATGTATTTTAAAATGAAGGGAATATAATTTACAGATTACTCAAAGGTTATTTTAGATAATTACATGAGTACAAAACCCTGTAATTTACAAACACTAATTGTCAATGAAGCTAAGCGAATGCTAATTAAATTTGAATAATTGAATGCCACCAATTAAAACATACAAAAAGGTTTGATGCAATGCAAGCATGAAAACCAAAAATATATAAATAATCAACATATGGGATTGAGAAAAAACTATAAATGCAATATGACCAAGGAATATTGACCAAAAAAAAAAAAAAAGAAATAAATCAATAAAAATGAAATAAAGCATTTAAAATACATCTATATAGCAATGGGTACTTTTAGCTTTAGGGTCCTATAAAGGCAAATTTTATTTTTATTATTTTAAAAAGCCATCTAAAAGGGGAAAGGCATGCACTGATGCATGCAAATCATGTGTCCTCCCTTTTCCAGTTTTCCCCATTTACCCGTTGCTTCATGCCACTAAAATAAAATTGCAAATTGTTCTTCTTTTTGCATTTTTTTTGGGGTGTTCAAGAACAAAAATTGCAATTTTCTCAAATAAAAACTAGTATTTTTTTCAAAAAGAACAAAAATTAATTTTCTCAAATAAAAAATTAATTTTCTCAAAAATTCAAGTCTTGAATCTCTCTTTGTGATATAATACCATATAATAATCATATAAAAGAGTTGAAACTTTTTTTTTTCCCTAAATGTAGAAATTATACGAAATCAATATTATATAGACTCAAAATTACAATAACCTTCTTTTTTAATTATTAAATTACTTTACAATATTTGTTGTTCGAAATATGTAAATATGTAATCACATTATAATGAAACATAAAACTCCCCTCCCTCTAAACTTATCTTTTTCTTTTTTACGGGAAAAAATAAAGATAATATTATAAAGACAAATAACATAATGAATATTCCGAATACAAAGTCACCAACGAATATAGGAGTGTTTCATTTAGGATCAGCAAGGAAATGATGAGATACAACTTTACAGTGAATTCATTTCTTGAGATGACAAACTAGTCTACAAACATAAGTATTATCCCTATTACTTGTAATCTCAATATGATCTTTGACATCAATCCGACCGACCCGAGCGGAGCTCTAGCCATAACACTGGTGGCATTAACAAGTGTTGCAATAGAATGGTGAAATGGGTGGAAAAAGTGTGGAGTGCGCAGAGAAGAAATAGGTACATCCACATCCAATTCAATAGGAGAGATAAATACGGTAATTAAAGGATTATTATCCACAGTAATTAAAGGATGGAGAGTATATAGAAATGCCCAGCAGTCCTAGCAGACAAATTAGTATCTACACCTATCCTCGCGACAAATTATTTGAGATGTAAATTTAAATTTGGATTTGGACATTATAATTAAACATCCCCATTAAAAAAAAAAAAAAAAGGTGAAAATCCCAAACAGTCAATGAAGAGCATATGGAAATGCAGGTACTCCCAAGTCAAAGGGAAGTTATTTAGAGCCGAAAGAGGCCACTGAAATCAAGACTATTGCCAAGTGGACCCACTTTGCGTTAAAAAGCATAAAGCTCGAGAGAAATAAATAAATAAATAAATAAATAAAATAAAAAAGCAACTCTTTATTTCCCTTGATTGAGATTTCATTTAAACTTTCTTGAGATGTGATTCTCAAGCTTTCATTCCATGGGTCATGCTTTATATTGAAATAATTAATTTTGATTATTGTTGCTTACAAGCAAGTTTTAATCCATTATTACATTACGAATTAAGGATTATAAGTTGTCGAATTTTTTTATATTTAATTAAAAATATAATTATTTTCAAATTATGAACGTTTATAAAAGTATTTATGGGGAAGTATATATAAAATATAATAATGATATTATAACTTAGTAAAGGTCATAGTAAATACGGATTATTATGATTAGAAAAAACATACAAAGGTATGCTTAGCTTTGAGATACAAAATTATCACACTTTGATAAAAATCACTTAAATGAACTATTCATTATGTGCTTTTATTGTTAAAAATCATTGTAAAAATGTCCATCTTACTATACATTGAGTTCGGACTATCATGCAAAAACAAAATTTTCTAGATCATCAAATATTTTTATAAAAAAAATTTTAATAATAAAATCTCGTACAATAATAAAATTAATAATAAATATAATTGATTCTATACTTGTAACATCCAATTGGCTACAAATCTATTAAATTATTACTTTTTTTTCGAATACTAAGTTATTACTAATATTAAATAAATTTTTTTGCCAATAAAAACAGAAAAACTGATTTTTCAAGGAGAAAAAAAAGTCAAGAAAAGGTATGATTCTGCGTGAAAAGCACGTGACACTATGATAGCATAAAAAAAACGATGCATGTGACTTGTCTCATCTGTGTAAACGACAAATACCACTGCGCAACGGAGCGCGTGGAGGCCACAATTTGTAAATGTCCCCACTTGGGCTGTCCTTAATATGCAAAATATCAGAAAAAATAATAAAAGCCTACAAAAATAAAGAAGAGACCAAATTATGTCATACATGGAGAAATATCTTCTCGATTTTAAAATTGACAACAGCTGAAAAGGTTGACATTTCACTGTCTCTGTCTACTATGATTCCCTCCGTGGAAATTCAGAGACTCAGGGATGTATCAATATACAATAGAATTATAAATAGAATCAAGGTATCATTATTGCAAATGGTCAATAGATCACTTGATAGATAAGCACATAAATTTAAAATCTCGAGTATTTTAAATTTTATATTATTGCATGTTTTTAAGAGTTCGTTTTATTTAATGTTTATAAAAGTATTTGTAACAACTAATAACTTATAACAATTCTTAATAACTTATAACAATTATAACCGCTATAACAATTGATTTTAACAGATTGCAACAAATAGATCCTAAAATAACTCAACTATATGCTGATCAACTTCATAGCCAAGAAGACAAATGCTGACAGGGTTTCTAATTTTATACCTATAGCATTGTGTAATGTTCTTTACAAATTTATTTCTAATAGTTTTGGCCAACAGAGTGGAATTGATCGTTCCAAATCTCATTAACTTGTCTCAGAGGGCGTTTGTGAAAGATAGATCAATTTCCGATAGTAAAATGCTTGCTCATTTGCTAGTCAAGCACTGCACGAGGAAGAATACCTCTACATGTGCCATGATTAAGGTTGATATTTGCGAGGTTTATCATATGGTAAATTGAAGCTTTTTGGAAGCTAATCTTCAAACTTGGGATTTTTTAGAGCACTTCTTTAAGTTAGTAATGTACCATGTCAGATCTCCTATAATCGTGTGAATTTTTCCTCGGTAAAAGAGGACTCAGGTAAGGGGATCCTCAGTTTGTTACGTGTATGAAAGTTTTCTAAAGGGTTTGGGGCTTACTGCAACAACCAAAATGCGACAGACTCAAATTAACTCATCTTAGTTTCGCCGACGATTTGCTACTTTTTTCCAAAGGGGATTTGAGTTATGTACAAGCTTCGTGGGTCTGTTTTCAAGACTTCTCTCGCATGTCAGGATAATTTAATAATGCTGAGAAACCTAAGGTTATTATTTTGAATCATATTGGCTTCTCCCAAGGTTCATTCCCTAGTAAGTATTTGGGAGGTATGCCCCTTACTACGAGGAGATTAACTCCTCAGGTATGTCAAGTTCTGATTGATAAAATTAGACAGAAACTTCTCTCACGGTCAGCTAAACAACTCTCTTATGATGACAGAAATTTAGATCCAATCTGTAAGTGCTGGTATCTGCAATTTCTAGTCTTCTAAGCAAATTGTGCATATTATAGAGTCTACGTGTGATAAATTTCTATGGAGTGGTACCTCTGAAGTAAGAAAATTGGCTCTGGTGAGTTGGAAAAGGGTTTGTCAACCCTTGAGATGTGCTGGTCTAAACTTTAAGGAGGTGCTTGCTTGGAATAATTTTATCCTTGTGGTATAGACTAAGACATGTTTGCTTCATCAGAGGGTTTGTTTGATCTGCATGATAATGTTTGGATGCTTGGGGTTGGAGACAAAGGGATAAATTTTAAATGATAAACTAGGAAGTAGATTTTCTCCTGAAAACTGGCTTCAATTTTAACATGTGGAGAAGTTTCTCATTCACAAAGCTTATGTATTATTTTTCCCTGAACTCGGAATGTGTTTGGTAGGCAATTGACTGGAAAAATTGGGCATGGGATGGGCATAATATCATCTTATGGCTGGTTGTGCAAGATAGACTTGCCACTGCATGTGCTTTACAAAAGAGGGGTATTGCTGTATCTGATATGTGTGTGTGTGTGTTATGTGCTTCTCCAGGTGGTGATACATGTAATCGTTCTTTTTACATAACCGCAAATCATAACTGCTAACCTCTAATTGTAACCATTCGTAACTGCTAACTGCTAATCGTTACCACTCATAATGGGTAATCGCTAACATCTAATTTTAACAAATAAAATGAATAGGCCCTTAGACAATCAAGAATTGTGTACATTTCATTTTGTACAAAAACTCAAAGATTTTTCAGAAAATAGATGGATACAACAATTGGACACCTAGACAGAAACTTGCATTTTCATCAGATCGACACAGGAGCCCGAGAGCCCACAATCAATAAGGCTGACCAAAGGATCAAAAACAAAGCAAGAACCATTAGTAAAATGGTCAAAAAGAAAGGCTAGTGTTGTTCCTTTTATGATCCTTTCCTCGGATTTCTTGTGCATAACAGGTGCGATTTTCGATCAAGCAAAATTTGCCTTATGGCCTTCATTAAATGAATACTACAAGTTTACAGCATTTTAGAGCTCAATTTGGTTCCATTGGAATGCAAGCACAGGAAGAAAAAACAGGTTCTTATCACAAAAACGATGTTTATTCTATCAAAACAAGGAAGAATTTATGAAGTAAACAGTTTCCACTTCATTTAACACCATTTCAATTTCAACCCTCTTTTACGCCTTGTCAGCTGTGGTCTCCGCTAATCTTTCTTCATCCACCCTGACCTTAGCTCCACAACAACCTTTCTTCTCGTGGCCGTCTACCTCCCTCACTTTTCGTTGGCAGCAACCCCTGCCACTCTCTTTTCCAAGCTCTGACCTCCTCTCCAAGAACTCCGAGTTCTCCTTCCAAATCTCTCCATTGGCATAAACCTCCTTCTTCCATATTGGAACAGATGCCTTTATTTCATCAATCAAATACTTGCAAGCATCCAACGAATCAGCCCGATGAACAGAAGAGACTGCGATGAAGATGCTAGTTTCACCCACTGGGACAGGCCCCAGTCGGTGAGCCACAGCAATTAAGTTCAAAGTCCATATATCTCGAGCTGAAGAACATATGGACTGAATACAGCGGATTGCCATTGGAACATATGCTTCATACCTCAGCTCCACAACAGTTTTCCCATCAAAAGTATCACGTGTCGTGCCAGAGAAGGTTGCAATGGCACCACATGCTGGGGCGTGAACAAAATTTATGTACTTCACTATGTCAATAGGGACATTCTCTTCAAGGATATCAACAAGGGTTTTCTCCTCTTCAGCCATCTAAAGTAGCTGCCCCAATCTTTCTTTCCGATGTATGAAGAAAGTTTACTGTATAGCAAAGAAACCTTCAAAATTGGCCACCAAGCATAATACACAAGCCTTTAAGCAGTCCTTTCACCTATACATCTCCTCGGAGGGCTTTCACAAGAGGGTACAACCTAAAGATAAAGAAGATTTCCAGGTTTAGAGGTCATTTCACATTTGTGATTTGACCAAACAGAACCATCTGGGAGTTGGGAAACAGAAACAACTTCTACTGATATTGTTAGACTTCAAGAAACTCCATCATTCTAATTCTCAGCAAAAATATTAGTAGCCATCCAGACATCCACAGTGCGGAACTGATCAGAGTCAGGAAGCATAAGAGTTAAAATCAGTCATTGAGAATGACCAGACCCTTCCTAATTTGCACTCCCTTTTCAGATATCCATAGAACCAACTGCAACCCAACCCTAAAGCTTGAATCAAAACTAAGATCACCGGCAACAATCCACTACTCAGATTATCTTCTCTCCTAGTATGTACAGTCAGATGAACGCAACCTTCCTGTGTATATACACGAATACCAACTTCAAATTCAATATATGCAATCATTCTAGGAATCCCAAGTCAATCTGAAGACACCTCAAAATTTGGTTATTAATGCATAATAGTTTCTCCTCCACCCACCCTGCAATTTTTCATTTAAAAAATTTTTGGTTTAATTGCTTACAGCATCCTCTAAATTTCTAAGCAATAAAAAAATTGAGTAGAATCAAATTTCGAAACGAAACCCTTCATCATCCCACCTGAAGTAATTCTCAAGTTCCCGGGATTCAAATTATTTCACAACAGGAAAAAAACAACTCATCTAGTTTAGCAAAATCTACTCATATACAATGAATAAGCTTTTCTCATCTTCATAGAAAGAAACCCTCAAATTTTAAAACTTAATCCGATTTCATCATTTATAATCAAATAAAAATGCGAAATTACAACACTTATGTATCGGGATGACAATAAAACAGAGAGAGACCTGGAGATGATGAGGGTTGGTGTGTTTCTTCGTCAGTGGCGGACCTTGGAATTTAAGGAAAGGGGGTCGAAATCAAACCTCTACAGTAAATTAATCTAAGGAATGAATGAAGTGATTGTAATGAAATCACATAAATTAAGAATAAAATCAAAGAAATTAAACCTAATATCACATAAACTAAACCTTATATTGAAATGAAATTAAAAAATTTAGAAGTTAGTGAACTTACAGATCTGGGAGAGAAAGAGATAGTATGGCGTGCGGGAGAGAGGGGGAGGGGGTGCCGTGACCGTGAGGCTGGGTGGGTGGGTGGCCGGCAGTGGCGGGGTGAGGGGATGGGCTGGCGGTGGTGTTCTGTAGAGGTTTGGGACCGGCGCCGACGGTCACTGGCTGTGGTGTGGTGGGCAACTGGGAGGGAGAGAGTAGTGCGGGAGAGGGAGGGGGTGAGTAGAGTAGAAGAAAGCCGTGAGAGGCTGGGCTGCGGCGGCGCTGCTGCAACGGTTTGGGGGTGGCGGCCGCTGACCGTGGACAGAAGAACTTCGGCAGCTCACCCCACTAGAGAGAGAGAGAGAGAGAGAGATAGAGAGATGGGCAGGGGGCACCATCATCATCTATTCATATCCATTCTTTCACTGATTCTCTTCAATCTCCACTTCTTTTATTTATAAATTATAAATCTTTTGTCTTTTTTTTTTTTCCATTGGCTTAAACTTTCAGAGAGAAAAACATACAATGTATTTCAAACCCAGAAAGAGGAGCTTTTATATCAATTTTTTTCTAATTTTTATTGTGCGAATCAATTTTTTAAGTAATTAATTAATTGAGTTTGTGAATGTCTTCGCGTACATAGGTTTATAATTAGGAGAAAAAATATTACCTGAAACTCTAAATTAATAATAATATTTTACAAGTGCGAGTTTCAACTTTAGCATATTTTAAAAAATATTTGTGCACTAACTATTTTTAAAATTATATACCAATAATGCTCTTAATAATTTGAATTCAAAAATATATTTTTAAATGTCATTTATTTATGCAATCGTTTTGGATAATTATGTAAATTATAATTTCCCAATTTTAGAAAATAGACATTAATTTAAAACATCTAAAACGAGTGAAAATTCTTTTTAGGACGAAACAAGAATGAATGGAGAAACCGCTTTACAATCACCTGAAAGAGAAACAGATGGCAAAAAAACCAGGCAAGTAAAAAGAAAGGCAACTCTCTCTATAGATAATTTTGCAAACACAACACAAAAAATAGAAAAGGAATCAAAATTATCTTTCCTTCAACAAATCACTCTCAAATGACCAAATCAATCAATCAACCCCTTCGTACCTCTACCAGTCTTCATCTTCTGCGGGGAGGCTCTCACAAAGAGAAAACAGGAAAAAGGGAAAAAACTAGTAGAAATACAACTCTGAGGATTTCCTTACAATAAGCTCAGGGAAATTAGGAAAAAAAATGATAAAAAAGGCAAGCAAAAAAGGATGCCTCTCCTAAAGATTTCTATTAGTACAACCTAATATACAGGATTAACTCAGGTATTACGATAATTACATTTCAGCCGAAAGATTAAGAGCTCGGCAGTTTCATGTCCCCAGGAGACTCCGGTCACCTGGGCCGGCCAGCATAATCTGTGCCAAACCCCAAGCATCCATCAGAAGAGTTGTAATCATAATAAGTTTTCTCCCTAGGAAGGAAATTGCATAGATAGATTGCGTTCACAGTTTTACAGTAGAAGATAAACTTACATTACAGTCAAAAGCAAACCTCCTGGCAAGCATAATGGCTGCATTTCTATCCCTTTCTGTTTCGAATGCTACAATGAAGCTCTGCCCTGGTTTTACTTGCCAGAATAGTGCCTGGGCTGCAGCATTTCCTCCACCTCTAACCCCACATAGCTGAAATTGACCAAAAGAAACATGTCAGAAGTAATCTGATAGCTTTTTTGATAAGGTAGAAGTAATTTGATAGTTTTAATATTTGAAGTGGAGATGGCCTTTCAGACAAAATTCATCGGAAAGTTTGCGTAGACTCATGGGTAAGGTTGCAATAGGATCCATGAGAGGCAGCGGTGATTTATTGCATGATAGCACTAATTCCTGTGGCCAACTAATATAGCCCTCAGTCACAACACCAAAGCTATCCAATCTCAAGCGCATAGAAATGTTATTGAACCTTTCGAGTCCATAGCCATAAATGAAGCCTAGAAGCTTACATCACCGAGGAGTCCTAGGACCCACTAGGTCAAACTTGAAAACCTATCCTCATATGACAAGGCTGCTCATGCCAAAGCTTACAGGACATCTGGTGGGACATAATGCCATAACGTAGCATTTAGCAAAGGTTTGATTGAAGTGCATATCCAGTGAAAGTACAATTAACTAAACTCAACACCTGCACACATGTCCATATCACACCATTGCAATTTGGTGTCTCACTGATCCTATTATTTTCAATTTCCATCTTGAAAAATTAAACAATTTTGCTGGCATTTCAGAACCCGCCACTTGCTCGCTGAGGGCGAGGCTACTTACGTCTGGATCCTCAGACCCAAATTACTAGGGGAACCAAATTGATAGGTTGATGTTGTTTTTGCCACTACATTTGCAAGTTGTAATTTTCTTCGTGAGCCCATTCCCCCAAGGAAGCTCTGGTAAGAAAAGTTCTTAATTGAGACTTGATACCCACAAGTTCACTTCAACCTATTTTTCCAGTTTGCCCATATAGATAACAAATTATTAGTGGACCTCCATAACACTTCACATAATTTTCCAGTTTCCCAGAAGGTTCACAACTACTAGTGGCGCTCTTTATCTCACCAAGTTCTACAAAAATCTTATATCTGAAACTCAGGGCCATTACAAACAAGTTTATCATCAGCTCATGTAGAAAAAACCAAATTCACTGAACTTCTTGGACCTAAATTTAAGATTTCACCGAGAATTGTGAAGAGAGTAGCCCAAGTCCAAGATCACAGAAGCACCATCCAACTTCACATTTCAACCTGCCCTCTCGATTGAGATTTGCAGGATGAATTCTAGCTTCAAGTATATCGAGTCTTTTCATTCATGTTTTGTCTCATTATGCAGTGATGCCCATCATTGATGATATTTAAGCTCAGCACTCAGCAGGTTATGCACTCCATAAGCATAAGACCCACTTGTAGCAATATTTTGCAATTCAAAGTACATTTTGAACAGGCTGATCAAGCTGTAAAGTCTACAGAAATACGATCTTGGGCTTAGCAAATAACATTCATTACCTGCATAGCAGAGGAGTAATATTCCTTCACCACTGTTGCCTTCCCCTTGCAAAGCTTCATCCTCATCTTTCCCACATGAAGAGCATGGATAGATTGAGATTGTTGATCTATGCCATTCATCTGAGTGACAACTACCTGGAAGCGCAAGACACATGCCATTCAATCAAAAAATTCAGATTTCCCACTGCCCACCATTATTTAAAAATGGTAGAACAGAATCACCTTTGCTTCTACATAATACTCTTTGAACACCCCCCTTCCCACGACCACCACGCTCCCCCCAAAAAAAAAAAAAGAGAGAAAACAGAAGAAAATGGAACAGGGTTCAAAAGAAAGGAAGACAAATATTCTTCATTTATGGAGATTTTAAGAATACAAGTGATATAATTATATACAAGAGCAAAAGACTTACATTAAATGTCGTATCATGCTTGTGCACAAGAGCCTCAACATAGTTTCCCAAACCTGGCGCTGATGAGTAAATGTATTAGCGTCTAGCAAAGTGCCTTTTAATAAAGACAGACTTGATATCGGAATAGAAAATGAGAAACAATCGGGCATCAATGTTGATTCGCAAAGAACATATATCCCCATGGCAACTTCGATTCAGAATAACAAAGCCAAAGAAAAGGGCAATGAAAAAACCTGGATCGATAGGACCAGTGGTGGACACTATAACTTTCTGGCCATCAAAAGTGATCTCGACCTGCAACAAGCGGCCAACATCAAAAGGCTCTGGAGCATACACTGCTTTATTGGCCCCTGAGACAGCAAAACAGATAACAAGGTTACATGGGAAAGCAGAACATAATTGTTACTAGCAAAGGTTTATTCCCTCCATCCCATAATGTTCTTCCTCAACAGAAAAAGTACACATTTTTACAAAATTGAAATACTAACCAATATATGATAAGTTTAGCGGAAATAATGAAATGTAATGAGTTGAAATTGCATTTAATGAGCTTAGGAACCTAATTCAGGACAAAAAATTTGTGATTTAGGAAGAAAATTATGAGATGGAGTATTAATTAGTTGTCCAAATCTCTAATACGATCATGCAAGGCTTCTGTTGATTGTAAACCCCTCCAAAAGAAAAAAGAATCAAAAAAACAGATGGAGGTTCAATAAATTTCCCTTTTCAACCCCTCCCCCAAAAAAAACAAAAAAGAGAAAATCAAAAACAAAAAAAAAAAAAGAATGAAGGTTCAGGAGATTTCCCTGCATAATACATCACATGCATACTTTAATTTTGAATGCAAATCTATTTATTAGCAAAAAGTATGGTCTGGTAAAAACAGAGTACTGCCAACAATAGATTTCCTTTAGCAACATATCTAGACTTTCAACGACTCAAATATGAAGCTCGCTACTAGCCTTGAACATTGAACTTTAAGAAATCAATACCTGAAATGAGCTCCTTTTTTTCACTGTCAGATGGCACCCTGTACCACTGAATCAAGCAGTCCAATACTTCTGCAGCCTCATCAGAACGTTTGTTAACTCGCAAATACGAACCTAATAGTTCTTGCCCATCCAGCTCGTACAAATGAGATATTTCATCATTTCTTTTCTTCACTGCAAGCTGGGCAATGTAGAAAAGCCACAGGAGATATTAATAAATGCAGTTCATAATGTCAATAGTGATATTGATGAAATCTAATATTTATAACAGAACATGAACCCCAATCCAAATTCATACTCCAAGAGTCCCGCCTAAGTATGGCATTGAGGGGCTATATGAATGCAATATAGAAAATATAAATCACACATTGGACTCTAGGGAGAGAAACATTAAATGGGTAAACTCAGAGCACAATAAAGCAACATGATTTACTGAAACTCTCCCTACTTCAACACCTTCAGTGCCTCGCTCTTTCGACATAATCTTTTCTTTTAGTTCTGTTACTGCATTTCTCATTACTCTTATAGTTCGTATCCTCGACAACTAAAGCATAACATGGTTCCACCATCTATATAATCAGAGTGGGGTGGAGGTATTTACCTCCTTTTCGAGCTGGATAGAGTGCTTGGACTTCTCCAGGAGTTGAGCTCTTAATGCTCTAAGTTCATATTCCATGTCCATAACCTGCACAGATAGTAGTTGGTCAGCAAAATATCTATAAATTATAACCAAGAATAATCAGAAACATTGATCAATCACATAAATAAATAACATTATGCTATCTTAAAATGGGACTTATGCAAGTAGGTGATAGATAAGTGTCAAGGGCCAACTAGGCATAACAATTAAACACACATTTAATTACCAAAATAAACAAACTTCACAGACAAAAGCAAACTACACAAGAAAGAGTCACCTTGCTGGGTTGATGCAACATTTTAATGCGTCTAGCCTCTTGTACTTCCTTCATCAATTCCTCGTAGTCCTGACCATACACACAGCAATTTGAGAGAGTAAAGGGCCATGTTCTATGGAAATATTCACCTTTCACCAAATGAAAACCAACAAAAGAAAAGCCAAAGTAATACACGAAGGCTATCAATTCCAAGTGAAACTGAAACCTAACATTAGAGTGTGTTCTCACTTACTCATACTCAAATAAGCAAACGGTTCATGGATGTTTGACCATCAGAAACATAATGCATATTGAACAACACCACCATCACCACCCCCCAGCAAAGGAAAATTCCTTCCAAAGAAGGGAAGAAAAATCAGTAACCTGTTTTCCTGAAGCTCGTGACATTTTTCATGCTCCTGGATGGCTTCTTCTACTCTCTGAACTGCTGCTCTAGCATTATCTATTTCAGCACGAGCAATAGATCTTTCCTCTTCAACAAGCCTTTTTGCTTCTTCAGAAGCCTGATATTGATAAGCAACAAATAGTGATTAACTATGGACACAACAGTAAACCCATGTCTTTGCTGAAGGAAAAGATGAAAGAAATTCAAGTTTTCCTCTAAAAGAACAAAAATGGGTGGTGGTAAAAGACGACACAATAATCAGCAAATAGCATATGGAATGGATATTGTGATACAACATAGGCAAGCATCAAAGAACAAGCAAACTTTTCTCCACTTAATAAAAGAAAATTCTGGCAAATAATTACTCTCCAAATGAGCTACAAGAAATCCATTGCTGCAAATGTGTAACCACAAAACGGTTAAAAAGGGATATTCAATGTTCATCAACAGGAAACCATTTTTCTGTTTGAAGAAAAGATCCGCTATCAACAAAACAAATATTACACCCAATTAGCCTTGAGATAAACTGTTGTTAACAACAATAACAAAGGGAGCCTATCAGCCTAATGATGGTAAAAGATAACATCTTCCATACCTGCTTCAGAAAATTTGCCAGCTTTTTTACTTCTTCCTTTTCCAAAAGAAGCTCCCCTTCCCTTTGAGCTAATTGAACAGCCAAAGCTTCAACCTGAATTACCAAGTAAAAGTTCAGCCACCTCAGAATATGTCAATATCCTTCATATAGTTTGTCCTCCCAAGGGCAGATAAACTCTACTATAGGTTGAAGGAGTGTTAGCCTAAAATAGATCCTTTCAATGTTCACAAGAACTAGCATAAGCAGTCACTACTATAAACATAAAAGGAATTTCGCACTGAAGGAGTACTATACACAATCACCAAGTGTACAATCACCAAAAATTCTAACATACACAAGCCACAAAATCAATAAATTTCTGTATCCCAGAAACGAAATAAATAAAAAGGAGCAAACTTTTACACACACGCAGACAAGGTACAAATCGCAGATTACACCAACAGCCACTGTTCCTTCTGCTGTACAATATATTCACATCTATGCCGCGGTTAAGAAGCTTGGATAAATTCAATTCTCTTAAACTATTAGCTTGACATTACAGCCTACATAATTGAATCAACAACCCTTATTTCAAATAATCAATAATTTGGCACATCCTCCTCTTCTTTCTTAGAAGGTTGACAATGTAGAGAAGAAAACAATAAACCAAACTGACAAGACTCATCAATTGGAAATTTAACCTAAAATACTGCTAGTTTCAGGAGACGTTGATATGTTGTGATGTCTTCATCTAAACTTTTAGACTCTTATTAAACGACAAAAATACATTGATTAATTAACAAATTATATTTTCCATTGCTTTTTCATTTCGCACTTTTGAAATTACTTCTTTCATCCTCTCGATAAATCTAATTTTACTGTTTTGCTATGCCAGTAAAATGACTTCAACATTCTAGTTCATGACAGGCTCAAAGCCAGCTCTTATTGAAATTTTTGAACAGTAGTGGTGAGATGGGAAGGGGTCACAAACTTCCACATAATATGCTTCCAATATGAGGTCAAAATGCATGATATCCCCCATTGGTTTGTGTAACTTGTCCAACCAAAAAGTGGCAAACATTATTTTTCCACCATGTTGACAACTGAAACATTTAACTTGTTCATTGCAGTCAAAACACATCCATCCTGTTTTTCCTACCTAATAATTTTGATCAAGAAATTAGAGGCAGAATTCAACAACTCCAAGATATGTGACCAATCTTACAAGGGCCATCATTCAAATAATAGTACAAATGCAACCAATAAAATTTCCAGCAATACTACAAGGTTTTAAACTAAAGAAGACTGACCATGCCGATGGCTTCATCAACATCATCCTTGTTTTTACCAGTCACACGACCTCTTAAGGCTTCCAAGGCATCTCTGAGCTTCTTCAAAAGAACATGTTTCTCCAGAGAAGCTGCTTCCTTCAACTTGTCCTGTATTCCGGAAGCATCATTAGGTCCATATGATATATTTAGCTCTCAAACAATATGAATCCTATTAATTATTATCCCTGCATATTCTTTCCCGATATTGTGCAGAGATTAGTCAAGCCATTTAGCTTCAGCACTTGAATTTTGAACTCTGTTAATATTTATGAATATTGCATTCTCTTTCACCTTCAAAGCAACCAGAGTAGGAAAAACAAAAGGCAACTCAACCCAAGGGCCGAATAACTAAATGAAGACCAGATGAGAGAGAAGAAACAACGTCAAACCTCTTCTGACAACTTCGCAGCAGCTGCCAACCCCTTCTCAAATTTGCTGGCAAGATCACGGACTGACAGGCGTTTCTGCTGTTCTAGAAGCATAGCAGTCTCTCGGGCAACAATTTCCTTCATCGAGAATGTCTTTGGCTCATCTTTCACCTCCAAAACTTGATTATCAGCCCCTATCTTATAATTAGGAAACCGGCTTGACAGGAACGTCACATCGGCTGAAACAGCTGGGTAATTTTCCTTGTGCATTGTAGCAAAATCACGGGTCAACCTCGTCATGGTGTGGGCTTCTCACAGCACTTCTGCTCATCAAAGTACAACAAAAAATATCAAGTTATAACTAGTCACTGAATCAAAATTCTCCCAACAAACACATTATTAAGATTGTAACGGCAGCAAACTAAGTTATATTAATATAAAGACTTCTCAACCTAATGCCCTCAAAAATGTGGGTCAGTATCGCACCAAACATAAACCCTAGAGTAAAAGACAACTAGCCAAACGCCACCTACTTTCCCATTTGTAGTTCCAAATATCAGAATCCAAAACATTCTAACGGAACCCCAGAAACTTGAATCAAAACTGACACAATATACACAATAATAGCGCAAAACGAAAGGAGTCAGAAAGGGTTCAACTTGAGAGCATTCTTCAAATTGACCCATGAAACATTATAGCAACTTACAACCCCGCATTAATTCACAACAAACCTCAACAACAGCAAAAATCAGGAGCTAAAACCCCAAAAAGAGACTCTAATTTCCAAAATGATTTAAGAAAAAATAACATAAACCCTAATTGACTCACTCTTCTATAAATCGTAAAAAGCATGAACTGAGCAAAACTAACAAAGTCAACCAATAAAAATTATAAGGGGCATTTTGCACTTACAGATCATGAGAATGCTGAAAAGAGTAAGTGGGTTTTCTGGGTTCTTGGGATTCCTGTTTCAGGTGAAATTTGGAATGGTATAGGAAGTAGACATCCACGAGCTAAGTAGGG
Source organism: Talinum fruticosum (assembly GCA_021018815.1). NCBI lineage: Eukaryota > Viridiplantae > Streptophyta > Magnoliopsida > Caryophyllales > Talinaceae > Talinum > Talinum fruticosum. The sequence goes on along the minus strand of JAITYX010000002.1, from coordinate 2,958,304 downwards.
GCTGTCTGAAAGATGGGATGATGAGAGAGAATGGAAACTGGGGAGTGGGGGTAGAGGAAGAGAGAGAGAGAGAGTGCGAAAGACGTGTGCTTTTTGAAAAAGAGGCAAAAAAGCACCCACCCTTCACCTCCTTTGTATCTTCTTGTCTCCGGTCCTTTCTCTCTGTAGAATTTTTCCCTGCCTCGAGAAATGCATTTGGAATTTGCATAGTCGTAGAGAAAGGGTTATATTTTGCTTGAAACTTCAAAACTACAATGCCCCACATGTTTTTCTCAATAGATTTATTGCAAGTACTGCTCAATTAAGGAAATTTTAATGCAAAGTTGCAAAATCTATCAAAAAGTGGCTGCCTTCGGTTGATCCAAGAAGTATCATTTTTAACACTAATATTTGAATTATAAGAGAATACCGATAAAATTATTTGTAAATATATATTTAGAGTATATATATTTGTTAGTTATATTACTTGGTAAAGTTTATATGTAATTTAGAGCATATTTGGCCTAATTTTTAAAAATTTATTTTTATTTTTAAAAAGTATTTTTTGAAAAATGTTTTTAAGAAAAATTTGAAGTGTTTGGCCTAAATTTTATAAAGTGTTTTTCAAATAATTAATTTGTTTGGCCAAGATTTATATAAAGATAGAGATAAGATAAAATAAGAGATAGAGAGAAGAGAGATAAAGATAGAGAAGAGAGAAAAATTAAAATTACTAAAAAGATAAGAGAGACATAGAGAGAATGGGATTCCGGGAGGTTGATACGAAGTTTTTCCAAAATTAGAAACGTAAACAGCTTATTTGTTGTTTCTATTTCTGGGAGTTTTTTCCAAAATCGTTTTTGAAAAATAGTTTTAATTTTTAAAAAACTAGTGTTTGGCCTAACTTCAGCTTTTAGAATTCAAAAATAGTTTTAAAATCTAGGCCAAACACTCATTTAGTTTATTTTACTAAAAGCTTTGAGGATTGATTTTATTTGTCATTTTTCGCTATCAAGAAAATATTAAGGTGAAATTAATTTCATGATAAACTAATGACTAAAAGATCAATGTGTTCGTATGATTTCATTGGAAATAAAGTATGAGAAGAAAATAATTAATAAGGATAAAATTTGTAAATAAGTCATTAATATATCATTTAAATTATAAAGTAACAAATATTATAAAATAAGAAAAGTTATTTAAAATAACAAATAAATTGAAGAAAAGGGGATTATTCATTAGTACAAGAGTTGTTATAAAGTAATGTTTAAGCTAAAGTATGTATAACTAATTACCAATATTGAGTCAATGTGGGTCGACTAGTAGTTAAAACGAGAACGGATACTTCATTTTTAATTTATAATTCTCAATTTATAAAGTAATGTTTAAGATTTTTGGTGTGATAATTTATTCCTGAACTTGATAATTTTTTAGAATTTAAATTTATTTTCAATAGTCTTGAACAAATGCAGAATTATAGTAGTATTTTGTATAACTTTTCCATATAAACCAAAAAAACAAGAGTATATCTTTCAAATAAAAAATTAGATGAGTAGTTTTTTTAAATGTAAATTCTTAAATGCTCCCGGAGTATATACTTTCGGGAGAAAGAGAAATATTAGACTCACAAAATTCTCCCTTATTTTTTTCCGTTCGTCCAATCATTTATTAACATATGACAAGAAACAAATACTCCCAAATGCATATAAGACATTGTATTACCAATGAGGTTATAACCTAGTGGTCAAGATCGAGATTTTGAGTACATTAAATCTTAAGTTTGATTCCTCCCTCCCTATTATATTGTATTACCATTACCCTTTATATTTCATCTGCGAACCTAACTTGAGTTGATCTCTATCTTTTTCTTTAATTTGTGCTAATTAGATTGCACATAGACTAAAAAAATGCTTATCTTCCAAACGTTTGACCAGTTGCTAATTAATTGACTCCATGTGTTCATAAGAGGGATTTTTTGAACATAGATAGGGCTTTTTTTGGGGGGGAGGGGGTTGTCTTTTTCATTTGTCTAGGTAATATTTTATTTTTTGGTGGGTCAAGAATAATTGGCTATCATGTTCACAAAGGACATTTGTTGGTTGAGAAATTTTGTATGAAAATTGGTTATGTCACGGTTTTATTCACACTTTTTGTTTGATTTTGTTGTGGATTTGTAGAATTTGGAGGTATTATATTTGTCATTTTCATGACATTGGCATCAAAATTCAATAACCAGCAACAATTATTGGCAAATAAAATGAACATTAATAGATTATTAATTTAGTATAAAGTAGCATCACCATTTGCTTGTTACCTTTGGAAGAGTGGTTGTAGGCTCATGCCATTATATTTTTATTTTTTGAATTCAAGTTTTGTGAGGTACATATTTTCCCTACTTATCCTCCCTTTGCCTTCTTGGTATTACTTTAATGGTGTTACCAGAGTTCAAAGATTTTAATGGTTAGTGTAGAAAACAGGGAGGTACATATTTTTCCTTTCTTGAGAAAAATATTTCAAATATAAATTTGGCCTAAATTTTGTGGGTTGATCTATTTCATCATCACCCACAACGGGTTAGAGCATGTCTTATGGGTATCTTGGAGTTAGACTTTAACCTCGTTAAAAAGTTCAAGTTTCAAAACTAAAACAGATCAAACGGTTCAATGTCGGGTTTCTAAAAATGTGGAACCTATCCAAGCGATATCGGGATTCTCAAAACTAAAATTTTAAACCATTAAAACGGGTTCTATTTTCAGGTACTCGAAACTTGGAACCATGAACCGTTGTTACACGAAACCTTTAACAACATTTGAGGGCTTAAGGTTATATATTTTATAGTTTCTTTTTTTATGAGGCCCAACCAAAAATTATATATATAAGAAAACTCCAATTAACGAGTATAACCTCAATAAAGGGGTTACATTATTTTTAAATTGTAATTTACTTGTTAACTAATTTTTGTCATTTGGTTGTGTATAATCATTATTTAGTTAATATTATAAATTATTACTTACATGCTTCTTGAGTTGGAGTAGCATTGTGTGCTGAACTTGAGTTAATTATTGCTCACGATGTTACTTCTTTTAAATTTTAAAAAGCTTTGAAAGCTCGACAAAGTAGCATGAAACCCGAACCGAACCATGCAATTCAAACTCAAGTTCTTAAAATTAAGAAACCAATCAAATAAGTTTAGATTCGGGTTCTCAATTTTAAAGGAGGATACCTGGAACCGCTCAACTCTATCACCCACTACTGCCACTAATACCTCCTATAAAATATAAGTCTTACATCGAAATAAAAAAAAAAAAAGTAAATCAACACAATATATTGGATGTCAATGCTAATCCATAGCTTCTTACAATAGACCATTTAGGTATCATTTCTATAAGCATATCTTAGGTCGTGTTCCATTTAATGTTAGCTTACAAATGCTTACAGAGTGTTTTATAACTTTTTATAACTAACTTTGTAATTATCTTACACCTCCTTACAACCTTACAGCTTCTTTACAACTAAAAGGAATATGGCCTTAGTTTTTTGTTCGAAATATGCAAAATTTACTTACCTTTTTAACTTTTAATATCACATAAGATAATATAAATAAAAATATGATTTATCTTTTGGTTATTAATATATACATATGTATTACATCTGCACTTATTCTTTCATTCGATTTTATTTTTACATATTATGTCATCTCGTCCCTTCTATCTTTCTACGTTGGAAAAGTACAAAAGTTCATGATTTTGTGAAATTTAACCTTATATTCTTGATGTCATCTTCAAAAATTCCTTTTTGCTTAATTGTATTCGTTTATAAAATTTATGAAAGTGAAAACGAATACAAAAATTAGTCTATTTGATGATGCGATTAGCAAAACATGCTAAATTATGATCCTAAGTACCTACCCTCTCCCCCAATCAACTTGAAAACTATAACACCACATCCTAAACTTGATAGACAAATCCACACCACATCCTACACATGTTAGTTCAATTGATTTGGTATTTGATAACGTTAAATAAACTTGATTTGAATATCTAAATCGATAATATAGGCTAACAATAAACCGATTCCAATGAAATAGATAAACCAAGAACCAAAAAATAAAATAAAATAAAATAATCCACATTCTAAACTTGACAACCTACTCATAAAGGTCATGTGGTCGATGAAGCCCATCAAGTCTCAGCCCAGGAACAAGGCCTGCCCAAATTTTTTGATAGAAAAAAAAAAAGAGTGTGGTCGGAAATAAAATAAAATAAAAATAAATAACTCTATTTGTCTCCGACTCCGATTCTCTCTCTCTCGGACTCCCCTCCCTCTGTGTGTGTGTCTTTCTCTCATACTGATGATCTGATCCCATCTCTGTCAGTGTTGCCATGGCACCTCCGAAGAGGAGCTACATCCCACTCCTCCTCCTCTCCATCTTCACCCTCTTCGTTGTCTCTCACTACTTTCTCTCTCCTCCTCCATCTCTACCTCCCTATCTTCCCAACACTACTTCCTCCCTCTCTCACCTCGCCCACAATCAGAACCCTCAAAAGTTCACTTTCACCATCAAAGTTCTAGGCTACGATCGCCTCCCGTCTATATCCCGGTGCCTACGCTCTCTCGCCGCCGCCAACTACGGCGGTGACACCGTCAACCTTCACATCTTCATCGACCACTTCGTCGCTCCTCCTCCTTCCGATGTGGGCGCGAAGCTTGAGAACTCGCGAGGGATTTTGGATTTCGTTGATGGGTTTAGGTGGGATTTTGGAGAAAAGTTGGTCCATTATCGGACTGTGAATGTGGGGTTGCAGGCTCAGTGGCTGGAGGCTTGGTGGCCTAGCTCGGATGATGAGTTTGTGTTTGTAATGGAAGATGATTTGGAGGTTTCCCCTCTTTATTATCAGTTTCTTAAGCGATTGATCTTGAATTACTACTATAATCCTTCCAATTTCAGCCCTTCCATCTATGGAGCTTCATTGCAGCGACCAAGGTTCGTTCCAGGTACTCCTCTTTGTTTTTGAGGATGTGAGAAAGATCCACGATGAAATTTGGTTGACTAAGATGAGATATGCTTCATTATTTGTTCAATAATGGGAGTTGGATCATTTTTTGGTTTAGTTTATTAAGCATTGTTAATTTGTTATGTGATTAGAGCAAGAGGGCAAAGGTGATAATGATTTTTAGGTTTGCAAATAGCCCTAGGGATGTTTAAATCTGTTCAACAGAATGAGATGCTATACTTGCCCTACAATTTTGTGGGATTTTGAAATTTAGGCAAATGACAAGCATCTTTAATCTTTATAGGTGGACTTCCAGTTTTGAAATTATGGGTCTTGCACTGGTTGCTTGATTGTAGAGTTATTAAGTGAGAACTCATTATATGATACTGGTTGGCCCTCATTTTCGGAATCTCTGTTTGTAAGATTAAGTGATTTTTTATGCATATATGATAATATTGAAGGAGTAGATGGGGAGGATTTTGCTTGTGGGTCGACTTTTGCTATTGTCGTGTGGTAAGGCCTGTGTGTATCCTATTGTAAATCTTGTTGGAATTAGAATTTGATGTTACTAAAGCACCTTCATGACTTGCTTATTCATGAGTTTTAAAAAAGGCTTTATAAAATATACCCTCATCTCCTTGTAGAATAAAAGATATGAAGGAAAGCTTTGACAATAAAGGTGAAAATTTGTGGTTTTGGTGTGGATGCAATTTTAGAAGTTGAACAGTGTGGGGATAAGTCTTAAAGGTTCAGCAAACTAGATTGTTAATATTGTCCATCTTGGAGAAAATTCAAACAATTTGTTTAGTGGCAGCATAAATGGTTTCAAGTTTCAGTTGCCGGATGTCTCATAGAAGCAGTTGGCATTGCATTCAGATTCTTCTGCTTGTGGCGTCCAATTTCTTCTATCTCTTGATTTTTTTAGGCGTTTTGTGGTGTTCTGCTAATTTCTTCATTCATGTTCTTTTGTGATGCTTTCAAAATCACTTCACTTCTCATCTCATCCCCTTTGAGGTACCATTACTGATGCTTGCAAGTTATTAAGAGAGAGAGAAGAGATCAGGAAAAGCTAGGATGTGATTCTAATGTGTATATATGCTGATGGTCTTAATTTTACTTAGGACTTGTCGTGTTTTTCTAGGTATGCCTTCTCATTAAGGCTATATATGTTATTAATCAACTTGGGCTGCTTATCGTAATGACAGGCAAACATGGAAACAAGTTGAACTTGGACAGTGAAACCAGACTGTTCCTCTATCAGTTGGTTGGCACTTGGGGACAGCTTCTCTTTCCAAGACCATGGAAGGAGTTCCGTCTCTGGTATGATGATCACAAAGCCAGGGGTTTGAAGCCATTTCTTGAAGGAATGGTAATTCACTTCTTTTCTTTTCCTTTTGCTCACTTGTCCTTTTTGCTCTTAAGCCCTCAAACTTCATGCTATTAGAAAGAGTTTTGAATTTGGCATGAATTGGTTTTGTGCAGGTGACAAATGGATGGTACAAAAAGATGGGAGAGAGAATATGGACCCCATGGTTCATCAAATTTGTTCATTCCCATGGCTATTATAATATATACACCAATTTTCTTAATGAAAGAGCTCTTAGTGTCTCTCACAGAGACGCAGGTGTTGACTATAAGAAATCAGCTGGGCCAGATTCAAAATTGCTGGATGAAAATTCCCTTGATGTCACTCGTTTTGAAATGCAACCTTTGAGTAAACTACGATGGTATGATTTCTGCTTCAAAGAAGTACTTCCAGGAAGAGTTGCAAAGAAGCTTGATGAAATTGGCCCGATTCTCCAGTCCATGGGAAAAGAGAAACCTGTCTTGGTGGTCAGCCTATTGAAGGTTTCAGAGGGAATAGTGAAGAATTTGATCTGTCACTTTGAGAAGCTCGATATTCGGAACTACATTTTCATGGTGCCTAGGTCTAAATCTGATTTACTGCTTGATTTAGCAAGGAGGGGACATCCTGTGATTGATACTGAGGAAGTTTTTGACAGTATGATGAGAAGCAAAACATCCACTCCAGAACCGATCAAGGACATTCTGGTAAAAGCTTATGTGGTTAAGAAATGTTTGGAATCAGAGTTTGATAGCTGGGTGGTTAATTGGAACATACTTCTTCTCAGCAATGACACACTACTCAAATCGACTGATCTCAAACAAGAATACTACACTGGCAAGGGCTTAGAATTGTTCATTGCCAGAAGCTCGTCCTCTTCCCGTAAGAGTTGGGGTAAATTAGCCGCTAATTTGGAGTCATTGGTAAGTCAAGGTTCACCCTTAAGTGAGTACGGAAATTTTGTGGATGTAGTTTCCAAGTTCTCAGAAAGACAAAGTCTAAAATTGAAGAGTATTGATGAGGAAAGCTTTAGTCTTAAACTCGAGAGCATAGGTGCCAATCAAAGTTTGCCAGAAAATACTAAGATGATCTCTTGGTCACCTGAGGCAGAAATAGATTCAGTGCGGAATCATCTCCAAGAACTGGGGATGTGGATCATCGACGAAGACGCTTCTTGCAAAGCTGTGATTTGCCACAAATCATGACACTTGTCTACATGCATTCTTTCCTTTCATTTTTTGCCCCTTATTAGCATAGCCTAGGTGAATTCTAATCTGTATGTAAACTATGTAGCAGTCGCATATTCTTTCGGTTTATCTCAGTGTATCCCTAGTTTAATGATACAGAATCAAATTGGATGAAGACAGTAGGGATGGGTGGGAATGTGCGTATAATTCCTTGTAAGCTGTGTGCAATTAGGTGAACTTTATTCTGATGACAAAAGCAGTCAAATGAAACTCGATCACTGATCATCGCATTGATCACAATGTATTATTGAGGCAAGCTCAAGATGACATTCTTCCATTGATCACAATATACTCATTGCAAACTCAAGATGACATTCTTTTTGTTCAAGCTTCAACAATATGCTTCAGAGAAGAACAGAGTCCCAGCAATGCTACCGAGACCTTTTTATATTCACATATAAGGACATAGCCAGCAGAAAGCTCAAACCTCATAATTTCATGGGGATCTGGTGAATGATGTACTTGGCCAAAATCAGAAACAGGCTAGCCTTCTGTGCAGTTTTCCATCTTCATTGAGCTTACTGCACCACTTTTACTTGAACAAGAATCCACACTTAAGTCCCTTGAATCACCCTCAAATGTCAAAGGAATGGCACTCGTTGAACGCACAAGTACTTCTGGTTCATATGAATCATATACCATATTCTTTTTCTCCCACAACATATTTATCCCTTTTTTGTGAAATGCACACCTGCAAACTGTATACGTCAAAGAGTAAAGTCTGGTATATTTGTCACATTTAAAATTACTTAACATGGTAACAGAGGAACATAAAAAAGCAAGATATGCAATTTCAAGGATAGCCACGTACTTGGCTTAGTAGGTGAATGCTAAGGAGCTCAGTGCAACGAAACCTGCAACTCAATCTCGGTCTAGCCAGACTAGCAAGTCCAGCTTATCAGAGTAATCCAGGTCATGCAGAATATGCTACAGGTGAACCTAGCTCCAATTCCGCAGAATCACCAACCAGGAAAGCACGAACCTGATCCTGGACCTGAACCCAACTATATGCAGGATCCTTCTTAACCCCCTGGACTTCATGAGTTCCCTGACCCTCATGGCTTCCTCCCACCTTCCTGCCTCTGCCAGCATGTTTGAAAGCTGTACATAGTATCCAGCATGCTCTGGTTTTAGCACAAACAGATGCTCAGCTGCCCATATTGCCAGCTCTATGTTGCCATTTATTCGGCTTGCCCCAAGTAATGCGCCCCAAATATTGGCATCTGGTTCAAAAGGAAGCTCTCTAATGAGCTTCTCAGCCTCTTTCATTAGACCTGCTCGCCCAAGAAGATCAACCATGCAAGTGTAGTGCATGTGTTTTGGCACGATGCCATTAGCACACATTTCTTCAAAGTACTTCTTCCCTTCTACAACCAGTCCTCCATGACTGCAAGCCGACAGAACTGCTATGAATGAGATTGAATCATGATTCACGGTGTCTTCTCTCATGGTTTCAAAGAGATTGACTGCTGTCTGGAACTCACCAAGCATTCCATAGCCTAAAATCATTGTATTCCATGAGGCAACATCCTTGTTTGGAATCCGCTCAAAGATGCTTTGAGCTTGGTCAATCCTTCCACACTTCATATAGAGGTCCAAAAGTGAATTTGAAACAAAAAGATACCCGTGAAACAACCGTCGTACTATGAAACCATGAATCTCCTTTCCTGGCTTCAGTGCTGTAAGATTTGCACAAGCTGAGATTGCACCTACAACAGAAACTGTATCTTGCTGTAAACCATGAACTCCCATCTCTTTGAACAGACTTAGAGACTTTCCGCAATCGAAAGTTTGAGAATATCCCGCTATCAGCGTATTGTATGATATTTGATCTCTATGCGATATGTCAAATGTGTTTTGTGCTAGCTGAAGAGAATCAGACTTAGCATACATATCTATTAAAGCATTTGAAACAAATACATCAAAGACTGCTCCATTTCTGATGCATCTAGCATGTATTTCTTTCCCTGAGCAAAGTGAGCCTATTCGGGCACAAGCAGATAGTACATTTGTGAATGTTACAGCATTTGGAGTTTCACCAAGGGCTTGCATTTGTCTAACAAGTCCCATTGCAGCTAACTCATGGTTATTTTGCGCAAAATTAGCAACCATGGCATTCCATGTCACCACGTTTCTCACCCTCATCTTGTCAAATATGCTACAAGCCTTGGCTGAATTCCCAGATTTAGCATACATGTCAATCAGTGAGTTCGATATAAAGATATCAGAATCAAGCCCCATTCTCATACTAAATCCATGAATCTGTTTTCCTTCATTGAAATACCTTAATTCTACAAGAACTGGCAGTATACTTGAGACAGTAACATCATTTGGTCTTTCCAGTACATCAATCATCAGTCTAAACATAGTTAAGGCACCACTGTAATACTCGGCATGAGCAAAGCCAGTAATAATTGCATTCCAAGATATAACATTCTTTTCAACTGCCTCATCGAAAACTTGTTGTGAACTCTTCACCACTCCACACTTCCCATAGACATCAATCAAAGAATTCCCAACAGTGATATAACAAATCAACCCAACCTTAACCACATAACCATGGATGGCACTTGCCATTGTCTCATCCTTTAGCTCCGCGCATGCTGGCAACACACTTACTATAGTAACCACGTTAGGCATAAACCCATAACCCATCTTCATCCCCGAAAAGACTCCAACTGCTTCCTCATAACACCCATTAGCTGAAAACGCCCCAATCATAGTATTCCACGACACCATATCTCTCTCAGGCATTTCCTCGAACACTTTCCGGGCACCACCCAAATCAGAGCAGCAACTATAAAACAACAAAAGAGTATTGCCCACATACACATCCCGATCAAAACCCACTTTAATTGCAAACCCATGAACCTCCTTGCCCTTCTGAACCAATAAACAATCCGCACAAGCCTTGAGCACAGAAGGGAACGTATGATCATCAGGCCTTACATCAGCCCAAAGCATACGATTATACATATAAAAAACATCACAAACCCCAGCAATGCTATAACCCCGCAAAATAGTGTTCCATAAGAAGGCAGTTTTGCAAAACGGGACAGAACGTTCGAAGAGAAACCGAGACGAATTGGGGTCCCCAAATTTGGCATAGTTTAGAATGAGAGAAGCGCATACGGAGACGCTTGAAGGAAGAAGACCGCAAACGAGAGCAAGGGCATGGGATTGCTTGGTCTGGGGAAGAGATTGCAGAGAAGAAAGGAGAGGGAGAAAATTGGGGGATTTGGGTAGAGAGGAGAGCTTAGTGATAGTGATAGGGCCTTAATGGCTGCCGTTGAGAAGAGAGATAGTGAGGTGGGATTGGAGAACACGGCAGAGATCAGAGAGCGATAACGACCATGATTGAACATATAACAGGGTGTTGAGCTGAGATATTCTATGGTTTTGGAGGGAAACAGAGAGTCTCAAAAATAGGCTATTTCACGCCTGAGTTTTGTTTTAGCCCTTCGGGTTTTTGGAGCCTCAAGCTGATAACACATGCTTTTGGCCGTCACCTACTCATATCATATGTATATTCTTTTCCACGTATGTTTTTGTTTAATTATTAATAAGCTTTTTGGAGTTGAGAAAAATGATACAGTAGATTAATATTTATAGATTATTAATAATTTTTATTGATTATTAATTCATTTAAATAAAATAAAAATAGTAAGATTGACCAATTCATTCAAATAATGAAAGTCAAAATCACTTAATTTAAAAGTTAAATTCGACTACGAGATTGACAATCCACCTAAATAAGCAAACTACCAACCTAAAAGTCACTATAAGATATCTCCTTCTAAGAAGTCGCAAAATATAATACAACTTAGTTTGGAAATAGGCTTTAATTCCCTCAACTTGATTGGGGGTTGATGCTCAATTCCTTTTCTGACTCCTCATGTTAGACTTGATTAATTCAATTACTTTATATCACATATTTATCATATATTTACTTTTTGATATAAATTTGATAAAACTTACAGAGTATACTCTTAGAAAAAGAATTTAGACTTTGATCAAACCTCCAACCTAAAAAAAAAAAACCATTGTAACAACCCAAAACTTTAAAACGTATATCTAATACGTTCAATCGCGTGCATTTCAATTCCAAAGTATTTTCATATCATATATATGTGTATCAAAATTTTATTGCAGGATCCGGATATGAACAACGACAACCGATGGCCGACATTTCTCGTGAAATTTTAACATATTATCTAATACTTATATTCACATAAGCCATATTTAAATTCCTAACTTAGATCATAAATATTTTCTAATGAAGTTCAAACTTTATACATATATATACATACATAGCTACATAAACAATTAGCACAATTTATAAACAACTAATCAAACATCCAAATATCAATCTTAAGAAGTAATTTGCTAATAAAATTAACCTAACCTAGGCAATCACATACTTTAAAGCACATTAGAATAATAACAATAAAACTATAATACTAACAAAAGTAATAATAATACAATAGAAAAAATGATAAAAATCATAACTATAAAAATAAAAATAAAAATGGATAAGTACAATGACAATGCTGGTGATAAGAATAATAATCAAGATAATCATCAAATATTAATTTGGATAGACAATGAATTTGTAGGTCTAATAGGAAATTGCCATCAAATTACACTAACCCTAATTCTAAGCTAGCCAAATCACCCCAACAAAACATGAATCATGAGCTAAGTGTCAAGCAAGGATTAATATAAACAGTTAGCTAACCCATGTAGATAAGTACCACAATTAGTATAAATAAGCTGGATTAAATCAGAAAAATCCAACCCAAAAACCTGATTTTACCCCATTTTCTCTCTCCTCCCTCACCTGTCCAGCACCACCACTTCGGCCACCTCCACAGCCGCCCACCTGCCCCTATAGCGGTCCAACTCCAACCATAACCCTTAACCACCTTTCACTGAGTCCATAGACACTTTCAGGCCAGCCCAACGATCACCACACCACCGGAAAATCCAAGCCAAAACCACCCTAATCACCAACTTTTCACCTTATCTTTTGTATCCTCACCCTCACTTCCAGCCACCACCACAACCACCACGGGCGCCACCTGCCTCCCGTCACCGGCCAGACTGGCAGAACACCCATCACTGCCCCTAAATTCACCCACCGGCCCACCACAACAGCCACCAAGCACACACTTTCTCTCTCTCCTTTTATGCCCTAAAAACCCACCTTCCTTGAAAACCTAAGCCACCGTCAGCCACCATCACAGCCACCAGCACCACCTCTGCCGCCTGAACACCACCTCTGCCGCCTGAACTCCGCTCCTGCCGCCACCTGTGCCCACCAGAAACCATCACCACCTTGGCCTCCCTTCACTCTTTCTAGGTAAGCCCTAAACCCTAAGTTTTGATAATTTAAAGTTTTCAATATTTGAGTTAATAATTTTTATAGATAACAAGGAATTAACTTAGCCAAAAAAATAAAATTAAAGTTATACATGCATAGTTTAGTTAAGGTAAAAATTTGGATTAATCTTATTAGAGTCATAGCTAAATTATTTTAGATAAAAATAGCATAATAAGATTAAAATAGTTCATTATAAAATAATTCATATAACGCATGCATATTTTAGTTTAGATAATTTTAGTAGAATTTATGGTTAACTAATTTTAGAAGAATAAGCATAAATAAGGTTAATTAGCTCATTATGTGCATGCTTAATAACAAACAAACATTGGCCTAGCTATAACTTAGATAATTAAATTCTAAATACAAGTAAATGAATTAGTAAGTAAACTAGCAAAAACATAACAAATAATGTGTGATAAGTTAATCAACATTTAATTTATAAAATTGTTAGTGTTATAATGCATGTTTAGATTATAATAATTCATAGTAAATAATTATATGCATCCATAAATAAGGTAATTTAATTATACATAATAAAGTAAACCAAAAACAACTAAATATAAATAATCATGTGAAAATAAATCATAATAAAGGTATAGGATAGATTATTATTTAACTTAAACACTACGAGTAAAACAGTAAATTAGCGTCGGATAAAATCGGACGCCAAATCCAACAAATCCGACGCTAAACGTCTTTAGCGTCGTATTAGAAGTCGAGATAAAATTCTGACGCAGAAGACCTTGACGCTAAAAATTTCGCGTCGGATTTACCATCCGACGCTAATTAGCGTCGGATTTAATCCGATGCTAATTAGCATCCGACGAGTATCCGACGCTATTAGCGTCGGATTCCAGCTAATTAGCGTTGGATTTATCCGACGCTAATAGCGTCGAACTAAAAGCCGACTCTAAATTCGACGCTATTAGCGTCGGATATTTGCTATTAGCGTCGGATCTGTCCGGACGCTAACAGCGTCGGACTCGAATCCGGCGCTAAGTTCGTTTTCTTTTTTTGGCCCGACTTCATTTTAGCGTCGGATGTTCCATTATTTTGCCGTAGCTTTTTGAACATTTGCTATTCCGTTTTTAGATATATTTCCTACAAAACATTTACATAAAAGTCTGACTTCTTCGCTACACAGTAATACACGAATACACAAATACATTGTGATTCATTCTTTGCACAATCATCCACAAACCACCAAGTATTCATCATCCTAACAACGAACATTCGCAACAGTTTATCCAACAAACCAGTTCAAAGTTCAACAAAGCGAGTTCAACAAACAAACCAATTCAAAGTTCAACAAACAAACCATGCTAAGAAATTAGTTAGAACCACCGGACATCCTGTCAACTTGTGATTGGAGGTTTTGAATGAGTTTCATTGCTTCTTCCATGGCCTTTTGCTGACTCTCGACCATTTTTCTTTGCTCTTCCATGGCTTTTTGATGACTCTCGATTAATTACACAATGCGGATGGAGTAGGATTCTTACCTTCCTTGATCTAGGCATACAAAATATGCAATAAAGTTACACAAACTAAATTATGTGTATAAAATGAAAGAAAACCAAAATACTAGAGTTTCTACCATTTGGACTCGCGAGATCTGCGGTTGAGACCGACCCTTGACTATGTAAGGTTCCTGCTTTTGGGCCTTCTGTCCTATTCTTGAAGCATTGGGCAGATTTTTTTGAAATTCAGAGGTACTTCTTAGCCCCTTCAACCTCTCTCGCCCCTCATCCGACAACCAAGTTATTGATTTATCATCGGACCTTTTCCAGCCTTGCTTGCTAAATTCCTCAAATTTTTACCAACTTTCTTCTTCTACTCTGCATAGACTTCTTGAGAAAGTTCTGGAGCCCAAGTATACTTACCCTGTTTTACACAAATATTAACAAGCATAAATTAAAAATATTAAAAACTACTCATATATATCCAATTGTTTTCAAGTTTTTTACCTCAAAAGTCCTCCACAAAAGTTGTAACTCTTCTTGAGGGAGATTTGATAAACATGTGCACTGGCCATTGTAGAAACTCTTAACATCATCCGATATAGCGTGTGACAACTTCGACTTAGTGAACCTGTAATAAAATTATTAAGTTAAAAGTACCCAAAGAATACGAAAAATAAACCAAATTACTTGAGACATACCACTAGTTATCATCATCGTTTGCCAAAACTCTCTTCCTGCAAGCTGCCCCTTGTTGTGAGCTATCTCCCCGTGATCGGCCCCAACATTGGAATCGGAACCGAAGTAGACGCACCATGATTTAACGCAAAACCTTTTGTTCGAGGCATACTTGTATATACAACGAATAATGTCATGCAAAGAGAATTTAAGTATATATATTCAAAAATAAATTAATATACACAAAAAATCAAAACATAAATCAAAATCATAACATAGATCGTTTGGTTATCAATGTCACGAGATTACAATATTACTTCAAAAATCATCATCATCATTAGCTACAATGTCATCATCAATGTCATTATACAATAAAAGACTGTCATCATCTCGCGTCCCCTTCAAAATTATCATCCTTGTTTTCAGCATTGACATCGACTTCATTAGCTTCCTCTTCAATTATGTCCTCAAGTTCATTTTCAAATCCTTCTTAGACTCCTTTGAACTCACACAAAGTAGGAGGATTTTCATTAGTATCCTCTTGGAATGCTTGTATCATTGAGTGGTGTTTCAATGGTTGATCTTGGTTTTATTTTAATCATCGCCCACCATTAGTTTCTATCGTTCCTTATACTTGGATAAGGGGTAAAATACACTTGCATAACTTGGGATGCCAATAAAAATGGATCATACTTTGGGTACTTCTTTGTATGGTTGACATTCACTAATTTATATTGTTCGTGTATATTGATACCCCTTATAGAATCAAACCATTCACATTTGAACAAAACCGTCTTGTAAGAGCGAGAATCCGCAACATACTCTAACTCAATCACCTCTTGAAGAATGCCATAATAATGAATGTCATCTACCCCTTTCACGGATACCCCATAGTTCATACTGGCCTTGTTTTGACCGTATTTATGGGTGTGAAAGTTGTAATTATTTATGTAATAATGGTTAAAACTACGCACATCCTTCTTTGGACCAAGTGCCAAACTTTTAATTACTCTATTGTTCTTGTTCAAATAAAAAACCTATGCCATTAAAATATAAGTTAATGAAAATGTAATATATATTTAAACCACTGCAACACAACATCAATATACTAACCTTCTCTCGAAACCATTTTGGGAATTCTTTATCAAATTTACTCCATACTTCATCTTTCTTAATACGTGGATGTAGTGTAATCATTTCATCTTCAAATTGCCTTAGTTGGGGAAAATGCTTATTATTAGGTCGTTATCATTAAAAGATAATATATGACAATTATTCAAGTTGATAGTTGTATCGTTCATAATCCTCTAATGTTTCACAATTCTGAAGAATGTTTGCATGAGCTGCATCATACTCGCGTTGATCAAGGTATCTCATACGTCCTTCACTGGGGGCATGCCCGACATTAAAGGAGAAGACATCCGGAATGTGTTCACCTTGATTCTCCTCTCGTATGAGGATATACATTTCGTCCAAGATCTCTTGTTTTTGTGTCAACATTTTGCTCAAAGTAAGCGGCACAAAAATTTGAAATCTCCTCTCGTTAGATATACATTGCATATGGACGGTTCAACACGAGCTTTATTGCCGACTTTCTTCTTTAAATGATGCAGAAATCTGCATCATAAGTATAAATATTTACTATCATCACTACAAAATATTAATTGAAAACTTGATAAAAATAACTTGATACCTTTCAAAGGGATACATCCATCTATACTTGAACGGGTTCACCTACTTTAGCCTCATATGGTAAGTGGACAGGAAGATGCTCCATCACATTGAAGAAAGATGGAGGGAAGATCATCTCCATCTTACATAGTATTTCGAGAGATATTTGCCTCTAATCGGAGCACATCCTCATTTTGCAAATGAGCGGCGCATAAACTTGGTAAAATGATTGTTCGGTTATATATAGGCAAATTCAGTTGACAATGAATAATAGATATGTTCGGTAAACAATATTTCGATCATTTAGTTTATATATGGGCAAGATAAATTGGCATTGAGCAATAGATATTTGCCTATATATAAACAGACCACTTCCAATATGAATGATTTGGCAATAAGCAGCAGAGGGGGTTGATGCCTAACCGGAAATGGGAAATTTTCAGCTAAATCTTAAAAACTTAACTCTTGTCATTTCCAAGCTTCATAAATAGGCTTCACTCCATATGCATTATGAGCTGTAAAACATTATATTTACAAAAAGCTTCATCTATGTAAATTTGCCCTCTTCTTCCAATCCTCAAGTACATTACACTATGTTCCTCTCGACTCCCATGCCCGCCCTTGAACCCCGACCTTTGACCATACCACTAAAGTGAACGCCACGAATGCATAGGGAAGGACCCCCAACACATTGCGATGAACCGACTCGAGTAAATCCTCGGTACAAAAACAACCGAAGACATAATCAAAAACCCATTATTTCCTTTCCACATAAGGAAGGCAAAATTTCAAAATCAACATCATATATATGCAGATGCACATTTCTTGTGCACCTTTCTGGAGTTCTTCAAAGCTTCGAGTATATTTATTTTACATATCTCACTTTCTTCAACCCCCTCTTCTGCTCATTGAGTGTCGGTTGTGTCCGATACATGGAATGTTGTGAGCATTTATTCTATTCAACCCCTCTTCTCTCTCTTTTACCAAATACAAATACAAATACTATTTTATACTTGTCAAACTGATATAAAACTTGTCAAACTAATTTTTGTGATATATAACCAAATACAAATACAGATTGTGAAGACCAAATGCCATTGATGATCATATTGCAATTTCAGCACAATGTCCATAAATATAAGCATAGGCGGACCAATTGCCACCGATGATCACATAGACTTGGAACTCCAAGTTGCACAATTGCAAGCACAAAATCTCATTGATAATTGCAGCTCTCCTAGGAAAATCTCAAGAAAGGGAGATCGAAACAAGATGCACGAAGCCGGGCGGGACGGAAATTATGGAAAATTCACAAATTTGGAGAACCAAATGTCAAATTTCGATAAACAAAAACATACCGAAAATTGAAATTGCTTCCAAATGTTATGCTCGGGAGGTCGGGAATTTGAGGGAGCTCGGGGCACCACGAACAGGAATTGGCGGCAGCGAAACGCCGGCAGAGAGTGGCGGATCGGGAGGAGGTCGGGAGGCGGGATTTCGGGGCAACGACGGCTGGGCGAGAGACTTAGAGAGAGAGTGACGGTGAGCGGCCGCTCGAGACGAGCGAAGACGTCGCGCCGAGCGAGAGCGTAACCGGAGCAGGACTTCGTGTTTAGGGCGAGGCATACGCCGTGATCGAAGAAACTAGCGCCGGATGGGAGCGAAGACGCCGGTGCTTGAAGAGGAGAGAAGACGTCGCTGCCGGAGAGGAGTGCGAGTGGTGCTTGGCGTTTAGGGGAGGGATAGGAGGGAGAGCGTTAGGGTTTGAAAATTGGAGTCCCGTGAAGGGGATTTAGTTGTTAGAATTAGTCAACCTTAGCGTCGGACATAATAATCGGACGCCAATTAGAGTCGGAATTTTAATCCGACTCTAAATTCGGACGCCAATTAGCGTCGGATTAGTAATCCGACTCTAAAATCGGACGCTAATAGAGTCCGATTTTTTCCGACTCAAATAGTGTCTTTTTAAAAATCCGACACTAATTTCGTCACTATTAGAGTCGGATTTTGTTGTGGTCTCTAAATTTCAACGCTAATCGCGAGTTTTTTGTAGTGTAAAATCAAGGAATATAAGTCGTAAACAAGTTCTTATGCTATTAACTCTCATTTAAGGCCATCGGTCGACGTACGTTCAAAGGTCCTGCTCAAACATCACAAGGAAAGGAATTAAATTCAAATCATCAACCATTTTCGGTTCATCGGATACGTTCATTGATCGTGCCCTTCAATGTTTTAATTACAAATCAAGGTCGGATATGGCCGACATCAACAATAACAAAGAATCATTTGCAACAGTATTTGCCATATAAAAGTGGACCCGCCCATCATTACTTCACCATATTTCAAAGTCGACACACCGTAATCGCGCCGCACCAACCGAACTTCCCGATCGGTCCGGGTGTGTACACATTTAGGGAAACCCGATGATCGCAAGGGTAACCACATAGATAATTAATTAGCAACAGTTTTATATTATTCACTCTCCCTCATTTATAAAATGAATTGAAATATGCACGCTCAACTCAACTATTTATCAACTTTTATTTTACAAGCGTGATAATGGACGTATTGAGCCTCGAATCACATTGCGAAAATATTTTCTTGTTTTGTTTTAGGTAAAGATGTTGAAGGTATAAAGCAAGAAAAGAGTCATATTCGAGACTTAGAGGCTCGCGAGTGGCAAGTTGGGGTATTAGTGGTCAAGTATCGTTGATTCGTTTATCAAGCCTAACATGTACCTTTGTTTAAGTTGTAGTTGCCTAGCAAGGTATAACCTTGGGTAAAATACATATAGAGCCTTGCCCTTTCCTCCGGTAAGGGCGGCGGTAATGTCCTGCACCTCCTTTCCACTGCGCTAATCATCGGCTAACGGTTTATTTAGACTAAAATCGATGATTAAGGGTTTGGGACGTTACACCCATTCTACAAAAAATGCGACCAAAACACAAGAAATATCAAATACATATGAAATTTGAACTCAAATGTCTTGTGCTAATTTTTTATGAGCATCTAAAACAAATGAATGTTTTTAGTTAAGCTGATTAGTTAGGGCTTATATAGTCAATAAACAAATATACAAAATATCTTATGTATTTTCATCTGATCGATATATAATTTAATTAATGTAATCGATACCTCTTTTTACCCCTATTTATACTTATATTATTCAAAATAGTCAACTCTAATATGGTAATATACGAAAATTTGATAAATCTATCTACTTGAACAATCTTTATTAGAAAAAGCGGCCGATAACATTTTGTGAAGAAGCATCAAATTTTTTTTTAATGTATTTTATACTTATGAATTTAAAATAGTACAAACCATATATTTCGGTTTTGCTTGAAAAATGCTAGAGTTATATTTTGTTATACTTTCCATTGAATAGTTTATGGTAGTCATATGACCATTTTATTTTTCACACTTGTATGATTTCATTGCTAATAATGATCGAGAAAAAGAGAATAAAGCATCTTCTTCTCGGAATAGTCTCTTTAGACAACAAAGGTAGATATTTAAATTTCACCTAATATAATTTTTGCCTACTTCTATTATCTTTTACAGAGTTTACACTGTGATTTAGAGTTCATTAGACCTAAAACACATATAGCTGAATGGAAGGAGAGGGAATTTTAAAGTTTAAAAAATATTATTTTTTAATAATTTTTTAATGATCCCAAATTCATGAATTCAAAATCATCTAATAATTTTTATATCTTCTATCATAGATTTTATATCGTTACAAACATAAAAGTTGGTATAATTTTAATTAATAAAAAAAGTAAAGGTCTAGTCCTGAATTTGGGCCATATGTAACTCACAAAAATCTAATCCTTATCAAAAGCTATCCGTGAGGTACATTACATGTGATACTTGAAATGATAAGATTTAACTTTTTTGTTTTTATAATGAGTGGGCCTAATCTATTGAGCCCATATCTCATAGTATTTCAATAGATCCTTTTACAGATTAAAGAACGGTATATTAAAACTCGGATAAAAATTCAAAAATTAACTCTACCTTCAACAGTTTATATCCAACTAAAACCGGAGAAATTGCTCACTCCCATAAAAAGTGTTGGAAAGATAGATTGGGCAAACCTCTTTTTGGTTGATGAGATCCAACTATGTTCATGTGGATATGTATTATTTGAAGTTATGTCCTGTTTTATTTAGTTTTAATTTACATACCTACAGTTTCTTACAACTACTTAAACTTCCTTACACCTCATTACAATTTTTTAAATCTAATTTTATAACTATCGTACGGATACTTATAACTTTTTACAAGTCCTTCGCAATTTTGTACGATCTTACGTACTATTACAACTAAATAAAAATAGCCTTAATTTAACATTTTTATAGGGAGATACTTAGCCTATAACCTGAGCAAAGGTTGAGTTAGCTTCACACCAAAGAATAATAAATAAAGAGAATTAAAAATACAGCAGTGGATCAGATTTTGGAGAGTATTGAGAGAGAGAGAGAGAGAGAGAGTACTTTAAAGTAGAAATTAAAACTGGCAGCTCACATGCAAACACATTACTCAACCGACTTGTTTCATGTGACTTCACTAGATTCATCCTTCCTACTTTTTGTCCCCTTTTTTTTTAATCTCTCCAACTTATAAAAATATCCCTCGAATATTTTTCCCAAGGAAAAATAAAAAGAATTCTCTTCATTGGTACGTACTCCAAAATGTCCTTCTATCCAATTCATTTTCAAAACAAATTAATTTTAAATAACTTAAAATATGAGTTTAAAATGGATTGATTACGATAAATATGTAATATATATTTAAAAATTTCGCCATTTTTTGTCTCTATTTTAATACAAAAGTATAATTATATCAATATATTATTATTTTTTAATGTGATATGGACATTTTGCCTCCCCTAAAAAAAAAAAAAGTAAAAAAAAGTGACAAGAGCTAAACTTGCTGCAGCAAGAAGCAACCCAGCTACTTAATTGCCTTTACTTTTTGCTGTGATGAAATAGTGTTGCTGCCCCCTGAGGGGGAATGGGAAGGAACATTATAGAAAATCAAAGATGTGGACCAACTCAACCGCATTTTGGCATAAGTATCGTTAGGTGTTTGGTTACTTACCAGTTAATGCACTTTTTGTAAAAGTTTGCCAATATGGCGAAAAAATAGTCACGTTTCACATTGATTTTTTCTAATCGATAAGTTCTTACCAATTAAGACCGAATTCTTATATATTAGGTTCTAGATTTAATTGTCTTATTTTTTATAGTATTATAATATTCTTTGCAACTTATTTGGACTAAAAATTAATATTTTTTTCTAATTTCTTAAACTTTAAAAATTATCTAGATACATTATTACCTCATGGAAGAAAAGATAGTTGTATCTTCTGATATTATATGATGTTCTAGGAGCGATTCAACAAATACTATAGGAGTCATAAAGGGGAAAAAAAAAAAAGAACTACAATATAAAATATATATATTTTTGATATATATAATACTTTATTTTATTAAAGGAAAATTAGTATATTAATTTATAAAGAAATATTTCATTTATTTTCTATTTTTTAATTAGTTTATCGAATCGAAGAACTGTCTTAAATATGTGTGTTTTTATATTTCATTTTCAAACTCCGCCCAACGAAAAAACAAATTGCCAACTAAAACGTAATAGTAATGTTGACGTAGATGGTTTATCTGGTAAAAGAAAACAGAAATTACGAGACCGTTAGTGGTACTCGGAATCTCCACATCATGGCCGTCGAATATAGCAATCGTGCGGCATCCAACGGCCTCACGGAAAAGGAGGGAAACATGAAATATCTCTGACCCTCGGATTTCGCCCCTCCCAAAATCTCTCTCTACCCCGGCGGGTACTTGATTATTTAAACCATTTGAGGGTCTATACTTTGCTCTAACTCACTATCTTTCCCCCTTTCTGTCTCTCCTCCCTCTGATTTCTCCCATTCTAGCCTCCGATCGCCGGCGACACCGTCAGTAAGTCATTCATATCCTTCTTTGTTCTGATTTCATGAATTCGAATTCATTTGGTCCATCAATGCCTCGAAATGATCAAGATTTTCGACTTGTAGATGGTTGGGGGGAGATTTATATGAAAAAACTGAAAATGGAAACAAATGTGATGTTCGTGAACTTATTATCGAAACAGATTTCGTAAATTTGAAGCATATTTTGAGACTTTCAATATTGTTGTTGGTAGATTGATATTTGAGAGGACAGAATATTCTTGTTCTTCGTGGGGAAATTATTTGTTTGTGAGATCTCAAATAGCTTGATTCTCGAATATTTCTATCCCCGGTGATTAGTTGCGTGTTTGTGGTAGTAAGAGTTTAAGTGAACATTTTAGTTTTGGATCGACCAAATCGAGAAGTACGTTTCCCAAATGCATTCATAGACTTCTAAGTTTCAATTTATTGCAAGAAATGAATTTTCTTGTCTAATAGTCAAATTTGCTCGACTTGTAAGTGGTTGTAGGGTTCTAACTTTTCCAGCTGTAGTTATTGTAAAATTGACAATAAGCCTTTCTTTGCTGTGCTCATATTAGAAGATTGAAATTTAGACCCGGATAAATTCTGACCCCTTGCACTGGTTCTTACTTTCAGCAACTTTTTGTTTTTTGACACTTCTGTTAGGAAGTTCGTAGATTCATCACATTTCCTTCCTTTTGATTTAATCTTTTATTAGAAAAGATATTGTACATTAGACATTTTTTTTGAAATGAAATGTACATTAGACATAGTTTGGGACAAGTATTCTTTGAGCTAAAGTCTGTACTATAGAATTGAGGATCTAGAGCTATCACTGAGGTTTAAAACTTTCACTTTTTACCCTGAAGTTTTTGTTATTTGGAATTTCTGGACAAATTTGTTGGACTATGATATGATCTTATTATCTGCCAATTTATTTGCCTGGGAGATGAGATCTTATCCATTATTTTTTAAGTGTAGACAATTTTAATCCACTCATTAATGCTGTCTATTCTCCCTAATAAGTTTTCTGGGTCATGCTTTCTTTCATCAGAGGTAAAGATGAGAGAAATCCTTCATGTACAAGGTGGACAATGTGGTAATCAAATCGGATCCAAGTTCTGGGAGGTTGTCTGTGACGAGCATGGAATCGATCCGACTGGGCGATACACTGGGACCTCTGATCTGCAACTAGAGCGGGTCAATGTCTATTACAATGAGGCTTCTTGTGGGCGGTTTGTCCCCCGTGCAGTGCTTATGGATCTTGAGCCTGGCACCATGGATAGTGTGAGGACTGGGCCATATGGGCAGATATTCCGTCCTGATAACTTTGTGTTTGGTCAGTCCGGAGCTGGAAATAACTGGGCTAAGGGGCACTACACTGAGGGAGCTGAGCTCATCGATTCTGTTCTCGATGTTGTGAGGAAAGAAGCTGAGAATTGTGACTGCCTTCAAGGTATTAGAGTTTGAATCTGATCTCAATGCGTACATTAGAAATTTTTGGAGTTCAAGTTGGAATATTTTTGAAAATAGGCTTAATTTTTGGTACCTATTGTGTAGGTTTCCAAGTATGCCACTCACTCGGAGGTGGGACTGGTTCTGGGATGGGGACTTTGCTTATTTCAAAAATCAGGGAGGAGTACCCTGATCGAATGATGCTAACCTTCTCGGTTTTCCCATCACCAAAGGTTTCTGATACTGTGGTTGAGCCTTACAATGCTACCCTTTCTGTTCATCAGCTTGTTGAGAATGCTGATGAATGTATGGTGCTTGACAATGAAGCTTTGTACGATATCTGCTTCAGGACTCTCAAGCTAACAACTCCTAGCTGTGAGTATATTTTACTCTCCTACGGTCCTACCTGGAAAACTGAAAACTCATCTAGTGAGACTTGTATTATTGACATCTATGTTTCTGTTCGACAGTTGGTGATCTGAACCATTTGATCTCTGCTACCATGAGTGGTGTGACCTGCTGCCTGAGATTTCCTGGTCAGCTGAACTCAGATCTCCGCAAGCTTGCTGTGAACCTGATCCCCTTTCCTCGTCTACACTTCTTCATGGTCGGGTTTGCTCCACTCACCTCGCGTGGGTCTCAGCAGTACCGGGCACTGACAGTCCCCGAGCTAACCCAGCAGATGTGGGATGCAAAGAACATGATGTGTGCAGCAGACCCCCGGCATGGAAGGTACCTCACAGCCTCAGCCATGTTCAGGGGCAAGATGAGCACCAAGGAGGTGGATGAGCAGATGATCAATGTCCAGAACAAGAACTCCTCCTACTTTGTTGAGTGGATCCCCAACAATGTCAAGTCCAGTGTCTGTGACATTCCCCCAAGAGGCCTCTCCATGGCTTCCACATTCATCGGGAACTCCACATCGATTCAGGAGATGTTCAGGCGGGTGAGCGAGCAGTTCACTGCCATGTTCAGGAGGAAGGCTTTCTTGCACTGGTACAC
Source organism: Talinum fruticosum (assembly GCA_021018815.1). Taxonomy (NCBI): domain Eukaryota; kingdom Viridiplantae; phylum Streptophyta; class Magnoliopsida; order Caryophyllales; family Talinaceae; genus Talinum; species Talinum fruticosum. Next base: position 2,933,116 of record JAITYX010000002.1, on the reverse strand, counting down.
CGGGGAAGGTATGGATGAGATGGAGTTCACTGAGGCTGAGAGTAACATGAACGATCTCGTTTCTGAGTACCAGCAGTATCAGGATGCCACTGCAGAGGAGGATTACGAGTATGAGGAAGAAGAGGAAGGATACGAGGGGAGATGCAATGATAATACCAACACTAAAGTCTGGAGTCAGAGTTTTGATTTTCATCGATGAATATTAGTATTTCTGCCTCTTCTCAGTTGGGAAGGGGGGGTATTTTTAGTGTTAGTGTTATATGGTAGTTCCTTAGTACCTATGTTCAAAGATGCTAAAGTCTGTTATGCTCTGATGACCTATTAGACCTGAATTTTGATATCTTTGTTCAGTTTATAATATTGGTATGTTGTATTTTATATGGCTTTTTTCTTTTCTGTTCCTCCCCCTGTGGAAAGGAAAAAAATACATAGAAAGAAGAACTTTAGTTAGACTTCCTCAAAATAATTCTACCTAAATTATCATATAAAACATAAGATAAGGGTGTATTCAATTCGAGCTGAGCCCTAATCTGCCAGACTTGAAGTTTCGCTCGGCAACATCAAGCTCGAGCCCGATCTCGGCTCGTTCTTGGCTCATTAGCTCACTATGCTTTTTGGACTCCTATTTTTTGATTCACAGATCACACTTTATATACTTAATATAAAAAGATAAATTTAAACTTAATTGATGCTTCTTTTTCTCAACAAATCACAATATGCACACTTAAGAAAATAGTCTTAGGGCTCATTTATGCTCGTTTGCTCAGCTTATTCGACTTGTTTGCTCGACTCGTAAGCTTGTTTATTTGTTCGGTTCTTGTGCAATTGGCTCGTGTAGTCTCGGTGAGCTTACGAATTTCAAAATTACAAGCTCAAGTTTGGATCGGATAACTATATAGGCTCGGGCTCGGGCTTGGCGAGCTTACGAGCTTCAAAATTGCAAACTCAAGTTTGGATCGGATAACTATATAGGCTCGGGCTCGGGCTCGGCTTAACAAACCTTTATGTGAGCCAACTTGCGAGCCAGCTCGGCTCAGCCTCAGGTACACCACTAATAGAAGAAAAAGGCTGATTGTCACTATGGTCCCATAAGATTGGGTGAGGGAAAAATGAACTAACCATGGCAACCAATTTGATGTGGTACTCTTCTGAACATCCTACACATGTCACAGTATTCAATCAAGAGGTTTTTTCTGCCTACAACCCCTATATAAGAAAACACTGATTTACTAGCTAGGCTCAACGAGGGACATGATTGAGAGTCGGATCAGAGCCCATATTGGCAGGCAACCAGCATGGTAAAGCAACTATTAAAGAAAAAATATGGTGAGACATATACCTCTATGTCATTTAAAAGTGGGACAACTCAACCTGTATTTATTTTAGCGTTTATAGTTTGTAACAGCTAAATGATTACCATGACAGCTTGTAACCTTTATAACAGTTATAATTACTAATAATAACCTCATATTATTATTATTATTATTATTATTATGAAATGATATACAAATATTTATATCAAATGGGCTATCATTATCATGGATTTGTCGAAAATATTTATCTAGAACTTATACATTACTTTACATCAAAACATTAAAGTATTAGTGTGATTTTTGGGTTTTTTATTAAATTTTGTAGTTGCATTTTTATAGGTATTATTGCGAGCCGTTCTTTTTCACAAAAATCATTCATATAAAAATAAACTATGATTAGCAATAAAATATATAAAATTTTAACCGAATAAAAATTAAATCGATTAGAAAAAACTATATATATTTAAATAGTTATTATTGACCAATATTCATTATTGTAAAATATAAAACAAATAATATCACTAACAGTATTTTAAAATATTTATAATCGTTCATAAAACCAGTCCTACTTTTAAGATAATAAGAATATTAAGTTCTCTATACACTCACGGAACCGTACGAGATGAAAGTTTCACGCACAATTTTAAATGAGAGAAAGAAGCGGGGAATCCTCTTTTCGACTCTAACTCTCCCACTCCAATGAAGATTATCGTAGGAAGGCGGATAATGGAGTGGGTGTTATGGTGTATGATGGAAGAAGCTAAAGTTTAGTTGAAGAGGATTGATTTATAATATAAATGGCATATACAGAGCATTTATTTAGGGCACATGCGTTTGCTGGTGCAGGGAGTTGGGATTGGGAACGTGGTTTTATTGATTGTAACTTTCCCCAATCTTAATGTAGACTTTTTGGTCATACTGGCTGGGAATTACAGTCTAATCAAAGCAAAGCATAACCACACTAAAAACCCTATGCAAATTATGCATCTTTCAATAGAAAACTATACATGATCAATAATTTTTTCACTCTTACTAATGAGATCATGACCCAATGGTCAAGATTGAGGTCCCGAAGTATATTATGTCTTAAGTTTGATTCCCTTTCCTATGGTATTGTATCTATCATTTGTGTCTCCTTTACAACAAAAAAATAAACATAAAATATTTCACTCTTTAACTTCTTCGAAATATGTAAGATAATAAAAACAAACAACAAATGTTTTTTATTAAACTTGTGAAGTAAACTGCACGCTAGTCTTGCCATTATAGTATCGGATAATTTTTGTTAAATTTTTTAAATCATTCCTCCCTTGAATTTTCTTTATTTTATTGTATACTAGCTTTGAGTTACACCCAATGCGTGTACGACCTATATATAATAATTTTTATTGTATTTGAACTTATACTGTGGTAAATATTAATTAATAAATTAAATAAAAGAGAATAATAACAGTTTAAGTTAATTAAAATAATATTTGCGTAATAACTAAAAAAGAATGAAATCTTAAAAGGATAAGTGTTGCATGATTATAATATTTAGAAGATGAAAAAAAAACACAAAATTAAATAAATCAAGTTTATGCAAAAATAAATAATTATTTTTTATGTATGAGTAACTAATCCTTATAAGTTTATGCAAAATAAGGGTATAATTGATAAATTAAAATTTATACAATAATAAAAAGACCTTATCTTTATATATAACATAGATAAGTTTAATGATTTAATAATTTGTGACTATTTTATCCTTAAAATATAAGTTATATGAAGGGTTAAAAAAAAAAAGAAAAGTAAAAGTTATAAAACAATAGAGAAGTATTGACCTTATATACAAAATAGATAGATATATAAAGAAAATAAATTATCTAAATTTTATATGTTATAAAGGTAATTTATATCAATAATATTTATTTATTTATCCAAGTCCAAACTTTAAATTTAGACTTTATGTATTTAATTTTTTTAAAGGTAATTTAATTTTCTTATTTTATCAAGGGTAGTTTATATAAAAAATAAATTCTTCATGTATCTTTATAATTATATTAGATTAAAAATAGTTAACAAATTGCATCAAAAAAATAATTAATAAATTTGATAAAAAAATTAATGGAACTTAGGTAAAGGTAAATGTTAAGAGAGAGAGAGAGAGAGAGAGAGAGAGAGAGGGGCAGGCGGAGAGGGGTTAATTGGAGAGAGAGAGAGGGTAGGGGTGGTTAATTGAAGAGAGAGTAACTAAATTAAATATAATGATATTTTTATTCTTAAAATTTAAGTTAATAAAGGGGTAGATATGGTAAATTAAAATTTATACAGCATTTTAGTCTTCCCTTTATATATAACATAGATATAATTTCTATGTTATGTTACGTATAGAGTAATACGATGAGGATATGATAATTTAATATATATAATTTCATAAAATATATTTGAAAATATTTTTCTTTATGCAGATATAAAATATCTAAATATACATGGTAATTTTATATTAATTTTTTTTCAAAAAGTAACATATTTTTTAATTGAAAAAAGACATATATGGAATCATGGGCCCAAAATTACAATTCGTTGAAGTTGTTTTTTTTTTCTTTCTTTTTTGGGGTTGGAGTGAAACCATTCAATATTTATATTACTTAAAAAAAAAATTCATTTCTTTTTGTGCCACGGGAATAGAAATTTGTTCAAGATCCAAAATCTTGAAGTTTGTTTTTGAAAATATCAATAAACTCAGATGCATTTGACTGGGGAAAATTTTTCTTTTTTTATAAAATAATGTTATAATATTTCGTCGTTCCAACGAAAATCATTTTCATCCATGTGCACGAAATATTTTCCATTCTAAAGAAGGATAAAGTTAATTTTTTAAATACATTCAACGGTTTAAATTGAAACTTGACCATTTAATATAGAACGTAAAAATTAAAACGAGAAAGGAATTCTAAGCACTCGCTTTCGAACACTAATTCACAACTTGTTTCCTCCGGGCGTGTTCGGTAAAGTTAATTGTTTTAATAGTGGTTAAGCTGTTCTAGTAACTATTAGATGTTTTAGTAGCGATTAACTGTTATTGACTAATGGTTAGTGGTTATATGTTCAACTAGTGATTTAAGATAAGTGTATTTGGTAATATTAATTGTTGAAGTAGCAAATTTGTATAAAATGACTTAAAAGGATATAATTAATAAAAGTTTTTAGAAAATAAAATGAAAAATTTTGAAAATATATTACAAAACGTTAATTTGAATAATTTTTGAAAAAACTTACTAAAACTCTAATGTGGTATGGGTATGATGTCATCGCCGCCCCACATGATAATCATAATTTGATATTGATATTGGTTCGCTCTTCTTCTCTCTTTTGGCTACCTGCCGACGTTTTCTGTTTTCTCTCTCTTCAATTCTCCATGTGTACTACGATGCCCCAGTCAAGGAAGACTTCTGCTCATCAATCAATACCATCTTCTACCTTTTATATTATTTTTATAGTTTTAGATCATTATATCCATATTTATCTTCACAAATGTTTTGCTCCACAAAGTTATGAGATAAAAAAATAAAAAAACAATGTTAGATAATTAGTAAAAATTAAATTTCGCATTGCAAAAACTATTTTATAAAACAATATCGGTTAACAATAAGTGTATATGTAGCGTATATTTGATAATTTAATTGATTCTAAGTTAAAATTTTTTATTTCTTTTTATTCTTGGTTACATTCTTCTTTCTTTAATCACTACGGCCAATTTGTTTGTAAACATAAGATTGCCTACATATAACTTTTTCACCAACAGATGTAAGCATTGACAATAGGTAAGCTTGTGCAAATATGAATTTAAACCGATAACTTATCAGGAGGACTATATATAACAATTTTAGTATGCATTGAATATTACTTTTGTATTTGTGTCTTCATCCATGGATATATAATGAAAGAAATCTGATATTTTTTTTATTAGGTTATGATTTTTGATGTATAACTCTACCAACCAATCTTCTTCAACTTGGTATGCTTATATATATTTTTTTTTCTGTAAATACTATAAAACAGCATTTTAATAGGGTGCTGAAGATTTCTTCCAAGTTCTTTTTTAGCTGGAAACCAAATCATCAAAATCTTATTTCAGCTAACTTTTGAAAGCTACATCTCAACTTATGTAGATGCTGAAGAGATGTAGACCCAGTCTGTGAGATGCATTGAGACATTTGATGTTCAAATTCTACCAACCACATCTCAACCGAACTTAGTTGTCATGCAAAACCTGACAAATCCCGCGACATAATTTCCTTTTATATGTCAGACATATATACTTATATATGTAAAATTTAACCAAAATATCTAACATCAATTTCAAATTTATGACTGTCAATTAGCTTAACCGATAAAGTATTTAAAAGTACGTTGTTACGAGAGATTTGAATCGTGGTATGAAATCATACAAGCATATAAAATAGGGTTCAAACCCATGTTAAGATTCTCCATTTGTTTTTTTGATTTGTGATCATATAAGGGATATGACTCTCTCAATGTGAATTCTTCATTTACAAGACCCGAATTCCAAGGCCCTATTATGCAAAATTAGCTTTTTGTGTTACAAATAGTTGTTTCACTAACGGATAACTGTTCGGATAATTAATAATTATTTTGATTTAATTAACTGTTTGAAAAATATATGTTTAATTATATTACAATTATTAAATCACTTGCGTTAAAATATCTTAAATAATTTATCATGCATTCATGCCTGAGTGCATTGTCATTTTTGTTGGGTCAATGTAAACAAATCCAAACCTTAGAATAGTAAATTGAAAACTTTCACCAACACAAAACACTTGCAATTTTGAAATGAAAGGCTAACAATAGCTTATCTTCTGGCTCCATTATTCCTTCCCTGTGTCTGTCTTGCAAATAACATCCGGCTGAGTTAATCAGCATGTTAGAAGAATAAAGTGCATCAGATCCAGAGACTGAGCACATGTGCCGACTGCCTACTTTTATTCTTGGTGGATGATTGGATTTTGCAGCCTAAATCCACCACCGAATGACATTACCTCTCTATCTCTTGCCAGCTTCTATCTTTGCCATGTTCAAGTACATCTGTACAAGCCATGTTCTTCCAATCACCACACCACCAACATTTAAAACAAATTAATAATAATGATCATTGAATAATCATGTTTATGCTCCAATCACAAAACAAAGCTCCAACAGAAACAGGAGAGTTTATGTGATATACTTTCAAGGTGGGGGTTATATTTGTTTACACATTCTGAAATTTATACCTTTATCTTTTACCATAAAAGTTATTATGAGACGGATTTTATTATAAATAGATGATTTTTTGAAAGTTTTAATATGGCTATTAACTTATATTAGAGTGACTTTTTAATTTAAAAGTGACTATTAATTCATTAAGAGATAATTTTTATTAGAGTTATCACTAAATAAATTATTAGTCACCTCTATGTATTTAAAGTCGTTATAAAAATTTCCATTTTACAATAACTTTTAAATAAGACTGTTTCACACAAGACTTACTAAATTGAAAATACTACTAAATTAGCCTAATTAATCAGTGAAATATCAAGGTCAAATAATTTAATTTTTTAAAAAATTTTGAGCTCAAATCTCGTGAATAAAACATATCTAAGTTATAAAGTTTTAAAATCCGTTATGAATTAGTAGATGCATCCAGTTAATACCGGTCAAACACCAAAAATAAGTAATAATAAATCACATTTTTATTCTATAATGCATTGTCGGAAGCATAATAGTATTATTTTGTAATGATTAAAAAAGTACTACTAACCTTTTTATGATTCCGAAAGGAAAAAAATTATCATGAGCTACCATTTTCGATAATTCAAAGATAAATACGTTGTTATATTTAACTTTAATTTATAACTTTATAATTTCTTATAATTTTTATAAAAATTTTTACAACTTCTTATAGCAAAATTTATAGGTTCTATTTGGCAAATATCTCGTTAGTTATTTGTAGCACCTGTTTGAAGTAGTTGTTTGCATTAATTGTTTGAATTAGTTGTTTCTTGAAAAGGTGTTTAGTAAAATTAGCCGTTTGAGGAAAAAATATTTGGTGAAATTTCATTTATACCCTTACGTCTAATTTGTCTTTTAAATATATATATATATATATATATATATATATATATATATATATATATATATATATTGATCATTTTATTTTTTTCAAATATAATTATATTGTGTTATGTATACAAATTATCTTCATTTTCTACCTAATATAATATTTATTATATTCAATTGAAATAAAAAATAATATCAAGTAGTAGTAGTAGTAATAATAATAATAATAATAATAATAATAATAATAATAATAATAATAATAATAATAATAATAATAATAATAATAATAATAAAAAAAAAGGTTGGTGGTATATGTATTAATTTCTTCAAATTCTTGGGTAAATATGTTATTTTTACAAACAACTCTTCTCAAAAAGTTAATGGGAATAGCTATTTGAGAAAGAGTTATTTAGGGTTAAACAATTATTTCAAGTAGCTATTAAACAAACATTACTTTAACTGTTTTGACCAAGTTAAAATAATTAAACCCCCAAACATCTGTTTTTTTTTTAAACAACTATTACAACCAAACAGGATCATAAACTTCTTATGCCTAAATAAAATAGTATCATAATAACCAAATTTAACCCCATAGACATAAGATTTTGGTTTCAATTTCCAACAAACGAGGCCTTTTTGTCCTAACTCCTCAATTAAGAAAAGGGGTTGTAAATATTGAGAAGTGGATACCTTACCGATTTGGTGGTTAGGCATACATCTTTATCCTTAAGTACTACATGACAACTGACAAGTAAAACAGAGAAGAGTAAAGACCAAAGACCATTCTGGTAAATTTGAGGATGAGTTGAGGAGGGGCATCATCTTTTTAAAGCTGGCAGCTGTTAAATTCCACGCCCTTTACTCTAGGGAAGAGAGAGAGAGAGAGAGAGAGTACATATCCAACCATATTTATATATAAAGAGACGGAGGCAAACAATTAATATCTGCAAATTAGAGTAGAAGCAATGGAGAAGATGATGATGAGAACGGTGAAACAGGGGCAATTGCTCTGTTTTCCTCTGCTTCTCCTCTGCTTAGTGGTGGGAAGTCAAAGAGCTGAAGCCTACAAAAACTACACAGTTGGGGATTCCTTTGGTTGGTTTGACAACCTCGCCAAGCCTGATGTTGATTATGACAAATGGGTCTCTGGGAAGACCTTCTCCTTGGGTGATTTTCTGTGTAAGCTCTCTCTCTCTCTCGCTCTCTTTCAGTAATAGTTTCATATCGAATTTTAGGGTTTGACAGAAACAACCTCTTTCAGTGCTTACCATAGTTCGTCAAGTCTATTGGTTAATTAGAACTATTTCAAAAGGATTTAACGAAAACAATCTTTCTCTGAATAGGGAGAATAGAAGAGACAGTCTTTTGAGATAGAAGGGGTTGATGATCTAATTTGATTTGCTGTCAGTTTTCTTGAGTTCTTGGAGATTCTTTGTGTTTTCTTCTTATCACTATGAACATCATAGGGGGTAATCAACGAGATTCTTTTTTTTTTTTCATGTAAATGACCTTGCCATTTTATTATTTGATTTCAAAGACTTGTGGGAATCTGATGTTCTTGCAAAATTCCAAGTTAATGTGTCAAAAATTCCTTTATAAATGTTTAAAAAACTTTATAATCCTCCTCCCTTTTGCATATGATGGGATTGGACTTAGCTTCTTTCATAAATTAAATAAAACAACCCTAAATGGCTGAAAAACACCACAGTAACTCTTTCAATACAAAAATAACCGAAAATCTATTCAATTTTGTGATATAAATATATTTTTGTCAATCGAACTGCACAACTGAAAATAGTTTCTAATTTTTTTTATTACCATGACAGTATCCATTAAAAAATAATATATTTTTTGGTGATTAGTGTAACAATTGCTTAATCAAGCTCAAAATAAAATTCTCTCTTTAAAATTACAAAAAGATTAATATACTTATTAAAAGTAGGTTTATATATTGTCAAGACTTAAAAAAGGGGTTGATGATCACGTAGTTGCGTTTGAGGGTGTTCACTACTTTTAGAAGTCGTTGTCAAGTGCCCATGTTGCAAATCTCACGCAAGGCATATGGGAATCATAGACTTTGTCCAGCCATTGGAGGAAAAAAGGCTCATCTTGCAGACATAAACAAAGTGAAAGATACTTGCAAATTGTCCTTGTTTTTAGGGTTTATGCATGTTCCCTGTCTACATGGGGCTGAGTTCAATAAATTCAGTAGAGAGAGGGGGCGGGGAGGGGGAGGGGAGTCTTTTTTTTTATCACGACTCCATTCATTTCTGGACCACCCTTTGTCTTGGTGGATGAATCAAGTGTGTAGTACATAACATGTGAAATACATAATAGGTTCAGTACTATAGTTTACTTTAGGATTGAATTGGATCATCCGTGTGTTCGGTTCGATCAGTCGAGGTCTGTATTAAGTTAATAGGTTGTTTGGTCCAATGTTAAGATTAGGGTCTGGGCTCATTCATTGTTTTGGCGTTTAAAACTAGTATTTAGTGGTTAGAAGTAGTAAGAGTCATACAAAACATTGAAACACATATGTCATGAGTTTGTTGATTATAAAAATAGTAGAGATGAAAATAGACAGAACATTTCATGGAGTGATGGTCTCATCTTATTTACCATATGGCTAGTTTTAAAGTAATGATCTTACGAAATACTTTCTTAAGGTGACTAAACTTTTTCGATGAAATGTTATATAAACTCACCATCTCATTCTATCAGAACCAATGATTTTTAGTTTCAAATGTCTAACTAGTCCCCTAATTTTCAGATCTATTAATTTTCAACAAACTCTAACCAAATTTGTTCTATTTTTTTTTTTTTACAAGTATTTAACACAGATAGCAACCACTCGAGTAATCCAAACCCACAACTTCACCACATACACCACTTGTGACTCACAAGGCGACGACAACATTCAATGGTCAAGCATAGACCCAAACTCGACTGAGGTGCGTCCTATAACGGTGCCTGTGCCCCTCCTAAAAGAAGGCCCAACATACTTTTTCTCAGGGGACTATGATGGGGAGCAATGCATGCATGGCCAAAAGTTTGAGATCAATGTGACCCATGGTCAAGGGTTGCCGCCTAGCCTAAGGGACAACCCCGACTTTGCCACTGGCCCCACCCCCACCAATGCCGCCCCTGGCCCCGCCAATCCCGATGCCGGAGACGACTCAACACCCGATATTATATCATCGAATTACGATTTTAGTCATCCGAAGAAGGTCCCATCGGAAGACAGTACGAGTGATGGTGAGGATGGTGATGGTACTAAGACCAAGTCCAATGGGGCTAACTTTGTGGGCACTAGGGGGTTTTCTTGGGTGGTTTGATTAGTGCCTATTGGATTTTGGGTTTGTTAAGTTGATTATTATGCATTTTTTTTCCAATTTTAGTTTTTTTTTTTTTTTTGTCTTAGTTAGATTATACCAGATTCTTTTTATACATGTTTATTACTTCTAGTATACGTGCGATAATAATTGGATTCCTCCATAGAGGCATATATGTTCGAGGCTCATGTAATATAATACTAGTATTTAATTTACGCTCTATTTGAGTTTAGATGTTTTTTATATTAATTATATTATTTTCAATTGGATTGTTTTAATTGATATATATAGTTTTATATTTAGTCGTATGTGAGGCAGTTTATATCATACTTTTACGAGTGGTTCTGTCTCTTTTTACTTAGGTGTATTTATTATGTCCGTTATATTAAAGTTATGTCGATAGATGATTAGGTAAAAGAGGAAAATATGGAGAGAGTTTTAAAAATAAAAAGAAAATAAAAAGTTGTATTTATGGAACTAACTTGTTAGATAATTTAAAAATTACGATAAAATTTTCAGTATTTATTATATAAGGTAAATATAAAAGTAATTATTCTTTTACTTTATCATAAATTGTAAATATATCAAAATAAATTTTTAATTAAATTAAAAATTTGTAAGAATAAATGGTTGAGATTGAATCTTAACAAGTGTACGGTTTATATTAAGGGAGCCATTATAGTTACCATAGTTGTCAATTTCTGACAATCACTATATGAGACAAAGATGTACTTTCATGTATAAAATCAAATAATAAAAGGGGAATATATTGCAATGTAAACTTTTACACAATTATTTTACAGTTGCTTCATGAAGGTGCAATATCTTCCTTTTCTTTGCATTAGTATGTATAATTATATTATATACTTATGAACAGTGATTAAGATCGAGATCTTGAGTACATTAAATTTTATATTCAATCTCCCTCCTGCATTATATTATAATTATATTATTATACTCTAACTATATTCACATTCAAAGAAATACGATTATATTTCCTTATATTTGTGTTTTTCTTCAACCTCAAGTCGTATCTTTTAATATCTTCTGGATTTTTTTTTCCAATTATGAAAATTCTAAATTTTGGGACGCATCATATCCCTACCGCCAAATATTCTCTCCATCCAAGGAAAGGAAATTTATTCCTGTAGTTTTTTTTATAGAATATTTATGTACAGTGTCTATCTTTTTGTTTTATAATTTAAAAATAAAAAATTAAGAAATATTTGATATATTACCAGTTTTGTAAAAATTGGAAATTTATTACCTGATTGAGGGGAAGGAATAATACTATATAAGAAGGGTCTGAGGTGAATTAATTTGCAGTATCATATCATATTCTCTCTCGTGGTAAATTTAAATTTACTCTCTTTCTAGGAAGAAGTAATGGCTTCAAATTCAAGCAACATCTTTGCTATGCTCAAGATTTTTCTGGTGTTTTTGCTCTGTGCCTCTTTTGTTTTGAGATCAGGTATATATACCATCTTCTCTGAGTTTTTTGTTAATGAAACAATTATATTATATTTAATTAACATATAATTATTATATAATTTTTCTGATCATATATTGCCTCACTTGTCAAACGAAAATTAAAATTTCATGAGACTACTCTCTCATACAATTTTTTTATATATATTTCAGCAACCACATTGTTTACTTACTTATTTTTAAACAAATAGAACCTTCGCATCGATTATCAAATTAATTTGTTTTTTTTTTTGGGTCCAAAGAGCCACAAACTTTTAGTTTGACCATTAAGCCAAACTCTCATCGATATCGATCAAAATAATTAATCTAATCGTATTATAATCCATGTTTACCTTCCTTATCTTGATTTGTTTTTTTTTTTAAATAGATCTTATATTTATTTATTGAATAATGATTTAAAGCGAAATTTGTTTTGGAGCAGAAGGGAGACTCCACAGTGTAGGAAAATGGGCAACCTGCCCCTCAAGCTGTGCGAATTTGTCTGAAGGGAAAAAATGCTACGAATACTGCGTGAGTTTGGGATACAAAAATGGTGGTGAATGCTATTACAATGAAGGCCCTTGGGGAAATTGTTGCTGCAATTCCGATTAATTTTTTTTTTTTTTTGGATTTTATTAATGTTTCATTCTTGCCTCAAGGATATGTTTTAGTAGAGCGTCTTATTATATTTTTATTTTTAAGTGTCGGATAAAATTATCAATTGATATTTGCAATTATATTGTATTCTCGGATATCCACTTGGTTATTGGATAATAATGAGAATATTATTGAGTTATAACTATTAATTTTATTTTAGTATGTTTAAGTTATGTTTACTGTTTGGTGATAAAAAAATGTTATGTTTAGCATTCTTTCCTTTTTTTTTTTTTGTGTTTTTGCAATTGTGGACTTTTGCTTGAATGACCAAAGAATTAATACGTAGAATCAATGTATGCTTGATAGATAAGATGCTTATGTGGCATTGTAATAATATATTAATTATACATTAATTTTACCCAATTTTTAGGATGTTTAGAAGATTTATGTATTTAGTCATATATATATATATATATATATATATATATATATATATATATATATATATATATATATATATATAAAGTTGGGTAGGAGGTTTATATGAGTGACACATAGGATGCTTATGTGTAATGTCTCATAAATGTAGTATTTATGTAATGTATGCATTTAATTATATTTTAAATAATTAATTTATATGAAATTGTCTACCATAAATTAAACAATTGTATTGATCTAAAAACTAATTTGTTCACATTCAAACAATACCGTTCTATATATGTATCAGTATATTTTTTCATAATTTATAAAAGTTAGAGAGAATCCATGTATAATTATTAGTTCAAAATGAAAAATATATTATTATATGCGTAATACATATATAATAAGTACATAGGATTATTTGACTACATAAATATTCATCTTAGGTTGAATTTATACAAAACTATACCTAAATAAAACAAATGACTTTTTAGTTGTATATGATGTAATATAATTATTATTAAATTAATTAATATTTAAAAGATGTTTCATGTGCTTATCAAAAATAAAAATAAAAAGTATCACTTATTAGAGAATTTTAAAAAGTAGTAAATGACATAAAAATTAAAAAATTAAAAATTATATAAATAACAATAATTACATTGTTATAAATTTATCGTATATTTTAAAGTTATATATTTTATTATTTATTTACCTTAACAAAATTAAAATTAAAAATAAATAAAGTCCTTGCATTGTAAGGGTATAACACTAGTTAAGTTAAAGATTGACTATTCTTTGTGTAAAATTACATATCATATGTTTTTTTATGTTGGATGTGTATATTTCTAAAATTGATTTATTTTAATTTATTTATATTTAGATAAAATATTGTGTTTACCTTATGGATAATTTTTTCAAAATAAATTGAGATTTTAAAGTTTAAAGCTACAAAAAGGAGAAAAGACAAATCATGAGTTAAATATATAAATAACAACAATAAGTTATAAAATAATTTTAAAAAATATTTTTATGTTAACTATCTAAAGAAAAATATATCCACTTATGTTCTTTAACTTATTATTAGTTTTTATTGTTATAAATTAATTAAAAATTATAAAATTATAAAAATAAAATTAATTAATGTCCTTTCATAGCAAGGGATATAACCTAATATATATATTATGAGTTGAGTTAAGAGATAAGACAAACACATCTAATAACAAAATATAATAATAATAATAATAATAATAATAATAATAATAATAATAATAATAATAATAATAATAATAATAATAATAATAATAATAATATGAAAGTTAACTTTTGATATTTACTATGAAGTACAACATTTCATATCTATACCTATTTTTTTAAATCAATAAATACTTAATATTTAAATGAATGAAGCATAAACAATATTTTTATTAACCTATGGTTAGTACTCCCGTATATGATTTTTATGAACATAGCATGTATTCATTTATTTACATCTCAGTCGCACTCAAAAATAAATATATTTTCATCTATATATGTACTTACAATAAAATAATATAATATATTATGTAAACACCAAAAGATAAAATTGTGTTGTTTTCTTGTTGCTCAAATTGCAATTTGTCTATTATATATAATATTATGATCAATCATTTTTATTTACATGTACATAATTTAAGATATATTAGTGCATGCATGGATTTAAGACGGACAAATCTCGTAAATTCAATGAAAAGAAAAAAATATCAATACACTCATCAATTTAAAATATAAATTTTGACACTTTACTACCTGTAGTATTAACAAATTATAAAAAAACTCCCTCGGGTATAAGAATTATTGAGCCTTGATAACCGCCCTTGAAAATAAACCCTAAACTCGAAAGCATACATAACCCGATATTTCATGGGTCGGATGACATTATATCCATATATCATTGAGCCTTAATGACCATATCTTGTTCATTGAGATTACTTGTCTGAATTCTTCTAACTTTTATGTAATTAACTCCAAGCTCTCCAAGTAAGTATCAATTAATACTACAGTGTAGATATAGTTTTTTAGGGCAACATCCTTAATCTCATGGCTCTCCATGTCATATATTTTCAATCCTTGGCTCCTCGTGCGAGGCAATAACTCACCATCGCTCCTGAAATATAAGACGCAGTGATCCAGCGCTAAATTGATCGTGAAGCGTTTAACCCAAGAGTCGACCACACCGTATTATTCCATTACCCATACGAACCAAGTCCCTTTGCTCCGACTGTGACTTAAGAATGCAAGTGATTCACCAAGAATCGTTACTTTTTCACTACTGTAGTAGTGAGGAGGCTTTTCATATGGAAGGGAGAAAGAGTTGATGACCTCATTTTGCACATCTAACACAGCGATATGATCGACGATCAAGCTCATATCATGTCCTAACCAATGTATGGGATCATTTAGAAAAGGACATATTTTTGTGAATATCGATAACCACCAATTAGATTTATATGTATCGATTATAAACCTTCTCCAAGAACCGACACTAAGAGAATAGATCTCAAGGAAAACCCATGATGAGACCGATGATGAGTTGCTTTGATTATAATCCTTGTGAACCAAAGGTACAACAACCACTTTATAGTCATTTGCAACCCAAACAAACTTAATTAGAACATATTTTGGGATATTCAAGAAGGGTGGATGAGGTATTTCTATGGATTTTCTTATCGAGGGATTCCAAATTTTAAAGCTTGAAATTGGTTCATCTGTTGAGTACATGCTGGATAAAATCAAGCCATTCATGTAATCCTCTCGCTTGATGTTTGTGTGAATATCCAAGTAAAGCAAGATCATAAGTTTTGGCCAATGTATCGGTATGGCATATCCATCACCGTGTCACGGGTTGCTCCGGAATATTTCGTAATTCTCTAGATTTCTCTTTATTATTCTATAATGTTTTATAATCTTCTATAATGTTCTACATTTGTATGGAAACTTAGATATTTGTGTAGATGATTATAGAGAATAAATGTAGATCGTAGGATTTAATGGATCTCCATCGTCCATTGAGGAAATGGGCATGTATAAATACTCCCAAGGGGCTCATTTGTAATAATCACCCAAGACCTAGAGAGTAACCCAATACATTCAACCAAGAGTTCAATCAATACAAAACACTCTCCCAAGCTCTCTCTCTCTCTCTTCTCTCTCTAAGTGTCTTTTAGTTACTTAGCTTTCTCCAAGCTCAAGTCAAACATCCCCAAGACTTACTAGCAAGCTTAAAAGGATTTTTAAGTTAAGTTTATTCGCGCCGGACGAGAATCAAGCTTGAGGGAATTACCATCCCGTGACAACTGGTGCAAGTGCAAAGAATCAATGCTTTCCATGAGAAAATAATCGATTGCTAGAAAGATTTCTTTTATGAAAATTGAGATGTAAAGAAGCAAAATTAGGGCTGTTAATTAGAGATCGTCATACCTTACAAACGCATCCGAATCTCAGCAGGGTTTTCACTGGCAGCCTTATTAAGACTTCAATCAATACTTCGACGGAAAAATTCGACCGTAAACGTTCCAAATTCCCTGGATTCGATGTCTCCTTACCCAATTCCATGATCCTTCAGTATTATTGGCGGCCTGGGATTTTAGGAGGGTTTATGAAACATAAAAAATAGGGTAACATAAAACTATTAGTTTATATCACGGGATATTTAATTTTATAGAATTCTAATTGGAATAGGAGTATTACGAAATTTGTTGGTATTAGGATTTTATAAACAAAATTAATAGTGTTTTGTCGATTCTAAGAGATTGATGGGCGACTCTACTATAAATACACATCATAACGTCTTATATGCAAATGAGAGTATCTAATCCTAATCATATGTTAACACATACTTGGACGAACGAAAAATTATGGGGTTTTGTGGATGTGTCACCTATGAGTATATGCTCCCGGAATCATTTAAGAATTTGCATAAATACATGGGAGATGCGCCCATGTGCTAGGTATCCCAAATCTGACTAGGGGAGGGATCCTCTATAATTTAATATGGGATCTTAGATGATGGTGCGAGGCTGGGTGTTTGTGGGATGCATGTATTCTCTAGGCACCCCAAACCCCTAGGATGCGAAGTGCTGGAAGGGAATATAGATTCGAGAAATTGGAGGTGACACAAACACTAACTAGATGACCCCTAATAGGCGGGAGTGTCGGAAAAGAGAATAGATTTGAGAGATCGGAGGTGACTTCAAACACTAGTATTGGTAAAATATAATAATAATAATAATAAGATGAAAGTTAACTTTTGATATTTACTTATAAAGTACAACATTTCAAATCCTACACCTAATTTTTTAAAAATAAATAAATACTCAATATTTAAATGAATAAAGCATAAACAATATTTTTATTAACCTATGGTTAGTACTCCTCTATATAATTTTTTATGGACATAGCATGTATTCATTTATCTACATCTTAGTCGCACTCAAAAATAAAAATATTTTCATCTATATATGTACTTACAATCACATAATATATTATGTAAACACCAAAAGGATAAAATTGTTGTGTTTTCATGTTGCTCAAATTGCAATTTGTCTATTATATATAATATTATGATCAATGATTTTTATTTACATGTATATAATTTAAGATATATTAGAGCATGCATGGATTTAAGACGCACAAATCTCGTAAATTCAATGAAAAGAAAAAAAGATATATCAATATACTCATCAATTTAAAATATAAATTTTGACACTTTACTACCCGGGTTATTAACAAATTATAAAAAACTCCCTCAGTACGGGAATTATTAAATTAGTACCCTAATGTATTGCATAATTATTTATGCCTTTAGAAGTCGTGTATTGGGAAGTGAGTGGACGAAATTAGACTCAATAGTAGGTGTTGTTGTAATTAATTGAAATAAAGTGAAATCGGAAAAGAAATTCGAAAAAGTTTTAAAAATGAAACCGACAAAATATCGATTATGTGAAAACCATTTTGTTTCATAATCTCTCCATTTCTTTCTTTGTCATCCTTATAAACATGAAAATGAGTTTTTGTCATATCAAGAACAAGTGAGAAAAACCCTAAGTTAGCCCTTCCACCATACAAAACACCAGCTGGCGGGCCAAAGACTAAGAGAATGAAGGGAGGTGATGAGGTTGGAACTTCTTCCGGATCTAAAGTCCCGAAATGTTCTACATGTCATTGTCTCCACCACAACAAAAGAGGGTGCCAAGGTCAAGGCAACAATCCAACCAATAAAAAACGAGTCCTACCTTACTCCATTGATGAACAAACAAGAAAGAAAGCAAGAGGTTGACCGAGAAAGGCCAAGAAGGGAGCTTCTACAACTAAGGGTAAAGAGACATATTCAGCACTGATTCGGTGGAGAAGGGATTTGCCGTTGCTCACAATACCGGATCAAGATCTGCAAACAAGACTCAAGAGAAGAATATGACAAGAGAGATAGCCAAGAAGTGAACTAGTGCAATCTTCTTTTGGTTTGTGGAATATTTTGGACAATGAATTTTGCTTTTAAGATTGGTGTTGTACTTGTTTTTTCAGACTATTGTGGGACAGTCTTTTATGCCCACTTGTTTGTTTATGTGGCTAGCATAGGCTGAAGATGAAGTATATATTTTGGACAATGCTTGGTGGATGTATTATATTAGTTTGAGACTTTCATAGTATAGGCTGAAGGTGGAATTTAGTACCTTGTGGATCTATTGTATTATGTTCGAATTGCTCTATTATAAGATGAAATTTATATTTTCGATAATTTGTTCATGTGAGCATTTGGATCTATTATATTATGTTTGAATTGCTTTTTTATATTTTTTCCATGATTGCTCTGTGTTTACAAACCGCAAGTATCAAATAAATGAAATCTACCAACCAATAATGACTTCATTCATAATCATTGGTTACATACCAACTCCAAAATACATAGGGAGAAACAATCAAACACCACCGAAATACCATTCAAACACCCCATGAATCTATTACCCTCATTTTAGCAATATCATTCATCCCCTCACTTTAACAACACCATATTCACAACTAATATTAAGAAATGAACTATTGAAGACAGTAAAATTATCTTCATCACTTCCCCTTTTTAGCACTAGATTTATTCACCATGACTTTCATTTCAAGCAACATCTTTTGCAATTCCATTAATTTTAGTCATCATCTCCCTCATTTGCTCCATCGGTGCTCTAAACTCTTGCCCAAAAAGTCCCAGATTGTGTGCCCTATTGAATTGATTCCGTATTTGGTCTTGGCCCCGCCCATCTTATGAAACTACCACACCATTCACAACAATATTACGACCTTCCATAATTTCCACTTGACTTAGATATTTGGAGTTCTAATCTTGACGTACCTTTGCAATGTCTACAAATTAACTCACTCTTCTCAAGT
The DNA here is from genome assembly GCA_021018815.1 of Talinum fruticosum. NCBI lineage: Eukaryota > Viridiplantae > Streptophyta > Magnoliopsida > Caryophyllales > Talinaceae > Talinum > Talinum fruticosum. Next base: position 2,913,465 of record JAITYX010000002.1, on the reverse strand, counting down.
CTCCTCCCAAGGTTACAAGATGACGATGAATTCTCCTCTCGAAATCAAAATTGCAGTTTAGGTATCCGGGTCAAGTGGAAAAGACGAATTTTTTTATGAACACTTAAACACAAATTAATGGACGACGGCGAAGGGAAATCAAGGGCTTCTTAACCATCTTTGCGGATCGGCTTCAACCCATAAACAAAGAAGGAAACAAGCGAAGGTGAAGACCGTTAATGGAGGAGGCGAAGATGCCGGACCGAATGATAGCTTTATGAGAGGTATTTATGAGAGATATAACATACTTAAATAATTTCTCCACTTTAGTATAAAAAACACAATTTCAAGTTTTTAAAAATTATTAAGATTTTAATATGGGTAGTTTCTCGCTATATTGAAATATTTACCAAGGGTAACTCTGGAATAAATTTCTTGATAATTGTGGCAAATCGGTTTCAATTCAATTTCAAGCATATTATAAGGTTGTAAATTATTATATATCAAATAGATCATGGTACTAATTTATTAATTCCCATACCCGAAGGAGTTTTTTATAATTTGTTGGTACCACGAGGTACTGAAATGTCAAAATTCCTTTAAAATATATCAACACATACCAAGAGTACTTGCCTCAATTGGTATATAAGTGAGTTTGTATGCTCCATACCAAGTGAAAATGTTGGTTGGAGGAACAAGTTTCTTGGTAGAAGTTATGGACTTCGTAGGCTATTTCTGTACATCGGGTGATAAGGTTTGAGATTAGTTGGGACTAGTTTAGCGATTGTGCACCATTTTCCCCAAGAAGTCCACTAGACTTACACCTCATATAAAACCTAGTGGATGAGCTCTATTTATCATTGCAAAAAATAACAAAATAAAAAAATCGATATTTACAAGTTGCATACATAAATTTAAGATACATTAATTTTATCCAACTGAAACTTGTTGATAAAAATTACAATAATTTGACACTAACATGGTGTAAATCTTATCTAATATTAAAAGTATGGAATGAGTTTAACACATGTTGATACAATGATGTGTTTGAAATTGGTGTAAATATACTTGAATTCGTAAAAAAAAATTGGGTATGTCATATAAAAAGCCTACTACAAAAGGTTGGTTTGTGCTATGGCTATAAGTGAGCCAAACTAACCTTGTATTCAATTGAAGTTCAACTTGACAGTTAGTTAGCTTACTTCAACTTATTTTGAATGTGTCGTAAATAAAGTTTAAATCTATATGATCACAACTCATTTAAACTCATTTCGACTCACTTATTATTTATTGTAGAAGGGAAATTATACCCTGTTCATAAACATGTTCTTAATTTAGATATCGATATTTTAACGTTAAATATATATAGTTATTATTCATTGTTTTTTTTATTAGTTTTTAAAGATAAAATACATTTCAAATAAAACAAATAAAGATTAAAATCATATAAAAAATACAATTTAAAGGTTCGACTAAATTTAACTTCAATTTAATTAAATTCTACTCAATTAAAACACGACTCAGACTTAATTACATTAAGTTTGACTTCTTTTGCTCAAGCTTAATTCATATCTTTAAATTCAACGAGTCAAACTAAGCATACCGAGCATTGCGACTCAATCGGCTCGACTCGATTCGACTTGAATACACTTTACGTCATCTAACGCATCCCTGCGAATCGAAACGCGTTTTTCTCATTGACTTATATAACGACACAACAGTCGAGCCCGGAAGCACGGAGGTCTTCTCGAGTCTCATTTGCCTTCATAGCCAAAGTTCACTGTAAACGAGAGAGAGAGAGAGAGAGAGAGAGGCAAGAAGAAGCGAAAATTAATGGCGGAACCATCGCCATCATCATCGATGGCGGCAAAGTCCGATGTGGAGAGAGAAGAAATGCTCGATAGAATGCTAACGAGCTTAGCCCTCTGCGATGACTCCAAGCTTGAAAACTTGCTCTCCAAGCTTCTTCCTCTCGCCATATCCTCTCTTTCGTCTTCATCCACCGCAATCCGCAATAAGGTTACTCGAATTTCGTCTTCCGTTCCGATTTCCATTTTGTCGTTTCGAATTCCATCTTTACATTTTGTTGTTACTTAATGTGTTTTCGTTGGTTGTGGATTGAATTATTCTGATTTTCGTTGTCCTTTGATGAATTCAGTATTTGAATGTTAGGGTTTTTCTGATTGCAATTAAAAACATTAGAAGTTGGTTGAGAATCTTCTGTCTCATTAGCTATTGTCATATAGCGTTTGTTTAATTGTTGATTTTTCCTTGAAATGAATGGCTCGCTACCTTATTGTTTAGGCATTGTTTTTGTGAACATTGCTTTTTTCAGGACTTAAGGGAGGGAGATGTTGATCCTAGTTGATGCGTGGTATTTTGGCTATTGTTTCTACCATTATAGGCTGATTGTGAGTTTCTGGCATGTTGTTGATGAGAGGGAAGCTATTCAGAAAAAAAAAAAAAAAGATGAGATGAGCGGCTAGAATTAGTTTCCTTTTGAGATGGGGAAATTGACATGTTTATGGTGTTCACATATGGAGAGTGAAGAAGTGTTCGTGTATGGAGAGTTAAGGCTTAAATTTTGAAACTCGCGATTCTGTTTTGTATTGCTTGTATTGTCTGAATGTCATTGATGACAATGATAATGCTTAGAAGATTAACTCAGGCTACGCTTTATCTACTGAAACCCACATGCATGATTTCTTGTTTTGTGGGGGAAAATTTTCACCACATTGTGGGTTTTACTACTCTTTATTCTCTTTGGTGACTAGGTTGATGATGTTAACAACTTAGAATTTATTAAATATGACAAGGGCAAGTTTTCATTTCTCCTCAACGTGAAAATTCAAGGTTTTCTAATATTAGCTGGTTGACAGCTGAATCCCTGATCTATTATCACCATTTGACTTCCTATTGTCAATTCATTTATGTATGAAATAGGTACTCGAAATACTAAGCCACGTCAACAAGCGAGTGAAACATGAGCCAGGAATTGGTTTGCCATTATCGGATCTATGGGCTCTATATACAGAAGCTACAACTTCTACCATGGTCCGAAACTTTTGCATCATCTACATTGAAATGGCATTTGAGAGATTGCAAATAAAGGTTTGTTTCCTGCCCCTTCCTTGTGTTTGTTAAGATGGTTTGAGCATCATTTTATTGTTTCTTTTAAGAAAATCCATTGAATATATTGTCAATTTGTTGTGCTTGTTGTACAGGATAAGAAAAATATGGCCCCAACTCTCTTGATAAATATTTCAAAACTTCCTCCTCAGCATCAAGAGATAATTTTAAGACTAGCTATGAAGGTATGCTTTGACATTTTCTAATAAATGAGTCCTGGAGTTTCAGGGAAGCATTGCTATCCCTGGCACTGCTAATTGATGAACTCAAGAACTTTATAAACAAGTGATTGTTTTTAGGTCATTGGCGAAAGTCATTCTCAAAGAATTGATGATGACATTGCTGAGCAGTATAGACTGATGAGAGGTTCTCAAGAATGTGAAATATTTGTGGACTTCTGCTTACATACAGTTTTATATCAGCCACCATCTCAAAGGTCTAAATTTTTCTGATACTAAAGCTCATTTACTGCACTATCTTCCTTCTTTATGGCCTTTAATTATTAGATGTGGCTTTCTTTTCTTCACAGTGGTGGATGCCCACCTGGTCTTTCAATGTCTCAAGCGCAACGTGTCACTGGGAAACAACCATTGACAAATGAGATTCTTGTCAATAGGAAGGTAATAGTGATTTGTTCCACCAGATGGACACTGAATTCTGACATGTTCTCATTTGCTAATAATCTTCAACGCTTGTAATTAGTATAAATTTCACTTGGCAATGTGTGCAACTACCAACCACTCAATGGATTCACTGTTAGCAATTGTTTCAGCTTTACATTATTGTAGAAAAAGCAAAATGTTTCACCGAATTATTATCTACTTCTTTTTCCAGGGGGTACTGGGCAGTAAACTATGATGCCACACCTTCCTTTCGTAGGATTCTACTATATTGTTTAGAATATGCGCAGCTTTCCAATATATATTTACTTGCTTTTCTTTCTGCAGCTGGGGATATTGAATGTAATTGATTCCATGGACCTTCCAGCGGAGTTTGTCTATTCCATTTATCTGGCTGCCTGTGCAGATAGGTAATCTTATCTGATCTAGCATGTATGTGGTTATAGAGGTTGAATTCTATGACAACTTGTGTAAGCGTTTGACTAGAAATGATGTATCATTTGACACTATATAGTTTTTGCTGCATATTGAAGTGTATTTTGTTAACTTATTTTAAGGAAGGAGTGCTGGTTCTTTGAATTGTGTTTGTTTTGGTCCCTTATAACCTAAGATTTTCTTATCTAAATGAATTGATGATGGTGTATTTATGCAAGTCAAGAGCCTGTTGCTAAGAGAGGAGAGGAACTGTTGAAGAAGAAGGGTTCTGCTGCCAATTTAGATGATTCAACTCTTATCAAGAAGCTGTTTTTGTTATTTAATGGTAAGATGTATCTAATCTTGTGGCTACAACAGCATAAGAGATTCTATCTTTTTAACTTTTTCACAGCTTGGTATTTGCATATTACTTCTTGTCAAACTTTTGGTTTTGCTAGGTCTTTTTGTCCTTGTCTTTCTTCATTTCTTGATATATTCTAATTTATGTTGAGAAAATTCAAGGAATCAAAGGGCCATTTTGAGTTGTGAGCATAAATAAAATTAAAAGGATAGGTATTGGTTTCTACTATTACTAGTAACAATATTACCCTTATCCCCTCAGAAAAATTTAAAAACCCCAATGAAATGAAAATATGTGTCTTTTCTTGATTTTTGTGGGGAAAAGATTTTTCCCCAAGTATCAAGTTTCTATACCAATTACGAATCCTTTAGGGGAGAAGGAAATCCTTGATCGATATATGGGAATCTTATATTGATGTATAGATTCAGCTGCCAAGGAGGCTACTTTTTTCTGAACCAGGGATGTATAGATTCAGCTGCCAAGGAGGCTACTTTTTCTGACCCGTAACAAAACAATGTCAAGTACGAAACCACTTATCATTGTAAAAAAAAAAAAAGAATGAGAATTCACATTCTAAGCACATTTTTGAGATTTACATTTACTAGTGGTGCGTCATGTATAATATTAGTTTCACAATGTGAGAGAACAGAAATTTGATAAAGTTCTACTAATTTATGGTCATTTGTATGGCTCTTGTTGCTATCAGGAACTGCAACAACTGAAAACGTTGCTCCAGAGTATAAAGTTGTACCTGCAAATCCAAGTGTGAAGGCCAGGCTGATGTCAGTTTTTTGTCACTCCATTACAGCTGCAAACAGTTTTCCTTCAACTTTGCAATGCATTTTTGGCTGCATATATGGTATGCTTTTCAAACTTCCCTTGGCGGCAGCATATTATACAACCCTATTACCCAGTGTGACATGAGGCTACCATTTAGGGAAGAACAGGGGTAGAAGTAAATGCTGTTATACTTACAACTACATTCCTTTGGATCCTGGATATTTTTCTGACGTGGGGGTGGAGTGGGGTGGGGGAGTTGGTGTTTCATCCTGAGCCTGCCAGAGTCAAATGTTTGGATGTCCAGGGGACGGGGTAGTAACTGGGCATGCCTGTCGCTTACCCGTCAGTGGAAGAGGGGTGGGGGGTTGCTGATGCCTTGGAATGAAACCTGATCTTCCAACAGGGTGGTGAGCTATTTCCTAGTGTCCTTCAGGTTCTTGATTGGAAATTCACAGATTGCCTCCTACTTTCAGAATGAATCAGATTCATGCAATTGATCTATTGAGCCATTTTGATCTCGTCCAGGTCCAGCTAGCAGAAATTGATGGCATCATTTTTGAAATGCTTATTTCCAGACGTTAGGAACAATGTTCATGTTCTTTGCCTTAAGTGTATATCGTGGTTGCTCTTTAGTTGGTCAAGACCTAAGGTTTTGTTGCTTTACCATGAGTTACAAACTTACAGTTCAGCAATCATCAAGCCTGAACTGAATGCAATTATGTTTCCAGCTGGTTCAAATTTAGCCAGGGTTTCTTTGATGTGAACGACCAGTGAGCTAAAATTGGTGAAAGTAAAAGTGATGCTGCAGTGACCCCCTTGTTCATTGTATACAAAAAGATTCTGACTAGGAGCATTAGTTAATCCAGGAAAAATTGGTTTGGATAGTTAGATCTTTTTGCTAGAAGCTCAATTGTTTTTATTTTCTAATTCCTACTGTTAAAATTTGTCTTTCTAAGGTATACTACCGGGCTTGTTTTTGCTGAAATACTCACAGAGTTGTTTCTTCTATGAAACCGTGGGAATGATTGCTTTTCTGCTTTTGTACTATGTTGTAGGAAGTGGCACAACATCAAGGTTGAAGCGGTTTGGCATGGAATTTGCATTTTGGGTTCTTAAACATGTAAGGGATATGAGCTTGAAGTCTTTCGGTCTGTTCTTTCAAAATTTCTCTTACAGTGCTTGTGACCTTGTCCAAAATTAAACATGCTTTGGAATTATAGTCTATACTTGGATTTTGCATAGCTAAATCTTGTGATTAACTACTTGGTTCTCGTTTTGGTATGTGTGATATATCAACTGCTCACTTTAGAACTACTACGGGAATATTCTTCCGCATAAATATTGTCCTCTTTCTACTTCATATATTCTATTGGGCAAAATTACTTTTATTAAAGGATCTTTAAGAGAATTAATATAGATGACACGAAGGACACATTCCATTGAGAAAGTGGGACTATTGGACTTGGGATAGTACTATGTTCAATGGTGAACTTTTTTTCTTTTCCTTTTTTTCCCTTTTTTCTTTTTTAGCAATATATTCTTTATTAAAAGAAGTTCTACTCCATGTTAACTATATTGGATTGTGAAATTGAATGTTCGTAATCTTGCATGATGGGAGTTGAGTTGCATGACTCGGCTATCAGGTCAAAATGATTGGTTTTCTTTGTTTTTAGTTGGTTTTGGGGCTTGAGTAATGAAGGTTTGCTCGGGAGAGTCCGAGTCACCCTAGAGGGGTTGAATAGGGTGATGGAGGATTTTCGTTGAAAATCAAACTCTTTTGCTAAAGTAGAGACAGAAGCAGATTATGAGTCTAAAACGGAGTCGAAAAGTATGAACTCGGAATTGCAATAAAGAGTAAGGAAAGAGATCAAGCTGAAGCTTTGAGACTGTCCGAGTCTAAAATGAACTCGAAAGTAGAAACGCAGAGATTTCCACGAACTCGAAAGTAGAAACACGAGATTACGTGGAAACCCTCCTGGCGACCGTGCTAATCCAAGTAGGAAGTCAAATCCACTATTTTGAGTCCATAAAATACGATAGACTGATCGAACCCGAGTTGCTCCCTTAAACAACTCTTTACAAGTTTTCCTAGACTCGAAATTCCCTTATCCGATCTAGTACTTCCTAGCCGAGATAACCCTTACAGCTAGGGACAACTAAGTTGAGTTAACCTTTACAGCTTAGTCAAGGGACCTTATTTAGAAAGTAAGAAAGTGTTTGTAACTAAGTATAAGACCTTACAACTCGGAGAGTAATGAATTACAAAATGGGAGTTGTAAGTAGAAGATTGGGAATGAATACAATGACTTTTCTCAAGTACGTGTACTAACAATAGGTTCGGCAATCTTCAAGTCTTGTGAGTTGGCTTCCTTTTATAGATGACCAAGCAGCATAGCCGTTATCTCCAATTTCGATGGGAAGTCCTTTCGACCGTTGTTAAGAACTTTTGAGTCATTCGAAAAGTATCCGTTGTGATATGAACGTTGGGCAACGGTTTTTAACTCTCTTGGAAGTCCCAAAACCACCGGCGGTGTCTTGAAAGATAAGGTGGAAACCACTCGTTAAGCTTGGCGTTTCGGTTTTCAGATTTGGAAGCCGACAGCCACGACACAATCTTCCGGGGCTAGGTCGGAGGAGGGGAAAAGCCATGTCTCGCTGATGATTTGACGTTTTGAAGCCGGTTACTTTTGTTATTCAAAAAGTGTATCCTCGTTTGAATAACCTACAAAAGTAAAATCAATTTTGGTTCTCAAAGTATAAAATATTTTAGTCTAAGATTAAACACGAGATAATAATATAATTAAGATAATTAAGCAACTAATTATCCGAGTCGAAAAAGGAATGGAATTTTACGAGTCTAAAATCCATGAAACTCAAAATTCAATCCGAGTTAGTCTATGCGAGAATCAAGTTATACGGCGAATATCAAAGTGAAACAAACTTGATCTAGATTAAGCATGGTTCGGACTAGAAGCGCCGACTTCAACGAGAATAAGACTTATAACATGAAGTCGGACCTGAGTGCGGTTAAGTGTAATAATTAGTCAATTCAGCATGCGATATATCTAAGTGATGAGGGAATCGGAGCCGAGTGAGACAAGCGTGAGTACATTCCGAGTCACACGGAGACAAGCAAGAATACGTGAAGTAAATGTTATATCACTTAGAGAAGATACCATATCACTCAGAAAAGTTTCTAAGGTACAAAGAATGCCTTGGAATCAAAACTCTATAAGTGAGAAATTCTTATACTTGAGTCCTTTGTCGGAACTCGGAAAAGTGCGGAGCGAGAGTCTTCAAGTATAATCTGCTAGTATAATGTGCGTTAAAAGTGAGGGTCAAAAAGAGCGAGAAGGATAGAGTGGAAAGAAGGGATTGGGATATTTTTTGTGGGGTGGGAGGGGGTTGAGGTTAGTATAATCTGCTAGTATAATGTGCGTTAAAAGTGAGGGTCAAAAAGGAAGAAAGTGAGTGAGGATGGGAAAGGTAGGCTATAGATTATGATTTGACCCTAGTGTTATTATAATGCTCTGTCTCTCTTTCTCTCTCTCTCTCTCTCTCTCTCACACACACACACACATACACACACACATTTATGGATAGATAAAGTCAAAAGGTGTAGATGTAAAGCAAACATTTTTTAGTGACTATTTGAAACCTAAGAAGAGGTTGTTGAGAAAATTCTGACACTAAAAGAACAAAAGTTCCCATTATCAGAAAATGCGAAGTCTTGGTGCATTATCTTTAGAGGACAGGAGCACTTGGAGAGACATTTCCAAACTCGAAATGACATCCTACTGTAGCTGAGACGTAATGATTTTTAATCCGATGCTTACGAAATGGGTTGTAAGTACTAATGACTAAGTGGTTGGCCCCAGGCTGTTTGAAATCTTGTATTCCCACTTTGTCAAACAGCTCGATTCGGAATTATCTGTTTCTGAGTGGTTTTATTTATAGCATTCTGAGTCTTTCAGTCTCTTTTCTCTGTTCAGGCAAGAACAGATCAGCTTAAATTGATGGGTCCGCTTATTTTAACTGGGATTTTGAAGTCTCTAGATGACACCAATTATCAGGAATCAGGTATACTGGCAGCAATTTATGGTTCTATAAATACTGTGATCAAAATTTTCGAATGCTAAGCCTTTGTTGTGTTAGGGCATAGTGTTCTTGACTGAACTTAATCTGTGTAGTATGTATGTTTAGATGCTATATCGAGGGAGACCAAGACGTTTGCCTATCAAGCAATTGGAATGATTGCTCAGCGTTTGCCCACGCTTTTCAGGTGATCTATATCTTGAATCTCTCAACCATTTTGATGCCTTACTTCTCAATTCACTTTTACGAAGTGCCTTACCACGGAGGTTTCTTTTAGGGATAAGATAGACACGGCTGCTCGTCTTTTTAATGCTTTGAAGTCTGAGTCCCAAGCTATTCGATTAGTAGTCCAAGAAGCTACAAATTCCCTTGCCAGTGCCTATGAGGTAATGTATGTTCAAACCAGCGTCTTAGGTTTAAGGCAAGTGTTTTACCATTGATTGCGACAGCTGTTTGATACTCTTTACTGCATGGAGTGGATGTTAAAGGTGAATGACTATTGGTAGAGCTCCATATCTTTGGCTCATGAAAATCTATCCTTTTGTATGCCACACACTCTTTGTGTCCTAGACTGCTATGTATGTTAATAGTTTTTATTTTTTACAATTTACACTCAAGCGCTTCCCCTGGTGAGAAAATGGGTTTTGATTGGAGTTTTCTAATAAAGTTATGAGAGTTTGGATTATAATTGTGTTACCACTAACTACTGGGAAAAAAATTGAAGTCTACCTCAAATTGTGATTTTGGCATCTTAACGATACATCTTGGGAATTTCATTACTTTGACTTCACATAGGATTTTTCTTGGATTATGTGTCCCAAACATATTATCCAGAGTTTTCCGGATTCTGCATTTCTTTCTCATATACCGACTTCTAAACTTGCTTCCTTGAAAATAACAGGGAGCGCCAGCAAATGTTTTGAAGGATTTGGAGGAACTCTTGCTCGAAAATTCTCAAGTGGTAGTATAAATTCATTTTATGTTCGCTACATTTGCTTTTCTGCCATAGTAAGTGTATCAGGCCTTTATTTCTTGGTTCTGTCTCTCCAATTGAATGTTTTCATGGATTCTTGCAAGGATGAAGGCGAGGTGCGATTTTGTGCTGTGAGGTGGGCAACATCGCTGTTTGATTTACGCCATTGTCCTAGCCGGTTTTTATGCATGGTTGCTGCTGCTGATCCAAAGTTGGATATAAGGTGGTTAGCTTTCAAAATTAATATCTATCCTAGCTGTAGGCTGCCATGGTTATTCCTCATGCTTTTCTGTGGTTTATTTTGAGGTAGAGAAATAAAAGGATCTTTGAGGATGTGGAGATGTCTCCTGCATGTATTAAAGATAATTGGATTGAGATCTTATTTTTGGGATAATGAGAGGTTTTTATGCTCTTGTCTTGATATTGTTGATGTTGTAGGCAGCCCCAATTTGGGTGTAAATTGATCTTTTAGGTTGCTCACTTTGTTTCCATATCTGTTAGTATTAAAAAAAATTTCTGTATCAAGAAAATAGGAATATCTACCCTGTGCATGTTGTACCGTTTTATTCTATTTTGTCTGCTTGTGAAGTCCTTTTTATTCTTCAAATGTCTGTTTGCTAGCCAAAATCAGAAGTAAATACGAAGTCAATTGAGCGACATCATAATAAGGTTGGTAAAGGGACAAATCTTTGAATGCATGGAAGCCAGTTCTATGAGCCAGAGAATCTGAAAAAGAAACTTTTGTTGAAGGGTGATATCGCTAAACAAGATGTCCAGGCTTTCCAAATATAAAAAGAAACTTTTAGACCTATATTGACATTCAGTTTTCAACTACTATTTCTATATGCTTGGTGAGCTGGACTGCTGGTTTATTTGTTGTGAGAATACATTCTTAACTTTTGCGGATTTTTCAAGTTTGGCCGCCCAAAGACCTCATCTTTCCTGGAATAATTAATTCACCCTTGAGTTCTGCATCCTATCTGCCTTGAATATTATGCTGTTTGGATGGCTGGCATTTATACGATTATTCTCCTACCGCATTGTGGAGAAAATGATAACTTGTACTTCTATTCCACTACCTTTCTGTTGTGATGGATAGACTTGGAGACTTGGGGACTTGAACCTGGAAGCTTCTGTACTTGGGTCCCAAGCGGCAACGTGCACTTCCTATATTTTAACCTAAGTTCACGACACTTCATCAAAACTATGATTTTTTTAACAATTCTCGGCTCTGCCCTAGAAAGTTTATATGGTACATTTGCTAGCTCATTTACTTGAAACTGTACATTATTGCTATTGTCTGAGTTGTTAGTTAAGCCAGGTAAACACAACATGTTGGTCCTCTTTCATGATTGATAGCTTGTTTCATGAGAAAGGCAACATCTTGGTACTCCTCTGTTCCATGAGATTTTTTAAAAAAATTGTACCATAGGTCAACTTTCCAGCCTTTTACATATCTTCGATTTTCTTCTCCCTGTGGTAGCATGGTTGTCTTTTTCTAATTTCATGTCAAATGTTACCTTAATGTGCATATTTAGGATGATTCATGTCATTATAAGAATAGTATGGACTATGGACAGTGCCTTCTAAATAGGGGTTTGATAGACAAGCTTTTTGGAAAAAGATTATAATGTTGCCAGTTATTGGACAGTAATATAAAGTGCAAATTTGTGAGATTGAAGGCAATTCAAGCTTGTAAGATGAATTTGCAATTTCTGAGAAATTCATGGTTCCAATTCCCAAGGAACCAGTTCACATAGTTCATACTAGGGCATACAACATATTTTTTATATGATGTTTATGTATCTTTGTTCATTTACTTTCGGGTATTTTAATCCAAGTGTCATGGCATGAGCGTGCCAAGTTATGTTGCTTCAACCATTCAGTCTTTCCTGTTCATTCTTTTGTCATTTTTTAGGAGTTCTCTTAGAGCAATTGCGATGGTGGTTCTATAATTTTGGTTCAACTTTGTAAGCACTACATGCCACATGGCAAAAGTAAAACTGGTGAACTTAAAGTGAAATTCACTTATGCAATTGCAAAAGGTTGAACTACAACTTTGGTTAACTCCACACCCCTTGAAGAGAGAAAAATAATGGTGGTTGAACCTAGTTCATGAACCTTTTAAAAGTTGAACCTGTTTTATAGGTACAACTGGTTCACCTATTGCAATTGCTCTTACTGATTCCAAGTTTCTCATTTGTAGGGAAATGGCAACTCATGGCCTGTTTCCTAATGAAGGAAGATCCATTAGCCAAAAGCAAGATCTTAAGTATCCCAAAGTTGGAGACATGTTGGACTATATTATCAAGCATCAGCCAAAAGCGATGGACAGCACAGAAATGAGGGAGCAACACCTCCTTTTTCCCTCCAAAACATATGATGCCATGATTAAATTTCTTTTGAAGTGCTTTGAGTCTGACATGGCACAAAATGACTTAAGAACACCTGAATTTCAACCAACCGTGGAGGTGTTGTGCTTGCTTATAGAGCATGCTATGGCTGTTGAAGGTTCAACTGAGTTGCATGCGAATGCTTCAAAGGCTTTGGTTGAAATTGCAACTTATTTTCCTGAGGTATCTATCATTCTCTTTTGTATACATTTCCTCTCTTTCTTCCTATACCCTCCTCGTCTTACATGTTCTTCCTTTTTAACTAGATGCTGGCATCACGCTATGCTTCAAAACTTTCTTGGCTAAGACAATTACTGGGGCATATAGACATAGATACACGTGAATCAGTTGCACGTTTGCTTGGTATAGCTTCTTCAGCTTGTCCTGTGTCTGTTTCATCTTCGCTAATAAGCGAATTGACCTCTTCACTTAGTGGATCACAGAAAATGAGGTTTGTTCTATTCCACAAATTGCTTCATTTCAAAAAAAAAAAAAGAAAGAAAGAAAAGTTGCGGATTTAAGGTTTCATGATTATTTATTGATTGCTGGTTGATTCCATTCCAGGTTTGAATTGCAGCATGGAGCATTATGCGCTATTGGATTTATTACTGCTGAATGTGTATCAAGAGCACCTGAGGTATAATCTTCTGCTCTTTGTATCATGAACTCCTCGATTATTGTTACTGATGTGTTCTTTATGCGATATGTGGTATGTGTGTGAGAGAACTGTCGAGACCTTTTTACTCTGCAAGACAGTAAAGAACTGCTATTTGAAGTTATCACCCAGCATGTATGCTGTTTTAGAGCTGTACGCAAGCATGACTATCCATCATGTTCTGGATTTCTTGTAAAATGCAGGACTCCGGTTTCTACTTTGACTTTTTGATCCCTTCCTTTCTTGTGGGTATATTGTTTTGTTGGGAAAATATTGCTATCAAGAATTAGCGTACTTATATTTAAACTGAGTGTCAACCTTGATATATATCATACTGTATGGAGAGTTTGTGCAAAGCATTATGCAAAGAGGAAACTATGCCTCCTGTTTCAATCATTGGGTAGCATATCTGGACCAATTTTCTGGATAATGTGCAAAGCTTATGGTGAATAAATTATGTTTTTTTTTTTGTTGTTTTTTTAGGGGTTTTGTTGCTATTACAAACATACTGCAATAGTTCCTTATGTTTCTTGTTTACAATAAGAAAGCTAGTCTTGCTATGATTAGCATGAGGAAATATTTTGAAATAAATGGCAGAGATGTTTCTGAAGTCTTGTTGCTTAAAGTAATATGTTGGATTCTTTCTGCATAGGGATTGACTATGTTTTGTTCCATTGACAGATGCCGGAGGGAATTCTTCAATGTACAATTAAAAGCCTGGTCGATGTTGTTAATCTTGAAACTGCATCGTTGGCTTCTATTGGACTGCAGGCACTTGGACATATTGGATTGCGTGCCACACTACCACCACTTGCTTATGAATCTGGTCCAGGTGAAGTATAGGATGATGAAGGGCTTTTCACATACCTGGTACAATGTCCACATGCAAGTTGCTTAACAGCTGTTCATGAAATTATTGCAGTTTCTGTGTTGAGTGTTCTGAGGGACAAGTTGAGCAAACATCTTGCTGGTGATGATACTAAGGCGATTAAGAAAATGGTTATTTCTCTGGGGCATATATGCATGAAGGAAGTTTCTCTTTCTTCTCTTAATATTGCCCTGGAACTGATTTTTAGTCTTTGCCGGTCAAAGGTATATACACGGCTCATTTGCATGTCATGTTCTGTAAATCAATAAGATTCAAGTGAGATGGAGTGGTAATGCCTTGGCACGTGCAATTTTTTTGGTTCTGGACAGGTTGAGGATGTTCTGTTCGCTGCTGGAGAGGCTCTTGCATTTTTATGGGGAACTGTTCCTGTGAATGCTGATGTGATTTTAAAGACCAACTATACCTCACTTTCTATGACTTCACAGTTTCTCTTGGAAGACGTGCCTTCTTGGTTTAAAAACAGTCCTAGTGAAGAGAATGAATCTAGTAAGGATGCTCACGTCATGATCAGGGATGCAATTACCAAAAAGATATTCGATAATCTATTATACAGTAGCAGGAAAGAGGAGCGATGTGCTGGGACAGTCTGGCTGCTGTCACTAACAATGTATTGTGGACATCATTGTACGATTCAGCAAATGCTTCCTGACATCCAGGTTTGTTATTAATCTATGGTTAAATTACAAGTCTGTCATTGAACTTGTATATTGTTAAGCGTTTGTATGGCACTAGTGGTATTGCAGATATTTTCTTAAGTGTGACAACGGTTGGATTTGACTGTACTGTATTTAGGACTTATTTTAGTTGAATGATCTACAATAGTGTACTCAATAAATTGCGATATGGTGCTTCATGTACTGATGTAGCAATTGAAGTGGTTCCTTTGGATACCATGGTTCAAAGTCTTGGATCTTGTTAATACTCTAGTTCATTGCTCAACCCTGTAAATAATATGGTTTTAGTTTTGTACCATATGAATTCCGCCCCTTCCATGCTGCTTTTCCTCTGCACTCCTCTGCCTGTCCGGTACCTACAATCAGTGCAAATGATTTGCGAAATAGGTTTAGCTGGTTATCATTTCTTAATTTCTGTAGTCAAGGCGTTATGCATTAAGTCTCATATTCTTGATGCGTGATCTTTTCGTGTGTTGCATTCTTTGTTCTTCTTATTGTGTTGGGTAGGATGTATTAAATTTATGAAGACTATTCTTCCAAAGAGGAGCATACTAGTGCTACAGTTTGTGATGAGGACCCTCTGTTATTTGGTAGGTTTCTTCCTCATTTTTGTGTGTGTGTGTGAGTCAGGGGAGGGGGCTATGTTAGTACTCTTGTCTTTCTATCACTAGAGAGCATAAGACAAAGGATGAGTGGTGAAAACAGAGCTGTAAGTAGAGGAAATGATTGAGAGGAGAATTTCGTTGATGGAACATTATATTCCACATAATGAGGAAAACTATGCACTTGTGTGAGAACAAGATTGGTCATAGTGTGTTTTCTATAAAGTTGAAAGAGTAACTGTTAAATGTCTTTTAGTTTTTGATTTTGGAGTGAATCAAAATGTACTGTTGGACTATTGTATGCTTCGCGTTGGGTGTAGTGTAGCTATGGGTGAAAATTAGTTCAGCGAGCTCATGGTGGCTCATGAGCTAGCTAGCCTTGGAAACTCGAAAAGCCCGAGCAAGCTCGGGCTCAAGCCCATCCTACAAATGAGCCAAGCGGTACTCGTCAAGGGGAAAAATGATGTAATCCATTAAAATAAATAAATCATACTAATTAGTTTTTGCCTGAATAATACATCAAACTAATTAGTTCAAGTATGAACAGGTCCACATAATAAATATTTTTTGCCTGAATAATAAATCAAAGCTAAAAAGAACAGGTCCACATCATTTTATGCATCCAAATGTCTGGCTACGACATTTGCCCAATATGCATTCAAATGTCAGGCTAGCACCATATATACTATCTTTATCTTGTATCCCCCCCTTTCTTTTGTTTATCATGTCTTGCACATGCCACTGTATTGTTATTGCTCATATGGTTTGGACACTTGTTTTTCTTTAATTGTCTCAGCATCTGAATTGAATTTCGATTATTCATATATATAATAGAAACTAGGAAGAAAATGGGAAGCATGGGCTAGTGGGGGCTTGTGAGCTTATGCAAGTTGAGCTGCGAGCACAAATTTTCAGGCTTGTCTAGCTCGCGAGCCGAGCCGAGCCAAACCTAAAAGATAATTTGTGAGCCCACCCCTAAGTGTAGCAGATGTCAGACAATGGATGCATTTCCAATGAAGGACCTGCTGTTAACTGTTTATCTATAATTGCTGGGTGAGGCTTTATTAACATAATCCCCTGTTAGCCTTCTATTTGGATGAAGAATGAAGGTTCCTATTTAATTTTAACCTACTGATGTATCATCTATCTTTATTCATCATCTCCATTACCCTTTCTATATGGGAGCCTTTTCACAGGAAGCCTTTTCACACCTTTGTTCAATGGTATCTTTATTTAATTTTAAAGACAAATCTTTGATGATCTATTTGCCTTCAATTTCATAGGAAGCCTTTTCACACCTATTGGGTGAGCAAAATGAACTTATCCAGGACCTAGCATCACAGGGTATGAGTCTTGTTTATGAATTGGGAGATGATTCAATGAAAAAGAACTTAGTGAACGCACTTGTTGGAACACTGACTGGATCAGGGAAGAGAAAGAGAGCTGTCAAGGTAAATATACCTTGTACTCATGTTTTCCTTCCTTAATCTAGTTCTATGGATTGCATATTGATGATTTTTCCCTTTGTTTGGTCCTGGATGCAACCTTTAGCTGGTAGAGGATTCTGAAGTCTTTCAGGAGGGCACAATTGGTGAAAGTCCCAGTGGAGGAAAACTTAGCACATATAAGGAGTTGTGCAGTCTGGCAAATGAGATGGGTCAGCCAGACCTGATATATAAGTTCATGGACCTGGCTAATTATCAGGCTGCTCTGAATTCAAAGAGAGGTGCTGCTTTTGGATTTTCCAAGATTGCAAAGCATGCTGGTGATGCTCTTCAGCCTCATCTCCGTTCATTAATCCCAAGGCTTGTACGGTATCAGTATGATCCTGACAAGAATGTTCAGGTACACTGGCCTGAGTTGAGTGCTTTTGTTGCGTGTTTATGTTGCCTCTGTGCACCTTTGTTGGTAATCTTTGGCTTTGTGATATTCTTAAAGAATTTTGGTAGCACTGAAATTGTTTGATGGGGAAAATGATTGTCATATCAATCATCATTGCCCCTGGGCCCGGGCTTTGGTTTTTCCTCTCCATTTCAGGATGCGATGGCACATATCTGGAAGTCACTGGTGGCTGATCCAAAGAGAACAATTGATGAACACTTTGATGCTATCATGGATGATCTACTGCTGCAGTGTGGATCAAGGCTGTGGCGTTCCCGTGAATCTTCCTGTCTTGCATTAGCAGATATTATACAAGGACGTCGGTTTGAACAAGTATTAAGTCTAATCTTGAGCTTCTAGATATTGTGGAATGCATCCTTGTTTGTTTTTGTGTATCTAGTAATACCTTACAAATGTTTTGAGTCAGGGTGGGTTAGGGACTCAGGGTTGGGTCAAGAAAGGGGGCTTATTTGTTTTGGTTTTTCAAACTATATACTATAGTTGATAGTGATGCATAAACCCGATGCCCTACACTCACATGATACAGAGAACACCTTTTGTTTATTAGATGTCAAGTAGTGGAAAATCTTCATTCTTCTCTCTCTGAGATACCATTGAACAACTGTTATGAGGAGTAAGCTGTAGACATGCATTTTTTAAACTTATTATTTTCCATAAATAAATAATAAAAATGTGGGTCAGCTCATTTAATATAGAAGAAAACAAATTTCGAATTGTCTCATGCTGCTGATAGAATAATCACATACCGAAGGGATTGCATATAGAAACAAATTTCAAAGTGCAGGGGCTGGAAGACGTTTTATCAATGAAACTTTACCCTTTTTTCTTTTTCTGTTTTCTGTCTTACAGAAAATATTTGTTGCCTTTCTGTATCATTACACATGATATTATTTGCAGTTTTTATTTGCTCTGCTTGAGTTAACCCTTTTGTTTCGTTGAGGTTTTTCTTGTCATCGTTACACGTAATATGTTTTGCAGGAGTTTATTGATGCATACTTTTCTTGGAGTTCTTAATTGGATCAATTAAATGATTAGTATTGGATTCTTATGTTGTTACATTTTGACAGATTGGGAAACATTTAAAGAGGTTATGGGTAGCTGCATTCCGTGCTATGGATGACATAAAAGAGACTGTTAGGAAATCTGGTGATAAGTTATGCCGTGCTGTCACTTCCCTTACTATAAGGCTCTGTGATGTTTCACTCACTGATAAATCTGAAGCTAGTCAAGCTATGGACATTGTTCTGCCTCTTTTGCTGTCAGAAGGGATTATGAGTAAAGTTGACAGCATACGCAAGGCATCTATTGGAGTGGTTATGAAACTTGCTAAGGTTAGGCTCATGAAATACCCTCTAATATCTGAAGTTTCTGATGGGCATGCAGAAGAGAATTGTTGGATGATAATTATTTATTATTAAATTGTAGAGCTCGTGAGGTGACATGAAAGAATGTCACAAAAGTTTTGCTATTCTGCAGTGTGGGGGTTGAAAAATGCAACTGCATTTGTTATTTATGCAACTCAGACGAGCATGCTTAATGTATCAAGTGATTTCTTGCATCATCTCAATGTTCTTTGTACTTCTACTATGAATAGTTATTTCGTAGGTAGTAAGCCATGGATTCAGAATGTGGCCATTCTGTGATGAAACAGATGCATTGGACAGGTCTTTTAAAGTTGAGCAACCTGCCTTTCACCTGTGACAATCGCAATATGCCGCATAATTGTCATATTACAGTGATTCTGCTATATTGCGGCCACAATTGCAACTATTTATGGAGCCGGTTTTTAATCCTTGAGTAAAACTATGTGAGAACTGAAAGTAAAAATTAACTAATTTGTTAGGTAAATAAAAGGTTACACCTGCTAATTAGCTGTAAGATTAATGTGCTGGCATGACTGAGTAGAACATGTGACATTGCCACAGAGGCATTGATCTTGTTAATCTCTGTTTTTGGTTGACCACCGCCTGCTTAATATGTTGATGCCAATGTCTACATGGTGGTGATGTAAGTTGAAGTAACTTTTACCTATGCAGGGTGCAGGAGTTGCTATTCGTCCACACTTAGCAGATTTAGTGACTTGCATGCTCGAGAGTTTGTCAAGCCTCGAAGATCAAGGACTCAATTATGTTGAGGTATTCTTTAATTCTGTATGTTGATCACTGTATTCCAGGCATTAATTCAGAATATTGTTTGATAAAAGAAAATTAATTTAGAATATAATATGCAGAATTTTTTTCTTTGTGACATAGTTGCATGCAGCAAATGTTGGGATACAGAAGGAAAAACTTGAAAATTTACGAATTTCAATTGCAAAAGGCTCTCCGATGTGGGAAACACTCGAGCTATGTATTGGCGTAGTAGATAACCAGTCATTAGATCTCTTGGTTCCTCGGCTTGCTCAGTTGATCCGATCTGGAGTTGGTCTCAATACAAGGTAAAAGTTCACATTTCCCCCTTTTTGTTTTCTCGTTCCATGATGATGTATTCACACCTATCAGAGTATATGTATAGGATTCTGTTAATGTCTTTGGGCTTCGTCATAGCGATTCCATGGTTTCAAGGTGCCTAATATGTAATTAACAATTGAATCTTTTCTATGGTCAAGTTGACTTGTACTGTTAATGACATTATTATTGTGCTTTTTTGCATTTGTGGGCTTACAGGGTTGGCGTAGCCTCGTTTATTACTCTACTCGTGCAAAGAGTCAATCTTGAGATTAAGCCCTTCACTGGAATGCTGTTGAAGCTTTTGTTTCCTGCTATCATTGAAGAGAAAAGTGGTTATGCTAAGCGTGCCTTTGCTAGTGCTTGTGCAATAGTCCTGAAGTATTCAACTCCTTCACAGGCCCAAAAATTAGTTGATGACATGGCAGCATTACATGTAGGTGACAGAAATGCCCAAGTTTCCTGTGCAGTCCTGTTAAAAAGCTGTGCATCCTTGGCTGCTGATGTTGTGAGTGGTTACTACGTGACACTTGTACCTGTGATTTTCATTTCAAGGTCTGAATCTAGCTACTTGTTATCTTGTTTTGCCAAATGATATTTCTATTCAATCTTGCTATACAATTTTATCATTATTATGTACATCCTTGTTCTATATTTTGGAGTTCATTGATCAGCCTATGCTGCAGCAAGTCAGTCAATAATGTGTATGTAAATGTGGAACTTTCTGCACATAGGTCTTGAGACCTCTATTGATATACTTCGTGCCTTATGTGGCACTTTCCTCTTATGAGGTGCATATTGCTTGGCATTTTTATTTCTTTTTTTGGGTTGGGGGGGATTTGAGACCTGAATTGCCCAATCAAGGCAATCCCAAGTACAACCAGTGGGGGCCCATTTAATTGAGTCTAAGCCATAGGTCATTTTGATAGAACTAACTATGGCAGTCTTTCTCACTCTTTTGAGGTGGGGATTAGGCTCATGATTGGTCCTCTTGTATGGCTATTGAAAGTATTTGGAGTAGTAGAGCCCAAGTCAGGATATAAAAGCGTTCTTTTGAACAAAAATTAAAATAATAAAAACCGGCGGGGGGTGGTGTTCGAGGCAGAAAACACAAACGCGGTCCTTAGTCATAAGTGGTGAGTATATGTTTCCTTCCAGGGATGGACAATGATATATCATTTGATAAATGGTCTTCAAAATTGTTAACGAAGTGCATTGTTGTTATCTAATTACTTCTTACATGGTACAAACCGCCTTCCCCGACCCCTCCAAAAAAAAAAAAAAAACCTGATCTTGTTGATGATTTATTTGAGACTGAATCAAGCAAAGCTATCAATGAATTAATAATCTTTTAAATCTGCAGATTTGAGGATGAAAAGTATGTTTCTGGTCTATTTGAAGAGTTGTGGGAAGAGAATACAAGTGGTGATATTGTCACCCTTCAATTGTATCTGGGAGAGATAGTGTCACTTGCTACAGAAAGCTTGACATCATCATCATGGGCTTCCAAAAGAAAGGTAGGTACTCTTGAATTTTCTTTCATTGCTTTTTTCTTGTATAGTACTACAGTGCGTTCCTTGAATTCTTTTGCCTCTTTCTGTCCATCTTGTACAGCGTGTTACTGACATCCTTTGCCTTATTCTTTACTCTAATCCATAAAAAGGCAGCCCTGGCAATTACTAAGCTTAGTGAGACTTTGCGCGAGTCCCTCTCTGCTTATAGTCAAGTACTACTGAATTCATTGCTCAAGGAGATCCCTGGTAGACTATGGGAGGTATGCTTTTATGCTCATGCCTTTTTAATTTTTACCATTAAATTTAAGCTTCTGGGGTGGCTAGAAGGTTTTCCATTTTGCTATTCATTCATTTTTTTAGAATTAATTCCGCTTTCGAATAAAGTCTTTTTTTTGGACTTGAATCTGCACCAGGGAAAGGATGCTCTTTTAACTGCATTAGCTGCCCTTTGTACATCTTGTCACAAGGCTATTTGTTCTCATGAGCCTTCTGCTCCCAATGCTATCTTAAGTGTGGTCACCTCTGCATGCACAAAGAAACAAAAGAAATTTCAAGAAGCAGCTTTATGTGCCTTGGAGCAGGTACTTGCCTTATATAGCTTTCATAAATCTGGTGGGGAGTAGTCAAAATTTTGATTAAATTATATCCAGATCATCATTTAATAGATCGGTCTGAGCTTCATTCTTACTGCTGCTGCTTTGCCAAAGCCTTGGAGCAGGTACTTGCTTTATATAGCTTTCATAAATCTGGTGGGGAGTAGTTAAAATTTTGATTAAATTATATCCAGATCATCATTTAATAGATCGGTCTGAGCTTCATTCTTACTGCTGCTGCTTTGCCAAAGCCTTGGAGCAGGTACTTGCTTTATATAGCTTTCATAAATCTGGTGGGGAATAGTTAAAATTTTGATTAAATTATATCCAGATCATCATTTAATAGATCAGTCTGATCTTCATTCTTACTGCTGCTGCTTTGTCCCTCTGTTTATAGCAATTTATCTAAAGCGTTTTCTTTTGCATCAAAGGAATAAAATCTCATTCTTCTTATTAAGGCTATGGTGCTTGTGCACCTTGATCTCTGAAGGTTCTATCTTACATGGAGGTTAATTGGTTGTGGCTGCCGGGTGCTGCTTCTGGAAGCCTAGCTTCATATTTGTGGTTCATGATTTAGATCAAACAATGCCCGCAAAGTTTCGACTTGATTAGATAAATTTGTCCAACTTGGAAAAACCAGACAGTAGACAACAAGTTGGCTGAATTACAAATGTGGACATGGCGTTTTTCTTATTTTAGCCTTGTCTGAGTCGTCAAACTCGAAATAAACTGGTTGTTCAAGAATAAGTTTTGTCCTAATTGTGTAAATAGTCTTATTTGTCTGAGTGGGTTGACTTCTAAGAGTGTGTTCACGTGAGAGTCACTCTTTAAATAACACTTCTTAAGGCATCCAGACACAAAAGGGTATGTCGCATTCCATAAAAGGCACCTAGAATAATGGATTTGCACAAACGAAAAGGGGGTACATAAAAATGAGGGAGAGTTTTATTTTATTTTATTTTTTTTGGGGGGTGTATATAATAACTCACACACCAGTATCATTATTTTCCCTCTTCTTTAGTGATACTATCTGCATTCTGCGATAATATTCTTTATTTCATGTAGGATATGTTAACTTCTATGTAAAATCTCATGGCCTTATGGGTGGTAGGTTCCCCCCTACATAGATTAGAAGCTAGTTAGACTTCTTTGAGATGGTTAGCTGCTTTCTCATGCTTTATTATCCGTTCGCGCTTTATGATAGATCTCTATGCTAGTTTTGTGCAGACTAGCACTGAAACAGGCATAGTTCTTTCTAGCATAAGACAATATTTCTTTCTTTTAGGGAACAAAAAATTGGGTGTTCTTTCTTTTTTTCTTTTGGAGGGAGGGGAGGGCAGTCCTTTGACTACTAAAGTAGCAACAATAACGACCTTGTAAGATCCTGCAGTAGGGGTTTAAGGAATTTAATATGCATGCAATCTTGTGGTCGTTTCTAAAAGGGTTTGAATAAAAATGTTATAGGAAATTGAGTGGTACTGGATGAGAACAATCATTACTTCAAGTAGCATAGTAGGCTTTGAAATTTTTTATGAGAAATGATAAAGAGACATCTTTGTTGTTTATGGAGGATCTATGTGTCCTATTAGTTTTTTATGATCTTTGAGTCTTGCAGGTGCACCCCGCTCTGCTTGTCAGGGATAACTGATAAGCCTATTTACATCTAAATGCTCCCGGATCCTTGCTTGCTAGGTCCTATGCTGGTGGCCTTTTTTTTTGGGGGGGAGGGTTCATTTGTCATTGTAATAATCGAGTCTCATAATTTATGCAGAGATCATAATACCTTTTCATTTTCTAGGTTGTCAAGGCATTCAATTCTCCAGAGTTCTTCAATGCAGTTTTTCCATTGTTACATGAAATGTTCAGTCCAACAAATGCTGGAACCAACTCAGTAGAAGAACCCTCAGGAAGTGGTTCTGTGAAATCTGGTAAGTTCGCAAATGTTTCAAATATAATCTTATTTAATGTCATTGCCATTTGCTTAAGATTATTCATGGCAGCAAATTTTTCCCTGGTCCTGTGGACTATATTAGATATTAGGTTCTCTGTCTAGACACCAGAGTACGATAAAATTTCCCAATTCATAAGTGGTTTTGTATGAATCTGCAATACATAAAAGTTGATCGTCCAAAAAGTGCAGTCAAAGTCTGTCTCACTTCGAAATCTAAGTTGGTGGCAAACAATTCATGGCTCATTTGTTAGTCATTCTTCTCCCCTTTTCAATTGTTTCTTTTTCTACTTTCTGGACTCTGGATCTTTATAAATGCTTTCTGGAGATAGACGGTCAATCTTCACTAACTTTTGCATGTCACCATAAAATGCAGATTCTGGAGAGGAAGCTGATAATTATGTGCCACGTGGTAAGATCTTGGACTGCACTACATCTTGCATCGACGTTGCGTCTGTCTGTGACATCCTTCAACAAAAGCAAAACTTGATCTCTATGCTATCCCTTGCCTTGTCACCTGCATTTCCATGGACAGGTGATTTGAGTTGTATGATTTGATTGCTGATGTTAAACATAAGTGGAGATCTGCTCCTTACTTGTATACGCTTTCTATGAACAGTCAAAGTATCAGCATTTTTGTCAATAAAGAAGCTCTGTTCAAAGTTAAAAGCTACCGCAATCAACCTCAGAGAAGATGCTTTACATGCTGGTCTCACAACATTGGTTCATGAGGTTCAGTCAGTAGTTCTTTTTTCCAAGTTACTTATATTCAAAAAAATTTGGATCCTAACTCTAATTTTCTTCTTCAGCTATTCATTGCCGTGTCACCAAAGGTGGTTGATTGTATTAAGACAGTGAAGATCGCACAGGTATGCAGTGGTTCATGTTTTTCTATTAGGAAGTCATGATTGGAAAATAAGGTTTCTCGAGTTAGGTCTTAGATTTGTTGCTGAAGGTCTTTAAACTCTGTTTTGTGAGAGGGATTGACTCTTTTTTCACTGTTCTTTTCAACAGGAACAACACTTTGTTGTCCTTGTGGATTTGTCATTTTTCAAGGTCTTAGATTGACTAGCATTGCTTGTTGGTCAAAGTTTGGTTGCCTGACTTGATAAATGCTAGATTTTGTGGCCTTTTTAATTAACGTTTTTATCAACTGCCATTATATTATAATAAAAATAGTTGCAGTCAGCATTACACTTGCAATTTCACTGAAATGCAAATTCATCTTATAGTAAATGTTTGTTTTTTTTTTTTTGCGCTGTTATGGACTTCCCAAAGTATTCTCATGAAACTCTGCAGTGCAACTTCTGCAATTTACTCACTGTTGCCATCCTTGGCAATGATTATTCCTTAACTGAGAATTGACTTTTTATTCAATTCCTTCCTCTGCTTGGCCTATGTTACTCAAACTCTTCACTTCAGTTGAAAGATCCTTGCTGCTCTGATGCACTTCATATTAGATAAAAGCACACACAAGTAGCTAAGTTTGATATCTGGGCTGCTAATCATGCCTGACAGTCATACCTCGTCTGAATTTTGTTTGGTACATTTGTTAAGTATATGACTAAATATTTTTGTATTGTTTGTCTTTTCTGTTGTCTCTTACTTTCCCAATTATTTTGTGTGATGGTGATGATGTAACATCTCAGTTTCCTTGACTAAGTATATGTAATCTGGGTTGGTAGGTACATGTTGCTGCTTCAGAGTGTCTTCTGCAATTAATTGAACTCTATGGAGAATTCCAGCCAGCCCCTGCTCTAGATCAAGGATTTAAGGACGATATGGCTCAGTTGTATGAGACAGAGAAGAACGAGCAGGCAAAGTCCTTATTGAAAAACTGTCTAGTCTTCCTCGGAAACTTGTAGTGTGTTTAAGCCAAGGCAGCTTGACGTTTAAGCTTGATGCTAAAATCGCAGAATGAAGAGGACAAAGGAATATTTGTGGGGGTGAATGCGAATGTGTCGCATGCTAAAATGATCTATTGAGCTCTGTTTTTAACCAGAAAACACCCCCCTTTTTTTTCTTCTTAGAATACAGGTTTTTACTGTCGATAAAATGACTATTGATCAATTCATAAGAGCTTTTGGACTATTATTTGATATTATGATATAAATTATTGGAAGTTTTTTCTTCTGGGCTTCTTTCATATCAAAACTCTCGGATGATCGTCTTGTATAAGAGATGTGATGAGAACCTTTTTAGGGATCGTTTTTTATATTCATTTTACTATGACTTCAGATAAAGGATAATTAATAACTCATTCAGAAAATGGCAGTTATTAGAGACACGATTAAAGAATTATTATTCACCTAATCACTTCTTTATCCACTAATGTCATCTGAAAGACTGCTCATAGTCTCCTATTCAAGTTCTTACTCTGAGCTGCATTATGAAAGACCTGAAATGTTTCATGTGCTTTAATTGAATAGGCTCTGGTACGCCTTCCAATACAAATAGCTTGGAATTAATCTTTAGACTCTATTTAATTTTAAGAAAATTAGTGGAAAGAAAAAATTGAGAAAGTGATTTTTTTTTTCGTGTTTGATTAGAAGAAAATTATAAAGAAAAAAATTTGATGGAAAAGAGTAAAACTAAGTAGAGTAACTTTCCTTTAAAAAACGTGAGGAAAGTTTTGGAAAATTTTCAGATTGTCAGACCCAGTCATTCTTAGATCATTTTGGTGCCCCTCTCCTCATCATCACTTCCTTTCCCACCCCGCATGTGATGGTGCCAGAGTTTCCGTCTCTACAGGCTTCAAGAGGAGTACGAGCGTTTGAGGAGAGAGTGATCGCTGTGCCCACATGATTTCCTCTTTTCTTCTCCATTCCTCTAGCTCATTAAAAAAACTGCGTCTAATATTGAGAGAATTTTCCTATTTCAATTTCACTTCTAGCCTCCTAATGTTGGACTGCACTTCTCCAAAAGTTTGCATATTCCACGACTTTAGAGCCTGTTGACAAGCACTGATTTTACCATCCAGATTTGCCCAATCATCATCAGCAAATTGTTCACTCGCAAGCTGACTTGATTGTATCCTTGCAAGAGAGATCATGTATCCACATATTTTCAAAATGGAACACGTTTGGGTCCTTCCGCCTCTTCATTGGAGTCTTGTGGAGTTTGAGTAGTATAGGTAGATGATCCGATAGAAGCTTGTCAATGTGGAGAACTTCGAGTCATGAAATAAAAGGGACCATTCTCAGTAGTACCGCAAAATCGATCCAAGTAGTTCTTCCACAACTTCTCCAACTTCTCTTCTATTCTCCCTAGTGTAGTCATAACCCGAATACCCCAAGTTAAACAGCCCACACTCTTGGAAGGTCTCATAAAAAGAGTCAAGGATATTCTCGGTTCCGAATCGACCCTCCTCGTTTTTCAAAATTATAAAAATCTCATTGAGATCACCCTCTATTAACCAAGGCAGCGAGGAGTGGGTTGATAAGTCACGTATCATATCACAAGTATGCGGTTTTCGCTGTTTCATACCACCCATAGATTCCCGTAAACCTCCGGGTATCGTTGACTCCGAGATTTTCAACTTGTACATCAATATGATGTAGGGATTTAGACAACCAGGTAACTTTGATTGACTTGTGCCACAACATAGCTAACCACCCGCACGCCCCACACTATCTTCAAACGTACCTTCGTAGTCTCTTAGCCGACTAAGGACTTCAAGCATCTCCCGATTCCTCCTCTTAGTCTCGGTGAGTGCCTTCGTAGCAAGCTAGAAAAGGTTCTTAATTGCCTCGGGCTCACCGAGTCCCCGGCAGTTATGGCATAAGACACTCATTGTGACTTGCGGGGCTGCTGAGCGAGCCTCCGCGGCTTTAGCGTTGTACTCCTTTGAGTTTTCCTCACTCCCAAGTACACGGACCTTCTCGGTGCCTACAACTTTTTCCCCTTATTGTGTTTGCGCTTGAGTGCTTCATTACTAGGCTTGATAGGGACAATGTCATCAATAATCATGTGGCTCGGAACTATTTCATTAATGTGTCCTTAGTCCCTTTCACTACTCTCTATGGCCTTGGAGGGTTCAAACAGACAATTTCTTCTTAGCTGGTACTCCACCTAGGGATGGCAACGAGGCGGGATTCCCGCCCCGTCGGGGCCCCGACCCGTATCGGGAAAAATCCCCGCCCGAACTGGAACGGGCGGGGACGGGGAAAATTTTCCCCCAGCGGGGACGGGGATGGGGGCGGGAAAATCCTGGCCCCGTTCCCCGCCCCGTCCCCTTTTTTTTAAAAAAATAAAATTAGGGCTATTTTTGTAATTTTCCTTTCCCCAAAACCCTAACTATAAAGCCTAAGTCTGCCTCCCTCCTCTCTCTCTCTCTCCTCGGTCCTCTCAGGCTGCCTTTCCTCCCTCTCCTCCCCGAGTCGCCTGCCTCTCTCTCTCTCCTCCCTCTCCTCCTCTCGCCGTCTCTCCCTCTCTTCCTCTCGCGGTCTCTCTCCTCCCGCCGCGCTCTCGGTCTCTCTCCTCCCGCCACGGTCTCTTTGTCCTTCCTCTCGCCGCGCTCTCTCCTCGGTGGAGGCGGGAATCGGGGCCCCGGTGGAGATTGGGTACCGGCGGGGCGGGGACGGGGCGGGGCGGAGGGAAGAGCCCCGACCCGCCCCGTTGCCATCCCTAACTCCACCCTTATTATGCAATGCTAAAAACAACTTTCTCTATCTATTAATTTCAACGTTCACATTTCGTCTTTTAGACTTTAGTGGTGACGCACGGAGCCATGTCTTATACCGAAGTTCAAATTCTTCGATGTCTTCCGTGATCAAATCACGGTTTTCGGAACATGTCTTAGTTTTCCACATCCATAACAACGATCCGGTAGTTTGACGTACTTTATTCGGATCCATAAAGTTTTGACCCACACTTTCCCATTAACTCCTCGTCGTAAAGGTTTGGTCACGTTGACATCCACTTGGAAGCACAAGGATTTATCGGCTCCAAACATATTCACATCCTCACAGGTAACAAACGTACCCACCTGATTACCCAAGAATTCAGCGAACGCCATTGTTTTTCGTGCCCGGGGACATCATACGCCTTTACCCAAAACCGAGTCGTCGTAAAAGTAAGTTCTAATGGCTGTTCAAGTCCTATCCATTCACGAAGAAGCAACAGGTTGCCGTCGAAAGCCCAAGGGCCTTCGTTCAAAACGAAACTCCTATCTACTTTGGCGAAGAATTGGAAAACAAATAGGTTATTGTCCGGTTCGCGAATTACCAATCCTTTTGGGTGTTTCCATATGATTTTTAGCACACTCTTCATCACCCAAGAATTAAAATTTCCGTCGAGTCATCGGTTTGCCTACAAGAGTAAGGGCAATTTCCTCTGTTTTCTCGGCCGAGTTTCTTCATCGAAGTCGGCCGCATACGCCTCCTCTTCGTTAAACTCATCCGGTTCAATTCCAAATCCAGGTTGTCCTCCATGGCTGGGATTATCACCGTCTTGCGTTTCTAGGGGAAGGAAATAAAGATGGCTACCCACAACACAGGAGTTTCGGGCGGTTAAAAAGCCGGGGAGAACAAGGGCAAACGAAGTTGCCAAGACCCGCCTACCGAGAGGCCACCAACGACGACCTACGGAGAGGCCACGCAAAAATCAAATGCATATATTGGTAATGAAGAAAAAACAACCATGAGCATGAACAATTATATCAAATTAAATGAAGAAATGCATATAATGGTTAAATAAGGAAGAACATACCGGATCTCGTTGCATTCAATTTGAGCCGAGTTATTCTTTTGATGTCATGCTCTACGACCTCGTAAAAACTTTTATACTTAAAGTTGGCTTCCTCTCATGTACGATAGAAGTCTAGAATTTCAAGTCACATAAATTTGATAGTGAGTGTTCGTGAAGTTTTGAGGTTGTTTGAATCAATGGAAAGGACGACATAATCGGCTACAATCCTCTCATTATTTGCTAGTTTGCCTCCAACAAGTCTTTTTGATCGACACACTGAGGGCAATTTGTTGTTATCCTTCTTTCTCTTTGAAGTGCATCTTGGATAGGCTTCTTGCCCCTGTCTTCTAGCGTAGGCCTAACCGAGTGGAGAATGGATATGGTCGTCACCGAAGCACTAAGACTAACTGCCGCATCATGTTATGTTGGGGAGCTAACTACATGGGTAATAATAGCAACAATTATGTCCTCTCGTCTATCAATAGGTGTAAGTGGAACTCCAAGATTGAAAGATGGAGGGGTGCGAGTATATTGGTTTTTGCATGTTAAATTTTTCAATACCACAACCTCAATTTCTATAAAGGATTCCCAAAATTTTGGATCATTGAAACATGCATCGTCCTGAGTCGAGCACCAACTCCGGGTTCTTGTTGTAACAACTCGACCCTAAATCACACTATTTATTTCGCTAATTACAAAATTTATATTGTCGAACGCGTGCACTTCAATTCGGCATTTGAATTATTTGTATGTGTATGTTATACAACTAAGGTGATGAAGTGGCCTCCAATAAAATTTCATATTAATTTTGCAAATTTACACATGTTTAAAAAGAAAATTTAGAAATTTGTATATATATATATATAATAAGTTTAAATGTATAGGTACATGGTTATAATGTTATTAAAAGTTATATTTTAATCAAAGCGTTACATTTAAAAATAGATATTTATTTACAAAACTATTAGAATAAAATGAACGATAAATTTTTTTTTGATGCATTAAACTTCAATTTAGGAAGGATAAGTATGATATTATTAGTGTATATTTTCTTAGAAGGAATTAATAACCCAAGCTAAGAAATAAAAAGAAAAAATTAAAATAATAATATAAATAAGATATATAAAATTAGATAAATTAAAATAAATAAATAAATAAAAATGAGGAATCAGAATTTTTGAAAAACAATCCAGAATTGGATTTATCTGGAATTTATGCAAAAAAAAAAAGAAAATTAAAAATAATAAACAACTTTAAATTACCCATCTTACTTTTCCTCTTTATTCCACTCAGCTCTCCGGTGCTCCCTCTCTCGCGTGCCCTACCTCCCCTGCCTCACCTCCCTCGCAGCCGCCCACTTGCTCCGGCCACCAGCACCACCAACGCCGGCCAGAAACCGGCGCCGGCCTCACTTCCTCCTTCCCTCTCTCTCTCTCTCTCTCGTTTGCGCTCTCTCCCTCGCGCGAGCCCCCGCCTCGCCCCTGCCTTGCCGCCCACGCCTTGGCCAGCCACCGCAGCCCCGGCCGCCGGAGATCATCGCCGGTCACTTCCCAGTAGTCGCCGGAGCAGCAGCCTCGCGCACCACTCCTTCTTCTTGGCCTCCGCTTTTGGGTTGAAGGTGAAACCCTAAACCTTAGTTCATCTCCCTTAATTATCTACCTATTGATTTTAATTGTTAATTGAATTTGGTAGCTTTAGAAAGATTCTATGATATAAATTTAAAGGTTGAATTGGAAAACTTTGAATATTGTCAATGATTGGTGATTTGGGATTTTGGCGGAATGCTAGCTGTGAAGTGAATGAATTGGAAAATTTGAGTATTGTGAATGCACGTGATTGCTTTTGTAACATTGTGCTTTAGTGAATTAAATTGGGGATGGTTGATGTAAATTTTGAGTAAATTAATGATTTTCGTTGCATTTTGGAATTGGCTACAATTGAGCAAAAGGAAGAAAAATGTGCAGGGAGATTGAAGTTGGACAATAAGTTGTGTTGGAGGCATTTAGCAATTTGAGCAATTTAGTGCACCTAATTGTGATTGTGAATGTGAACTTTGCTGAGGAAATGATGCGTATATCCTTAAATTAAAGTAGTGTATTGTGGCGTATGTGGAATTTGAGCAATTAAATTAATTTATGGGAGGTAATGAGGTGAAAAATGAGTTAGTGGCAAGGATTCGGAGTGATGTTAGGCTTGGCAAAGCTAATCGCATTAGGGATAGTTAATAAAAATATTGATAATAATAATAATAATAATAACTCTCTCTTCTCCAGCGACATTCGATCTCTCGCCGAAATCTGTGAACTTTTGGTACTCTCTCTCTCTCTCTCTCAATGTATCTATCTAGTCTATCTGATTATTCCTTTGTGTTTCTGATTGAGCAGCTTGGTCACATCGAATTGCTGAGTGAAAGATGAAGCAAAGGAAGGAAAATTCTAAAGCAGAAGGAAAAGCAGAAGGAGGTGGAGGAAGGTCCAGGACTTGTATGGAGCTCAATGGCAAAGAATTGGACTTTCGCTCCATTATGAAGGAGGTTGAGGTCCTAGGTACAAATACCCTAACTTGTCCTTAGATTTTAAGTTTATTTTTTATTTCAATTTTAGTTGTGTTGCTCAATTGTGAACCTTATCAATGTTTTTTTAGATTATTATTATTCAATTCCTAACTAAAAGAATCGCCTTGATTTCTCTTTAGGCTACGAGTTCTGGTTTCAAATGTTTTAACAATTGTGCTGGCTTTGTTCCTTTTTTTTTTTTAGTACGACAAGTTAAATTTATCTGGGAAGTTGAAATGTTTTGTAGATTTGCATGTATTGCAATGTAAAATTGGACCTTGATGAATGTAATACTTGAGATTAAGTGTTTTGGGTACATATCAACGTGGTTTAGCAAAATTAAGTTTCAGGAGATCTGGGGTCTCCTCTGATTAGATGTAGACATTCTGAGCTCTGTTCTCCGTATTGTTGATCGCCACTATTGATTCTAGATGATGAGTATGTGTCTTCGTCAGTCGCCATTGTTGATCAACTCATGGTTGTTTACTAGTATGCTTGTAGTCACTAAATCCGTAGTTATGCAACTTGGGAATAAATCTCTTTTTCGTCTTTAGTTTTCCTTTCATGAATGGATTTCAGGTTGGTGCAGCAAATCTCCATATGCACCCTGCATGGGCCTATTTGAGTTCTTTCCTTGTGTAATTTTATCATCTATGCATTACGCCTTTGGTAATAGCTGTCAGAGTTATGTGATTCATTATTTCACCTAAACTATCGGAAAGGAACCCTCCATAGACCCAAAGTAAGATTTTGCTCGATTTTAGGTGAACCCCATCTTATCTAAACTCAACTTACCAAAATATGCCTTGCCAACATCAATTGCCTTTTGTTGGCAAGCTTATTGAGCAGACTAATTGTAGTTTGGAAAATTACCTATTATTTAATGTCTGGTGTTCAAAATGAATTAACGTTGTCATCAATCCATTGTGTTTAGATTCCGGCCTAGTTACATTGTCTTAATGCAAGTTTTTTCTATTTGTTTCTTAAATAAAATGTTGTGCTGCTTCAGGCTCCTCAGACATGACATGGAAAGAGAGGAAGGATTTGCAAAACAAGAAGGTTGTTTCTTTGGGTGGCAAGGTAGGGACCGTTGATTTATACCTTATAGTCTGAAGTAACTCTATTTAAAAATGTCAACTCTTCTATCGAGTCTTCTGAGTATAACATTTGCTTTGTTTGGAAAAAGGCTTCTAAGAAGCAGAGACTACCATTAAGTGTAGCAAGACCGATGATGAAGAATCAGAAGGCTCGAGAAGAGAAGATGTTACAAGAGGTGATTATGCAATTGAATTGTCAGGAAAATGATGGAACTCTTGTTTGTTACAAGAGATGATTATGCCTTGTACTAATGAGGATCTTTTGTAGGCTTTGCTACTTGGACATTATGGGGAACAGGTAGTGAAGAGCACCAAACAACCTGTAGAGAAACGCAAACCTGAATGTGGGGTTCTGAAATCAAGTGAAGGGCGTTTCAGAAATGGCATTCTTGATGTAAAGCATCTGCTAAAAAAGCTCCACCTCCAAAAGACAATAACCATGGCCCTCCAATGGCCAGCAAAGGTGGTAAGAAGAAGAGGAAGAGTGCTAAAAAGAATCATGGCAAGAGGAAAGGTGGTGGGAGAAAGCGCCACTAGGCAACTTATCTGTATCAGAACAAAACAGATCAATAGACATCTAACATGAGAAGATTGCACATTATTGATCGCCTGTTCTAGCAAGTAGACGAAATCCTAGCAGGTTCTGTAACATTGTCTGAGGTTGAATTAACCGGTGCTTTAACTATTCGTTTAGGTGATACATGCGAGTCTCCATGGCACCACTCCCTACCTTTATAGAGTGCATTATTTGTGGAGATTTATGGGGAACGATCCGAAGTGTTAAATTTTGGCATTCTGCTTCAAAACATTGTCTTTTGGTGATGCAAGCTTGTACCTACCTCAAGAGGAGTGGCAGATACATTATCTGCTGCTGCTCTCTACAAATTACTGTATTCACAAAGATGAGAACCATGAGATGTGAGCTGAGTTAAAGATTTTTCTAATTTCATATCTAAGGATCAATGTTTTGTTGAGAACTTGTTTTAGATCATGAAAGCTAAGGTTCAATTAAACCAAAAGTTAGATGACATTTGATGCAAGGCTTGCCATTTTTTTATGGTAAGATTGTGCACGTTAAATTAAGTAACAACATCTCATCTTTAAGTACGATTATGATATTACAAAAGGTGTTGAGAATTTTTTAAAAAGAATTCAATTAGTGACAAAAGTAAATACAACACAATTGCAACATTCAATTAGTGACACAGGGAAAGGGGGCGGGGAGCTATAGCTCGTCACGAGCCGAACATTCTAGAATTGAGGAGCCTTGAAGGAAAAAAATTAAAATCAATAGAAAAATCACGCAACCATCCCATCCCAGAATTGATACTAATTCTGAGATAAACCCTAGACTGGCCAGCACTGATAGAAGGTTCTGGTTGCTTTGTTGATCAAAAACGAAAAAACACCAAGAGCTACTTATTGAGCTTCCTGCATTGCAATTGGCCAATTGCAACTCTCTCTCTCTCTCTGCAATCAGCTTTGATTGTGTTTGCTGATTGAGCAATGGCGAAGCGGCTCATACCCACATTCAATCGCATTTTGGTGGAGAAAATCGTGGCTCCTTCCAAGACTAGTGCTGGAATCTTACTACCTGAATCATCCAACAAGGTTCCTCAAAACTCTGTCTTTCTTCTTCCTCTTCTTGTTTCTGAATGCAATTGCAAGTTAGAGAACATTCATTAAACTTGAATTACAAATAATTTCCGATTTGGGATCTGCAATTTTGGAAGTGGTTAATGATGGGTTGTTTGTTATTTCTGTTATAATGAAGCTCAACTCTGGGAAAGTCATTGCTGTGGGGCCTGGAACTCGGACAAATGATGGTAAGCTGATCCCTGTGGGTTTCAAGGAAGGAGATACTGTCCTCTTGCCTGAGTATGGGGGCTCTGAGTTCAAGCTTCAAGATAAAACGTAACTTCTGTTTTTCATGCTTTCCTTCTGACAATATTATGCAAACTCTGTATTTTCTGCATGTGGCCTGTTCAAACTTAACCTAAGTGCTTCAATGATTTTTGAATGACTGCACTTTGCTTGGATGATAAATGCACGATCTTTACTTGTAACATACTGTGGCTGAAAGAGGATTGTATGACCTTGAAGATGGATTGGGTTTGGTTGAGGTGCTGAAAGTGTTTGATATCGCATTTGGTTGGGGAAGGGAGGTTGTGTCTCAAGTATTATTGATCAACAATGCCTGCTTCTGTGCTTTTTTCTGTGATGTTAACTTGAATGTCCATACACTAACGGATGACCAGCATGAGATTTGCACCTACTGATCTTTATAGTTGCTCATCAGATCTCATTTTTTTCATTTTAATGGTTGTTTTGTCTTTGCTTTATCATTTTGTACATCATGATTAAGGTGAATGATTCATTGGATTAGTTGTTGATTGGATCAGCCTGTAACGCAGATCCACTCCGCTGTTGCTAGCTTGTCAGCCTCTGGTGCTGGCCTAGGAACTTTGAAGTATAATTGAAAAGATATTGAAGACTTGTATTGATCTGATACGTTAAACTGTTGATTTAACTTCAGGTGCCCATGTCCACTGAAAAATAACAGCTGTGATCATATGGTTCTTGACCCTTCATTTCAGACATTAGAAATGCAAATTTAAAAGAAAATGGCTAATCCTGACATCTAATTTGTACATTTGGTGGACAGCTATGGGTCAGTCAATAGGTGGTTAGCATATAAAATTAAGAAAAAAAGGAACGGAAAGAGAAATTTCTATATGTTATGTGCATTGTGCAATTGGCAGTCTCGTGTGTTGGTGTCGCTTACTTGTCCATCAATCATCGTAAACGTTCACATTTAATGTCTTCATGAACTTCATTGTTCTCTGTCTTGGATTAGTAAGTAGTAAATGCCTTTCGAATCTATGGTTCAATAAAAAGGTGTTTTTGCAATTCTATGGGGCAAGATTGTATATTTCTGAACTCTGCCACTTGATATCCTAGGTAGGATTATGGGGGTAATGGTTTGGTTTGGAATTGGAATTATGACCTGTTTTTCAATTAAAAGAGGAGGGGGCTGAATGTTTGATTGAGGACAAATAGAACAAACCTACTTCTTGAAGCTTCTAAAGTAGATCATTCATAGTAAATGTTTTGAGGATTCCACCTTGCCAAGCCCTCGTGTATGTGTCAATGTAAGTTAGGTTTTCATGATAAGTAACAAGTTTAACTTTTACATTCATTCATGAGTCATTACACTTTGTACTTCACAACTTGTGTGCTTTATCTGTCAGCAACCCCTTTTAGGAGGTCAAGGCTTGCTTGGTTTTAGAGATGACTGTTTGTTAGGATTCCATCTTCTTGAGGATTATGAGGACTGACATTGTTGACCCTCTTTCAGATGTTAATAGCCTTCCTGCATCTACTTGCCGTTTGAGTAGGAGATGATATGAAAGTTCAATGTTCATGTTAAACCGATTACTGATGTTTTCGCTGCATCAAACAGGTACCATCTGTATAGGGAAGATGACATACTTGGAACTCTCCACGATTGATTTGTGACCTTTATATCTGCATCATAGTTCTTGGAATCCCACGCGTGTGTTAGGACTCATTTCGGAGGAGAAAATGTTTTATAAAGAGACACATTTCAAGACTTGTAAGGCTATTGTTTCTGTTTCCGAGACCTGGAAGGAAATGCTCGAATCATGGATTAGGCACTTGAATCATGGATCAGGCAATGTATTTTTACTTTGAATGCTTATTCCTTAGCATGTATTCCATTGATGATCACATTGTTTCAGCGTTTGACAAGTTTATTTTGTACTAGTTGCTTTGTCTCTTCACTCTTGATTATGGTGTATTTGCTTACTAGATGATTACTATAATTGAATTGGTAGTAAATTTTGGGACATATCTGAGATCCGCATATTGTGTAGGCTTCACATTGTAGAGATGCCATCACACACACAGGTGACAAGGAGATGTTTCTGTTGGCGTTGTGCCTTAAGAATTGAACATATTCTTGCTTGTGAACAACGATGATGTTTCATAAACGCTTGTTTTTTAAAAGCTTAGCCAAAAGATTGTTAATCCCTTCGAAAAAAATGTCCATCTTGGAATAGAAAGTCATACTTTTTGTGAGATATAAATAAGGCTCTTTGTTCTAAAAGACATTATCATTTTGGAATAGATGGATATAAGTTTAATCTGTCGATGAAGATGATCTCAATCAATACAGTCGTTTTTTCTTTTATTTCTTTCCTTTTCGACTGGAGTTTGGATTTCTGGCTGAAACATGCAAAATTTCAGATCATTGTGCCTGTGATCTTTGAACAAGGCTAAATGCCACTTCCCTCATCAATGGTGCGCTATATACTTGTAATTACAAATATAGTTTATTAAAGATTTCACTTGAAACTAACTCAAACTACTTGGTTTAGTACCTAAAAGGGTTAAAACCATCGAACAAACACAAGTGATGAGCACTTTAAAATAAGGATAGAAAATGAAATGGAAAATCAAACCTTGGTTTTGGCTGAATTACTATTTGTGAATGATTTTGCTGAAGCTAATACAAATTCCATCTAAGCGCGGTTGTCACTCCCTATAATTGACGCAATATTAATTAATTCACTACTCTTCGAACTAGTTAACTTGGAGTACTTAAATTAATACGCAATTTGTTTTTATTAGTAGGAGATAATAATAGTATATGTGAGAGTAAAATTAAAGGTTATAAGGATTTTGTTGAACAAGGTTTGACCATATATAGTAGATGATAAAAAGAGTATAATCTAATTTTTGAAGGATTAATAGTTTTAATTGTCGGAAAGCGTTTAGCAAATGTTATAAATAAATTTAATTATTTAATATTGTTCATGTATATTTTGGTCCGATTATTAATAAGCTTCAAAGAAGCTAATATAACCATATAATGGCTAAATTGGAGAGTATAATGAACAAATCTATTACTTCTTATATTCCAAAATAAGTACTACCAGTCGCTCTAAAACTTAACAGCCACCTAAAAATACAAAATATATATAGATACAAATTAAGATTTTAAATCTTTTAGTAAATTAGTTAGATTCAAGTCAAAAAATTATTTAAATTAAAAACAAATACAAAGTCGATCCGAACCGAACTATTTGACAACCATAAAAATGAGTTGGGTTTAGGGATGGCAATGGGGCGGGTACGAGGCGGGTTTCCTATACCCACACCCATACCCATTTTTAAAATACGTACCCATACCCATATCCATACCCACTTGGGTGTTAAAAATCCATACCCACACCCATACCCACCGGGTTTTGCGGGTATGCGGGTTTTATTTGGGTATAAATAGACTAAAAATAATAATACTCATATTAAACCCATATTTAATAGTTCTTATAATTCAACCAAAAAAAAATCAACAATTCACAAACTTGTAGGTTCTAGATGTGCGACACACTTGCTAACAAACATTTCACAATCGAAATAATCCAAAATTTGGTCCTTATGTCTCTCATAAACCACTTTTCTCAACTTTTTTTTTAACCATTTAACAAAACGGGTTATGGGTATTTAAGTGGGGCGGGTTTGGGGCGGATATGGGGCGGGTATTGCGGGTATGGGTTATGGGTGTTATATGGGGCGGGTATGGGGCGGGTGAAGTCTAAACCCATACCCATACCCGCCCCATACCCATTTT
Source organism: Talinum fruticosum (assembly GCA_021018815.1). Taxonomy (NCBI): domain Eukaryota; kingdom Viridiplantae; phylum Streptophyta; class Magnoliopsida; order Caryophyllales; family Talinaceae; genus Talinum; species Talinum fruticosum. The sequence goes on along the minus strand of JAITYX010000002.1, from coordinate 2,874,502 downwards.
AACCATACCCACCCCATACCCATTTTTAAAAATTTTTAACACCCATTCGAATTTTAAATGGGCAGATTTTACAGATTTTAAATGGGTTTGGGTTTTCTACCATCCCTAGTTGGGTTAGAGCATTTTCTCCAACGCTAAGGGTTCACCAAAATTTCGTGGGAATGGCGTAGCTCAACTAAGTGAGAGCCCAAGAACATGCCCACATAGCCTCCCTCACTTGGTTTGAGGAATGAAAGAAAGGAGGAATTGATGAAATTCTTGGGTCTAGTTTTTGAAAAATAAGTTTTGATTTTTAAAGAAATTAAAATTTCCCAAGAGTAGGGTTCTCAAAATAGGAGAATGGAAAGAGAGGGAGAGGAATTGGCAAGGGAAAGAGAGGAGGAAGATGAAATTGTTTGCTTGGACGAATCATTCTTCATCAATGACAAGTACTCTTTTTCCCCTCTCTCTCTCTCTCTATCGCTCTCATGATGAATTGATTAGCTAGTGATTAAGCAAACTTAGTAATTGGGTTTTTTTTCTTTTCTTTTCTTTGCAGTTATCAACTGACCACCTTTACATTTGGATCACAAGTTCTTCAGCTTTTCTGCCTTCATTCAGCTTCAAGTAAGTAAAATGTTAACTTTGAATAGCTTCTTAACCCAGAAAAGGGGTCTTGCAACTGGGTTGATTGGGGAGGGGGATTTGACAATTTCTGAATCGGGCATTGTTTTTCCCGGAGTTTTCTTTAGCTAATGGGGTAAGATTATCTCAAATTACTAGCTTTGATGTGGTTTAAGCTGAGCATACTGTGCTTACATGGCAACTGCTTTCAGTGAATCATGCATAGAGTGGTTTTGCAAAAATCAGGGATTGAGAAGAAATCAATAACTAGTAGCTACCCCTTCGCCCGGCCCCGCCCCCAAAAAAGGAGTAATTATGAAGGATAGAATGATACTAATTTGGTCTTTCTGGAACAGCTGATTATGATCTGACAGGTCAGTTGGTGTGGCCAGGGGCAGTCTTGCTAAATGATTATCTCTCCAAAAATGCTGAGATGCTTAAAGGACATTCTGTCCTCGAATTAGGTTCCGGGGTTGGTATGTTTCTACTCGGTGCTCTGTCATATCTTTGATCAGGCTGATCTATAATTTTTCTTTTAGTATTGGATCATATGTGATTTAGAAAGCAAAGAATAGTCTGGTATATTCTTTTAGATCATCCATGCCCCAAAAAATTAGAGAGAGAAAGAGTTTGTGGTGTTCCTTACTCCCTGAGATCATTCACGACTTTGTTGAGACTATAGTTTAGTTATTACATGACTGGGTATAGACTAGCTACTAATGTCAGCAAGTTGATAGTTTACTTACTACAGTGACTATGTAACAATGAGATAATCGTAAAGGTTGCATAGACGGGACTTGGAAGGTGACACTTAATTATTCGAGGCAATTATGAAAATAAGAAGCTTTCTATCCGCTGATTACTTGCAAAGTTTGCTTAAGAACCATTATCCCATTTCTGGAATTGGTTCACAGTGACTCAGTAAGCATATTCCCGACAAAGTCAGTTGCTTAAGTTGATGACTTTCTGTTGCCAGAAGAGTTTGTAGTGCTTTTGCATGGAATTCTGTTGCCTAGAAGTTTTTACATACATATATCCTTACGTTTTATCTTACATCGTCGAAAATCTTCCTATTATTTTTTCCCAGCAGGGAAAAAAATCCCCTCATTTATCGTCGCTGGGTTATTTGCTCCTTTGTTGTTTTACATTTGATTTCTGAATTGCAGGTGTTACTGGAGTGCTGTGTGGTAGATTCTGTGATAAAGTTGTGTTGACAGACCATAATGATGAGGTTCTTAAGGCAAGGTCATGCTGTAAAATTTCTGTAGGTGGTGTCTTAGGAAGTTATGGTTCTGAGCTTATGTATTTACAGTTTGTGTCATCCTTCCATGCAGATCCTGAACGAAAATATTGAGTTACATGCATCTTCTGATACTCCCCTTGTGCTGGTAAGGAGCTAGGAGCTGATATATGAAGCAACATATGCAACGTGCAATGTGCTTGTGAGCTGATATCTTATTATGGATTCATTGTTGCAGATTTGGTGGCTGAGAAGCTAGAATGGGGAAATTCTGACCAGATAAATGCCATCATGCAAAGATATCCTGAAGGATTCGACCTGATTCTTGGAGCTGATATCTATATCCTTCTTACTATGTCTCCATTGTTTGAACATTGTTGTGCATCATCGAGTTGCTTAAGTTGCAAGGTTACGTCATGCTACAATTTGCTTATTTCTTATGCGATTAATGCTGTTGATAGGGTTCATTTCGACCTGATTCTTGCTGATATTTATATCCTTCTTACTATGTCTCCATTGTTTGATCATTGTTGTGCATCATCGAGTTGCTTAAGTTGCAAGGTTAATTCATGCTACAATTTGCTTATTTCTTATGCGATTAATGATGTTGATAGGGTTCATTTTAACCTGATTCTTGGAGCTGATATTTATATCCTTCTTACTATGTCTCCATTCTTTGATCATTGTTGTGCATCATTGAGTTGCTTAAGTTTCAAGGTTACATCATGCTACAGTTTGCTTATTTCTTATGCGATTAATGCTGTTGATAGGGTTCATTTCAATCAGCTTATACTTTGGTAGGAAACATTGCAATTTACTGGCTGCCATTTCTTCAATCATACTTCTGTATTTTCATGCAAAATTTGACTCCTAACTTTCTTGTATGTATGATACATTAGTTATTTTCCTCCTCTATCTTTCTAGTCTTTGAGGGCCTTGACATTTTGCAAGCTTCCAACAATCGAGCATTCCCTTGCTTTTCAACACGGTTGAGCAGCTCCTTCAAATGCGAGGGAAAGGAAAATGCCGATTCATTCTGGGTTATGTATCTCGTACCAAAGCGTAAGTAACTCCCCATGATTCCCCGCCCCTTGGGGCAAAGGAGAAAAAAAGAAAAAGAAATGCAACCCTGTGGTGTAAACATGCTGATGCAGGCCTAAGATTTAAGTAGCTCGTGGATATCCTGGAATATACCTTGTTATACTGAGTCTGTGTATCTTACTTGTCAGTAGCCAGAGATTTCTCTTGATTTTTCATGCTTTAGTCTGGTACATGAATACCTTTGTTTCATTTTATTTTATTTTAGATCACATATGATTACAGTCGGTTTTTATAATTGTATTAGAATGCAAGCTTATTAGTAAATGTGAATAATTAATGGTGAAGAACCTATAATTTGCCTAGTTGTATACTTGCATTAGGTACAAAGATGTTCCCTGAATGAGATTGCATGAGTAGGTAATGCTTGCAAAGCTACAATGGAGACAATTTATCCCACCCTGTGTGCCATTACATTCTTTCCCACACTTTCATCCCGTTATGTTGGACCTCAAGGTCCTCATCAATGTCTAGTGGCGAACATTGTATATGAGGATGCATTAGGGAGAACCCTTCGGTCCTTCAGGGATTTGCTTTACCCCCTCCCTCCAAAAAAAAAAAAATCAGCGACCACAGATTGAAAATGACCCTGTTTGAGATTCTGATACTCTTCATGAGCTTTGCTACACTTTTTTGCTAAGGTTCTGACTATTCATGTTTTCACTTTTCCCTTGTAGAATGGATTCAATGGTGCTCAGTGAAGCCCACCGACATGGATTGTCCACCAAGGAAGTTACTGGGACACGTTCAGTGGTTGGAATCTTGGAAGGGATGGTATATGAGATCACCCTTCAATAGACCGTAGCAGTGTTGGGTAACAGGGATGTGGATGTAAGAATTTGACATTCTGTGTTTTTTATGACATCCTTGGCTAATATAGAGATCAGGTCTCACGGTTTAATTGTTTCCAGTGTAAAGCTCCAGGTCCAGACTCCTATTTGGTGAAATGGTGACTCTCAGAAGTTTGTGGCTTTGTTTCAGATGGAAGCTTTGGACAAAACAAAGTATGAGCGACTCAATACAGCAGCTGGGACACCCGGCCCTCCAACTCACGATTATTTTCATGGACAATGTCCCAATCTTGTAGAATAGATATACCCCCCTTCTTTTTTTTCCTTTGAATGGTGCTGTAAAATTGGTTAGATAGGAGAGAAAATCATTGTTTTTGGATGAAGTCTTTCAGCCAGTCTTCCTTAAGAGACACATCTATTGAGCACTCCTATGAGCTATTAATAGCGTGGGGAAAATGGGGATTGTGGGGAAATTATTTGACATGATAATACATGAGAAGGTTATAGAAGATTTGGATCTGTTTGAGACTTTGAGGTTTGAAAAGCAACATTCTCTCCGCTCAATTAGACAACCATTGGCCTTATATTAACATTGAAACTCAGCATTGGAGCAAAGCCAAATAAATTATTTCAGTCATTTGAAAAGAAAATTTGCTTCTCAATTTAGACTGTAGGTCAATTTTGTAAAATGAGAGGAGAGGGGTGGGTGGGCGAAAAGAGGACAATGAAGAAGAAATAAACTGATTAATCTTCTTATTAACTTATTATACAGGTTATAGGTAAATATTTTAAAGGGTTGAGATTTAATTGATTTAAATCAACGGTTTCAATTTTTCAACCATAATAGTTGAAGAATGGTAAAATTTTCATAATTAGTTGTAAAAAGTTGCTAAAAGACATTTCATCCAATGTTCGTCCAAACTTGTTCGAAGTAGAATTGGATAAAAAAATTTGGACAACATGATTCCGGCCCAATTTGTCTTGTATAGTATCATTATTTCATTCTCCCAGTCAGTGAGCTCGGTGGATGACTAGGGGAGAGTGGGAGCTTTTCTCTCTTTTCTTCCCTCCCAAATTCGCAACCATGTCCCTCCCCATGAATTTCACCTGAACTCCAAATTCAAGAGCTCATTCCCTCCCTTTCTCTCACCTCTTTCAATGGATTGTCATGTCCTCCAACCCCACCAACCACAGCACCTGCGTCTCTCACCAAATTTCATGAACCCCTTTTCTCTCTCATGCAAGCTCACGTTTACGCTTAAACCCAGAACCCTACTCTCCGCACCCCTACGATTCCGGCTTTTTGCGCTTCTTCCCAACGTCTGGAGACCCCCACTGAAGTAATTCAACCTCCAAATGGGAAACCCAGTAGCATTTCGAAGGCCAGAATTGAGATTCTCAAAGAAAACTGGTTGTCTTCTCTCTCCTGCCCCCACTCGGAACCAACGGCTCAGTGAGCGACGATGGTGGGGGAACAATTGATGGGTCTAAATGGGTAATTGGTGTCGACCCAGATGTCTCCGGTGCCTTAGCTCTCTTGAAATTTGATCATTCGGAATGTACATCTGCCGAGGTAAAAGGAAAGATGCTGACTTTCTAGCATATTAGATTGAATAATGAAATGAGTTCTCTTTTCGTGTGCATTTGAGTTTAATTTTCCGAAATTTTCGTTATTGTATTCTTTTAAAAGGTATAATAGGTTTCTTTAGGCAGACTTACTTGAAAAATTGATTTTAGTTGAGTCTTCAGCTTCCACTAATAATGCTGGAAATGGGCTTGTGCAATTGCTTTCCTTGGTGAATGGGGCACCCCCGGGAGCTACGACAAAAGGAAAAAAAATTGTTGGGGGGGTTGAGACTTGAGAGGAATGGAGTAAGAATTTGATTGATAATTCTCAATATGCCTTCTCTATGTTGGTCAAAATAATGGATAGTAAGTTGAAGCCATTTTAGAGATTGTTCAGCTAAGGAATTGGCTTCACAATTTTTGGCCCTCTAAAGCTAGTGGACCTTTTCAGCAGTCATACCTTTAGCTCAGCTTGTTACATGTTTGCAGTGTCTGCAACATTCGTCAAATAACAGAACAACTTCTATGCATTTTTGAGGGATTTTTTGCTGACTCTCCATGGTTGTCATTTGCTGAAGCCTAAGAAAGTTTTGACTATTCTGCTTTGGCTTACATGTGCTTGATATTTCAAACTCGTTAAATCCGTCAGGTCTTTGATTCTCCATTTGTGCAAGTATCAGTGGGGAAAAGACTCCGTAGACGATTAGATGCAAGGTCAATTGTTCAGTTGGTGCATAGTTTTGCTGCTCCGACAGGTATCATAGCTCCTCTAGTTTGCGATGGCTGGGAACTCTATTTTTATGTTATCATGCTAAATTTTTTCCTGTTAGGCTGAAATCTTTATCTATCAGGAATTATGAGGCCAGAATATATCTGCATACTGTTTATTAAGGTGCATGCACAGGCTGGGTTTATCAGCATTAGTGTATTTGAGCTATAGCCTTTGGTGGGATTGATATCCATTTCCCTTTATGAGTAGAATCTTTTAGTCAAGAAAGAGCATATTATCTGCCACACATGGATCTTCACAGATACATTGTCATGGTGGAGATTATTATTTTTATTTTTATTTTTTTTGGGAGGGGGCGATGAAGGGCGGAAAAAATACTATTGCTTGTTCTCTCCCTCAAAATGTCTTTGTAGAAGTGCTTATTGTTACTTACAACATATGTCTTCCCATCTATGACTAATATTTCAAGTAAAGAACTTAGCAGTAAGCAGAATGCATTGAGCGTGAGTTCCATATCTGTTGTACTGTTCAAAAACCTTTAACTGCCTCGCTGCGCTTCTCCATGTGGATCATTGCAGTTTGAACCTGTATGGTCATGGAATGTTCTGCATTGAGTAGGATTTATTTTCTTGCAGGTACAATTGCATATGTGGAGCAATCTACTCCTTTTCCTCGAGATGGAAAACAGGTGATTTGTTGTTTTAAGTCATTGTTTCCTTCTTCTTTATTATGCTGTTGCTAATGAATGCCTGCTGCTGACCTTTTTGATATGTGCTAGGCTAAGTACTCTTCAGCTACTATTTACATTACTGAGCTGGTCAAATGGAACTGATGCTGGCTGTTTGTTGGTTGTTTGTTCCAAGATCTAGGGCTGGTGGAGCGGAGGATTTGGCTATGGATTATGGATCGGTGTTTTGGTTGCTTCTGGATTCTCTGTTGTTCCAGTGCCATCAATTGTATGGAAAAAGGATTTTGAGCTAGCGAATACCCGTTCTAATAAGGTTTGCTCAGCTGCTAGAGCTTCTTAATTGTTTAAAAGGATTTAACCTTATACAGGACTCTCCATTTTCAATTTTTTCCCTCTACAACTGATGTATCTTGCTGAAGCCAATGAAACACTTTCTTGTCCTGTTAAACATTGCAGGATGATAGCAGGGAGCTTGCAGCACAGTTATTTCCCAATTTGAGTCCCATGTTGAAAAGAAAAAAGGACCATGGTATCTATATAGACCTTGAACTGCTTATGTTGCATTTACTTTCAAAAGGTGCTGTGTTTTCATGGGTGATATCTTTGCAACTCTGTGATGTCAGTTTCCTCTGAAAGAGCTGCATGGGGGTCCTTGGATGCCCTTTTGTATGAAATTAACATTACAACAGCAGTGACCTAGCAAGATGTTTGGTTTAGGTTCGGTTTTTAGAAAAAGCTATGTCTAGAGACTGCTTCTAGTTGCATTAGAAAATGCATGTCGCAAGAAGTGGCAACCTATATATTTGTATGTGACGGGTTGATGAAAATCTTTTCTTTGAAGAGTTTTGCAGCTGTTTATATTTTCTTGTGATTATTCACTAAATCATTGCATGTTGCACCGTTGTGTCAAATGAATGTGTCTTCTTTTAACATTCATTTGCATGTAATGCTTTGATGCCCAATTATGGATAATAATCTCCTTTACAAGATGTTTAGTTTCAGAACCTTCCATCTTCCATAGTGAATTGTTTTTCACATGTAGATTTAGCCAAGGATATCATCATAAATTGCATTTTGTACAGTTGGGAGCAGAAATGTTTAGGCTTTGGGTTGAGCTCATTCAGAATACTGATGTTCACAGGTCGAGCTGAGGCCCTACTTATTGCTGCTTATGGAAAAGGCCATAAGCTCAAGCCAGATGAATCATGCACGCCAGATGTGATCGATGAATTATTAAGCTTTGAAACTCCAATATCAATTGATGATGAATGCAACCGACTGGCATCTACACAAGGTCAGTGAAAATCCTTAAATAAATTGGGTAAACCACATTATTATTTCATTTACTAACCGTAATTTGACAGAGTATTCCTTAGTAATACCCAAAAAAATATTCTAAATTAAGAGAGAAAATACTTATACAAAAAATTTTCAAAAAGAGCAGAGAGGTAATCATTATACAAGCTACAGTAATGTGACCCATACATACTTCACTTAAACATAAATTGCTAAAATATTCCAGTTGTTAAGGATCATGCCGTCCAAATTCCAATGCCTAGAAAGACAATATTGTTACTGAACGCACAGGAACTTCCAGGTAGTAGCCTAGCAATTTACAAATAAATGGTTAAAGCTTATGCAAGTTGAACCAATACTAAATTTATTGGTAGATGAATATAAGCTTATATGAAATTAGAAAATCTTGCTGAGGAGGACGGAGAAAGCACATGCTATTTATATCGTTTTAGTTATGATGTGTATGTTTGCCTAAGCTGGAGAAAATAAACTGGTTGTTGACCTAACTGTTGAGAGATTCTTTAGAAACTAGGAATTTTGGTGCATATTCTTCATTCCTATCTTTGTTTGATGATGTGCAGTATCTCATGGAAGATCTGTAGTTGAAATGGATGACACGACACAGAGTGCAGAATTGCAAAGGTGAGGGAACAGCACCATGTTCTCCAATTTTCTAATAGAGAGGACAAGAGGAAAGGCAAAGAAAGAGCTTGCATTTAGTCTGGAAGCATGATTGGTACATTGCATCCTAAACTGTGATTTATGATTTTGTACCCTTGTATTATCCTTTTCAGCATGTATCCAAACCTTTTCCTGCAAATATTCTCAATATTCTGATAACCTTAATTCATATGATGACTAGAGTCTCTCTTCTCCGTGTGCTGACATTAGCCTAGCTGTGTTGTTTTGCCTTCTGACCAAAACCCAACTTCGTGAGGGAAGTTCAATCTGGCTCGGCTCCCACGTATCTTGAAAGCCGCCCTGTCATAAGCCCTGGCAGCTTCAACAACTGTGTTGTAGGTCCCAAGCCAGATTCTGTAGCCTCTGCGATTTGGGTCTCGAATTTCAGCAGCATACTTGCCCCATGGTCGTTTTCTCACCCCGATGTGGTGCCTAGGCCTCTCATTGCTAGTACTAGGATCATTAACCAGCTCCTTTTTCCCAAGTGCCTTTTTAGGGCAGTTGGTGATGGAAGATGTTTGATAGGATAATATTCCGAAACACTTGTGGTTATTTTGATCTACCTCTTCACGTGGGTGGCTATGTTGAAGATACTTGGGCTGACCCTCACTCTTGAAGGAAATTGAAGTGGCAACTTTTGAGCCACCTGTTTGGCTGGTGAATCTTAAACCATGGTCAGTTTTGAACAGCTGCGTGGAGAAAACATCGCTAAAGAGGTGTTGCTCAATGAGCTGAAGGGCTGTGGCTATGTCTGAGGACGAAGGAGATGCCATTCTTTTTTCTTTTTTCTTTTTTTTTGGGTGGAGTGGAGTGAAGGGTGGGGGTCGATATGGCTAGCTAGCTATGGATTGGATCTTAGGAGTAATGTAGGAGAAATCTGGAGGTTAATAAAGTATTAGTTCTATTGACTCGTGTGGGCTTGATTTCATGATCTTGACGATGATTCTTACAATCGAATTGGTATTTCTAAACTATTCCAAGTCATGCTAATCATTTACTCCATTGAAGAGTATGAGTTGCTCTACATTGACTAATGACTGTGGACAAAGTTGGAGGTGTGTCAGCTTGCTAATCAATGTTCATGTGATGCGTGTCGCTTTGAAATTTGGCTTCTGTTAGAATAGTCAAAACAAGGCAGAGCACACTTCAATTTTATATCTTTTCATATGTTTGTAGTCAAGGAGTGCAACAGAGCCAAGCTAAGTCCGACTCCGACTCAGGTTAGACATATATGACGGGTTTGTGTTCAGCTAAGGCTCAACTCCCTACCGTCTCAACCAAAAAAAGGGCTCCTTAAGGTAGTTAGTAAGACCATCTTGCTAAGAATTAGCACTTGAAAAGAAGGTGACTTGAGATTCATCATCACCATTTACCTTTTTTGATTAGTACTCGATGTATCACGATTTTATAAGAAATGGCGTACTGTCCATCTTTTATGCTCTTTTGGTTCAAATGATTCCGGAACTGTCACGCATAATACAACTGGATGAGGGCTAATCCTATGCATCTGCGGCCACCACCTCAAACACTAGGTAAAGACTTCATTGATAGTATTTCACATTGTTTGATAATGTGATGCTGAAGTTGCAAGAGATGTATATCATGGACAGAAAGGTGCAGAGGCGAATGATAGTTTATTCATAGATTTGAGTATAAATTCAAGATTTCTGGATTCCTTGTGTTTGTGTTTTTAAATTATGTGGTGTTTAGTTGAATGCGACTTATAACTTAAAGCCAATGCCTATGTAATACAATGGACCATGTAATAGATTGTCATGGCTATATAGTTTCTGGCCTAGTGAAAATGATGGGTAGAAATTTTATGTTTATTAGGATTTTTGGATGAGAATAATATGAACTTTGGGGTATTGGTAAAAAATAATACGACTTTTTTTCTTAGACATGAACATAACAAATTTTAATACTATTTAATGATATCATAACACGAGTTTTGGGATTGAGACTCATCTGAAAATTGACATGTCAAAGTAAAATCAACAAATGTACGGCGGAGTCAAAATTTTGACTGTGAATTTTGACTTAGCCTAATTGTTTAATAGCCATATATATAAGCAACCGATGAAATTTTAACTTAGCCCGTGTCTCTTCTTTATGGTCATTAAATAATTAAGCTAAGTTAAAATTTAATGTTAAAATTTTGACTCTGTTGTACACATGTCACCTTCACTTAACACATAAGCTTTTAGACGAGTCCCAACCCCCAAAACTCGATAGTGTTATGATATTATTGAACAACGTTAAAATTCGTTTTGTTCACGACCAACAGAAAGTGTCTTATTATTTTTAGTCAACACCACCAATATTCATATTATTTTCATCAAAAATATTTTTTTAACTTAATTGTTGTACTCTCGGAAAATCAAATATGATACTCTTATTGAAAAATTAAAAGTCTATTTGCATATTATTTTTATTTACTTCAGTAGGAAAGATTCGTAGTTTGAATGTATAGTTAATAAATTAGTCCCAAAGATATAGTTATTTAATATGCTCCAATTGAATCCGTCTTTCCTGGACTGATTCCAACTTGGATGGCTAGAGAATGTTTGCACTTTTCTACTAAAATACTCTATCTGAACTCATCACAAGACTAGTATCAAACAACAACGGAGGATATGCTGAGTTGTGGATTCCTTTCTCATATTGGTTAAATATAATCTCTTTCGGATTATGAGGGTTTTAACGATAAAATCTTCTTAACATGTGCACCTTCGGATATTTGAACTTGTGATCTCCTCCTCACCGGGGTAACTAGTGAAACCGACATCACCTCAATCAACACCTTATTGTTATCTTGATGAATCTTTATTTACATCGAAACTCATTAAGAAAAAGACAAACAAAGCTTTTTCAACGGAGATCCAATTATTAGATTATAGTCCGTAGTGTATGATGTATTATATTCTTATGTTACATGTCAATAGATGGTTGAATAAAAGATAAAAATTAAAAAAAAAAAAAGCTTTGGAAATAAAAAAGTAAGTTGTAGTTTACGGATCACCTTATTAGAGTCCCAGGAATTTTCATTTTTCTAAGAAATTTAAAGGTGTAAGGAGGCATCAAGCCAAGGCATTAAAGTTTGTACTTGAAAGTAGCCAATTTTATAATATGAGACTGATTAAGATTTGACTAAGTTGAGGAATGGATTTACTAATGATATGTTGAAGGTGAATGAAGTTCAACAATGGAGCTCCGAGCTGGTTGGTAGGAGGCACTAATTTTTGTTAGCTTTGAACAGTTTTCCTTTGCATAGTTTCATAGTAGGTTTTGTTGCATGTGTTGGTCTTGCTTAGCTAGAGTGGGAGATTTTACTTATCTCCTTGTTTAGCTCAACTTTTATATACGAGGGTTGTTTGTTTGTATCTACCTCTTACCAACTAATTAATCGGGATGAGGGAGGGTGATTATAAATTAGATCATGATACCCGAATTTATAGACCTAAATTACCATATATAATAGTTATTTTTAATTTTTTAAAATTCACCCATCATTTTCACGGTTCCCTTTCCACCAAAAAAAAATATATATATTTTCTCCTTCAAATTATATCATATTATTGAGTAAATAAACTCGTATCCACGGTATAAGCATTGGAGGATCAATGAGGTGAACACTGAAGGATAAAATTTCCACTAATTTCCTTGCAGTTGACATGAGCTGTAATTAATAATCCCACCTCCCCCCAAAAAAAGGCTTGTGATTCTCACTACAATGGTATTTTTCGATCATCAATGAATAATGATACAGATTTTCGCATATGCGAAAAAATACAAATAAAAAATCTAAAAAGGAAGAGCACGGCATGCCTTTGAATTTTTAAATTCTAGTCTAAAATTTCCCTCGGCCACAGCCTCTTCCAGGTAGCAACCTCATCAGCTTCGTAGAGTTTTCTGATGCCTCCATAAAACCCATCAGTTTCATTTCCTGTTTCTCTGTGATCCTTCCTGCTGATTATTGTCCTTCTCCACCGCGATCCAGGGGTGTAATGGTTAAACTCGAGCACCACTTTGTCTATTTTACCAATCAAATGAACCTCTTATGGTCAAATTAAACTCAACATACAGTAGAAAAGGAGGTAAATACAGGTAAAAGATCACTTCCACTCTGTCGAGGTGAATAGAGGTCAAGAAGTAAAGCTTATAAATCATAAGTTAATAATTGGTCATTGGAACTTTGAAAGAAAACAAGTTTTGGGCAGAAGTGGAGAAGCTTATATGTCAATATGGATTTGAGCTCGTTTAACATGTGAGCTTCCGGTTCACGTGACTGAACCTAAAGCCTCAAGCAGCATAGTCAGTTCTGGCTTCTTCATAGAATGAGTACTCACTCAACTCAACCCCTAACACTTAGTTTAGATTTCTTGACGACAAAAACCTTACCAGCTAAACTAGTTGACAGTTGATGCCCAAATAATTCGGAATTGATTCTAAATTAATATACCATTCACATCAATCCACCTCAAACGAAAATCCGGATTTCACAGATAATTATCCAGGTCAAGATCATGTAATGTATGATTGGATTGAATGGTCCAGAGCAGAAAAAAGAGTGGTGGAAAGAGATAGATACAAAAAAAAAAGGCACAAGTGGGGAGAAATCACATAGTGCACTCTATGTTTTCAAAGACAAAGTGGGGATATGATGCAACGACTAAGCACAACACAAATTAAAGGAGGATGACTTGGGCACTAAATATTCCCTTTGGGACACAAGTTTATGAACCTTGCTGGGAAAAAATCAGACACAAGGATAAGGACATGTTCTGGGGACCAATTACTCAGGAAGAAGATGACCCAGCTATTAATTTAGTGCAAGAGGATGATTGCAAATTTTCAACCCCCATCACTGAGATTGAACACCATAAACCTAAAAACAATCATCTCTCTCCTATGCCTTAATCAAAACAGTATGCCATATATCGACTTTGTTCATTTCATCTATCGTGAAATAGCTAAAAGGAGCTTTGTGGGGGACAGGGGAATCGAGAGACTGTACAACTCTAAAAGGTTCATAGTTTATATATATTTTTGGTCTGGACTTTTAGAAAAATTACACGGAGTGCACTCGGGTTTAGTGTAACTATTTTAAGGCGCTCAAGTATGAAAAATAACTCTTAGAGACCCGACATTTGCAAAAATTATCCGGATATACCCTAAGATTTGGTGTAACTATTTAAAGGCCCTCAAGAATGAAAATATACTCCTAAATTTAGTACCATGGGGAATCCCTCTTCTAAATCAAACACCTTGAGGTTTATACACTTTTCAAACATTCAAATTTATATAGTTTTAGTATATTTCATTTATAAAAAATTGACACTTTAGTACCTTATATTATTGACAAATGATAGAAAAAGTCTCTCATGTATCGAAAATAATAAATTACTACGAGGTATTGTATAATGTTTTTTATTGTAAAAAAATTATCTTTTTACGAGTTATATATAAGCTGCTAAAAGGTAAACTTTTGCAATTAAACAACATTATACGATACCTCGAGGTAATAATTTAGTATTTTCGACACTTGAGGGCTTTTTTTTATCATTTTCGATAGTATATGCTAGTAAAGTGTCTATAATCTTTCATTTATTGTTCACATTGATATAATAAATTAACTTCAAATTCTCTATCGGATGTAGTAATTGTTACAAATTGGGACATAACTCGAGAACATGTCGGAAACCAAGAGATGCATATGGTAGGCTACTTGTGAAGAAAAAAGGAAAACTAAAAGAAGGGACAAGCAAAAGCGGGCGGGACCAAAGAAAGCAAACACAAGCAGCTCTCAAGTGAACATAAGCCCTCCCACACAATTTAGCCAAGCCTTTTAACCAAGATGGTTGCAATCAATCCTCTGTTTTTTTTTTTTCATCACCTTTTTGTTTTCTTAGGACATCTCTCTTTCTCAAAGATTAAAACTTACTTGAGTAATAGGTGCATTATTTGCTACCTTGTCAATAATCGTTAAATTTTTTTTGGGTTTAAAATTGGTTTATAAAAGGGATATGTTTTAGGGGTTTTAAAAGACACGCCATATGTCTTTTTGTAATTTTAATAGGATTATACCTATTTTGGATGTTCAACCATGTAAATGGCGAGACTTAAATTTTATAGGTGCTAATACACTTTTATTTTAATAAAAGCAAGTTGAAGCATATTTTCCAAATTACCACATTTTATTGTATTCACATTTACATGACTATAACAAAAGAGACAATTGCAACGTTTCTAATTTTAATTTTAAATAATTAAAAAACTACTTATAAAAATCACAACATAAAAAATTGTATATTTTGTAAGTATAAAGTTTTATAAACAAGTAACTATAAAAATTACAATATAAAAAATTACAAGTTTTATCTTATTAGATAGGAAGAAAGTAAAAATTAATATTTTAAGTTTCAATCATTAAAAGCAGAGGTAAAATTGGTATTCAACAAAAAATTTAAATTTCCTTCGGATATATAATGTCAATGTCACATTACAATAGGGAAGTATATTTAGGAGTATATTTTTATTCTTGAGGGGTGTTTAAATAGTTATACCTAAACTTATGGTACTTTTGGATAATTTTTTGCAAAGATTAAGATACCTATGAGTTATTTTTCATACCGGAAGGGCATTAAAATAGTTACACCAAACCTTAAGGTACCTCCGAATAATTGTTTATAAAGATCGGGGTACTTAAGAGTCATTTTTATACCGAAGGGTTTTAAAATAATTACACCAATTCTGAGGTAACTCCGTGTAATTTTTTGGGACTTTCTAAGTATGTGAAATGAGCAAAGCCAATACACAAACATCAGATGAGTGGAATACTTGAGAACTTTTTAGCTTAGCCAAGGTTCTTTTCATTTCTAATGATTGCTGTGATTGGGTGTAGTACCCGCTGTAGCAGTATTTAGCGGATTATCAGTTTAGATGAGCGAAGATTATATTTAGTAGTTGTCTTTATGTATTTTTTTCTCGGGCTTTATCCAACCAATTATTGAAAAAAGAGGGTGGGACACCAAAGAGATATTTTTATTTCTGGTTTCCTGAATGCAGAAACCAAAGTACAGACATTGCAGTAAATATAAAGCAAGAATTTATTCCAACTCACCACTGGTATGACAACGGCAATAATTCTCGTTCCCATCACATGACTCTAAGTGGCCAACAACACCATACCACCAGCCTGCAATAATTATAAATAACCCCAAATAATGTCAATTTTCAAGCTATCTGGGACTATAGAAAATGAACAACTTTTCAACTCAGTCATGATTCGGTGGGCTATTTCATGAAGAAATATCACTCTTTCACACCTCACTTGAGTAAGCCTCAACCCTCAACATACCAAAAACTCACACATAGATCCTACCAATCAATCAATACAATTTAGATATTCACATACCATTCTTATCAAGATTAATTGTTTTTCAATCACACACATATAAGGTTACTGCATTCTCGTGCTTAGGACAAGGCAAAAAATCCACGAAATTTATCGAAGATAGCCAAGTTTCACATTAAGACACGTACCCACATCTGATGCTTGTACAAGAGTATAGGTAATACAGCTACCAAACTTAAAAAGAAGAGGATTATGAAAGATGAGATACCATAAGGAAATTCTTTGTTCCTTCTCCACTGGATCTCTATGTGATCTCCGGGGTGTAAATCATACAAGCAATCAGAGACATGAAGGTTATGAGGAGAAGTTTCAACAGGAGCTGCTCTAAGCCTTTCCCATGGGACACCACTCTCAATTGCAACTGCCCTTCTCCCATGGGGAGGGTATCTACCAAAGATACAATTCAATTCTACACTTAATCCAATAGCTCAAATTCAAAGGAGATTGAAACTAAAGAACGATCTCTCAATTGTGGGTTAAGAATGAAAGAACTGAATTGAATCCATGCTTTAATTGTCTTCTTACCTTGCCTGGAAAGTGTCAGTACGGTGATCATAGTTAAGCTCAGCATCATAGCAGGATAACATAAATCCAATATGACCATTCTGCAAAACAATCATCAGAAAAGAAATTAATTATTAGGGGAAAAAACACATTTCTCTTTTTAGTTATCATAATGAGAAATCAGAAATGACTTGATTTAAAAGAACAAGGAAAATAAACCCCTCAAGAAGAAAACCAAACAACAATACAATCCCGGAATCCCACATAGGCTGGAGAGTGTTTATCAAATGTATACAGTCTTACCCTTATGAGTGAATTGCAAAGAGGTCGTTTTATTGGGCCCGTATTAAGGATATAAATGCTAGGTAGACAGAGCTTCTTAAGATGAATACCTCACGGTTGTAGACCTGGGCAGGGAACCAGAACTTGCCATTCTCAAGGGCCAAATAGAAGGACATGACAGAATCATGTAGGGGAGAATTTGCAATTTCCTCCTTGTTAGCCTTGTCTAATTTTGATGAAAACCAAGACAAAGGCCACATACGCAGTATGAACTTGATCAGACCCTGTGGTTTTATAGCTTCAGAATTCATAGAATTCCTTCTAAAGGCAATAAGCCGTTGCCACTCTCTACAGGCTGCTGGGCCCAGAACTCCATCCCATTTCTGCTTCATATGCCTTTCCCAGAAGTGATCACTGGTGCATCTCTCTCTTAGTGAGCTACAAACCCCTGCCATGGTCCACAACCCAGAAGGGGAAGCTTCTCAAGGATGCAATCCAACGCCAATTCAGGCAAATCCAACACTGATATCTGCCCATCTGCCTCTTTGAAATTGTCTAGCTTTGAGTTAGAGCTTCCCTGTTTAATCCCCATAAGTGGAATTGAGCTGAATCCTAAAACACCACCAAAGACCTCCTTTTTAATGGCTTTGCCAATGGGTGAGAAATACAACTCTTTCCAAAAGCAGAGTGGTAGATATCTCACATCACTTGTCCAAGGTGGGAGTGGTTTGAGGGTAAGGGACTTCAATAAGAGAAGGAATGAGAGGCCAGACACTAAGAAGAAAAGCATTTATAGAGAGAGAGAGAGAGAGAGAGAGAGAGAGAGAGAGAGAGAGAGAGAGAGCTAGGGAGAGAGAGAGAGATTAGAGTGTTTGGGTTGATAAAGGGAGCACAAGGCAATGCTAAGGAAAGAAGAAACTGATGAATTGTTTTCTCCTCCTTCCTCAAACCCCTCCACTTAAAAAATGGAGAGGATCTTCAAGGCATCAGTCTTCCAAGATATGGGATTTTATTGGATTGAAGAAACCCAGGAGTGGGGGCCTTTTCCAACTCCTCTTCCCCCTCCTCTTCAATCTGATCCAATCAGGACAAAAGGGTTTTGTTTAATGACACCTCATTAGTTCAAAAAAGAACAAGTTTCGGTAGATATCATATTCACCCAGTTTACAACCAAACAAAAGGAAGCTAACTTGAGCTTCTCGTTACTTATTTTACTAAACAAAAGGCTACCGAATGGGATGAGATTAGATGAGATGAGATAGAACCTTTACCTAAAAAGCTCCCCAGCTAATGATGTAAGATAAGGGAGATTAGACAAATGGTGTTTTTATATAGAACTAGACTAACAAAAAAAACCCCAAAACGCCAACTTGAAGGTGGGGGCTGGCTATTGGTTATGGGATTATGGGTTTTGCCCTTTTTTTTATTTCCCCTTACACCTAGGAAGTCCCAAACGTAAGGGAAGATGAAGATATAGAGGTCTAGATACAAAGGCCCGTATCTTTAGAAAGGAACGATGAATTTTAATGCAACAAGAAACAAATCCTATGAAAATGAAGGCGACAAAGGAGACAGAGGAAAACCCAGATAAGGTAGGTAAAATATCTAGCAAAATAAGATCCAAAGGAAACCCCAATTGTAACAATTTTGTAGGGGTGCTAAGATTTTGGAAGTGTTGAAGTGGGAGAGAGAAAGCAGGGGAGAGTTTTGATGAAGATTGCTGGTGATTTTGGTGAAAGCAGGTTAGAAGAGCATCCCTAGCTTTCTCACCTTAGCTTCATCATAATTTTTACCAGAAGAATAGTAAAGATACTTCCCCCTTCAGTTCAGCCTCAGAGCTCGTTTGTGTTCCCCCAACTTCTCAGTCTCATTCCCTTTTATTTCTCGTTGGGGCAATTCAGCAAACAGTTGGTCGGCAAACCCAAAGATGAGACGAGATAAGCAGCAAAGGAGAAAATGGGCACAAGCTTGTCTGATGGGAGCTGTTGGGCGGTAATTGTTAGATTAATTAGATATAGACCTTTACTCAACTATTCCCTTTCGGCTCTTTTTGGGGATGGCAAATTTTATGTTTGGGTTAAATTCTGGGTCCATGAATAAGGTAAATTAGTGTCTGCGGATTTTTTTAACCCAACTTATTTACCATTTATTTAGAGAGTGGAAGATTATGCACGATCATTGGTTACATCATACTGTCATTGTGGTCCGTCTTACTAAAAAGATGGATATACTACGATTTGACTAGGTGGTGAAGTGCTTACAAATAACTATCAAATACTTATATAGTCAAAAGAGTTTTGGTACCTATTTAAAAAATGATCCTTATTTTTCTTTATTTGTAAATCTAGGAATCTCACCATCAATATATGTCTAATGTCTATAATAATCAAATACAAGAATGACAACAAAATTACAAACACTACAAGAAAATACAACAATAGCAATAGTTGTCAATTTGGATTTCAATACTAAACAATAGTCACTACTTTGCATATTGATATTTAGCTTAAATACCTTATTATTGTCAAAGAAAGTACCTTTTCATAATTCTAACATTCTCATCATATAAAAATAAAATAAAAAATTTTATCGGATTTCATATAGATGAGTCATCAATGTTAAAATTCTAATATAACTCTTCGCATAATGTCTCTTGGAGGTAGTCTAATCGTAAAACAACATATTTTTATAAAAAAAAGGGATAAAAATTCGATCCTTCTGAAAATGTGTACCTATATTATAATTACTCATCTAAAGAAAGTCTCGGTCACGTAAAAGAACCAAATTGTAAAACCCTATCGTAATGCAATAATAATTAATTCAATATTTATTATAAAAAATATTATCAAAATATATCATATCTACACAATAGACATAGCCTTGGGGGCCCACTAGCCTAGACCTTTTTCGAAAAAAAAAAAAAAACAATCACCAGCCTTTTAGAATTAAAAAAACAAAGGCAGAATTCGGAATTATGGGATTCTGAGGGCTTTGCAGGATAGATTAACGAACAGGAATATTGGAAGCAAATTCTGAGGAAATAATTTTAGAAAATGAAAATGAAAATGAATAATCTAATTAAAGAAGAGGCCACCAATGGAAGGTGTGTTTCATATTTATTCTTTTCAGGGACTCATCAATCCATTGGCCAATGGAATATACGCATATTCATATTATTATATATATACACACTCTAATGAGAAGTGGAAATTTATATACTTTTCTCACAAGTCCACACTCCACAAAATCATCATCTAGAATGGTTTTCTTTTAACATTTTGATCAAATTAAACCATGAATGATGTGAAATTTAATAATTTTATATTATTTTGTTAAGACCTTGGTTTCATGTTTAAATTTAATGATAAAAATAAAAACGTCATATATATAAAGAGAATTATTGATAACGAGCGGTAAAGGGAGAAAAGAGGGAATTTTGAAGTGTTTATTGAGTCATACATGTTTTTATTATGTTATGATGATTGACGATTAATTTACCTATATCTATGTTTTTATAAAAAAATAAAGATTAGGAGGGGGAAAAGCGATGATATTATAAGATGGTGGTGAGAAAAAAAAAAAAAAAAAAAAGAGGAAGTGATCTCATTCAGTATAAAGGGGATTATGTAATCAAATTCAATTGCAACCACTAATTCAAACATGGTGTGTAATATTAATTTAAGTTTTCTTCCCAATTTATTTTTAAAGAAATGTTTTCTTCGTTTTTATTGGATGTAAATCCTTTTTTTTTTTGTTGGGTGCTAAGTGCAATTGAGACATAATATTTTTTTGGTCAACTTGCTCAACTAGGAAACGTATTTATTTGAATAATAATTTTGATGGATTTGCCACACCATGATCCGATTCATGATCCTTACCACTTCATTATTCAAATATAAATTTATAATTATGGGACTCCTTATTAAGGTTTCATATTTAAAGCATGGGTGAAGGCTTAATTTATTAATCAAAATTAAAATAATAGATTAATAAGATAAAGATTATGTGATTTTATGTTAAACTTAAACTTTGAACATATCGTAGTAAATTACAAAGTTATCTCGATACTAAATCAATTAATTGGGATATTTTATTATCAAACCACCGATTAACTGGTTAATTTTAAATATTTTGTCGATCAAGTACATCATAAATGGATGGATGTTTTAAAAATTATGAAATAGTTAAAAAATAATTTGAGTAAAAAAATGTTGGCGAGCAAGAAGTCAAAATCTCGTATTGAATTCCACATTAGAAACTTAAACATAAAAATGATAATTAATATTTATGATTAACTAAATTTTGTTTGATATTGCTTCACATCTAAAAAGATCGAGGTCATGTATGTCTTAAACTTGGACCAAAAGCTCATAGGCTCAAGAAGGTGAACATAGCCTTGAAGGTTGGCCTATTAGTTGATGATATTTTTATGCTTTCTTGTAAGGTAGATGTTGTTGACTTTTTTTATTAAAAAAAAAAAAAAGGAAGGGGAACATACTTGTTCATTTCATTGCTCACTACTAACCCTATGATCGGGATTCAAGGATTGATTGAAAAGTTACCTAAATTTTATTATTGATCCGACAATAAAAAACTTTTGTCTTAATTTACGAATACTGATAACATATTATTTATCTTCCGTTTTTCATTTAAAAAAAAAAAAAAAGAAGAATACTCAATTGGATAGGAAAGGTGTCCAAAGATAAGATCCCCTCCCCACGGCAGTATTTGGATCTTAAAATTTTATTTTGGAGTTGGTGAAGAGTAAAAGCATCTCCCTATCCATCTTGAACATTGTAGCATGCTCAGTTAATTAACTAATACTAAAAAAGCTAAACATACAATTATTGAGTTCACACTTCTCTCAATCATATACTATTATCAATAAAAAAAAATTAAAATATGGAACCATTTATATTACATTTATATGTCAAATTAAATTGACAATTTCTCACGATCTCACTAATAATTTTCTCAAGATCTTTCGTCATACTCGGCTCATGTACATGGGATAAAATTGACCATTTATACCATACATTTAGGATCCGTACTTACTTTTCTAAGTAATATTGTATTTTCTTTTTATGGGTATTTATCATATAAGTTTTAATAGTATATGTACATTTTTTGAGAGTACATCCTAAATGTATAATATAGGCAAGTCATTAAGTCCATTCAATTATATCAAATGTTTATTGTTATAAATTAGGTCTTAGCGAACAATGTATATATGTCAGATGAAGCGATAATTAAAAATTTATTAAAAATGACTGAATAAGTAAAGTGTCTCCCTAACTCTGTACACCGAATAAAAGAAAAAAAAATGAAAATTTTGGCTAATGGGACTTGATGTACTATGAAAAAAAAATTAAAAAAAAGTTTGCCACATGTTAATCATTTGCTATCCTCTGTCCTTGAATTAGTCAAATAGAACTTTCTTGAAGGGGAAAATTAGTGGATTAATCATGGAATCCCACTTCCATTATTCCCAAAAATATTTATAGGGTTCCCCCTCCCCCTTTGGCTCATAATTTGACACCATGCAAAATCTCCAAAATATTATTGGTCGGTAATGGGAGGGATACGTGGCACATCCTAACACAATGTTCTCTATTAAAAAAAAAAAAAAGAAAAATTATTACTATGATTTAATGGTAAATAAATATCCACCAAAAAACATGGTTATGAACACTAATCTTTTTTAAATAAAAATTATTTACTTTTTTGTTAGTGGGGTAGATGGTGAAATATTTTGCAATGATTATCTCTTTTGGCCAATGGAAATGAGGACTCCACGTGTCAAAATGAGGTGTTGCCATGGCAGTTTACAAATATATGCTTATCTTAAGTGTGATTTCATATAGGCTATACCAAATCTCTATTGGGAACATAATGAAGTGTGGCGCATGCTCTACGTGCCCTTTTGAGATATGTTACGAGAATCATATCGGATTATGATACACTAATTTACAAGACTAAAGTATATTTAATTATATATTTTTACGATACAAAAATATATTTTTTTGTTTTGAACCAACACTTATAAATTTAATTATATTTAACTTTTATAAATTATGAAAAGGTATACTAATGCATATATAAAACGGTAATATTTGAATATGAACAAATCAGTTTTTGGACCAATATAGTTAATTAATTCATGGTATACAATTTTAAATAAATAAATTATTTAAAATATAATTAAATACATTGCTTACATAAACATTATATTTATGAGATATCTCCGCATAAGTATTCTATATATCACTAATGTGGAGCCCTACCCAACTTTTGTACATATATATAGTTAGCGATTATGATTAGTTTTTATCAATTATTACTAATGCTATATCGACAGTTACAATTAATGATTATCATCGGTTACAATTAGCGATTGATCGGTGTCAACATTTATCAATTATTACACTTAATGTTCAATGTTTAGCAAAAATTAATGGTTATAAACATTGCCATAAACGCTAAAATAAATAGATCTTAAATCGTTGGAATTCATAAGATGATATACAAATTATATAAGTACTAAATTTAAAATATCCTGAAATTGTATAGAGATTTGATTAGATATTATCTGTCACATTAATTTCATTTCTTTCTAATCATGTTTGACTTTTTAAATATACATCTAATGCTTTAATTAAAAGTCTAAACATCAATGTTTCATCAAAATATCTTCTTGCATTATTGTGAAATTCAAAGGGAAAGGTTTATATGGTATGAAAGGTTGTTCATCATATATAGATAAGATATGACACAGCTGAAATGAAAAGGGACCATGACCAATTTTTTTATTCTATTTTTGTTGGTATTAAAAAAACCTCCTATAATTAAGATTTAAATTCACATTTTTGCTTTCAATTGAGAAGAAAAACGCTTTCTTCTCTAATTAAATTTAACATATATTTTAAAGTGTAAAAAAATAATAGTTATAATATAAAAATTATACCTTTATAATTACTTTTAATTTAAAAATTATTAATACAGTGAAGTCTCAACATTTTTTAAAAAATAAATTTTTTAATATCATATGTAGATAATTTAACAGTTAAACTGAAAGCATTATATTTTCATCCACTGAACTTAAGGGCTTGTCCCCTAAAGTTTGGGTATCTTTTGTTGTCTACCTTATCCACTTATGTATTTAACTAATTGCCCCCCCTCCCTCTCTCAGTCCCCATTCACCATTTTGTCCTCTCAATCATGCTTTTCTAGTTTGGCTGTTTTGTCTTTGTGAACCTCTACAGTTATTAATTCCCCCTCCCAAAAAAATAAATAAATAAAAAATAAAAAAATCTAATAATTTATTTTTTTCTTTTTTTTTGGTCTCACCAGATTGTTTTAACTTAAAAATAAAATACATGTACGCTCGAATGAAGTTTCAAATCTATAAAGATTAAAGTTATATGTGTGGTTGCTACCATCCTATTAGTTTGCTACCTAAACACCTCTTCAATTACGTAAATATAAATATAAATCTAGGGGAGGAATACAAACATGAATCTAATATAGATGGGAAAAAGAAATAAGAAAAATAAGTGCCAATTCATAATTTATGAATGTATATGAAAAAATTAAATAAAATAAAAATATTTGTAATTTATGTTTGCGAACCATCATCTAGCAAACATAGGTAAAAAAACCCCAAAAATATATGAAATATTAGTATTATAGGTCTTTGGTTCATCTAAGCACCTTTTCTCCTAACCCAAAGATTGAAAAATAAAATCACAACATTGTGATTCTCAATCTATATGGGCCTTCATCCAGGGACAATACTTTTGACTAGGCCCATAATCTATTGATTTTTATTTAGTGGGCTCATAGTAAAATTACTCATTTGGGCCTAATCCATTGTCAAAAGTCAGCCTCCAAGATGGATGGGCCCAAGCCCAACCAATGAATAAATCCAAAGTCCAAATACACCAATTATTCAAATCCCCTTCAAATCAAAACATTTCTCCCTTTCCCTTCTGTTTTTAGCATTGTGTATATGTGTGTGTTAAAATACCTTATTCTTATAACATTACCTCTTGACTTCCAACATTTACCTTTTGGAATGTAAAATAGCTACAAGGGTATGGACAGGACATTGGTTAGAATTTTGCTCCTTTAAGGATATAAGATTCATCTTAATTATTTCTTGAATTGTTCGACTAGCAAATTTTTCTTGTTTTTTACATTGTATTCAATAAATTTCTTTTGGTTCTTAAGGCCTGTTGAAAATGATTATTAAAGTCAACAGTTATAGCAGAAGTGAGCTGAAATAGTTGAATTTTATAAGAGAAATGAGTCGAAATGATTGATCGTTATAACCGAAATGAGTCAAAACTCGTTATAAATGATATTATAAATATCATTCCGAACAGACCCTAACAATAAGATTTGTGCATGATAACAAAGCAAATGATTTCTGTTGATGCATGAATTTTCCGAACATTTGACCTACTATAACATAGATACATACTCCAGTGCATACCCCAAAAAAAAAAAAAGAAAATGTAAATTTTGAAAAAGAAATGTGAATATATAAAAAATGTCCCCCACTAGTACAAAGGTCAAAGGGAAAGGAGGATGACAAATGAGCAAGAGTCCTTTGCTCTTTTTATCTGTTGGGACTTCCATCTTTCATGCATTAAATCCTCTTTTTTTTTTTTTTTTTTTCTTGGCAGAGAAGTGTTGATGGGATTAAAATTGATGGGACATGAAATAAAGGGGTGGAAAATGGAATGGAATGATTCCCCCATTTGGATGTCGAAAAGTGTTACTTCAATCATTATTCCATATTGCAAATTTTAAGCACGTATACTTCTATCTCATTCATTCTACCAATGCAATCAAGGATTTTTTAAGATCTTTAATTTTTTTTTCAATTTTAAGATCTTCCAAGTTTGCAAAAAGATTTATTATCAGTTTTATATATCGGTTCTCTATAAGCTCTCTCTTCTTAATGTATGTTTTGGTCGTTATGGTGATATTAGATTATGGAAGTTGGTTAGACCTTATCATATAAAGTCCATTCGTTTTTATTAGGGGATGAATTGATGATAGAAATTCATATAATTTTATTATGATGATCTTTCTTTCAAACATAATCCATCATATGAAATAAATACTTGCTCCATTAAATTATTTATACTATCGCCTATATTTGAAGAAAAATATAATGAGTTGTAAATATTTATTTTTATTATATAATTTTCATTGTAAATATCATATAACACTTTATTAATAAATCTCTCTATTATCATATAATATATATATATATATATATATATATATATATATATATATATATATATATATATATATATATATATATATAAGAGTAGAGGGATACTTGCGTCCTTCTAGTTAAATGTTGAAACGAGAAATCCAACCATTATGTTATTGTACTTCTCAAAACTAAGCTGTGATGAACTTAATATTTTTAATTATGGGCCTGTTCGACTTACATTGAAAATTTAATTTATTTATATTTTATGTTTGCTTATGTTCTTTTATGTTCGTTTTTCTCTTTTATGTTTGTTTATGTTTCATTATATTTGTTTATGTTTGTTTATGTTTGTTTCTGTTTATGTACGTTTTATATGTAAGTTTGAACAAGCCCTAAATTACATTCTTGATAAGATAGAGAATCATGTATGTAAGTGACTAATAGAAACTCCATTTAATCCAAAGTATGATATGTATCATTTTTCAGTGCGATATATAAGAAGCCTAAATATTATTGCATGATCCGAAATCCATAGACCCTGGATCACTAAAAAACAATAAAAATTAGTATTTTTTAAACCCCCAAACCCTCCTAATTTTCCCATCCCTTTCACATTGAGTTGCATGTTACCCGAGATCACGTTATAAATTTTTTTAAGGAGCCTGTGTGGATACTCTTATTTTAAAATATGTAAGAGTCGATAATCATTAATTGAAAAGCTATTACTCCATGTATGATTTAAGGTTATACTATATCGCCTTTTTAATTATATTAATAAATGACACCTTTAAAAATAGTCTCATATGAGGTAAATATCAAAATTAAGTTTACGACATATAAATATAGCAATAGGTTTACATTATTGACGCATGGTTGTTGGAGAAGTTTCAAAGTAGAACTTGCAAAGGTTGTCCCACATTGAAGTTTTGAAGTAGTTTTCACTAGTTTATATATTTGGGTTTTCCCAAGTGACTTTGAAGTAGAGTCCAAGGGTAAGATTGGTTACCACACACGCGTGCGCCGCCGGCCGGCCGGGCTCGGGTGTGGGCCCTAACCTTTTTGCTGAAAATTCTTTTTAAAGTCTCGAAATTGTTCCAACGAGCTATATTTGACTAATTACGAAACTCCATCGGTTTACGAAACAAATTTTGCGGTCTCCCAAAACCAGATTGTGCATCTATCAAAGTATGGTTTTCCTAGGCTGAGCTCCTTCCTCTTCTGCTCGCTATAAAAATGGAGCTTCGGTCTCCATTTTGTACACTCGAAAATTTTTCCTCTCCTCTCTTCACTATTTTTCTGTCTCGCAAACTGTTTTTAGGCATGGTCGTTTATCTCCATCCGAGATATTGAGAGTGCACAAGATATCTCGGAACCGTGTAATCCCGGGGAGTGGTCGCCATCGGAGAGTCTCGCATCCTCGCTCGGGCGAAATCACTTTCGGGACGGTGATTCCCATCACGCCACCGGTCAATTTGCTTTCTATCTAATTCCTACATACTCAAAGTAAGATCTCTCCAATTTCCTTGCTTTGTGATTGTGTTCTGTTTCCAACATTATGAAAGTGATTTTATTCAATCATGGCAACGAGCAAATTTACAATTCCCGACATGTCAAAAATCGAAGCTTTAGATGACAAGAATTATAAACGTTGGGCTGTTAGGATAAGATTCTACCTTGAACAGATAGACGTAGCTCATGTTTTGGATGACAAAACTAAATTCCCCGATGGAACTTATGCTCAAGTTATAACCGAGTACAACCAAAAATTCCTTAAGGATGACGAGAACCTATAAAGGCATGCTACTTCACTACATGAACAATGCTTTGCTAAATATTTACATGAAGTACAATTACGCTCATGATATCCGGTCCGCCCTTGAAAAGAAATATGGTAATGATGATGCTCGGGTCTAAGAGATATGCTTGTCGATAAGTGGCTTAATTATCAAGTTGAGGATGATAAACCGATAATAGATCAAATTCATGATTATGAAAATCTGAGTGCATCAATTGCTTCGAAGGACTGAAAATATGTGATGTTACTCTTGCCATTGTTCCGATTGAGAAACCGCCATCTTCTTGGAAAGAATATAGGAATCAATTTATGTATAAGGATACTGATTTAACCTTAGAAGAGTTAGTTGGTCATCCGAAAATTGAGGAAGAAAACCGTATCAAGGACAAAGGGATTATCAATTATTCTAACTCATCTAAGGCAAATCTGGTTGAACAAAAATCTTCTTATAATGACAGATTTAAGAACAAAGGCAAAACCTTTCAATCAAATCCCTACAAGCCTCAAGGAAACAAGTACAAGTTCCTGGGGAAGTGTCATGACCGTGGGAAGCCGGGACACAAAGTTAAGGACTCGCGAAGCAAGAAGAAAGCACAAGTCAACCTCACTCGAATCGGACATTATCATAGCCATGGTATCGGAGGTCAACCTTGCCGACAATTCAGTAGAGTGGGTGTTCGACACCGGAGCCACCAAGCACATCTCGCTCAAACAAAAGTCTCTTCCAATCCTTTGAAAAACCAATGAAGAAAACGTTTTTATAGGAAATGCTGCTATCGCCTCCATCCAAGGGAAAGGGAAGATTTCTCTCAAACTCACTTCTAGAAAAATTCTTACTCTTACTAATGTTCTTTATGTGCCCGACATGCGTAGAAACTTAATTTCTAGTAATATGCTTCTTAAAGTCGGCATTAAAATTAGTCTTGAGGGAAACTGGGTTATTATTACTAGAAATGGAGATTTTGTGGGGAAAGGGTTTTGTAATCATTCCGGTCTTATGATCCTTGATGCTCTGTTTGCGAAAAACTAATGAAAATGTTGGACCTTCTTCTGTTTATATTGTGGAATCTTTGGACTTATGGCATGCTCGATTAGGACATGTTAATGTAGCCTCTATTAAAAGGTTAAAACAACTAAATTTGATTCCCAATCTGACTAGTAATGAATTTACTAAATGTGAAATTTGTATAGAGGCAAAATTTCATAAAAAACCTCACAAATCAATTGAAAGACAAACCGAACTTCTTGAATTAATCCATAGTGACTTAGGAGATTTTAAAAATCATATGAGTAGAGGTGGAAAAAGATATTATATCACATTTGTAGATGACTACTCTCGATTTACCATGGTCTATCTCCTAAACTCTAAAGATGAAGCTGAAGAAATGTTTCTAAAATACAAAGCTGAAGTTGAAAGCCAATTTGATAGGAAAATTAAAAGATTAAGAAGTGATAGAGGTGGAGAATATGATCCCACATCTCTAAAAACCTTCCGTGAAGCAAATGGAATAATTCACGAAAGAACAGACTCCTTATGAACCTCAACAAAATGGCATAGCTGAACGGAAGAATAGAACCTTAAAGAATATGATGAACGCTATGTTGATAAGTTCCGCTTACCGGATAATATGTGGGGGAAGCTATCTTATCCGCCTGTCCTGTACTCAATCGCGTACCACATAAAAAACTAGACAAAACCCCATATGAACTATGGAAAGGTTACCCACCTAACTTAAAATTCTTAAAAGTGTGGGGGTGTCCGGCTAAGGTAGGACTCGCTGATTTTAAGAAAAGTAAAATCGGACCAAAAGCTGTTGATGCAGTATTTATTAGATATGCTTATCAAAGTGTTGCATATAGATTCATTACTAAAGGAGGAAACGGGTCTTATATGAGTGGTAAAACTTATAGTGAAGCAATGAAATCTGTTGATGCAATCTTTTGGAAAGAAGCTATCAATAATGATTGAGTCTATACTTAACAATAGAACATGGATTCTAACCGACCTTCCTAGAGGCTGTAAACCTTTTGGAAGTAAATGGGTATGTAAGAAAAACTCAAGGCTGATGGATCAATCGATAAATATAAAGCTAGACTAGTGTTTAAGGGCTATAATCAAAAGAAGGAGATTGATTACTTTGGTACTTACTCTCCTGTAACTAAGATTGCCACCATTAGAGCTTTAATTGCTATTGTTTCAATTCATGATCCGTATGTGCATCAAATGGATGTAAAACCGCATTTTTAAATGGAGATTTATATGAAGAAATATACATGGAACAACTTGAAGGCTTCATTGTGCATGGTCAAGAAAACAAAGTATGTAAACTTGTGAAATCATTGTATGGACTTAAGCAAGCTCCCAAACAATGGTATGAAAAATTCCATAGTACTATCACTGCTTTTGGCTTTATCTCTAATGAAGTCGACACTTGTGTATATTCTAAGCATGATTCGATGGATGTGTAATTATCTCGCCTATATATAGATGACATGCTTATCTTTGGTACAAATATGAATGTCATAAATGAGGTTAAATCTTTCCTAAGTTCTAAATTTGAAATGAAAGATCTAGGTGAGGTCGACGTGATTCTAGGAGTTAAAATCAAAAGAACTCCGGAGGGAATAAGTTTATCACAATCTCACTATATTGAGAAATTACTTAGAAAGTTTAACTCTTTTGATGTGGAACCGGTAAAAACACCTTATGATGCTAGTATGCACTTAAAGAAACATAAAGGTGCTCATGTGTGTCAATCCGAATATGTTAAGGTTATTGGCGAGTGTTATGTTTCTCATGAATTATACTAGACCGGACATTGCATATGCTTGTTAGTAGACTAAGTAGATACACTCATAATCCAAATAATGAACATTGGAATGCTTTGCGTAGATTGCTTAAGTACTTAAAAGGTACTATGAATTGGTGTTTACTTTTCAAGTAAAACTCATGCTCGTACTAGATGGGTATACCGACGCTAATTGGGTGTCCGATAATGATGAAGTCAACTCAACTAGTGGTTATGTATTTACCTTAGCTAGTTGTGCTATATCCTGGAAATCCTCTAAGCAATCTTGTACTCGCTATGTCTACTATGGAGTCCGAATTTATTGCCCTTGAAATGGCAGGTCGTGAAGCTAATTGGTTGAGAAACCCGTTAGCGAGATGTTCCTCTCGTGGGGAAACCAGCTCCTTCGTTGCCCTGCACTCGTGACAACCAAGCAGCCATTGCAATAGCTAGAAACAAGGCTTTCAATGGAAAGAAAAGGCATGTTCGCCTTAGACACAAGGTTGTCAAGGAACTTTTAGAAACCGGTGTGATATCACCTGGACTATGTAAAGTCCGAGAAAAATCTTGCGGATCCATTTACAAAAGGCCTTTGTAAGAAAATGATCATTGACACATCGAGAGGGATGGGATTGAGACCCATTGACTCGAATCATGGTGGTGGATCCCCACTTGTCGAAAGGCAAGTTCCAGGGGTACTAACGAAGCTATCGGTGATTCTCGTAGCACCCTTTGTATCCCTCCCTATGGTGTGTATGGGTGCTAGCTACAATGGTTGTCTAGGTTGAGCTTTGGCTCTTAATGAATTCATATCCATTAAATTGGAGGTGTGAGGTAGCACACACTTGATGAATTCACCTACGTGAGATGTGGAAGTCGGTCGCTTCCTATGGAGACTCGGTGGGTCCATCTCCTAACGCATCCATGAGAACTAGGCTAGGCGTATAGCCAGTATAAGGCGCCAATCGCGGAGAATAAAACGACTTCTCGAGATTACTCGTGTGACCAAGTAGCGGATTTACAACTTCCTACTAAGTTCCGGACTTAGTTCACTTAGTAGGGTGTTTATCTCAAGCTTGTCATCACTAAGTGTTAATTCAAATCGCAAGATATTAACACCTATGCATTGATCTCCTCTTGCCCAAAAATAAAATGTTTTTGAAAATAAAACTTTGAACCTTGTGGGGATTGTTGGAGAAGTTTCAAAGTAGAACTTCCAAAGGTTGTCCCACATTGAAGTTTTGAAGTAGTTTTCACTAGTTTATATATTTGGGTTTTCCCAAGTGACTTTGAAGTAAAGTCCAAGGGTTGGATTGGTTACCACACGCGCGCGCGCCGCCGTCGCCGCCGTCCGGCCGGGCCGGACTCGGGCGTGGGCCCTAACCTTTTGCTGAAAATTCTTTTTAAAGTCTCGGAAATTGTTCCAACAGACTATATTTGACTAAACTGTTTGATACTCGCTATTTACGAAACTCCGTCGATTACTGAAACAAATTTTGCAGTCTCCCAAAACCAGATTGTGCATCTATCAAAGTATGGTTTTCCTAGGCTGAGTTCCTTCCTCTTCTGTCGCTATAAAAACGGAGCTTCAGTCTCCATTTTGTACACCGAAAATTTTTCCTCTCCTCTCTTCACTATTTTTCTGTCTTTGCAAACTGTTTTTGGGCATGGTCGTTTATCTCCATCCGAGATATTGAGAGTGCACAAGATATCTCGAACCGTGTAATCCTGGGAGTGGTCGCCATCGGAGAGTCTGCATCCTCGCTCGGGCGAAATCACTTTCGGGACAGTGATTCCCATCACGCCACGGTCAATTTGCTTTCTATCTAATTCCTACATACTCAAAGTAAGATCTCTCCAATTTCCTTGCTGTGATTGTGTTCTGTTTCCAACAATAGTTTCTATTATATTATATTATATTAAACACCTCAATTTGAAAAAATAATATAGATGCTAAATCACCATGTTAATTTCCCCAATTTAATCACATATTTTCATATCTTGTATTCTTATGGTGGTTTATCTTGATTGCTTACGGACTGATTTTTTTACAGATAGCTTTAAGCATAAAACTGATAAACAATACATAAATAAAATCAGAAACAAAAAGTGGCATCCTTGAAATATCCTGGGTTGGCTTGCAACTGTTGAAGTAGACTCTGGTTTCATTTTAATCCCAATGCACTTTCGATAATCAGCTACCAAAAGAAACAAAAAATTCAAACAAAAAAGAAAAAGAAAAGAAAGCAGAACTTTTTTAAAGTAATTTGCCAAAGCAACTTTAATGCCATGATATATGGATAAAAACCAATCAGCTTTGCTTGGGTCATATACAGACTTGTCAATGGGTGGCTTTTTTTTTAATTGTTTTCTTGTCGTCTTTGATCATCCGTTAATTAAAATCGAGTTAATTACGTACTGTCAATTTGTAAAAGGTAAAATTCTCCCATTATATGGTTTTATCATTCACACCGTCTCCAAAAAGTAAATACAAATTATTTGAACCAAACTGTACTGACAAAGGAGGGAAGAGAGAAAAATAGTCAGGATCATTTATTGTGGCATTTAACTGAGAATGATACTTTTGGTTTTTCAGCTTTCACCCTCTTATTTGTTTTTTTTTGAAAAAAACTTTTACAGATACTGGGCCATTAAAGATCTTTTAGTGGCCCCTGCTTTTGAGGAGGGAATCATGGCATATACAGTATCAAAGTTAGGAGATCTTATAATTGCCATGCAACAACTTTTCAAATATCCCTACTATTTGATGGTGAATATACAAACAATAATAGATACTCAAAGAGAAGACATTGATTAAAGCCACTCACTCATAATACATCAACAATTATTGTGATCAATAATGCAAGAAGCTAGCATGGATATATGTTGTGGGGATTTTAGCATTAAAAGTTTGACGTTAATTTCCGTCACAATCAGTGTCACTTCACTTCCCGTTTGTTTAAATGAGGAAGACTTAGGGGCATTGGACTAGATAATTCTAAGTTAAAGTGCATGTGAGAAAGAAGAATCCACTGTAGATCTCGCTATTACTGGAATAACACATTCATTCCTAGAACATTATAAAACGAGCTTTTTGTTACATAATTATTCTCCAAGAACAAAATTAGTAAATTAGTTACTAGTTTCTGAGAAGCATGCATGCCACAAGCCAGAAGCATATTATATAAGCCAAAAATCAATGGGAAAGTCCATCATTGGCAGTGCAGCATAATTAGGGCATGATCTTCAGCACTTTATCTAACCAAAAACTTGTCATCTCTCACAAAATGAAACCCTACTAGTTAAACCTAGCCACTAGCTGGCTAGTAACTCAACACTAATAACTCCCTGTTTTTATTGATCAACAATTTCCTTCCTCTAGGTGCAATCTCTTCTTGCTCTGAAGGGGTACACCAAACAGCTTGATAGTCTCTCTTTGCTCCTTCATTCGACTCGAGTTGTTTCCCGAGTCACCTTGTTCACCCTGGTCTTGATCATCCAGTTCAACGAGCTTAGGAGGAGCTACAGCCATGGCATTATTGTAATTAACGGGGCGGCTTAGGTCATTTCCGGGCACTGGTTTAACATGATTTTGAATGAAATAGATGATGTCATTGTAGAGGGTTTTCATGTGATTAAGCTCAGATAAGAGCATGAAATTCCTCTTCCTAAGCCTTTGGTTGTCTTCTGTAAGTGCGGTGAGGATGTCACTCGGGGAGCCACCAGCAGGCTTAGGGGAAGGTAAGGGGAGTGATCAATGTTATTAATCCAAGGGCCATTTTCATCAGGTGTTGACTGGAGATATTGGGGTGGGATGAGTACTTGGTCTTGGTAGTGAATTTGGTGGTGGTGTTGAGGGGTTTTCCTCCTGTGGATTTCACATAACAAGTGCTTCTCCCCTTTCCTGAAGTACTCATTAGCAAACTCCCACCTATCTGCAACCACCTTCTTGAAACCCTAAAGACAGCACATCGATTAAAGATTAGAGGATAAACATTTCATTCACTATGTCAACAAAAACCGATCTGGTACCACAGAAAAATGGTTTGACATGATCAAGCTGTATGTAACCTTAAGCTTCTAAGCAGAGAGACTGTTTTCAAAAAAAAAAAAAAAAGTGTCGAAGAGTTGAATTTCACTTATTATGAGAAAGGTAATCGGAACACTTTTTTTTTTTTTTTGAGGGGTTGGCAAGTTTAATTTGATAAGTTATTAGAAATAAGCTAAATAAACAAATCACAGAATGTTATGGAACATGAGGAGGATAAAACAAACAATGCACAAGGATAAGAACAGGCCAAGAGCAAGCAAGCAAGAGAATCTAGAGATCCTAATGCCTCACAAGTCACATGGTACTTGGAATTGAATGAATAAAAAAACAAATAAAGAAATGAAGAAATTAGAAGCACAAATCTATATGTACAACAGACATTTCCTACCAAATGCCTAGAGAACCCAAAAGTCTGAAAGGTCCCCCTCCCCCTCCCCCTCCATCGATCTAACCAAAATCATCAAACAATTATTCCCTTGGGAAACAAAAATCAAAGCCCAAGACCACGTACAGCTTGTGAACATATGAACCCCTCTTCAAACTTTTATAAACATTTTCAAACTATGATTACACTTAGACATCATAAGCTTTACTTTGAACCGTTTCATGGCATATTCTAATCTCAAAAATGAAGTCATGATTCCAACACTCAAATCTACTATCATGCACGACATGTATACATGTACGCCTACACATACACAGTACATATATCCAAATTGGAGTTGAATCTAATACGAATATCTGGAAACGACTGGGAGCCCAAAAACTTTTTCTCAGTTTAAATTATAATATATATGATGAAAAAGATATCTGATCTGAAACACCAATCGTTTGAGCTCCTTGTATCTTTCTCTTATATGAAGGTCCCTTGAAATATAACAAAACCAACTCTTTGTTCAACATAGTTTGTATATTTCAGACACTACTAACTTTTACCAGAAATACGGTAACATGGTTTATAACCCTTTTTGCTTATTTCCAATTCATCCAAGAAAAATTCAATCATATCATATTTTAAAGAATGAGAATGTTCATATCCCGAAAGTGAAAGAGTAGTCAATACTTGGCTTCTTTTTTCAGTTTTGGATTGTGGTTGACAAAGAAAACGTGATGCTAAACCGCTTCTACTTCAAATAAGGAGGCTATCAATGTCTTCCAAATCTAGTATACAACGGCAATAGTCTATCTACAACTCTATCGAAAAGGTTGCATACATGTGATCACACCCTCCTCAGCTCTCTACATTACTCGATGCCCAACACTCCAAGTTTGACATGGTTTAGTTTGGTGATCATATTTCGACACACTCAAAATCAAACCAGCTACCTCATAATGAGAGATATTTGTGGTGTGAATGCATGTGCATGAGCATATTTGTAAGGGTAGAAGAAAGTGTATACATACATAGGTGTTGAGCTGTCTGACAAAGCTGGAGAAGTTGTTGTGCTTGAAGTAGTTAGGGAGGAGATCCCTAGCAAACTCAGGAGGCCGCCAAACCACAAAGGTGGTCTCATCTTCACCCCAAGACACAATGTGATCAGTGCGAGGGTCATCCACTAGCTGATATGTCTTTGTTAAGAAGGGGGCCGGGACTGACTTTTGGGACTCGGACACCGAGAACACCATTTCTTGGTGTTGCTGCTCTTGGCTAGTACTACTATGCTGATGAATGCTGTGATGATGGTGGTGGTGGTGGTGATGATGAAGATGATCACTCCTTTCCACAAGAAATGCCATTTTAGTTAGTTTTCTACAACAACTCCTTAACAATATAAGGCAAGATTTAGGGCATGTACTATATAAGATGATGATGATAATGATGATGAGGATGACTACAATGGAAGTGAAAATGAGAGAAGATATGCTCTCCAGCTGCTTTACTTGTAGCTAAGCTACTTCGCAACAGGAGTGCCACTGGTTAGTGCTATTTACATAACCTATTGGTGCTCTCTCTCTCGCTCTCTCTCTCTCTCTCTCTCATCATAATTTTCTAACTTTAAGAAGCAGAAACATATGACCAAATCACTAAAATAAAAGCTGTGATTCTCTGTCTTTCTCTCACCCCCCTCTCCCTTTTTCTAACTTAAAGAAGCATATGACCGTGTCAGAAAAGTCTAGAGTATTTTTAATTTGGCTATAATGAGATCCAATCAAAGTTATTAAGCTATTGATTGTTCCCCCTTGGAAGCTGTAGTGATGTGTTGGATTATTTTGCTTTTTAGTAACTAATCTGAAAGTTACGGTCCCTTTTTACCCTAAACTCTTGTGTGGCAGTCAGTGTAACCATTAGGTTATGTAAATTTTTCAACAATGACAGACGTAATAAGGTTTTTAAAAGATCTTTAAGTAGATGTTACTGTTATAAGATAAGTCTAGATATAAGCTTCTTAAAAGCTAGTAAACATAAGTATATTTTTGATGTAACAAAGATTTAATAAATTTAAATCATGCCGCCTTCACTTTAAAGAATGAAACATTTAAACAAAAGACGAGTACTTGTCAATGTCCCAAGTAAAAACACATGTTCACCTCTAATGACATGATAAACATAGTTGTAAGGAGGTTGTTATACTCTCCAAAAATCCTCCCTCGCCCACCTCAGCATCACCCCCTCCCCAAAAAAAATAAAGCAAAAAACAAAGGCAAAAGGAGGAGAAACAGAAGGAGAGCGTTCTAGTTGTTCTACAAAGAAAAACATGCTTCCCCATGCCATTCTTTCAAACTAGTATTGAAAATATAAGAACCAGAACTAAATACGATGAGAACCAGATAGCTGAGGCCAAAACAACATGGCGCTACTGACTTAGTGACTTGCACTTTAAGAGGAGCAATCATGCTTAAAAGCTGGACCAACTTCATTTTTGTCATTGGAGTAGATTTTACATGTGAAGTCTCTTTCCTTTTTTTTCTTAATGAATTAAAACTTAACATTGTGCTTGTGCACAAAAGCAATAAAGACAGACTAACAGTGCTAAACACTTCCAAATGACAAAAAGAAGTACCAAATGACACAAATATTAGGTTTTCCATCCCATTTACCAATCTCTTCCCTATTTTCTCCTTATGTCTTCCGTAATACTAGACTAGAACTAGTACTGCTTCTAAAACAACAAAAATAGCAAAAAGCATAATGAACCTGCTAGGCCATGGATCACTTTATCTACTTAATTAATACTTGCATAACTCAAATTTTCATATCTTGGTATAACCATCAACACAGGAATTGCAGTGTATTAAATATTCTACTAAAAATCTTTGTCATTCTTGTTCAAAAAGGAAGCAAAGTAACAGAGCAAAATACATCAGAAGAGAGAGACACATACAAAGTCACGCTGAGTGATAGTATTTTATAACTTGCCGATTTTATAAAGCGAGTTCTGAGGAACATTCCTATCTCCTAGTCTACACCAAGCTAGCATATATACAGGTTTTTAATTCATTGTTTTTTCATATTCCAAGGTGCACCCGTGACTTAACAAAGAGAGAAAGAGAAAGGATGGATTAGAACGTGTTCTCTCTCTCTCTCTCTCTCATACCTTTACCTAGAAAATTCACTTTTCAAGTTTCCCTCTTTCGGCCACAAGCCCAGTGGGGCGTGGGACTCCCAAACACTAACAGCTGCTTCCCTATTTACATCTACATGGGGAGTAAAAGTTTCCAAGTAAGACATGACCCTGTCTAGATTCTCCTCAGGTGGGCCCGGCATATAATTATTTGAAGAGAAAAATCCCAATCTTCTCTTAATTCCCACCGGACTTATTTAGCTAAGGGACATAGGCTTTAGTGACGCCCATGTTCTTATTTCCAAGGGCAGGGCAGGGCAGGACAAGGATTAAGAGAAATGATCCTTCTAGCTAAACCCAGTAGTGGTAAGATAGGGTTGAGTGTTTCTTTGGGAGAGGAATGAGAAGGAACTCACAAAATAATGATTACTACATGAGATTGAACCCTCTCACAAATTTTCTTAATTACCACCACCACTAAAGCATTCCTTGATTCTCGTATCATGTTAGTCGTCTAGCAATGTTTTAAGTTTGGACTCGGGGTAGCCTTCCCCTTTGTATCAAGGCTAATGCAAGCATCATATTACTAAGATTGGATTCAAGGCATGTATTCTATTTATTTTCCATGTTATGGATTCTCACAAGAATCAAAATAACCCATTAATGCAATCAATACAATAGTAATTCATAACTTTGGTTTCATGAAGAATAAAAGGAAATCAACATTTGACTTAATATAACATCAGAATTCTGGACTAAAAAGCTAACTCTGGTAATACTAGCTCGAGCATATGATTTTAGTTTACCTTTTTACAAATTTTTGTTTCTCACACTCAAAATACAAAAACATTGAATTTGATTGGTATGGTCATACCATCCATCCTTTCATCAAATGTTGTATACACAAAGGTCCAAAAACTTTACCTCAATAAGACTAATTATAAGTCCACAACCACATGAAGCTAACTAGGTTAACCTTTTTTTGTTTTTACGATGTGGCCCCTTGGATCACAACAATGTTCACTAGTTCATGGCCTAGATATAATTTTGGTTCTTTCACAACGTTCTATCTTAACTAATTTGCCACGAAGTTCAGATTTTACTAAAGATATCTAGTGAAACTTGAACTTGGAGAAATTTTAGATCAAATTTGCTACAAAGTTAAGATTCTACTAAAGATATCTAGTGAAACTTGAATTTGGAGAAAATTTAGATCAACAGTATACAAGATCCTTTTTTCTTGGGGGGAGGGTTGGTAGGGTGATCCAATAAAGGCTCATATCTCATCGAAAAATCTTAGTGGGACAGGCATGAAAAAGGAGGGGATAAGAGAGTTAAGAAAAACTTCAATATACCTCTTAAAGAATTTGAATCTCGAGCTTCTTATTAGAGGACAACATTAATCTCACTAAACCTCTCCTTTGTTGGTTATACACGAGACAATATATTATAATAGAGGTAATAATTATTTAGACTTTGTGTTTAAGGACAAGGAGTGGTCTTGCAGAGATCCTATACTTCAACCCATATCCCGGCCACTCCATCCCACCTCCCTGACAAAAAAGGAAAACTACAGCACATTGCCCCTCCAAGTAGGATGTAGAAAGACTTACTCAATAAGTCTGAAGACTAGGATGATACTGTATCTCAGCAATATCTAATAGTCAATATATTCTATATAGTTACCCTAAGCTACCAGCTTGCCTTTCCCTCTATTCCTTTACCAAGCAAAATTCAAAATTAAGAAATAACCAAAAAAAACACAGTAAAGAATTGATGAAATAAATCATATCCTACCAACATGACACCATCATATATCCGTTGAATGCATTCCTTAACCCAAGATCTTAGCTCTTAAGTGCTTATTAGAAAGCAAGCAAAAGAAGACAAATCACCTCTCATTATGTTTATTAAGTCCAATTCCAGACATTTCAAAACAAAGTATTCCAATGGTTCAAGTATTACACTTTTGTCTTGAGGTACAAACTCCTGAGCTTAGGAAACTGAGGCAAGTGATGTACTACTATCTCCCTATAATTAGGGGTTTTGAAGATGCAATGAAATCAACTTAAATTTGTTCAAAAAAAAAAAAATTCCTGAGCTCCCTCTAGGTCACTTAAATCTGAATGTAATGTTCACCAATTACAACAAATGGAGGGAAGCATAATCTCATATTCAAGAAATAAGCTAAAGTTTGAATGAGAACACTAGTTCTCTCTATAATAATATATTGAATGTCAAATTTTCTATAACATAAATTGTTATTGATCCCACAATATTGATTGAAGGGGTTTTCCCCTAGTATTTGACATAGTTCTCTCTTATATTTAAAGTCCAATAAAAACAATCTCATTGCGACTCATTTTAGAGGTACTTCCAAAGTGGGACAATCTCAGGTAGAACTCCTAGGTGGTCTCGTGCTCCTTTTCTAGCATCAAATTTTGGGGTTGTCTAAGTAGATGCATGTTAAATTCACATTCTAGCTACATAAATACCACATTATCAATTTCCAAATAAGTTAGGGAAACATCATATTTCATAAGGTATGCCATAACTTTCCATTCAAATTATAATTTACCGTTGAGATCTTTTTGCGTATTATTATTACACATGTTGAGCTTGAAAAAATAAGGAAGATTCTATTCTGGATTTGACTGATTCTTTGTAGGCTCAGAGAATGCAGTGATAAATTATGCATTACATCACATGATCAATCTCTCTCCATGTGACTAACTGCGCTACTTCCATATACCACAGACAAAGACACACTCTAGACTACAGAGGTGGGGCAGAGAGACACAGGGGGAGAGAGAAAGAGAGAGAGGGGGAGAGAGGGGTTACCCCCAAAAATGTGCATGGATTTGGACAAGAACATGGGCCTGACTTCAGAGAGTTTTTTCCTCTTCTGTTTGTTGCTTTACGTGCATAGTATTTCCTCCACAGCATTATTGCAAGGTGGTACTGTCACAACTATTTAAACCTGGATGC
Source organism: Talinum fruticosum (assembly GCA_021018815.1). NCBI lineage: Eukaryota > Viridiplantae > Streptophyta > Magnoliopsida > Caryophyllales > Talinaceae > Talinum > Talinum fruticosum. Next base: position 2,833,248 of record JAITYX010000002.1, on the reverse strand, counting down.
GCAACAGGAAGCAGAAATGAATAAATCAAGCATTATATAAGTCAATAGAGAAAAATAAGGGTAGCTATATAACTTGCTAAGTACTTGCAGTCTTGCATATGCAAAGAGCCAATCGGCCGCTTATGTTGTATGTCATCCACGGTTCAACTTCAAAGTATAAAAAAATCAGTCCAAGAAATTTTAAAACTGAAGAGGGGTACATAGTTTTGTATTTCGATTATTAGTTTTGTATTTGGATTATTAACATGAACAAAATCACAAGAAATCCTGGAGCCATGTTTACTGGGTGCATTTTAACCCATGGCAACCAGTAATTACAATTTTTAGCTCTGCATATTAAGATGCCTTTTTAAAAGTGTAAATCTGATTAAGTTAGTATAACAAAGTAAAAAATTGCCTCCGTACGCTCGAATCAAGAATAAACTTGTGCTAACTTAAGTAGCAAATAATACAGCTCTGCTGTGTGTTTTACCAACCAAGCAATCCACTAATTACTAAATATGCATGGATTATATGTTCCTAGTGAGATATGACAAGGTCAAAAATGTTGAATAGTTAATCAAAGCTAGTGAATTCGACTAGTGTCCCACATGGATAGATTACTAAAGCTTCTAGCTTTTGAAGGAAATAAATAGGTAGCTCTTAGTTTATGTCCACATGGAGAGAATATAATATTCTCACAGCTCTTTATTAATTGAAGAGTAATGTGAGCTTATAAATACATAAGCCATAGAGTGGGGTAATATGTGCTTGCATTAAGGTTCAATGCGGAGCATTGAACCGCACACTGCGCGCGGCGTGGGCTGTAGGGCGCTAGAAGCGCACTTGGCACTTGGCACAGGAGCGAGATAACACAATTTCCTATTTATTTTAATTTTATATCCAAATACGATTGGGACGAGTTAGGATAGAGTTTAACTGTTTTTACCGAGTTAAATTCTATCCTACATAACTCGCTAACTCGCTCTATCCAATCTAAGCCTAGGGGATTGATTATAAATTAGAATCAATCCAGGAGTTTTGTTGTATCCCTGGAGACACGATTTGCATAAGGGCGCGAATCTTGTCTTAAAGAAAGTGATCCTATTCACGCCTCAAAACTATAATCAATCTCATATTTTCCTAACAAAAAATGTACACAGCATACAGCCTTATGTATAACCGTTCAAGCACACACAACGTTTATCCTACAGGCTATAGATACGCAAAGGCAAATCTAATTAATTATGGAGAAGGGACACAAGTTTGTCAAATTATGCTTATTCCAGACTCACACCAAGGTGTAGTTTGACTAGTGAATACTTAACTAGTTTCTTCAAAAAAAAAAATCAGCAATGCATATGCAGTCATAGCAATTGCATTAAAGTTTTCAGGGATGGCTATCTGCTCTTCTAGTTAGCTAGACCCACCTTAGGTTAGACCAACAAATCAGAGTTTGGATATTAGAAGAACATCCCTAATCTTTATTATAAGTCCTGGAGAGAGAATTTGGGAGATGTAATCCATCCTCCCCTTTTCCCTTTCTTAGCAATCGATACCCAAAAAAAAAATCATAATAATGAACAATTACGAAGTGACAAAATGAGAATTCATTTGCATAATAAGGAACCCCACTTAGGAAGGCTTCAAATCTGAAGTCTCATGTAGTTGTATACAGACTAACCAGAGATATCATGAAATCTCACATGCAAAGGATCTGTTACCTCACTTTTAAAAATGTAACAAGTCATAATCAATGTCCATATCATACTCTTCAAGTCTAGAGTAATGGGACAACAGATTGAATTTAAAATAGGAAAAGAGTCTTCCTACCAAGTGTGGATTAGTGAGGCCCACTAAATTTAGCTGTTAGTATATTCAAAGATATCTTTAGTCTTTTTCCCCTCTCCCTTCTGAAAGTGAGCATAGAGATGCTTGAATTGAGAATATCAAAGAGAAGGTCAGAAAGAAAGAAACAGACTAAATAATATTTTACTCCCCTTCTTTTTCTATACTTGTACACCTTTGCTAAAATATATTAATCTGGAAGCTAGGAAGAAGATAAAAGGGGTGGGAGGGAGGGGGTGGGGGGCTTGGAAAAAGATACTCTGGAGGATGCGAGTTTCAAAGACAAAGCCAAAATATGCTTTAGAGAAGAACATTTCTTCTTTTTTCACTCGTAGGAAAGACAAAGCATATGGGTCAGTCAGTCCTAGCAAGGGGGCATTAGAAAATTCATGGATTGTTGTGTACCCCGAAAGGAGATGGAAAGAGCAATTTCATATGATTCTACCCTCTTCTCCTCCCCCCCACCTCCCCACTTCTAGAGATCTGTGGATAAGCAGTGGCAGCCTTCAGTTTTTGTTTTCGTATGCATGTAGTTTTATATACAGGCTAGCACGTGCAAGCAATATCCTTCGCATTGGAAAGCATCTAGGGGAAGCTATGTCAATTATAGGGTATGGTGTTTCCCATCTTTTAGCTACGGCGTTAAGAATGTCCCTCTGCATTGCACTTTTTTTGTAGCAAAGGACGACCAGAATTTCTAAAGATAATAATAGGATAAACTTACAGTAAATTATTGTTCTTCAGTACCTTCTCTTCTAAAAAATGGTGTGAAGACTGCCATCAGATAGAAAATGGTGTCAAAACAGGATATACACAATAAAAGGGGTCATAGAAGGGCTGGGAGAGGAGCAAAACTAATTGATTTTACTGTATAAACTACATAAGAGTGAGATTCTAGTCCAATGTGACACAGCTACGCCTGGACCGGAGGCTCTAACTTTTTATTTACGGCCACTAAAGAATCAAGAAAACAAGCAGTAAAGCTCTTTTGAAATATATGAATAGGAACACATTCTAATGTTTGTAGGTATCATAACCAATGTGAACACATCCAACCGATAACCAACAACGAAAGCAAGATCTGTGGGTGATTACCATGGTTTCACAGGAATATATGTGTACTATAATAAGAAGGAAACCCTCACTGCTTCTGCTTTATAATTATAGCCTAACAACCTTCAACATGCCATATCCATCTCTCATTATTCACCACTCTAACAACCAACAGTGGTGATTGGAAGTCCCGTGAACTGTCAACTGTGTAACATCCAGTGAACCTGTGTTGGCTAGTTATTCAACAGATATTCACAAAATATACACATGGCTGAACTTGACAGAGACTTGAGTGCTTGTAAGACTGCACTTCCAAATGCCTGGGAGAGCTAAGTCTCCCCTTAATCAAGTTAGGTAGCCCAAATATTAGATAGAACTAGGACAACTTTTTCTTAGGATCAAATGAATGCACAGAATAACATTACTCTTGGTCTCAAATCATTTCACCTAAATGCCAACCACCACGGGCCAACCCACTTAGGCAGCGTTCATGTCCTAAGTCAGTTATCTTTCATTATTACATCCAGCACGGCTCCAACAGCTAAAAAGAGGGGAACAATTACGTGAACTATCATTTGTTATATAAAGACCAACTGCTTCGTGCTATTTTCCACCTGCTCTAGCACAGCATTATCTTAAAGGACACTTGTACTCAGGCAGGCTGCTCCAAAGACATAAAGATGGTTTCAGTGCACGCCTGGACCTCTAATTTAGTGTGCATTTCCATGCAATTGAGGCACAGCCAAGCGTTCAGTCTAAATGAAAAATAGAACTGACCCAAAATGGAGCTAGGAATAGCTGTCTAGGCACCGTATTAGATACTCTATATGGACAAATGGCTTCCACAACTGGTGCATTTTAAGTTTTACAATTAAGCAGTCTGATCCACCAGTTCTGACCTGTTGCTAAGCCAAAGTCCACCAATCTTCTTCAGTAAACACCAAAATCCATCCTCTATCCTTAAACAACCAAAGGAAAGTCATCAGCCATGTATCGTAAACAGTCCAGTTACTAACAAAAGATTGCTTTAGGTGGACCATTATTGTTGTAGGTAGCCCACTTTCTCATATGGGCCAAAAGAAGTGTACTAGTGGTGCCCCAGTAGAAAAAAATACTGAAATTTTCAAGAACTAATTTGCAGTTCCTCAAAACATGTAATTCGTTGCAGCATTCCGAGAATTAAACTTGGGACTGCGACCGCTAGCACCCAAACCGAGAATCATACATCCATACCACTAGAGCAAATGCCCAAACGTTCGATTGGTTCAAGAATGTTTGAGCCTGATACTGACACCTTTCATACATCAAATGGCAATCCACATTCCACATTATGCCGAATCCCGTGCAATGAAGTTCAGAATATGAACTATCATGTAAGGTTCGATTGATCTATTGATGATATCAGAACTTTTCTTTTTTTCTTATTTTTTTGGCTGATTATATCAGAGCTTGTCTTTTGGTTGGCAAAAACTACATTCCATCCTCTCAAAACCACTCCGTATGTAAGAAGCCAAAATATCCTTTCATTTTGAGCTCTAGCCAAGAACTTGGTTATTTTTATTCCTACTTCCTGGCCTCTTTTGTTCTAGTTCATAACAAAACTTGAGAGTGACTTTTGCAACTAGGAGATGGAGAATCAAAGAGGAGAGAAAAGGTCACAATGACGTAAAAGTATTTATATAATCCTTCGTTTAGAAAGTTCTTGTATTTTGATATCTTTGGTAGTTTTGTACCTGTTGTATAGCATGTGTTTGGAGTAAAAAAGAGTTATTATGAATATTCTGGCATGATTTAATTTCTTTATTATCTAGGATTACTTCATGAAGTATTTTAACTTGTTTTCTAAGTCTTGTAGGATTATATAGATTCATCGTGCAAGAAAACCCAAAGCCATGTCATGATATTGATTACTGAGACTACCTGACAATTTCTCCTTCTGATTCCCTGCTCACCAATCAAATTTCCCTTCAAACCCCTTTCTCATTTCTCTCTCTTGAATGTTTGTTCTCCCTTCTTAGACTCAGTGAGCTCACGGGCCTAAATACATTAGGCTCCACCTCAGGTTAGATAACCAAACAAGCCAGGCTAGGCAGCCAAAGGCGAGTTGGCTCACAAAGGCTTGCAAGTCGTGACCTGGCTTGGCTCAACTACAACCCTAGTCCAATCCATCCCCGACCAAGTTGGTATCAAATCCCTACTTTGTACTGCATCGCTGTTGACAGTCAGTGATCTGTATCATTACGTCAGCTACAAGAACAAACATACAAGGTAAAAACTAAAAAAAAAAAAAAACAAAAACAAAAACGAAAAGATGCACAGTATGCAAATGCAACCATGCAAATAGAGTATCTGATTGTGACTTAGTACAAGGCAAGAAAAAGTTCATAGCAAGTACCGAAACAGGAGAGCGTTAACCTAAGACAGAACATCACTTCTCAAAACAGAGTTCAACTAATTGAACTGCATGATTATATAGCAGGTTAAATAATCATGATTTAATTATCTATACCAGCTTCTTATACCAGAATATAGCTTCATGGAACTGCAGGAATGCTACATTGCCTAAAAGATCATGACTAAATCACAGAAAGAATCGAAAGGACAATAACAGCTACCAAGGATAACATAAACTACAAGGGAAAGACATGCAACAATAGCCTTTTCATATACTTGGTGTAATCCCATTAAAGGGTAGACATATCAAAGCCAATGAATAATAATTTGAGGATACAACATAATGGAAATAGAAATATGCAGGACAACTGACTGGGTATAGGTATAGAGATAGACCTGATTGTTCATCCCCCTAGCTTGAAAGCCAACTTCCCGTATCCTCTAAATCATAATTCTTCGTATGCCCAACGTACCTTGGCTGACTTCAGTTCATTAGTAAATCCCCGGACCTTCCTTGTCACCCTAGAAGCAAGGAATTCTTATGTAACTGAGAATAAGAGGGCATACCATACGCCCCCTTCAAAACACACACACACACACACAATCATATCAACTCAATGTTTTCTAGTAACATAAGTGTCACAATTTAAAAGGGAGTAAAAGTTTAGAAAGGAAGAAATAAAGAGCACAATTAAATTATAGGACCTTAAATCTTGGATTACTTTTCTATAGAAAACATCAGAAACCAGAAGAACAAGTTTAACAGTTTTAAAAAATGTATCAAAGATGAAAGAATTTTTGTGGTACATCTTGCAGGGACTGTTTCTAAATTGAAGTACTATTGAGATTTCTAGATAACATAAGATGAGTTAGTATACGTATAAAAATGAGATTACTAGATAACATAAGATGATATTACTTTTCTATAGACAATATCACAACCCTAAAAATCATTCACGTATTACAAGGATGCATTGTGGATGCATTGTAAAAGTTATGTCCATTTTCTGGATAAATAAAGTGACTTTTGGGTAATTTCAATATTGACTTATAGTGGATTAGAGCAAAATGCTTCTCTGAAATATCATCTACTTCATTTCCATTCAAGTCAGCCAATGCTGTTTAACCCAAGGTCCCAGGGACCACCTCTGCAGTGGTAGAGCATATCTAAATCCTTCCCCTCCAACATTCAGCGTAAACCAGACTCCATGGATATGGATTTCGAGTTGGGTTTGGATTCAATAACCAACAGGAAGTACTCAAACAGGTAGAGAGTATGGCCATTGTCTTCATTCAAATTAAACCAGGAGAACAAAACATAGCTTATTATTGGTTATTTTCAGAGCAAATAATACAAGTATTAGGAAATTATCCTAATTTTATCCTAATAAGAAGACAACAGCATGACATGGGTCTTGAACCATGCCTTTTGAGAAACTATAACTCTATCAAACTTGAAATATCATAAAAGTGGTGGAAAATGAGATATAACATCAAGAAAGCACATATGATGATCCCTTTGTCACCAAAAGATAAGCATAACTTCTCACAAGTCACAACTGAACAACTTCTTCTTATTAGATTGGTAATGTTCAGATATGAGATAGGAGTTAACAAAAGCTGCCTACAGAAAATAGACTGGGTTCCAAAACAAGCGTGTTCTGAGCGCTCCTTTGTCATGCACACAGCCAAGAAAACTGTTATGGCAATAGCATCGTATATCCTGAAGGCAAGCAACTCGCCTTGCATGAGTGGGTGCAATTAGTCTATATCCAGCAACTAGTTTTTGACTATCCGTCCAATAGGCTAACAAGAAGGCTTTACCATTTCGCCATAATGCAATAATAAAAAGCTCATACATTAAACAGAGCAATAAAGTAAAACAGATAATGAAGTAGCAGACTTTGAGGTATAAAATAGAAAGGAAAGGGTGGACATTTTTCACCTTCAATAATTTATTCTACTCTTACTTAGATGTGCTCCATTATTCATTAATAACACATTCTCAACTGGCATGCAATTGATATGCTTGCAATCCAAGATAGTTTGTGACAGAAGCCTTGTAAACGGCAACCAGATTTTATCATTCTTTGGTCTCAAGATGGCAGCAGAGACAACATCGAATCCTTTAAAACATCTAATAAACTTGACCTGCTATACGTACAAGTTTACAAGGTATACTTTCCTACAACATAAACACAACAATGGCCACATATGTATCCACAACTAGTTTGAATATTAAGTTTCCAATCTTTATGCACAAATGTTGAAGGCTCAAAGACCTTGGTCCTTAACTCTAGAATACACAAGCAATTTCTTGACTATGAAACCGTGACAAACTTTAATCTATTTTTCTTTTCTTGAGCAACAAAACTAATCATAACAACAACAGAAATCAAAGGACTGAAAGGAACACAATACCATGTTGGGTTTTTAAGCGCGTAAGATTGGAAAATTATTAAGAATGCGATAAAATAAATAAACAGATGTAAGAAGGGAATTTGAGAGAAAAAATTATATTTCCACTATTTCAGGACAATATACAAATAACTCTCCCTATTTACAAATACTATTTATTATTAGACACTTATAAACAGACTCTTCCCACACCCCCTTGGTGTTTTCTTATCTCCCGGCGGTGTGTAGTACACCCACACACGAATGTGTTTCCAAGAAAGTAATTACCAATTGCTTCCTACACTAACCTGCCCACGCCAAAAAAAGCTACCCAAAAAGTCCAACCCTTTTTACTCCTTTTGCAGCACCATTAAATCCTTCATTGACCAATGGAAATGAAGTAAATGCCTTTGGTAACATTTTTCTTCCCGCTAAGCCTAGGCATGCAGCAAATACTACTTCTTTTGATTTTATATCACACCTAACATACCATATCCACTAATGCTTCAAATGGAAAACATATTAGAGAGACATTGGATTTACCATTTAATCGAAAATGGAGCCATACTCTTGAAAAACAATCTTTAAAGGATCATATTTCCTTCTACGATCTCAAATTGTTCTTCACATATAAGCAGAAAAAACCTTGTGGATAACTGATCATTACCTAAATAGGGCAACGAATTAGTTCCACCCAGCAGATTGATCAGTATTATCCATTGAATTTTCATGGGATGAATTTCCAATCGCGTACGCGGGGAAATAAACAATCAAATAAACTATTGATAAATTCAATCAAAAGGAATGATCTCGAAACAAATGATTAAATATGTTGCGGTAAGAGGATTGGGATTTAGCAACTCTACCATCTATTTCGAATGGCGATGACTGTGACAATAGCGTTCTCGCTTGGTTGGCCAGATGGATCCATCGACGAAAGGCGCCATTGCCGGCGACGGTGAGAATTTCAGCCTCTCCCCCCAAAACCCAATATCAGCTTTGACGTTCGCAGTGGCGCGCAAACGAGCGAGAGATGCAGGGAAATATGATGAGGCATGACTCATGAGCCAACTACACCTTACGAAATTAACCCCAGATTCAAAACCAGACCGCCTATCTCCAACTTGACAATCACACAGACTCACCCGAAATGCTGACTCGACTATTAACATACGTTTAAATTAAAAATAGGAAACCATGATGATAATCAGAAAAAAAAATTAAGGATGGAAATGACAGTAAATAAACAAATCAAAATCAATTGAGTATAATTTTTCAAATATAAAAAAATTAAGAGATACTAGAAGAAAAATAAATAAAAAATAAATATACACATCTAATGGTTGGGGTGAGCACGACTGATGGGTACCCTAGAACCGGACCGGAACCGGTCAAACGGGTAAGGTTCCGGAACCGGAACCGGTCAAATGGGTAAGGGTAAGGTTCCTAAAATTTAGTAACCTGTCAAACGGGTAAGGGTAAGGTTCCTAAAATCAAACCTCGGGACCGGAACCTAGAACCTGTTTAGACAGGTTTAGGTTACGAGTACTGGAACCTAAAATCTAGAAGCGTGGGTACCCGAACTCGTTACTAAAATTTTCAGAAATTTTCAGTTTTGAGGCCCATGAAATTTTTAATTTTAAATTTCTAATGTGTGGCCCAACTTATTAGAAACCCTAATCTCCTTCCTCCTCGTCATTTCGCATTGCTCCATTTCGCGTTCCTTCATTTCGCCTCTTTCGCGTTGCTCTGCTCTCTCTTTGTTACTGCTCGTTGAATCGCGTTGTCTCTCTCGACGAATCGAACTTCATTTCGCGTTGCTCTGCTCTGCTCCGCTCTGCTTGCTTCATTTCACGTTGCTTTGTTCTCGCTCCTTCATTTCGCGTTACTCGCTCTCTCTCTCTGCTGCTGCTCGTTGACCTCTTCCCAGTCCTCGTCGGCATTGGCGTCGCCTCCTTCCTTCCTCCCAGTCTCGGTCCCAACTCTCCTTTGCGGCTTCGTCCTCATCGGTGCTCTCATTACGAAATAGGTAATTTCTTAATATCTTGTTGTAAACAGGGTACCTCGGAACCGGAACCCGAGGGTAAGGATAAGGTTCCTAGTTTTGGTATAGGGTACCGAAACCGCTCACCTCTATCTAATGAAATTAGGAAAGGCAAGGAATAAATAATAATAATAAAGTAAAAACCTAATTAGGAAATGTAATGTATTCCTAAACACTGATAATAATTTCTCCATCTTATAGGAATCTGTTTTTATGAAAATTCATCTTGTAGGAATTTCAATTACTGCTGAAAGTTTATGAAACTATAAGACTATCACAGTTAATCGGTTTACTAAACTCTATAAAAGCAAATCAATAAGCATATGGCAAAAATCTTTTCCCACATCCCTTCTCTGCCGAAACCTCAAGATTTATACAACATTAAACCTGATAATTCCAATACACTTTTCAACCATGTTTTGCTCTCTAAAGACTCTAAACTTAACCCCATTCACCCCTTACATAGTCTGTCCCTCTCCCCTTCTGACTTCCTCTACCGAGTTAGTATCGTCGAGCGACTCGAACCCACCAAGCCAACCTCACTGGAAGAAACCCCATTCAAGTTCATCGATGAACTCGAGTACTTGAAAGAACTGGCCATGGTGCTCGAGGGAGTGGATGAATTCGCAATTGATTTGGAGCACAATCAGTGTCGTTCCTTTCAAGGCATGACGTGTCTAATGCAGATTTCTACGAGGACTGCGGATTTTGTGGTTGATACCCTCACGCTTCGTGCTTTCATTGGACCTTACTTGAGGCAGGCCTTCATGGACCCTACTAAGAAGAGGAAGGTCTTGCATGGGGCAGGTTGTGATGTATTATGGCTCCAACGTGATTTTGACATCTACGTGTGTAACCTATTTGACACCATGCAAGCATCGAAGGTGCTAGCCTTAGATCGCAACAGTTTGGCGTATCTTTTGAAGTTCTATTGTGACGTCACCGCTAACAAAGAGTACCAGATTTCCGACGGGAGGATACGTTCGTTGCCTGAGGAGTTGGTGAAGTACGCCAGAGAGGACACTCCCTATCTTCTTTATATTTATGATTTGATGAGAATTTCACTTATTTCGGGGTATCATATGTTTTGCAAAGCGATAAAACCCACCAGCTTTTAAATGTCTACAAAAAGTTGTTTACAACAGGTTCATTAATAAATATAGAAGGAGTGAAAGAAGCGAGATTGGATATCTCGCAATATGCCTCTATAAATGGAGGGACATGATGGCTCGGATAGATGATGAACGTATAGATTTTGTAATGTCCAACAAATTATTAATTGAGATATCAAAAAAGATGTCCGAAATTACTGCAGAACTTCTCCAAATTATTAACGAAGCTAAAGATTGTTCATACACAAAGTATCACCTCCATGAGATTATTGAGAAGAAAGAAACTCTTTTAGCATATCGGAGCAAATATTTCGACCTTGTAGATTAGTTTCTTCATCATCGATGTGAAGCCGATCATGGTCGATATTTGTTGGTTAAGTTTTTATAATTATAATAAGCTTATAATATATGAGATTGTGAAGCAAAATTGACATCTTTTTTTGTTTACCATGAATGGCTTAAATTTATTACTAGTTACACTTGTGATTTATTTTTTCTTTAAACTTCAATACCTTTTTCATATTAAATTTTAACAATATAATCTATATTTTAAGAGTTTTGTTTAAATAAGATATAGATATAGATATTGAATTTTTATATTCACGGAATCTACTATCTCAACAATAATTTCTTTAATTTCTTGTGTTTTAATTTAGTTAAATAATCAACTATGGCTTGCAAAGTAATGTCAACAGTCTGTTCATAATCTTCTCTTTGTATTTAAAAAAATTATGAGGGTCGTATTTTTTATTATGGTCTATATTTATATTTTTAAAAAATTATGAGGGTTGTATTTTGTATTATGGTCCATATAAATGATATTAAAGAGTATAAGGTCTTTACAAAGAGTAAATATAGTCAAGTAAATATAGAAAAAAATGCAAAAGAGTGGCACTCATGAAAAGAATATTAGCATGGTTAAAATTTTTTAATTATATTATATTATAAAATAGTAAAATTTTAATTAAGTGATCTCATGCGATGAAACATATATAGGGATCACCTATTGAATATGCTTATTAGTTTTTTTTTTTTTTTTTGAAGCCTAATCCCTTGTGGTTGTTAGTGGCACGCCATAGTAGTATAGAGCTCTTACCCTTTGAATAGGGTTTGTTTGGCCTCCCAGTAGGCGCTTAGCACTCCCTTTTGCTGAGTATCATATATCCCTGGCACTTGAATCTCCGAAGCCACACATTTGGTTATGCAGTACCCAAGTTTTCTCTAGGGTTTTGTAATGGATTCGAATCTGGAACGTGGAATTGAGTATATTGAAACTGACGGCAGATGAAGAAGAAATATTGGATTTCGAGGAACCCCCAGCAACAGACATTGACCAACAGATATCTCTTTGTTTAATCAGCAAACTCTGGACGAGTAATCACTTTAACGTAGAGGCGCTTAAAACTACTCTTAAAAACATATGGAAGCCCTCAAAGGGAGTCATAGTGAAAGAATTGGATAAAAATATGTTTGCCTTTCAATTCTTCACTCAGGCTGATAAGGAGATGGCTCTCAACGAGGGTCCATGGACATTTGATGGGTATCTCTTATTGCTACGACAGATTAATGGCGACGAAGCCCCGTCAGAGATGACTTTTTCTACGGCAAGATTCTGGATCAAAGTTTGTGATTTGCCAATGAAAAGGAAGACTTATGCCTTTGCGGAATTTTTGGGAACAAAACTGGGGAGCTTGGTGGAGGTTGATGAGGAGGATGTGTTGGCCCCTCCAAATATCTCAAAGTCAAGGTGGATATCAATATCACGAAGCCTTTACGGGGAGGATTAAAAATGATGATTGACGGGAGACAAAAATGGATTGCTTTGCAGTACGTTAGGCTCCCAGACTATTGTTATGGGTCTGGCCTTATTGGCCATGTCTACAAGAGTTGCGCATCCTATGAAGACTACATCTTGGAAGAGGAGTTGCAATATGGCCCTACACTTAGGGCATCGCCATTAAGACCAAAACGTAGAGGAGGGGAAGAAGAGTGGAAAGAGGAGAAAAAAAAGCTTCTTGAATTGAGGGGTGGAGGAAGTGCAACTCGGGTCAAAACAAACTTGCAACTGGAGAATATGATTGTCGATGGGAAGGAGGGAGAAACACCAGAGAGGAAAATTTCAGATATTAAAGGAGGAAGACAAGGTGAGCGCAAGGTGAGATTGGTAGATGAGAAAGCATCTGCAGAAACTGAACAAGCAGAGGTTGGTTCACTCCAACCCCGCCAGTCATCATGAAAATCCTATGTTGGAACTGCAGGGGATGTGGCAATCCCCTAGCAGTTCAAGCGCTCCAATTTTGGAGCAAAAAGCATGACCCTGACATTATCTTTCTGTCGGAGACAATGTCAGACGCTCGGAAAATAAAGAGATTGGGTTGGAAATTTGGTCAGAAGAATGCTTACGGTGTCAGTAGTAGATGTCGCTCAGGAGGTTTGGTCCTCTATTGGAAGGAGGAAGTTGACTTTAATCTGATCTCGAGCTTTGAAAACTTTATCATAGGAGATGTCATAGGAGGGAATATAGCTATGCGTTTCTTGGGAATGTATGGCTGGCCAGAAGCACAAAATAAGTGGCGTACATGGGACTTACTCAGAAGTAGGGCTGGCGACATGAACATCCCAATTGTAGTAGGGGGTGATTTCAATGAAATATTGTCGATGGAAGAGAAGAGTGGGGGGTTGAACGAGATCAGCACCTTCTGGACAATTTTCATAATGCACTAGCTGATTGTAATCTTCGAGACTTGGGCTTTGAAGGCCAATGGTACACATGGCAAAGAGGAAAAGACGAGATGAGGTGTATGAGAGAGAGGCTGAACCGCTTTATAGCGAATGACTTGTGGAGGATGAAGTACCCCCAGACCAACGTCCCCAATATGGTTTGGTACAAATCTGATCACTGCCCTATTTTTCTCAATACAGAACATAGAATCAGACAGTGGCACAAAAGAAAGAATTTTAAATTTGAAAAACTATGGGTGGAGTATGAAGATTGTAAGGGTGAGATCAAAGAAGCTTGGAATCACACATCTAGAGGGCCAATGAATAAAATAAAGGAGTGTGCTACTGAATTACATGCTTGGAGTGAGAAGACAATTGGGGACATTGGCAAAAGAATTTCTGTAATAGAAAAGGAGCTTCATCATGTGCAAAGACAATCGGTTTCCCAACAAAATTTAGATCAGAGTGCTTTTTTGGAGTCAAAGCTTGCTGACTTACATAAACAACATGAGCAGTACTGGTTTCTACGCTCCAGAACCTTGGACTTACAGGAGGGGGATCGGAATACGCCCTATTTTCATCACAAGGCCTCTCAACGTAAGAAGAGGAATGTTATCAACCATATGAAGGGGAATGACGGAGCTTGGGTTAGTGACAAGAAGGAAATTATAAAGGTTGTCACAGACTTCTATTCTGACTTATTCTCCTCAACTAACCCAGACAATGGTGATACTTTGAGAGGAGTCACACAGGTGGTATCTGAACAAATGAACACTATGCTCAATCAACCTTACAATGCTGAGGAAATCAAAACAGCGCTTTTCCAGATGTATCCGACTAAAGCTCCCGGTTTGGACGATATGCACGCGCTATTTTTTCAAAACTTTTGGCATATAGTTGGCCCGGATGTCGTTGAGTTTGTGAAGTCGATCACTAATGGTGACATGGTACCGACTGCAATCAATAAGACTTTGATTGTCCTTATCCCAAAAGTCAAGTCACCCTCGAGTATGGCAGAATACCGGCCAATAAACTTATGCAATGTCCTATATAAGATTGCCTCTAAAACCATCGCCAATCGACTTAAGGTTTTGCTCCCTAAACTGATATCTCACAATCAAAGTGGCTTCGTTCCAGGGCGGTTGATTACAGATAATGTTTTGGTGGCCTTGGAACTATTCCATACAATGAAGAGCAAGTCAAAAAGAGCAAAAGGGGAACAATGGCAGTCAAGTTAGATATGAGCAAAGCTTACGATAGGGTTGAATGGAATTTTCTAGAAGTAGTACTCATCAAAATGGGTTTCAATAGGAATTAGGTACGGATTATCATGAATTGCATTACTTCTGTTTCCTATTGCTTCAGTATCAATGGGGCTGTCTGTGGTGACATCACTCACAGCAGAGGGTTGAGACAGGGAGGTCCTATTTCCTGCTATCTTTTTATCCTAGTGGCAGAGGCCCTATTTAGGCTCATTAAATTTGCAGTGAATGATGGCCTAATCCATGGAGTCAGGGTTAGTAGAAGTGGCCCGGAAGTTTCTCACTTATTTTTTGCATATGATAGTTTACTCTTCACAAGGGCTACCCGACAAGAATGCATGCATATAGTTGACCTTTTCAACCAATACGAAGCAGCATCGAGCCAAAAAGTTAATTTTGATAAGTCGGAGGTCTCGTTCAGTAAGGGAGTTGTCACTGCAAGAAAAGAGGAACTAGCAACGTTACTGGGCATGAAATGTGTTGAGAAACATACTAAATACCTGGGCTGGGGACCCCTACTGTGATTGGCTGAAGGAAGAAAGAGATCTTCAGCCCTTTGAAAGACCGAGTATGGAAAAAACTGAAGGGCTGGAAGGAGAAATTTTTATCACAAGCAGGTAAAGAAGTCCTTCTCAAGGCGGTCATTCAGGCAATGCCCACATATCTCATGAGTATCTTCAAAATTCCGGTGAGTGTCACTGATGAGCTACATAAATTGTGTGCCAGATTCTGGTGGGGATAGCCATCGCAAATTGCATTGTAAAGCCTGGGATGAGTTGTGTATACCAAAATGTCTGGGTGGTATGGGTTTTCGTAGGCTTGACATCTTCAACAATGCACTCCTAGCCAAGCAATGCTGGAGAATTTTTCAGGACAACGAATCCCTGCTTAGCCAAGTTCTAAAAGCTAAGTACTTTCCTCATAGTGATTTCTTGTCTTCTTCCCTTGGCTTTTCACCAAGCTTTTCATGGAGGGGATATGGGCAGTAAAAGCGTTGCTTAAAGAGGGGCTAATCTGGCGTGTTGGCAATGGGCATGACATTGATCTTTGGAGTGACGCATGGCTGGCTGATAAGGAGGGGAAATTTGTTACAACAGAACGTCCGAACAACCCACAAGCTACAAGAGTATGTGATCTCATTGACCATGACAAAGCTACTTGGAGGGTAGAGCTAATTGATGTGCTTTTTAATGAGAGAGAAAAGAATATCATTTTATCTATCCCTATCAGTTCGAGGCTTCCTCCTGATTCTCAAGTTTGGTGTTACTCTGATAAAGGTACATTTACTGTCAAATCTGCTTATTTGTTGGGTTTATCTGCGAATTTCGACCATTTTGAGGAATTTTGGCCCATTCTTTGGGAGGCAAAGATTATCCCCAAGGCCAAGCAATTCTGGTGGAAGTGGTGTGCTAACATCTTGCCAACGAAAACAATGCTTCACTATCGCCATATCTCTCCATCTGATGACTGTTCCTGATGTTTGTCACAAGTGGAAGATCCATGGCATGCCATATTTGAGTGTTCAGAAATTAAAGAGCTTTGGGATGGCATTGACCAGAAAGTGTGGAGTATTAAAAATAATGCTCAATCTTCAGGAGAGATGATTAAGCGATGGCATGATGAGCTTGATGAAGATACATTTTTATTGAGCCTTACGCTTTGGTGGCTAGCCTGGTTTTGCCGCAACAACGCCACCTTCAACAATATTACTACACCAGCATGGGTATTTAAACAAAGAGCAAGAAATATGGTGAAGGAAATGAAGGAATTGCCCAGGTCCAGTAGTTTGAACATAGATACTGGGAAAGACACATTGACAGTTACCTGGAATCCACCACCTACGGGTACTGTTAAGCTGAATGTGGATGCCCATGTTTAGAATGATAGTTGGGTGGATCTCGGTGTAGTAGCACGTAATGACAAAGGAGAGGTCTTGATGTCAGCTGTAAAGCGAATCAAGGCCCTGTGGTCGGTCATCGTGATGGAAGCAAAGGCAGCCATCTTTGGGGTTCAATTAGCTAAGCTTTTTCATTACTCAAACATCATACTTGAGTCTGATTGCCTTTCACTCATTCAATGGGTATTAGGCCTTCTTCGTATCTTAGTGAACTCGATTTGATCCTAGCAGATTTAATTTTCTTTGGTTGTAATTTTTCCTCTTGTTCTTATACTTATATTAAGAGAGAGGAATATACCAGTCCGTCGTCTTGCTAAATTAATTCTGATAGATATTGAGCAAATGTGACTATGGTTTGTCTTAGTCCAATTTTCAGTTATGTATTTATGGACACTTTATCAATATAGTACTCTTACCTACTTGTTCAGAAAAAAAAAAAAAGTTAATTATTTATAAATAAATGGACAAAAATGCATGTGATATCTGGTGTTTTCACAATAGGATAGACATAAATTTACCGCTTTCATGGATGATAGTATGTGTCTTATAGTAAGACACCTTTTAAATATCTTATTTTAATTTAAATTAATATATTATATTATTTTAAATAACTAACTTTTTAATAGTTATAATTAATTAATTAGTAATTATAAATTTTTAATATTTGCTAGCTAAGTCAATAAGAACAAAGTAATAAGAACACTAATCTGATTATGAGCGAAAATTTACCAAAAGCGTTTTTTATATATAATTGTGAAAATATTGTATATAAAAGATAACATGCATAAATGTACTATTCAATTAAACTATTTTTTTCAATTTAATATATAATAGTATAACTTTAAAATATATACTATGTTGAAGTCAAAAAAATACGTACAATGTCGAGATAAGAAATTTAAGAGTTATCTTGTATTTGCTCATGATTAATGAGATATAATGTATAGATGTATCTATACCAATAACCCATTCATGGGCAATTAGTATGTGGTCCTTCCAGATGATAGGTGTTTACTTGTACTCTAAGCTCATTTAAGCAATAAAAATTTAGGTCCAGTACTAAAAAATATAACACAGGCCAATGATAATAATTTTTTATAAAAAATTAAAAATAAAGCAATTTCATTCTCTCTCACTCTTTCATTCTCATTCTCTCTCATTGCATTTGCTCGTTTTCTGTCTCTCTCTTCGTCACACCTTCTCTCTCACTCATTTTCAAAGTATTACATGCGATATTGCTCCTTTTTCGACTAGAGACAATTTTATTTTCGACTAGAGATCATAAAATTATAGTCGTTTTCGACTAAAATTACAAGATTACGCTCATTTCCCTTGAATTTTTAATTTTGGTATACATTATTAGTGATACTATTATACACTAATCAGTATATAATTGTGTACTAATAACCTCCGAAAGTACACCACGGTCTGTAATCTCGAGAGTATATTAGAATTTTGAATTTATGGGATATAATATATAATATATAAACATTCACCCTCGATTTCATAATATTTGTCGTTTTTTATTGTGAGGAAATATCAATGAAACGTAAAGTTTATGACAAAATTTGTGTTTAAAGATCAAGTTATCCTAAAATTTTATTAGAAATAAAGAAAATTAATAAAAAATTTTAAAAAAAGAATTAATTATATATCATTTTACATTTAAAACGAACAAAATTAATTAACATGACAAATACTAAAGTCAGAAAAAATATTTTTAGTCACCAACAACCTACCTGAGCTTGACTCATCTGGCAAATGTAGCTGTCATAAGGTTCATAGGCATAAAACATGAATGATGACTATAATTAAATAATCAACCTTGGACAAATATCCCTTTATTTTAGTTACTCAAGTGCCTTTGATTGGGTGGTTGGTTGGCGCCAACTGCCTCTTTTTCCTATATCAATTCTAACCTTAGAATGGCATTGCTTGCTTCCGGAGAAAATTGAGTTTATGATGTGGATTGATGATTCGGAGAGAGGAAGGATTTACCGCTCCGGTTCCGAGGACGTGGCACGATCGATCCGAGTCCGAGTGGCGGCTGCTTGAACTCGCAAAGGCGAAGCCCGGGTGGTGGATCCGAGGAACGCCCTCCGACGCTCAAGTTAGTAATGAACTAAGTTTGAATGGATCGAGGAGATCTTCCTCAATGTGCGTGGGGGATTCCTTGGGAGACGAGAAGATTTCCAAAGATGGAAGTTCTCGGGTTGAGTGTGGATGAACTTTGATGAGCGTTTGATGAGCGTTTGATGAATGTGGATGAGTGTTGAGAGCTTAGGAGCTTGAGAGCTTGGGAGCTTAAGTGATTATCCTCCAAATGGGATTTCTTGTCAAGTGAACATAACATGCCTTGGGATTGGGAAATAGTGAGTATTTATAGGAGATTTTAAAGGGGTAAAATGGTATTTTACCATGGTTTAGGGAAACCCTAGCCCTAATGGGCTTTGGGGCTTTTACCTAGCCCGTCAAGGGTTGGTTTGGGCTGATTCCTCTCTTATCTGACTGATTAGGCCCGGTTGTGCGGTGACGTGGCGGTTGAGCTGGTATGATCCGGAAATACCCGAATCATTTAGCCCCTCACGTTACGCTTGCATGCCTCCTGAGGTAGGTAGGTGGAATGTGGAGCAAACAGACGATTGAGCATCGGCGACGATCCTTTGTCGGCGAGGCGTACTACCGGCTTCTCATTGACGATGCTTGGAAGTTGGGGTTGATAAATGATGGTGAGGAGTATGGTAAGTTGCTTCCAGCCACGATCCGTTTTGAGTGGGACACGCTTGAGGCTTGGGTGGAATGTAACCTAGATCGTATCATTGAGCTTCGATCGGTGAACGTTGCGACGGGAGGAGGAACCGCTCCCGGAGTTGGCTCGTCGTCTAACCCTCCCTTGGAGAGTGGAGAGTCAACGAGATGGCCCTTTTACTCCCTCTTAGAGCCGGAGGGACTTGCCCAAGGCAAAGGGGAGTAGCCTCCTTGCGGAGAAGAAGGGGCACCTTCCGGCGGAGAAGAGGAGGAACCTTTCGGCGGAGAGGAAGAGGAACGATCCGGCGGAGAGGAAGAGGAACCCTCCGAAGGAGAAGTGAGGTGGTAGTCATGGCTCTCCTTACGTCCGAGTAGTGTAAGCGTAGCGTAGTAGTGTAATCGTAGGGTAGTAGCATATAATCTTGAGTTTTAGACGCTTTGCTTCTTTTGTAATGGCGCGTTACTCGTTCTTGTCTCAAGGAATGAATGAATGAATGAAGCGCGCTTTGTTAGCTTTTCTTCACTTTTCTATCCCTCCGTTGACACTTTGTTTGTGGTGAATGATTTTTTACTTAGCCCCTTGGGGCTAAAAGGAGTCTCGCGGGGAGGATGAGTTTTCTTGTGATCCTCCTAAGGGCTCTTTTGTGGAGGATGAGTCCTTCAGTGGTCCTTCTAGGGCTCTTGCGAGGAGGATGAGTCATCTCGTGACCCTTCTAGGGTCCTCAAGGCGTCCTAGCCCCTATGTGCCCAGATTCGAAGAAAGTGAGTTTGCCCACGTAGCGTTGTCATGGGTTTTTACACAACCTTTCGGCTCCCGGAGGCTTAAAAGTGCATGAACGTAAGTATCTTGCGAGGGCATATCCCACGGAAAACGCGACCCCTAACCCGAAGTTAGGAGTGCAAGTGCCCATGCGGACATGGGTCTTTATGCGACATTCCAGCTCCCATAGGCTTAGAAGTGCATGATCGACGAGCGCGACCTCCTAACCTTAAATTAGGAGTGCGAGTGCCCATGCGAACATGGGTCTTTATGCGACCTTCCGGCTCCCGTAGGCTTAGAAGTGCATGATTCTCGAGCGCGACCTCCTAACCTTAAGTTAGGAGTGCGAGTGACCATGTGGACATGGGTCTTTATGCGACCTTCCAGCTCCGTAGGCTTAGAAATGCATGATTCTCGAGCGCGACCTCCTAGCCTTAAGTTAGGAGTGCGAGTGCCCATGTGGACATGGGTCTTTACGCGACCTTCCGGCTCTCGTAGGCTTAGAAGTGCATGATTCTCGAGCGCGACCTCCTAACCTTAAGTTAGGAGTGCGAGTACCCATGCGGACATGGGTCTTTACGCGACCTTCCAGCTCCCGTAGGCTTAGAAGTGCATGATTCTCGAGTGCGACCTCCTAACCTTAAGTTAGGAGTGCGAGTGCCCATGCGGACATGGGTCTTTACGCGACCTTCCAGCTCCCGTAGGCTTAGAAGTGCATGATTCTCACTAGGGAACATCCCATGGAGAGCGCGACCCCCTAACCTTAAGTTAGGAGTGCGAGTGTCCATGTGGACATGAGTCTTTACGCGACCTTCCCGCTCCCGTAGGCTTAGAAGTGCATGATTGTGTGTCCTCTAAGGGGTGTTCCTTTTATAGAGTTAGGAGTGCGATTTTTAGCTCCCGGAGGCTAAGTTATCGCTAAGCGTAACTCCGAATGATGTCCCCTTGTGGAGGTGGAAATGAGACTTGTTAGCTCCCGGAGGCTAAGTCGTCGCTTGACGTCGAGAGACGTTTAGGCTTCGAAATCATATGCTTCGTTGCGGAAGTATTTTGAGAAGTTAACGCAAATTTCAATCTTGAGGGGTTTACGACTCCAACCCAAATACTTACGCTACGACTCCAACCCCAAATACTTACGCTACGACTCTAACTCCAAATACATATGTTACGACTCTAACCCCAAATACTTACGCTACGACTCCAACCCAAATAATTATGCTAACTCTCCACTCCCTCGCACCGACCTCTCACGCACACCCCGCAATGACCCCTCATGCACACCCCTCGCGGTGACCTCTCACTCGCACCCCTCGCAGCGACCCTCACGCACACTCCTCGCGGCGACCCACGAGGTCGACCCGAGGCCGACCCCGTGGCCGACCCCTCCCCTCCCAGCTGCTCCCCGCGCTCGGACGACCACCCCGGCCGACCCCTCCCCGTTGCTCCCCGCGCTCGGACGACCCCTAGCCGACCCCCGAGGCCAACCCCGTGGCCGACCCACGAGGCCGACCCCTCCCCGCTGCTCCCCGCGCTCGGACGACCCCCTAGCCGACCCCGAGGCTGACCCCGTGGCCGACCCCCGAGGCCGACCCCTCCCCGCTGCTCCCCGCGCTCGGACGACCCCCGGCCGACCCCGAGGCCGACCCCTCGAGCCAACCCCTCGAGCCGACCCCTCCCCGCTGCTCCCCGCGTTCGGACGACCCCCGGCCGACCCTCGAGGCCGACCCACGAGTTTTTTTTTTTTTTGAGTTGGCATAATTTTTTGGGAAACATTCCCAACCAATTTTATGCGCCAAAATTTTCGAAGGGGACGGAAAAATACCGACCTCGATTTTAGAGCGAATAAATTGTAGGCTCCTTCAGAGGAAAATATCAACCCAATTCGTAGCGAAATACGATGGCCCTGGCTCCATTAGTCAAAACATATTGGGCGTTTTATGGTCGAGAAAAATCAAACCTCTTTTCGATGAGCTCGTGTTGACTCCACGTTGAGTTTAAATATATCAACTCTTTAGTATGAGCCTTCGTAGGGTGCCTTTGATTGTGCCCAAGTCGCGATTTTACGTTGGAGGTCTTCGTTAGCTTCTCGTTCGCCTCCGAGCTCGATGTCGTCAACGACGTTTAGCGTTGGGTTATAATAACGACCGCGCGCCTTGACGGCCAAAAATCTTCTTCGTCTTCAATTTGAGAACCATCGCTCCCTTATAGTGTTGGAGCCGTTTCTGCGGAACAAAAGTGTTCTTCAAGGGCGTTGACCTTGTGCCTTTTCCAGTGACTTAAGGCTTGAGTGATGTCTCTTAGAGATCCTTGTCTTTTCATCCAATTTGCGAACCATCACGTATGCTCAATGTTTTTTCGTCCAAGGGGCCTTCTTTTGACGAATGTACTCATCCGAAGATCATAGTAAATCTCTTCATGCTTAGCATTTACTTGTCTTATGCTTGAATCTCACTCTGAATGTCTCACTTTTGTGTCAACCTCTATGGGCATATCCATCCCCGAGAAGGAAGCACCGAAGAAGGGGAGATCCCCAAGGATGATGACGTTGACGAGGATGCCAAAGATGGCTCCGAGGATTGGCGCCCTTTCCACGACTCTTCATGAGATATGAGTTATTATTGATGTCCTACGTGCCATATGACTTGATACTCTACTACTTTGGATTTGTTTTGCTTGAACTTTTATCTTTGATCGATCTTTGCTTGATGCTTGTTGGATGCTTACTCCATGCTTACTTGCCTCGTTGCTTCTTTTTATTATTGTCGATTTTTGCTTTCTTTCCGCTTGGGTTACATGATCATAGTGGGGTCTTTTTGAGTTTTACAACTTGGCTGTCCTAGGGGATTGTATTAGCCCCGGTGTTGCCCCCAAAATCGGCACAATGAAAAACATACAACGAAAGAAACTAGCAACGTAGGCTGCCTTAGGGGGTCATATTAGCCCCTACTTTTTCTTCTAATTTTAACAAAGTTAAGAAAATACAATGAAAGAAACCAAGGACTTAGGTGTTCTAGGGATTGTATTAGCCCCTATTCATGCCCCCAAGATTGTCTTAAAGTAAAGTATGAGACGTAAAGATGCAAAAAGCTTGCTCGTGTATTGATAAAAGATCGAAGTCCATACAAAAGAGAGGAATGTGTGCCCCATTGAGCGCTTTCGGAAAAGTTGCATCAATCGCGGGTGATTCCTTTACAAAATCTTTAGGACTCGGCTGGGTGGGTCTTTAAAAAAGGCCCCACTCCGGACAATGAGCTCGCACTATTTACATAAGCACCATTATCTCCTGAGTTCGATGTCTTCGGGAGGCGCAAGCCGGACCTTGACATGATTTTCCGTGGTGGTGAAACACACCATCATCGTCTCGAAGACTTTGGTTGGGGCTCCGCTTTTAGCTTCTTACCCTTAGGATCATTATGAGTCTTCCCCTCCTCTTTCGCTTCTCCATCAAAGGTCGAAGGCTTACTACATAGCATTCACGTGCGGTCTTTTGGTCTCCATAGATCTCACCTACGGATCCATCATCAAGCTCATACTTCATGAGGAGAAGGTATGGAGCGACGACCGCTTTGATCCGGTTGAGGGTGGGATGTCCAATGATGACATTGTAGGCGAGGGGATGTCGATCACTAGGAATTTGACTTCGATATTTCGGCCTCGACCTTCTCTCCAACCCCGACTAGTAGGCGGATCATGCCTATGGGGTGTATCGTCCGCCCTCCAAATCCGACGACAGGATTGATGAGGGAAATGAGATTCCGAGGGGCATACTTCAGCTGTCTTAGGCATTCCATGGTGATGACGTCTACCGAGCTCCCGTGTCGATAAAAACCCTGCGGACTATGGCGTCCGAAATCTTCGATGTGATGACCAAAGGATCCTTATGTGGAGCAGCCATGTTTTTCAAATCTTGTTCTCCGAAGGTCACTATGGGCACCTTCGGAGGTGGAGGCTGGCCGGTGATCGGGACCTATTGAGCGCTCTCGAGGTGAACCTTCCAGGAAGAGAGAGTCGTGCCCCTGCAAATCCCCAGCGATGGTGGCTACAATCTTAATAGCATCGTCATCATCATAGTGCTCATATCTTTGCCTTGAAGAACCTCCTTGTGCTCCATGAGTATCTTTTTTGAGGAAGCGACCAATTTGCCCGTTATCCGCCAACTCCCCAAGCGCCTTCTTTAACGCGCGACACTCTGTAGTGTTGTGTCCGGTTTGTTCATGAAATTCGCAATATTTGTTGGAAACTCGCACTTTCGCAGGAGTTGACATGGGAGGTGGTTTCTTGAGCATAGGGTGCCCTTTGATCTCCATCATAATACTCGGGGGTCGGTGTTGAAGCGATGGTCCACTTCATTTCGAGGATTAAATTTTCCATCTCCTCCTTTCTTTCGACCTCATCTCCTTCCTCCGCGCAAATCTCTGCGGCTCGAATAAAGTCGGCCTCCTTTCGGAGTGCTTCGCCAAGGTGGACACCTTTTGTTCCGAGAGGGAAAATTTGAATCTTTCGCTTCGAGTCCATTAAGGAAGGCAGTGTAGGCAACTCCGTCTTGCAGGTCGGAGATAAGGACGGCCTCTCCATGAAACCTTCGGACATAGTCCTTAAGGGTCTCATTTCTCCCTTGCTTAATCTTGGAGAGGTGGATGCTAGTCTTCTTACGCTTGCAACTCGCGATGAATTGTGTGACGAACTTCTCGCATAACTCTTCAAAGGAAGATATGCTCCCTTGGGGAAGATTGTTGAACCATTTCTGCGCGACTCCATTTAGTGTAGCAGGGAAGAATCGGCGAGTAAGTTGCATTGTCCCCGTCCCGAACGTACGTGTGAGACTTATAGTACGCCAAGTGATCTTCGGGATCGGTTATGCCATTGTATGGATCAATGTTTGGAACCTTTATCTTCTTCATTAGGGGAGCATTCATAATCTTCTTCGAAAATGGAGTGTTGAAAGCATTCTGGTTGGCCTTGAATCGGAGCCGAGAGATAGGGACGGCGCGGGGTTGGTGGCGTGGAACTTCCACCGGGGAAGGACTCTTCTTCCTCTCGGATCGAGGAGGAGTACGCCTGGTCCTCTCCGACTTCTTGGGACCCTTTAGATTTTATTGCTCACGACGCCTTTCTCTTGATCGCTCTCGCTCTCGGGCGGCGGACCGCTCTTGGTCGCGCCTTGGGAATTGCGAGCTCGATGAGAATTGCGGCTACGTGTAGCCGATCGTGCAGGACCGGCGGACCTTATGCTCCCCAGGGGCCTTCGCTCCGTGTTTGGGGCAAGGGCGTCGCCATAATCGTCGAACCAGGCGAACGCTCGCTATGGGTAGCATAAGGGGTCGAGGCCGTGTGCGAAGTTGCAACATTCTCGTTGGCTTTATGGAGAGCTTTCTTTGCCTCAATAATCCCTCGGGCATTGCCTTCTTCGTGACGCCTTGTCGGGAGGGCACTTGGCTGCTCGGGAGCAAGCGCGGTTGGTGCCTCGGTTGGTTGTTTTGGGGCTGCATGGGAAGACATCCCGCCCGAGAAGTAGCCAACAGCTGACCTCCCAGGGGTTGTGCCGTACCCATGAGTCGGGCGTAGTGGAAGGGCATGATTGGCATGCGTCTGTTCCATGGTGGCTCGCACTTGTTCTTGCACTTGGTGTGCGACGGTCGTTTTAAGGGTCTCTATTAGGTTACGGAGAGCCTCTAGGGTGACGTATCCCTCCGGCCGGGTATGGCGGTTGCCGGTAGACCGGCCGAGACGATTCCGCATCCTCGGCTTGAGGAGCGTCGCGGGATTGGCCCCCGTAGGCATTGAACAATGAGGGTGAGGGACCGGTGGGTTGTTTGTGTCGGGAGTCATCTTGGATCGAGATCGAGTGCCACCGGCGAGCATTCTCTACCTTCCTCCCCACAGACGGCGCCAAGCTGTTTCCGGAGAAAACCGAGTTGATGATGTGGATTGATGATTCGGAGAGAGGAAGGATTTACCGCTCCGGTTCCGAGGACGTGGCACGATCGATCCGAGTCCGAGTGGCGACTGCTTGAACTCCGCAAAGGCGAAGCCCGGGTGGTGGATCCCGAGGAACGCCCTCCGACGCTCAAGTTAATAATGAACTAAGTTTGAATGGATCGAGGAGATCTTCCTCAATGTGCATGGGCGGATTCCTTGGGAGACGAGAAGATTTCCAAAGATGAAAGTTCTCGAGGTTGAGTGTGGATGAACTTTGATGAACGTCCGATGAACGTCCGATGAACGTTTGATGAATGTGGGCGAGTGTTGAGAGCTTAGGAGCTTGAGAGCTTGAGAGCTTAAGTGATTATCCTCCAAATGAGATTTCTTGTCAAGTGAACATAACATGCCTTGGGATTGGGAAATAGCGAGTATTTATAGGAGATTTTAAAGGGGTAAAATGGTATTTTACCATGGTTTAGGGGAAACCCTGGCCCTAATGGGCTTTGGGACTTTTACTTAGCCCGTCAAGGGTTGGTTTGGGTCGATTCCTCTCTTATCCGACTGATTAGGCCCAGGTTGTCGCAGTGACGTGGCGGTTGAGCTGGTATGATCCGGGAAATACCCGAATCAATTGCTATTCTCATTTTTGGTCAAAATTAAATCTCCAAGTGACATTCATTTCAAAGCTTTATAGAGCCAGACGAAAGCATATCGAATGTTCTGGAACCCATTTAATCTCATATCAAGATTTGAAAGCTCTTCTTTTTTTTGGGGGGTTGGGGTTGGGAGGAGGAGCATGTATTTATCTTCACTGGAGTATGGGAAACATACGGCTAGCTTTGTCTTCAATGTGGAATTTGATTGCTTGGTGTCACTGAAGGCTGAGGTGGACGATGCAGCATATATTTTGTTTAACCTATGTCTTAGTGAACTTATTGAGAAGTCCACCTTTACAGGAGAGGAGATGCTATATGTTTTGCTGATGAGCGAGGCAAACGAAAATTTCAGGGGACTGATTGTAGAGTTAGACAAGGCAATACTAGCATTTCAAATAAGACTGTTCTGGGCAAATGTTCATCTTCAGAACCACTGGTTGTGCTGAATGAGGGTCAGTTTTGCACACCAAGCACATCTACCAAAAACAAAAACAACATAAC
This sequence comes from Talinum fruticosum, assembly GCA_021018815.1. Lineage (NCBI taxonomy): Eukaryota > Viridiplantae > Streptophyta > Magnoliopsida > Caryophyllales > Talinaceae > Talinum > Talinum fruticosum. The sequence continues at coordinate 2,805,954 of JAITYX010000002.1, read as the reverse complement.
TCTGATTCATTTAGTCGGCAAAATGAAGCAGAGGTAATATGTCTGAGCTCATGTGGTGAATCATCTACCTCAAAATCGACAATGAATCGTGCTTCTCGTCCTCAGAGAGTTATGGGTTCTCCAATAGTTATTGGTGAGTTGTCTCCTGAAGTGAGAGACAGTGAATCTCAAGGTGAAGCTAGGGCACTACAAGTTGAAGCAGATGAGATGCTGGCTCGTGAACTTCAGGAACAACTATATAATGAGATTCTAGAAGCTCCAAGTGGCGAGTTGCCTTACTTTTGGGACTATATTTTAAAATTTGTTCAACTGCAGATGTATGTATTCAATTCCATTGCAGGAGTAAGGTTGCATGAACTGAAAACTTTTTGTCTGTGCACTGTCCCCCCCAAAAAAACATAAGACCTTGCCGTAGTAGGGCTTTGACTTTGTTTTGTTCTAATTTTGTATTTGTTGAGCTGCTTCATCTTCTGTTTTTGCTGATTGCCATGAATGCTTCTGTTCATTATATGGAATTAAAAAATGTAATAGGCTATTTCACCATTAATCCGGGAACAGCAGCAGCAACAAGCCATCAACATGCCACGTGCTTCAAGAGGGGGCCGTCATTCAAATACTACTGTAAGTTCTCTGCAGATTGATGCTAAACTAGGTTATGGTCCTTTTTCATATGAATCATCGAGTTCGTATGAAGAAATTAGCAAATAAGAGGAATCCCACCTCCCTAAGTCTGTAATGAAACCACACCAAGCATTCTAGATGTTGCACTGATGGGTTGAGACTTGAGAGTCAAAGAGAGCGAAGTGACTTGCTCAAGGTTGGGACTTGGGAGCTTGTTCTTTATGCTTGAGGAGCTTCAGATAAATTTTCATTTTATTTTCCTATTTGAATGAGGGGTGTTGGAGGCATTGGAAGCTGTGGTCAATGATAATATTAGAATGGTTACTCAGCTGCTTGATTCTGATCGTGAATTCAATGAGTAAGTTCTTGGTCTAGACTTCCTTCAGAATGTCCTGGTTCTACTTAAGCAGGATAAATTTCTGTGTATTGTGTATGCATTATAACTTCAAACATTTTCTCTCAATAGATTTCCATCATTCTTAGTCTTGTATACTTGTTGATTGTCACCTTAGAGCACCATAAATACCTGTTGCCTGCAGGTGTTGAGTATCTTTCGAAATTTTTTCCTCTGCTCTTAATTGGTGGACTCTGTTTGGGATTTGGATCAACAATTTTTGGGATTTAGTATTTTTGGAATTTATAACCTCATTGCGCTATCATTGTGCACTTGTGACCCCTCATACCTTTACTTAAAAATGTAGGGTTTGAACATTGATATGGGATCTGCGGCATTCCTTTAGCTTTGGGTCTTTCTAAAGGTTTTAATCTAATGATGATTTCAATTCTTGAACTATGTTGATTGACATCTTCTAGAAGTTAACTCATCCTCTTCACTTTGATTTTCCTTTTCCTAAATATCTAATCCCCCCCAACTTCTGTAGAGTGATATCTAATTTGAAGTATGTGATTACATTTTTAGGAAGCAAAGATCATTAGTTGCTCAACCATGTATTTGTGCAACATGAGGAATCACACTAACTAGCAACCTGGCCTAATTGCACAGCAGGTTGGTTTGCTTATGTTTATGCTGAACCTCCTAAGTATTACCCTTCCTTACCATTTTCAATTTTTTTTTCTAGGGGAGGGGGTTGGTCGTATTGTTGCCTATTATAAAATAAAATGTAGTATAGTTGTAAATAGGCTAGGTATGGCTTTTGTACTTCTGCAGGATGCTTGCTTTACATCCAATCTGTTTTCATGATCATATAAAGATTTATTCTATTTTCCTTATCAAAAAGGTTAGGTATTGGTTAGAGAGATGCATATAGATTTATCATGTTGTTCATTGCTAAATGGCCCAGCACTCTTCTGATTAACCTATATCTGTGCAGAAATGACTACGAAATGTTTATTGGCTCTTGATGAGAACAATCATCAACATCTTGGTGCGACAGTTGCTCAGATTAGCAACCTCCCAGAGTTTGTTGTACAAGTGAGTATCTAATCATAATGCATGGTTGGATGGTGAAGAGACCTAAATACTATCCTCTGTGGATGAATGCTAAATGGTTTACTATCTCTTTGTACAGAACGAGAGCTCTGAAGATTGTTCCATCTGTCTTGAAACTCCAGCAATAGGAGACACCATACGACATCTGCCTTGCTTGCATAAATTTCACAAAGATGAAAGTCTAATATTTGGCTTGTCCTTTATTAATTTTTGTAGCTACTTTGAGGAAAGCCATTCGGATTTTTGATTAATTTTGTGGTTCTGTGGCAGTGCATTGATCCATGGCTCAGAAGAAAAAGGTCATATCCTGTTTGCTAGTCAGATATATGACTTGGTCTGGACTTTTATTTGGATATGTGACGTTCTCCTACTAAGCTAGCAAGCATTCTCATTTTGGTTGTTAAGGTGAAGCAATCTCTCTTTTTCTTTCTTTCCTTCTTTTCTTTTCTGTTTGGGGGGTGTTATAGGAGAGTGAGAGGTAGTATAGGGAAGGCAAGCTCCCCATGCCTCTAGTAGGATAAAACCACTTCTCTTTGATGGAAGGTTGGGCAGATCACACTTGTTACAGTTAACTTGGGATCCACACAGGGTTGATTGTATTATTTGTCCATAATAATTTTGGGAGACCCGACTCCCTGAGTATATGTGTTAAACTCTGTTTGATCATGCTAACATACTTGTTTGTTTGATTGCCCGTTAGCTTTTTGGATGCCTACTCATCAGAACACGCATCCTCTGAAAGCATGAATCCATCTAGAGCTGGCAAAGGCAGGACTGTCTGATAATACTGGGATCGATGAATCTATCAAGAGGTTGTCGACTTTTCTGCAGTTGGTGTTGTGTACTGTTGTTGCAGAAATGTGCATTTTCTGATGCTAATACTGGGAATGGGATGAACAGCAAAGCTGAGCTCATATTGCCTGTTGTGCTATGTTGGTCAGATTAAAAGTAGGCCTTTTTTTGGCCAAAGGTGGTCCAGATTTAATCGAGAGCGCCATCCCCTTTTTACACTTTCTACTCCTAACCTGAATATATAAATCATCGTCGCCAGGCCTTTCACCTGTCCAAACATCCATTTAGTACTTTTCTGATATGTTGACTCTTGGAGGCTCATGGGCGCCCGGGGGGTTGTTTAGATAGAAATTCGGGTTTTTGAGTTTTTGCGATATCCTTACTGTGGTAAAATATCTAATTTAGCTAATGATACGAATCTTTTGGTACAAACACATTTACAGTTGAAATAGTGTCGGCTCCTATAAAGACTTGCCAAGTCGAGCTTGTAGTGAGCCCGAGCCCGAGCCGAACTTAGATAGTTATCCGAGCTGAACTCGAGCTTGCAATTTTGGAGCTCGTAAGCTCGCGAGCTTACACAAGTCAATTATAAACGAGACGAATGAATGAACGAGTTGACGAGCGAGCAAACAAGCCTCAATTAAGTGTGTATGTTGTGATTGTTGAGAAAAAATGAGGCTCGATTAAATTCAAGTTTATGTTTTTAGTAAGCATATAAAGTGTAACTTTGAACCTAAAAACAGTAGTTTAAAAGAAGTATAGAGACTAACAAGTCAATGACTAGCCGAGCTTAAAATACAAACGATACTCACGAGCCGAACTCCAAGTCTGTCAGGTTCAAGCTCGCTCGACTCAAATACACCCCTACGCCCCATATAATGAAAATGATCGACAAGCTCTTGCACTTTCCTTTATTTCTTTATATTTTATTTATCTTTGCTATGATAAAATATTAAAGTTAATGAAGTAGAGGTGGGTATAATCTAGTCTAACTCGGAAAAATGGACCCGACCAGATCATACTGGTTTATTGTTGACCTAAAGGGCCCCTTAAGTGAAATATACATTACTTGCTAAAATTTTGATCATTTCTATAATTCAAATTTAGATTGTCTTATCTCGAATTTAGATTGGATTTAATTTCGATAACCGAGCATTTATTTCATAATTCTAATGAGCCATACAACCTTAATCAGAATTCATAATTGAGCCCATCACAAAAACATAGCAGTATAAGCAGAAATATATATCCCATTACATAATTAATTTTTTCCCATGAATAATGAAACAACAAAGAGAGCTGATATATTATTTGATTGTTGATCCATGGTATAATGTTTAATTGCAAAGCTTACGACAACCTTCAGCAGTAGCATAACAGTCAGTTGCTGGCATCCTATTCATACAACACCAACAGGGCGAATTAGCAAGGCAATCTTTCTTCTTACATACATTCACATCTATCATTTTCCTGCCCTTGACCACCACCACATTATTCTCTACTTGTTCACTTCCCTTCCATCTCACGTTATTCTCGTCGTTATGAATCTCACCTGTATATGCCTTTTTTCGTAAATAACATATTTCATTGTGTAAAATCACATATTTACTTACATAACAGGTGAAGGGAAAATTAATACTGAAACTTCGGATATCTAAGGCATTGATAGCACTTTTAGTAATACCATACACACCTTTTGAATGCGAAAAAGAATCAAAATTTTTAAAATTAAAAATGTAAGAAATGTGGTTGACATTTCGACGAGTGAAAAAGAAAATTTTTAAATTTGAATTTGCATACTTTAACTCATAAATTTAAATCCCTTTAAAACTAAAAAAATCAGAATTCAGAGTTCTATCATCAAATCTATATATTATATTAAAACACAAGTTTCTCGCTGAAATCCAAACCTATATGGGCCACATGACACATTATATAAAAATGTAATTTTCTAATCTAAGAAAACCATGCTTTGAATATTTTGTTTTTAATAGTAATAATAATATTGTCAATTTACTATTAAATTTTTTAAAAAAATTATTTGCATCACACAGGTTATAAGATCATACAAATTAACAAATAAATAAATAAATAAAAGAATTAGAAATAAAAGAAAATAAAGATAAAAGAAGTGCATAACTCACATTTTGCAATGGTTAAAAGGGTGAGAACCATCAAGACAGAAAGAAGAATGGTGCATCCTAATTTACCACTTGCCATTGATACTTACTGATGGAACCTTTAGTTTCTTTTCCTCTTTTTTTTTTTTTTTTGCTTTCTTTTTGTTATGGTTGTATTTTTATTCAGTGACTTTTCTTTATATATGATTTCAATAATGTCAAATATGGAAAATTTCTCAATGTGAAACCCATTTATCATTTCATGGGAAAATTAAAAACCTTAGCATTTTCATCTCTAGGATTGGTGCATCTCCCTTCAAAGTTTAGAAAAATAATTCAATGAATGTTAATTATTATTAGTAAATTCATATAGACAAATAATTCAGTGAATGTTAGTCATTGTTAGTAAATTCATATAAGTGATAATTATCATATGTTGTTGAATTAATTTGAAAAAATAATTAAAAAAATTTTTCAGACGAATTGATCTTGGTATGGTATCTATGGGAACTTTCTCTCTCTCACTCTCACTCACTTTCTCTCGTCCCCCTCTCTGTCTCTCTCTTAGTCTCTCTCTCCTCTCGTGTCATATATTTTTAAAAATAATTTTTTAAAATAAAATAAAAAATATTTTATATCATAAAATTTAGCAGTTATATTTTTATTCTGAAAAAGGTATATTTATTGATAAAAAGTCATACAACATAAATTAACAGTTGTATTAGAAAGAAAAAAATAATATCCTACTAAATAATTCTCTTATTCCATAGTCCATACACTTACATTAACATTAATTTCAACCACCTAAACAAGAAAAGAAAGATTAATAATTATGATAATTTTGTTTTGGTAGGAAGTTAAAATTAGCTGCATTTTTTGTGACAATTTTCAAGATCCCATAACAGTAGAATGGAAGGACCCTATGACAACATCAACAAGGTCAAAAGGAGCGCTTCTCGGGGAGGATACATTGACTGCAAATTCTTGTATGGGGAGCTTATACTCCTGAGTGTCACATTATTATTTTAAACTCACAAAATCTTCATATTTTTTCATTCGTACAACTATCTCGTTGAAATATGTGTGAGAAGCATGTACTCCTAGGTATATGATTGACGTTCTACTTAGATCTATCGTTTTCCTGCTACGCTTGTAATTTGCTATCATTCCCTCCTCTTTCTCCATTTGTTTCGTTATCGCCTTTGATATCACATTGTTCCCGTCGTTTTGAATATGATCACATGTATATAATGAATACGCTTTATATATGTTAAATAAGACAGATTACGTAAAAAATACACTCGACAAATAAATATGACTATATTTAAACAAAAAATGTGAAAAAATCGTACTGAAATCTTTTAATCTTAATAGGTGGGGATATCATTGTTTGTTCTCATTTTTATTACAGAGTTTAAAAAAAAATAGTTAAATTAATAAAATTAGATGAAAATTAAATTATATATTTTTTTGCTATAAGTTCTCTATTTTTTTCTCCTTACCTAGTTTTTATTCATAAGCTTGCTTATTTTGCAAGGGGATCAAAGGAAGAATTCATAATCTAGTTAAATTATTTTGCAAGGATGATAATTCAAGAATAATTTATGTCTACTAGCTTAAATTTATAAATAAAATTTCAAAAATATAGAATCTTACTTTTAATCTTTAAAGATAGAGATATTTTATAATTTATTTATTTTTTGTTTAGAGGAGTCAAAAAAAAAAGGCAATATGAATGGGAAGATAGTTCATAATTCAGTCGTATGTATAGAATTTTTGCATGATTATATAAATAAATAAATTAAAGTATCAAAAAAATATAGAATATGGATGATATAAATGCATGTATTTTTTAGCTCACCTTGTGCCATCAAAACACAAAGAATAATGGTGCATCCTAATTTAATTGCTGCCATTGCTAATGATTTATAAACTTTATTATGTTGGACAAAGAAAATATATTATAGAGATATGAAAAAAAAAGTGGCTATCAAACCCAAAAAAAAAAAATCAAAGAAATGTATTACACCTATTATTCTTGCTTTCACAGTACTGTAGCCATGTAAAAGCTTCATATATATAAATATCTATATAAAATAAAATCTATGAATTAATGAAAGGTGATATGGAAAAGCTATTATCCAAGGAAAGTAAATAAGATAATTTTTTGAGTCATGAAAGTGGATAAAATTTCTTTTTTATGGATATAAATAAAATAAATTAGATTTTTTAATATTTTCTGACATCCGGAAAAAACTATAAATATTGTGACACAGAGCAGTATTAGGGTAGGAAAAAAAAAAAGGGAAGCTCATGCATTAAAAAGAAATTAAGGCCCCATTTGGTATGCAAAGCTGGAATGGAATGAAATCAATGAATTATAACTGGGTGGTTAGGTATGGAACTTGAATATTCTCTTCAAGTGTTTGGTAAAGAACAGGAATGGAATCAAATTTTAGTTCTTGTTGTTTGGTTGTTAATCATGGGATAAAATTAAAATTGTTTTATTTTTTAAATTATTTTATATCGTTGTAAATTATTATTATTATTATTATTATTATTATTATTATTATTATTATTAAATATTATTATTATCATTTGATTCAATAAAAGTTGAAGCTCGTTAGCATATTTGCTGATATTGAGTCTTATATTGATTTAATTTTTTAATTAACTATCTTGTAATTTTTTCCAATAATTAACAAATTTTATTTATAATTTTTAGTAAACCTATTTTCAAACTGTAATGTTATATCAAACAATATGAAAAAAATTATATATAATAAATAAATAATAACAAAAATAATAACAAAAAAATACCTCAACCTAATAACAAAAATAATAACAATAACCAATAATAATAACAATAATAATAATAATAATAATAATAATAATAATAATAATAATAATAATAATAATAATAATAATAATAATAATAATAATAATATAGCAAATAGGTTAATTTTTCTTTTTTTAATAATTATAAACTAATTCATGAGGGATTGAGAATTGATTCCCCTCCTATTTTTGGGGATTCAAATTCCTTTGTTTTGAAGGGAACTTGAAACTTGTAAATTTCAAGTTCCACTTTCAAAATAACTAACTAAACAATTGAAAAGGAACTTGAAACCGGAGGAATCAAGTTCCATTCCAATTAGCCCAACCAAACGGGACCTAAATACATGAGATTCTTAAAACATTGAGGAATCCAATGTTTAAATTGGATGATGGGTGCTTTTTAAAAAATAAAATAAAATTAAAATCGAAAGTAATGGTAGTAGTGATGAGTTTTATCATTCTTAATATATTTAATTTTATAAATTAGAGAGATTTATCATTTTTGATGTATTTTTTCATGTCGAATTTTCAATTCACTATTCGTCTATTTAAATCTTATGGTTATTATCGATGTTTTTATGTCATTATACAGCCAACTTGAAGCCCATAGCTCAAGAGTTAAGGTATGGACCCACTATCCTGGACTTTTTTTTTTTTTTTTTAATACGAAAGATCCGCATAAGACTCGAAAATGGAAATATTATTAATTTCTAACTAAATGAGGCCAAGCGATTAGAAGTCATTTAATTCCATAGTCGGAATTTCAAAAAAATATACTCCCTATATTTCAAAATACATGTCACTTCAATTAATTTTTTCATATCATAATAGTTGTTACTTTATAATTTAAATGACGTATTAATAACTAATTTAACAATTTTGTCTTATTTCTCTCCATTTCTCATTAATTTTCTTCATTTTTAATAAAATTTTGGGGTAACTTGATCTTTTAATACAAATTTTGTTATTAATTTAGTGTTTCATTATTATTTTCTCATAACCTTAAATCAACTAGTATTTTAAAACTGAGAAAGTAACATATACATTGATACTAAATTTAGGTGATAATAGGTAATCACATTACTAATTAAGCATTATAATTACAAAAACGGCAAGAAGATCACATGATTTTTGCAGCTGTGTAAGAAAGAAAAAGAAAGTAAATATTTTTATTATTTATTCCATACCCTTACCCTAACATTATCGACCACTAGCGATTAAAAAAATATCAATCACTAATTCAAAAAAATTAAAGAAACTTTTTTTTTCTTTTTAGGGAAAAAACACTCCTGGGAAGATAGAATTAACGGCACTTTAACTCGCAAAAAGATTGTTGATCCCAACAATCGAATGGAAGGACTTCATGACAACAGCAACAATCTCCTCCATCCTCCTCCGAACAATAGTTTAAATTTATCATTTTCCTGCTATCGCTTGAAATTTGCCACACTTTTCTTCACTATTGTCGCCTTCGATATCATATTGTTCCTGTCGTTATTAATATAATCACCTGCACATAGTACACATGCTTTATAAATTATATGACACAATTATATAAAAAGTTATTGTGACTAGGAAATTTTTATTATGGTGATTTTAAATATGAAGAGGGTCACTGATAATTTATTTAGGGATAATTCTAATAAAAATCACGTTCTTAATAAATTATTAGTCACTCCTCAATTAAAATATCACTCTAGTAAAAGTTATTAATCATATTAAAACCTTTAAAAACCACTTCTAACAAAATTTGTCTCACAATAAAAATTTGTGATATGACTTTAGTAGAAAACAAAAATTACCCTTTCTACATTTTACTCACAAAATAGTTTATATTCTAAATTAACAACTACATTTTAAAATTATTGTCATCAAGGGTATTAAGGGTGAAATACGGATACTCTGGAAAATCTATACATTCATATAGAATACACGTCGTTTTCTCGGGAGTTACAATCAAGTCATTATCCGACATACATTCGAGAGAGGGAACTTGACGAGTTGATTGGGTGGCCAAATGTGGACTTTTATTTCTAATTATGTGTCTTGGACATCGATTCCTTTCTCTTCTTCTTTTCTCTCCATTCTAATGGAGGACAATTTGGATAGAACCTTTAAAGAGAAGGGCTACCTTTTAGTTGGAATGCTTACTTGTGTAAAAAAACCTGTATTTTAAAATTAAAAATCAAAATATAAAAGGTGAGGTTGTTTTTTGGCGGGTTCAAATTATCCACAAAAAATGGTAAAATAAATTATGAGGGTATATTTCAAGCACTTTATTATATATCTTATGTATTAAATTTATTTGCATGAATGAAAAATAAATTGAATATATAAAAGTATAAAAAAAAAAGAATATAGAAAATTTGGACGAGATAAGTGGATATATGTAACTCACATTGTGCTAAGGAGAGAAGAGATAGAAGCATCAAAGCACAAAGAATGGTGGTGCATAGTTGTTTGTAAGTTGCCATTGCCGTTGATTTTTGGATGTTTTAGTTGTTATAAATATATGAAATGGGAAAGACTTCATGTATATACAAAAGCAAAACTATGAATTATGGAAGGCGATGTGGAAAACTTATTTAAGGTAAATAAAATACAGAATTTTCTTTTTTGAGTAGGGAAAGTAAATAAAATAAAATAAAGCAATCAAATTTGATAACGGAAAGTATCATTACACTCCCATCAATTGCTCTCTCTCCATTTTTCCTTTTTTTTTTTTTTTGCATCTTATGTAATCTGAATAAAATTTGAAATTAAGACATATTTTCTTATGACAGAAGAAACGCAGCAAAACCTATATATGTAACTATTTAAATTTTTTAAAGTATGAAACGAAAATTTGAATTGAATGATACTTTTTTATGTGTAATGGAATGCATTTTTTCATGATTAATGGTGTTGGAAACGAGGACTAACAATGTTTTTGTTTTTCATGAGCTAGTCATCGTAACTCTTGTATATATTTAAAAAAAGTCCATTTTTTATATATTTTTAAAGGAGTCCTCATCGTGAGATACGAAAACACCTATTACTATGGTTCTTCCAAGTGAACAGTAGTAAAAAGTCAATGACTTGACCTATTACTATAGTTCAATAAACGGATTATTTGAATCAAACTAATTTTATGATTAATTGTGCAAAGTATTTAGGTATTGTGGATTTAGATAATATTTGTAATATTCCGATCCATGGACCCATACTTATGGTCTAAATTGTGCATATATTACTAGCTAAAAAAATTGCCAATAATTAAATTCAACAATCATTATATCAAATAGCCAAGTTAGAACAAGCACACAAAATAAAGAAAACTTTATTGTTACTGATAAAAAGTACATTAAAAATATATCCACTTATTGTGATTGGTCGATTTTATTTTTAATCAAAACCTCCTATTTATGATGAAATTTTCATATATATGTTTTCGGAAAAACCGAGTTGATGATGTGGATGATGATTCGGAGAGAGGAAGGATTTACTCGCCCGGTTTCGAGGATGTGGCACGATCGATCCGGTTCCGCGTGGCGATTGCTTTAACTCCGCAAAAGGCGAAGCCCGGGGTGGATCCCGGGAACGCCCTCCGACGCTCAAGTTAGTTTTTGACTTGATTGAAGGGATCGAGGAAATCTTCCTCGATGTGCGTGGGGAAATTCCGTGGGAGATGGAAACTCTTGGGATGAATGCTCGATGAATGTTGAGAATTTGAGAGCTTGGAAGCTTGGGTGATTATGAGAAAGGTGAGATTTGTGGAATGTGAAACATGTGACAGTCCCCCAGAGTTGGGAAATAATGTGTATTTATAGGGAGATTTTAAAAGGGTATAATAACCGTTATAAAAGACTTATAATAAAAGGTTATTTTTATAGTATTTAGTATATCAATAAACCAATTATTTAAATAAGATTGATTTTATTATTAATTGTGCAAAGTATTTATTCATTGTGAGTTTAGATAATATTTGTAATATTCTTATCTATGGACTTAAACTTATGGTATAAATTGTGCATATATTACTGGCTTAAGAAATTGCAACCAATTAAATTCAACAATCATTGTATCAAATAGCCAAGTTACAACAAGCACACAAAATAAAGAAAACTTTATTGTTACTAATAAAAAGTACATTAAAAATATATCCACTTATTATGATTGGGCGATTTTATTTTTTAATCAAAAGCTCCTACTTTTATGATGATATTTTCATCTATTTATACAACATTATTTTAGTAAAAATTTTGTATCCATTTTATTAGTATTATATATATATATATATATATATATATATATATATATATATATATATATATATATATATAATATATATATATATCACTGTATGATTGACATGTAAGATTTTTTTTTTTTTTTATCATGTAAGATTCTTATGTGACATTGCATTAATGCAAGATAGTTATTGCAATGCCACATACATATTTTACATGTCAATCATACATGAATTCTACTCAACTTTTAGGATGTTTAGATAGTTCATAAATTTAATTAAGTTAAAGATTGGTTATGTTTTTATAAAATTATATATCATATGTTTATTATGTTGGATGTATATATTTATAAAATTAATTTATTTTAATTTTGTGAATAATATTGTGTAATTTTATGAATTTAGATAAAATATTGTCTTTTCCTTATGGATATTTTTTTTCAAAAGAAATTAAAATTTTAAAGTTTAAAACTACAGAAAGGAGAAAAGATAAATAATGAATTAAATACATAAATAATAAAAATAAGTTATTAGACTATGTTATAAAAGAAATTAAAAGAAATAATTTTTATATTAATTATTTAAAGAAAAATATGTCCGCTTTGTTCCTTTAAACTTATTATAAATTTTTATTTTTATAAATTAATTAAAAATAATAAAATTAAAAAACTAATTATAACAATAAAATATAACTCTAGAGAGTATAATAATCTAACTTATTCCGTAATTTTAAAATATATCATTAGTATTTTAACTCAGTATTATGCACGGGTTATAATTAAATTTTATACGGTATAAAGTGCAATGCTAAAAGTCCAAAACAAAAAAAAAATTGTTAAAAGCATTACGAAAACTATTCAGCCAAAAAAATTGCAAAAACTAAAAAGAAACACTAAAGAAATTCATGATGCATTTAGCCAACAAAATACAAGTAATATGTATAGTTGTAACTGAACTTGTATAGTAATTGGAAGACAATAATAGATATAAAATATGCTTAAATTATAAGAGTATTTTTTAATATCATTATAAGAGTATTTTTAGTATTCTTATTCATGATTTGAATATCTATTAGGATCCTCAAAGCAATTTTTAAATTTATATTATGGGGTTAATCTTTGTCAATATATATTTAGAAGAGTGTAAATGGATAATAAATTAATAAAAAATTGTATAATAAGAATTATAAAACTTAAAATAAAACTATTACTCACTAAATCAATATATAATCTTCATCAAGCGGAGGAAGAAAAAGAATAATAGATATAAATATGCTTAAATTATAAAAATAAGATATTATATATAATATGAGGTTAAGACATATAATAAACACTAATCTAATGAATTGTGAATTCAATATGCAAAAATAAGAATTCATGATTCTCCTAAATTGCTTTTTACGATAGTTTATGCAAGCCCTCATGTCCACCTCAAAGAAGCGGTTTGGGAGGAATTTACGGTCTTTGCTAGCTCTGTGACACTACCTTGGATGATTGCAGGCAATTTCAACAAGACTATCAATTTACAGGAAGAAGAACATGGTGATGCATAAATGGCCCGAAGACTTATTGACTTGGGCTTCTCTGGACCCAAATTTACTTGGTGTCGGGGCAATCAGCGTGAAACTAGAACGTGCGTGCAATTTGATAGAGCTCTCTGTAATTTACAATGAAGAACCCGTTTCCAAGTAGAATGAGTAAGACATTTAACATAAAGCCACTCGGACCACTCCCCTTTTTGATAAACCTCAAAAGATTTACTTAGCAACCGACTTCTATTAAACAGTTTAGATTCCAAATTGCGTGAACTTCTCATGAGCAATTTGAGAATTGTGCATAATAATGGGAGATGCAACACTCCCTTGGTTATTGCCCTTAGCTCTCTGGCCTCAAAACTGGATCAATAGAATAAAGATATTTTTGGAAATCTTTTTAGAAGGAAACGATCTCTTTGGGCTTGGTTAGGAGGCATTCAACATCGACTTGAAGATCAATGCCAACAACATCTTTTAAATCTAGAAATCCAATTGAGAAGAGAATTAAATGAAGTTTTGCAGCAAATTGAATTCCTTTAGTTTCAAAAAGCTCGTATAGATGCCATTCGAGATGGGGACTTTAATACCAAGTATTTTCATACCAGTACTATTATTCGAAGGAGGATCAATAAAATTGAAGCTTTGTAGGATGAGAATAATAGTTGGATTTCTGATCCTATGGAAATCAAGAGAATGATAGTAGATTACTTTGCTAATCTATTTCATGACCCATGCCCTTCACAAGGACGTAATTCTCTTCCAGCAAACTTTTTCCCGAAAATTGATGACAGGAGCATGGCCTTATTAAATAAGTCGTCTGATGCTATTGAAGTATATGAAGCTTTGAGAAGTTTGGCACCTCTGAAAGCTCTGGGCCCAAATGGTTTCCAAGCCCACTTCTTCCTTTAAATAATTTATTTTATTTTATAATTAATTATTTTGTTGGTTATACGCCTATATATATATATATATATATATATACACACACGGGTTATACGCCTTGCTTTGTAAGGATAATAAATAATTTTATTTTTATAATTAGTTATTTTTATAATTTTATAATTTTTAATTGATTTATAACAATAAAAAATAATAATAACTTAAAAGAACATAAGTTGATATATATTCCTTTAAATAATTAATATAAAAATATTTCTTTTATTTTTTTAACTTATTCTGATAACTTATTGTTATCATATTTATATATTTAACTTAATATTTGTCTTTTCTCCCTTCGAAACTTTAAACTTTAAATTCCTAAATTTTTTTGAAATTTTTTCATAAGGTAAAAACAATATTTTATCTAATTCATAATATTACACAATATTATTCATAAAATTAAAATAAATTAATTTTAAAAATATACATATCCAATGTAATAAACATATAATATATAATTTAAAAAAATCAATCTTTGCCTTAATTAAATAGATAAATTAAACACTACAATTCCATCGATCCATCATATTCGAACCTTGATCGAGACATCCTACGGCCCGAGCCAAACTTATATTTGACCGAGCGGTCAACCCCTAGTAATTCTCCCATCCCAGAAGAAAATGAGGGACAACTGATACGAAAAACCGAAAAGGAAAAAGCGAAAGGGGCGAGATTTTAGGGTTTAGGGTTTACGATTACTTCTTCAGCTGACGAGCCTCAGCTCCGGGCCTTCGTTTTGACATTCAATCTTCGACGTCTTCTTCGTCAATGGAATCGCTATTAGGGTTTAAGGAGTCACCTACCAACTTCGACGAGAATCACAAATTGGTGCCATGGCTGAATTGGGATGAATGGGACTTCGTCAGGCTCTCTCTCTTCTACTCCTCCCCTGATTCAGTGGCCAAAGCTATACGCAGAGTATGAATTTACCCTAACCCCAAATTCCTCGTTCGCCCATCATCTTCCATAAACAATTAATTTCACTAGAGCGACTTTGATTGAAGAAATCGATTTTCCATTTTCATTTAATGATCCGGCAGATAGCAGCGTGGCGGAGCAGAGGATGTTTGCCGATTTCGATCGAAGTCACGGCGTCGATTATCGAAATTCAACAAAAAGACCCGCATTTCAGGTCTTGTATAGCAAGAGATTCGGAACTTTACTGAATATTGCACTGTGTTGACATTTTATTTTCAGCATATCTTTTAATTCTTGTCATTGCTAATATTTTCGTGGGGAAATTTAGGGCGGATTTGACTGCTGGAGCTTCGGATTCTGAGGAACTTCTCTCCATGCTTTACACTATGGCTATCATGAGGTGAGTGAAGAGATTGCTTGGTGGGCTAACCAGGGATCATAGCCTCTTTCATTTATATTCCTGTTATTACATGTCTTACGGTTTTTTTGAAGTTTATGCAAGGTTTTGGGATAAGGGTTTAGCTTACTGGTGATATAATTTTAGTAATGTGGGTCTGTGTTTTGAAAACCTTCTATCATTACTAGGGTGAATCCTGTGTTACTTTTTATTTTTTTAGCCTCATTTACTTTTTTATGCAAGGTTTTCCCGTTGACTTACATTCTCATGCATGTGAAAAAGCTTTGGAATCAAAGTAGATATTTGATCTGTTTGTTGAACCCACCTCCCAATCCTTCCCTTTGGTAGGCTGGACGTGGGAGGTGGACATGGGTTCTGTGTTAACCACTTGCATAAGTTGCATTGCATTAGTTGAGGATGGTATGGTCGAATTCACTAGACAAGTGGAGAGTATCTGACGTTTGGGTTGCATTCAAGTCTATGTGGATGGGAGGTTCTTGTACTCCTCCAACTATAATGACATGCATAAGAGGCTTTGAAGAGGGAGTTACTGCCTGTTGAGTGATCACAGACATGGGAAATGTTTAATTTGACCATTTAGATGACAAAGAGTTCTCTTAGTTACACTTTTCATGACCATTTTGTGCAGAATCTGCAAGTTTCTGCAAAGATTTCTTTTTGTTTTTGGGGGTCTGTGTAGGGCGTCCACAGTGTTATGCATTCCGTTTTGTGGCCATTGGCTAATTGAAACAATTTATGCACTTTTCAATGACGCACAATCTTCAGAGTGTTTTGGTTAGGCTTCTTGTGGAGATCTTACTTGCCATCTGAACTTGCTGTGTAATGCAGTGGATTCTGTAACAGTTGGCTTACATATTTTAATATGATATTCTAAGGCTTGTGAACGGTGTTATAGAAAAGACACGTAAGAAAAGAGAGGTTTCAATAGCCGAGGCTGCTGCCGCAATTGACATACCACGTATGCTGATTGATATACGTCATGGTAAGAAACCTGATAATCAGTGCTCCAACTTTTGATTGTTTTGTTTTTGGTTGATTTCTGTATTTCTTCTTGTGTTGGACCAATTCTGGAAGCTAGTTATGGATGTGACACTTTAGTTGAACAAGTTGTTCCTGTTATGTCTTAGAGCGTATGCTGTATTTGGGTGGATTATAGCATCTCCTACAATGATATCTAACTGTTATTTGTCTTCCTTTACCTAGAGGGTTCGCATCGTGATCTTCCTTCTCTTCGGCTGCTTCGTCTGGCCTCAGTCACAGTATGTCGTCCTTCATTTATCTTGTGTTTGCCTTTTGTTATCCCTGTTTGCTACCTTCTGTTCTGCACTTGGTCACAGTTTAGTGCTCAAATAAACTGAGAGATGAACAATGTTCAATTCCTACTAACTTTTGTAAGATTTTCTCCAATAAGTTGTCCAGCTGACTTGATGAAAGAAAAATCTGCATCTGAATCTGGATCTTTGAAGGAGGATTTTGGTTTGGTCATGTTCAGTTTTCATTTATTTCACCTTCCAAAACAGCTTATACTCTTTTTGCAGGTGCTTTAAACATAGTATACAACTCTACATAACGTGCATCATTATGTTGAAATAAACTCTCTCATACAGTTTGTATTTAAGATCTCAGATACTTGATTCATATTTTCTGGGAATGCTTATGGTACCAGCATTGATAAATGGGTTTGTGACCTTTTTATGTTACTTTTGAACTAACATTTCCAGGCACTCAATTGGTTGAAATCCTATTACTGGATTCCTCAAAAGAATGCAATCCCATATCAAAGCAGCAGAAGTGCCAATGTTAGGAAGGAAATCAGATCTAGATTACGTGAATTAGCTTTCATTTTGAAAGTGAAGCGGTGCTGTGGATCAAGCTTTTCACAATTCAAGGAAAAACGTATGTCAATCACATATCATACATTTATGGTTTCATATGCTCTGCTATTTCAGGATCTTTTGAATTTTAGGGGCTGCCAACTGCAAGCATGTCTGATTGAATTCTGTTATCTGAACAGTCTTGCTCATTACTATATCTACTTATTTTTATTTTTGTTTTCTTAAACACTTGTTATGTGTTCATACATGTGCTGAGCTGACAAGAGGATGCTGTCAATTTAGAGCTCTCTACAATTATAGAAAGCTTTTTTTGGTTTGATAGTTGCCACCTACCTTTACGAGTCCTAAAACACTTAAAATTCCTATGGAAGTCAGAAAGCAAACATTAGTCTAGATGCTGGGGTCTTCCACCTCTCTTTCAAAAATTGAATTGTCTTATATTCATGCTTTTTCTGGTGCCAGTGAACTCTTAGACCTTGTTATTGGATCTAGTGCCTGGACTAAGATCTGGGAGGCTTTTAATTATAACATAAGAGTACAGTAAAAAACAACATCAACCCAAAGGAAAAAAAAGGGAGAACTTTCCAACTTCCAGTGCTCCTACCTTTGCCTCTTTTCCTATTTCCCGAGTCTTTCTCCTGGAGCAGTATAGCGTACCATCATTTGCGGTAAAACAATGAGAACTGGGTCTCCAACAACAGTGAAGAATACTGTTATCTGACTTGACTTGATATTCTACCGAAAACCTTAAAGATTAATCCCTCCATTCTACCTGTTTTAGAACATGGCTAAATTAATCAACTGCTCAATTTTGATATCATTCCAACTAAGAGATATGACGTGATGATCAGTGTTGGATGATTCATTTCAAAAATGAAACTTCAAATTGATGTTTATGCTTTAAGATGGCTTATTTTGCTTTGTATAGCCTTGCTCTTTGACTGTAAGGCTTTATATGCTAACTTCTCTTCCTTGTGTAGGTGCTAAACACCATGAACAGCATAGAGGTGCTATTGTTCATGGACGCAATAAGTTTTTCTCTCTCTTGGCTGGAAAATCCCAATCTTCTAAATATGTTGGTAAGATGATTTATTTTCTAAACCACCTTTCAATCAAAATTTTAAAGGAGCACGCACCAATTCTCTTCTTTGCAACTTTGTTATTTTGCTGTGAATTTCATGGTGGAATTATTTAAAGTTTTAGAATACTTATCTTCAGTTATGCTCATTACAAGATCCACTTGGGCTCAGGGCATGGAGTTTATATGCCTCTTTTAATTCATCAGTTGGTATGATCTTACTAGTTATTACTTTATTTAAGGTGCAATTTATGCATACTTATGTGTGACTCCTAGATTGGATGCCTGATTTATGCTGAGTACTCGCATATTTTCTTAACCTTGATTGCTTCATGATTTATCTCAGCATCACTTGTTTTCAAATGATCCAGGATCAAGGAAGCAGCTCACAAGAACTTTGAAAAACCTGGTTCGGCTGTATTCTTTCTTCTCATCAGACGTGGTGTCTGTGTTGTTGGAGTTCTTACTGAAGGCACCAAATACTACAGATACAATGGAAACTCCTGATGATTTTCAGATCAACCTGAGCTTAGAAGTTGCTCAGGCTGTTTTTGATGAATGGAAGCCTGTGATCATTAAGTTTTCTAAGGAGGAGCCGGAGCTACTTCTGAGCCTTCTGAAAGCAGTTCTTGATACAATTGAGTCACGGAGAGCCATTAGAGATGATTTTGGTAATCATTTAGCTTTTCTTTCATCATAGTCACTTTTTTGAGAATTTTGTCTTGATTCATTTATCTGATTTATACTGTTTGACATTTCAGCCAAGAATGTTAAATTAGCTATAAACCTATACCATTCTGCAATGTGGCATTGGATTGATTTTTCTAAAAGCCTTGTTAGCCCATCTTTGATCTTAGTACTTCCCTTTTTGGCTTGCAGTCATGTCTGGAATCTGCCTGTACATTATTTTTTATTACTGCTACCACATTAGTCAATAGCTGGGTGTTTTTGTGTATACTCTCTATTTTATGTAGAGAAGAATACAGTGCACAGTTGATCCCCCCACCCCCTTTTTTTTTTTTATCCTTTTCTTCCCTTATTTTCGTCCAGTGGGGGAAAGGCAGGGGGCTTGATCTAGTTCCTTCTCTTTCTTACTATTGCATGGTTAAGTTGGTTTTCCTTTATTTCTTCCTTTGTTTATCTGACCATTTGTTTTATGCATCTTAGGAGGTGCCCATTTTAGCCTATTACAGTATGACTCGGAGATGCTTCGAATTGGAGTTCTTTCTTCACTCTTTTCATGGCTATTGCAAGTTCTCATGGGCCTTAAATCACATCATCATGAAGATCAAGGAAGCCAAAGAGAAGAGACCTGGACCATGCCAAAACCTGCACTGATTGAACTCATGAGGAGATGCCTTTACATTTCAGAGCCTGGAAATCATGAGCTTCTGGGTTCAGGTTTGCTACTTGGTAAAATGGCTGGCAGCAGCAATGTCAATTCGAAACTCCATAAACTGTCTATGCTGACTTCATCGTGCTCAAGACCTACAGAGGACAATCCTTCATATGTGAAGGCCGAAGATCTTGTTCATCAAGACAACTATCTTCGTCAAGCTGCAGTAAAGTTGGAGCAACTCAAACTGCGTAGAAGTACAAATGCAATTGCTCTGAGAAATGGAGATGACAATGTGGAGGATGCAAATATTTGGACTGTTGTAAAATCATGGAATCCTTGTCCAATAGGAATGCTGCCTCGTGCTGTGGGATCATCTGGCTATCTACCCGTCCTCGACCATGATCTTGACCATAAACATGAGGTGGCTTCTCACTCCGTACACAAAGAGGACCACCCAGAATTTAGACATTGCAACAAAAGGGATACTAGTTGTAGTATTGAGAGCATGGACGACTCTGGCATTCAAAAGATGAGAGAGACAGAGAACTTTGAGTCCTCCGAGCCAGAAGATGTGAATGTGAACCTCTCATCAGATGGGCTCAAAGGCCGGCTGTTGATGGGTGGGGTTTGGCGACAAGTGGGGGATCAAGAGCTACTAGACATAATATCCAGAGTTGGTGTTTTGGCGACCAGAAGAAGAAGTTGATCAAGGTTAGGCTCCATTTGGGACTCAGCTAAAATTTTATTTTGGAGTAGCGAGTTCAAGTCCTACCCACGGCCACCTACACGAGTTGGTTTTTGGGGTGATGTTATGGCTTGGTTTGTTAAGAAGGAAATGAATGGATCTAAGGCACAAGCCCGGCAAATAGCAAAATGTGATTGGTAGGTTAATTTTTTGTTTGCAATTGCATATTCAATTTTATTTCTGGATTGACCTTGTGTCGAGCACTTAACTTTCTTTCATATATAATGTTATTTGATATTAACATTAACAGTCTCTTTAAATTGAAATTAAAGAGGGGAGGGGATGGGAAGGGAAGGGAAGAGAGAGGAAGGTAATGGAGGGAAAAGGGAAGGGAAGTAAGGTTAATTATGTTACCCTTATCTGGATATGTTAATATGCGGGATGGAGAGAGAACGGTTAAAAATCTTCTCTTCCCCTCCATTCTCCTTATCTTAGGAGGGAATAAAATGGGGTTAATAGAGGTGGAATGGGGTGAAATATTCCCCTTCCTCCCTTCCTTCATTTACTTTCCGCATTTACTTTTCCCTTCCCTTCCCTTCCCTTCCCCTCCCTATCCCTCCCCTCAATCCAAACAATGTTAATGTTTGTGTCACCTTTGTGTTCTGAAGTTTTTCTTTTCACTCCAAAACTTCTTTCCAAGCTTTTTAACGCGGGTCATTTGAAATCGGCCTTTCTGTTAATAGAAATGTGGCAAAGGTAAATCTGTCGACATTTGAATCTATTCAAACCCTGCGCTAGTGGGACACACAATAGGAGGAGTTGTTTCTGAATTGAAATTTGATTTGTGAACAGCATCCCAATAGGTAAATCGCTTCCTGAAATACAGTAGCAGTTATTATCTGAGGAACTTTTGATCAAATTGCAATGCAGTGAAAGTTTAATGACCATCTGTTATTGTAACATTTAGAGAAAAGTCGAAGTCTAAAATCTGTTATGACCATCAAATTGCAATGCATCATACCTGATTTTTTCGATGCTCTATAAGCTGACGACCTGTAATGCGCATATTGATTTGTCTACATGTGCCTGCTATCAGGATCATTTGGTGGAAGAAGGCCGGCAGGGGCGACCTGAGAACACATGAACTGCAACCCCCAAGCGTAAAAAGAAAGCCCACGAATCGGTGGTCTGCTCGGATCCCGGGGGTGCAGTGTGGTTCATATCATGTGGTCTCATGTCGCTCCTGTTGGACTTCACCACCTTGGTCTTGGCACAAAGAACCCATTGCCGATGCATTACTGTGATGTTTGTGGTTGTGAATCTGCGATGATAATGTGGTGGCTCTGATTGTTGGGGATTCAGAAGCAATTTTATAGCAAGTAGGAGATTCTGGTACTGTGGTACATAAGTACGCGAGTGTACTGCACTAAGATATATTTTTCGGCTACATAGTGTACTGCATCAAATGGTGGTACTAGCTTTCAGTTTTTGGGAACTATTTTGATTAAGAAGTACAAGTTAGTTGCAATTGTACTATTGATTATGTCGTGTTGTACATGTGCCGTGGCAATTTTGAATAGTCTAGATAATTGTCAAAGAGTACTCGAATTAATGTGTCGCTAAATTTTGCAAAAATACGATCTATTGAATGTATCATTAATTATTGGATTATGTTCAAAATTGTTACCGGACCTGACGCTTAATCACTTGGGTTAATCAGCTAGTCGGTTGTGTTTTAACTTTTTTTCTAAAATAAATTGACTTATAAAATTAAGTTATTTGACTCGAAATAAAAGGGTGAGGTTGTTTCCCTCCAATGAAATTTCATTTCTTTTTTTTTTTAAAGACGATTCATTCTATTGTTGAAATAACAAAAAAAAAAAAATAGAATAGATAAAACCGGCATTAATATAATCTAATGATAAGTGATATATATGAAAAAAAAAAACATAGTTTTGACGAAGTTTAGTGAGAGATTGATCCAAGAAGTCGATTATCAAAATAAAAAGATTGTTGGTATTGTTTGGACAATACTAGTAGTTTTAGTGATGCTTCCCTAAAAAAATCATACTTAGTTGTTTACCAGCTATTGTAATAGTTTCATTTATCTATAAGATGTCAAGCATTAATGTTTAGTTGCAAATTATTTAGTGCATGTTTGTTTTAGCGTTCATAATTAGGAATTTGCGGTTTGATTCGGTTCGCATCGGTTTTGTTTAACTAGTTAACCGGATTTAACGTTTCATGAAAATGTGAACTCGAACCAAAACCGTGACCGAATATATCAATTAATTGGTTATCGGTTCACCGAATTATTCTATTTGGTTCACGAGTTAATCGTAATCGACAAACAAAAAATTTAACAAGTGATTTTGGAAATCTAATTCAGCTAAACCGACCGCCTTACACTTTGTTGTTGAGACATTTTGAATTGAATTTAATGACTTCCAAGTTTGCAAGTTGCAAATTACAAGACAAACCAGTGAATACAAACTTCCTAAAACATTAATTAAATTTTCATTATGCATAAATATAGTAAAAACTTAAACTACTCCATGTACATTTATACAAGTTCTAACACTGAATTTGCTTTATGAAGATCAACACCCAACTTGCTAAAACATTAATTAAATGTTCATTAGCCTTTAATAATTTTTTATTTTTTGTTTTTAAAAAAATAATAGTTCGATTTCGGTTAACCGTCGGTTTTAAATCCCAAATTGAAACCGAACCGGATAAGTTATCGGTTCGGCTAAGTGAAAAATTTGACCGCTTCGATTAACCGGATAAACAGTTCATTTTCACGGTTCCGATGTTTTTGCACAACCCTATTCAAAATAGCGTTTGAAACTTCTAATTGTTGATAATCATTGGTTGACGCTACTACCACTAATCACTAATCGAAATTGCTCATAACTTTATAATAACTACTAATAACACCGATAACTCGTTAGTAAATATTGCTAATCATTTGTAAATAAGATTGTTAGAATTGGGATTATAGTTAGAATCGATCGAGGATGGTTAGAATCGAAATCGTATAATCGGATCGAGAATTGTAAAATTCTAATATTTGTTTGTAATAATGACTTTTTTTTTGTAAGAATAAAAACTTTTGGCAAAATTGTTATGAGAGACTCTATTTTAGAACATTTACAAATATTTTTATATCATTTACTCACATAATAACCACTATGAATAAAAAACGAAAGTGTAGAATTAGAATTATAAATGTAACCGCACTTGGGGGAGGGTGGCTATCAAAGCTACATTGCAAAAAGGATAGGCTAGTTTTACTCTTTTAAATTTTAGAGTTTTCTAATTATCTTTATCACAAATATATATCTACATGATTTATTTTTTAATTATTAATACTCTAATACTATGTAGTATCAACAAATAATAAAATATTATTATATAGATATCGTAAATAATAAATTAGTACAATAGAGTATCGTATACTTGTTATACGATTGCAGAATTTCACTTTTTGGCAATTAAATGACCACATTAACCTCATTAAGGCCTGTAAATAATAAATTAGTACCTTAGAGTACCGTATACTTTTATGTGAGTAAGATTATACTATAAAAAGTTATTTATAAACTAAAAAATAAATAAATAAGTTATTTGGATTAAAATTCAAGGAGCTTAATTTAATTCATTTTTAAAAATATGTATATGAATTAAAAAAACCAATAAATAAGGGGTGATTGAGTTGATTTTTGGAGAAAATTTATTCATAATTAGGGCCCTTAATTAAAAATAAATGGTGAATATTCAAGTACAAATTTAATTTACTTTTAAAATATCTTTACTCTTAAATAAAAGAATTAACTGAAATTTACCAAAAGAAAGAACTAAAATTTTCAAACAATAAAATTAAAATTCAAAAATAAATCAAGGATATTTCTGGGATAATTACCTCGAAAATTCATCTAAATTAGCCGCGATTTATTTTCATCAAATTGTAAGATAATAAGTTATTAAACATACAATATTTCGAAGTATTACTTTATTATTTACGATACTTAAGAGATATTTTTTATTCATTTATTAATAATACATGATACTAAAGCGTTAATAATTTATTTTGCACACAATTATATAACTAAACATTTATATATTACCAGGATGGTGAAATTGACCATAAAATATTATATTAAACTATCATCAACAATGCTCTCCTAACTTGATATTCTATGGTCCATTTGATCATCCTAAGTTTTTATTTTTAAAGACTTTATTATATCATTGGGACACTTTGTAGTAAAGACCATCTTTAATAGGGGTAACCCATTTTGGTGAATACTCTTGCCATATTGATAATCAAAGTAATTTCAAATAACTCCACATTGTTCTAAATAATAGTTTATCACTTACTTTTTTAAATTTTAATATATTATTATTGTTTTGTATATAATATATAAATATTAATATAGGTGAAATTTAAATTCATAATTTTTTTTAAAAAATTTAAAATCTAAACAACTACTTTCAAAGACTTCATCAAGTCATCAATTATATTAATTAACACCCTAAATTTTAATTAATTATTTTTAATATCATAATAATGTTTAATAACATTTTTTTTAGTCTCAATCTTTTTTGATGGGAAATTTCTAAGATTCTCTATCTCTCTCCCAACCTTTTGCCTTTCTACAACCTCAAACCTCTCTCCCATTTCCTCAATTTTCTTATTTTACTTTCTCCCTCTTCCACATACTTGGGAAAAAAATCAACAACAATTTAAGATCGAATATTTACCTAATGTTTTAGGGTTGTATTAGTTTTTACTTTTTTCAAAAAGATAAAAGTTTCAAACATATATAGGCATATTCCATTTAGATATAAGAAGATGTAAGGCTGTAAAAAATTGTAAAAAATATAAGAAATTGTAAGGAAAACTGTAAGCAGTTGTAAGATAGTTGTAAGAAATTGTAAGCGGTTGTAACAAGCTATAAGGAGTTATAAACAATTGTAAAAACTGTATAACTATATGGTAAAACTAAATGGAACAGGGCCATAATTGATCATGTACGCATGATTTTTTATTTATTTGTTTATATAGGGGTTGAGATATTAGCATATTTCCTTTTTATGTTAATTCATCATTTATTCACACAGACAAAGAATTATCATGAGTAAAATAAAAATTATAGTGTATTCACATCAATATTCAAAACAAGGATATCGGCTTTCAAAAGCTATGTTAAAAGCAAAACCGACAAATAATTAAGTTTCCTACTGATTTTTCTTCACTAATATATGTTCACGTTCTTACTTCTATTCATATTTTTGCATAAAATTATTTGATTAATATTTCATACACAATAATTATTATCGGGATAATCCAGTCTAGTGATAGTTAACTTAAAAAATATTACACGAGAGCTCTTCACTCTCAATACCACATATAACAGTACTTATCAGCATATGCGTATAGATTGTATATATATATTTTTATAAAAAATTCACTATGTTGAAGTGTAATTAAGGCCTACTCCAAGGTTATTATTGATTGAGATGTCAATGTCTAAAACCTTCAATATCAAATAAAAAGGGATTTGGAATAATTGTGTTAATTATCAGCCATTTGCCCAAATTCCTCTTGGGTCTTTCCATTATATGTTCAACCTATCTCTTTCCCATCAAAGGACCCTTTCTTTATTGATTAAATCTAAAATTCAATGGTGAGAGGACAAAAAATTTGGGATGTATGTGGATATGATTATCATTCAGCACTATGGTTTTTTATTTTTATTTTTTTATGTTACAACTCTTCCTAGACTTTGATAATTTCCAAAGAGAATATAAACTTCCACTGACCTTACTAAAAAGAAAATATGGAATAATGATGTAATTTAATTTATATTGCATACTTATTTGGACTTTTTATTCACTTAATTTGAATTTTTCAAAAATTGAGTAATGTATGTGAGATATAATTTAAATATATAAAAAGAAGTTATTATTTTTTGTCATATATTTTGTATATTTTCATGTAAGATGACTGTACACACACTAACCACTAATATGTTTCATAACAATTAAAGCTTACATTTATTGTATCATTATCGCGTGTGAATTTATATTGTAAAAAATATGATTGTAAAGTGTCAAGTTTAGAATAAATACTATTCATATGGAGATAAATTCTCCTTTCCTTTTAAAGCTATATATTTAGATTGCTTATGTAGTTTTGCTTAGGTTGTTAATTTTTCAAGCTTGATGATTGACTTACAATTTAATAAAATTAGTTATTTCCTCAAAACATCTCAAACTTTTAGCACTTTTGAAAAATTATATATGTATTTTTTACAATAAATAAAAACTTCTTAGCAAATTTTTCTAGGTAATATAATCTATACATAATCAAACACTATGTTATATTTGTATTAATACATTCTTAATTCAACTGAACTCCTAAATTTTATATTTTTTCATTGACTTCCAAAAATAATTAAAAAGTAAAAAGGAAGAAGAAACAAGAACAAGTTTCCTATTTTGAAACCCATAAATTCAATTCCAAAAGCCAAAAGTTCGAGTGCAGAATTAGTAACCATTATCAAGGTGGGCAAGGACTGAGTGAACCCCAAGTAACTTCATTAATTTTTTCGAAATTGGAAAGTAGAATTTTTTTTAAAAAAAAAAGGGAGGAAGGAAGAGAGAGAAAACCGGTGCCGTGGGGTCTACTCTTCCCTCTTGAGCCTTGGCTTCTGGCTCCTTCTCCCCCTTCTGCCTCCTCTGCCGATTCTTTTCTTCGAAATCTGGCTCCGGATTCAGAACCCCATATAAAAATCCAATTTTTATATGAAAAATAAAATATAAAAAAGCCATAGTAATCTAAAATATAAATACAAAAATCTCACGTTACAACAAAGCTCCTCCTCCTCTGTGGCCAACCCTTCTCTGTCTTGAATCGCAACTCGTAAGCAAATCTTAAATCTTTTATCTAGTTAATGGTTTGTTCTAATTTTTTTCTTTCAAATTACACAAAACCCAGAAAGTTATAGTCCTGTAATTTGAACTTGGTGCTATTTTTTGATCGTTGAGTTGTTGATTGAAAAGGGTTTTTGATGGTTTGGTTACTTTGGTGTTTTTCAGGTCCAGAATTGAGGCGGGAGATCTGATGGTCGCTCCAGTTTATCATCTTTACTCACAAGATCACGATGGCCCCTGATAATAGAGGTTAGTAGTTTCAAGTTTTGAGCATGGAATTTTTTTACTAGTTATCTGGCAATGAGATTGAAAGTTGGAATCTTTAGAGCTAGAAAAATTTCAGAACAAATGGGTTTTGAATGAGATAGGGTTTGAAGCTTGAATTCTCAGCTAGGTGGTGACTGATCAAGCTTTTGTTTGTCCTGGATTTATGGATTAAGAGGCATACGCCATTTTTTTGTTGGTGGGGGGGCTTCCCTCTTCTCTCTTTCTCTAGTTCTAAAATTTGTAATCTGTGTTCTTCTGCCATCAATTGCTAGTAGACGAGGGATACTTACTGCTGCCCTAATGGGACACGCAACAAGGAAAGGAGACGTTATTTGGTAGAGAAACCCATAGATTCTTGGATCCTCTATTAGCCATAGTGGAGTATTGTTGGCTCATAAACGATAGAGCTCTCCTATCACATATTTTCTCCATTCAGTCATTCACAAGACGCAAACCCCATATCTTGG
The DNA here is from genome assembly GCA_021018815.1 of Talinum fruticosum. NCBI lineage: Eukaryota > Viridiplantae > Streptophyta > Magnoliopsida > Caryophyllales > Talinaceae > Talinum > Talinum fruticosum. Next base: position 2,777,483 of record JAITYX010000002.1, on the reverse strand, counting down.
TTAAGGGGAGCAAGAGCCGAATCACTTAGACTAACCTATGTTGGTAATTATTAGTTAATTTATGTCATGTATTTCATTCGTCCCTGCTATAGGAGAGCTTTAAGCAAATATGTTGTAACTCTACTACTAGCTGCTGTATCAGTGGTATTATGCAAGATAGGTTCATAATATTGATTCTCTCAGCCTGGTGAGTTTGATTAAGAAGGCGTTGGGAATTTCTTTCCCTGCTGTACCTTGCTTCTGATTTCTGAACCTTTTCTCCCAGTTTCTTTAGTTTGTTTGCCTTTCTCTGTATAGAAATAGAAGTTCCCTTCATCTCTAGACTTCAGTATGCTGCTCGAAATTGAATAGGAGGAAATATGTATTCTTCTTTTGATTCTGACCCTAGTGAGGTTGATAAAGAAGCCATTACCCAATTGCCCATTACTAAACTTTTTAGGTTATGATTAGTTTTGTTTCTTCTGTCGCATGTCTATCAGACTACCTTCCCATTGCTTGTAAGTTCAATAGTTTTGTCTGTATTTGCGCTTGATTTAGGTTAGAGTGCATTGTATGTAAGTAGATTCTGTTGTTATGTGGGATTGTGCTTTAGTCTGAATGGTAGCAGCTCTTATTTGATTTAGCATCCTGAGTTTGCCGACTTATCATAGTGAAGCTGTCTTCAAATTCAGGCTTGACAATTCTACATGGAAGGATCTCAATTTTTATGTCCTATATATTCATAAGAATTAAGCGTAAGGTTGTGTATATTTGTCCCGCTGCCTGCACCTCCCTCCCCCTGGGTGAGAGGAGGGCATTGATGAGACATGGGTATATTGGAACTTTACTATCCTGCATCTGGATCTGTCATCTCATTCTTCATTTGATTTGTGACATTTAACCTATTGCAAAATTAGACATCTGCTTCTGGACAGATGTAGAACTTTTGCTAGAGAACAGATTTTTCCTTCTCTTGGGTTGTGTTAGGGGTTAGGCTTTTAAATCATATGCTATAGCCTATCCGCGCATGCTCTGGAGGATAACTATTCCTTTGATGGACTGATGAGCTCATTTTCACATAACATAGGTGAAAAGGCAAACAGGAAAATGCCAATGCTGGTTTGGCAATGTGCTTTACATGGTTGAGTATTTTAATAGATCTTTCATATTTAATTAGGTGAGATAGTCATGGTAGACATATACTTGTTTAGATGCGAGCAGTCTGCTTTGGTAATAGAGACGAATAAGCAGATGTGTATGTTGGTTGTACTGGTAGTAATTAAAAAGGCCATGATTTCTTGTGAGTTGTTAACTATGTGACAAAGAAACACTAGAGTGTTAACATGGAAAAAATTAGAAAAGTTTCATTTTTATATTTTATTCCCCTTTGAACCCTCTTTTTCTTTTTTTTTGGGGGGGCATAGGCTGCGAAAAAAAAAGAAAGGCTGAAATTATATCCATATACAACTGTTTGATAAATTGGCAATCTTGAATTTTTCTTAGTTTGATGAGCAGCTTTATCTCCATCTGTTACCATCTCTAACATTTCTGTGGGTTGTAGACCACTTATTTAGGAATTTCACTCTAGAAAATAAGGCATGTCAGCTGCTATGTTGTGTGCTGGTATGTTGGACATGACCTCTCAGACAGTTCCTCTGAGGTTATGTAGATTGTGGCACAACTTGATCTTTCCTTACCTATTAGTAGCAGGACTCACATTGGGGGTTGACGGAGTTATGTACAGAAATGGGAAAGGATCTTATATTATCTACCGAAAAGGGGAATTATTGACGAAATACATTGGTGTTAGTGCTTTTAACGAGATACATTATACTTTTTTGTCCTCGTGCCATGGTGAACTATTGGGCCTCCAAGTGGTTCAGCTGGATAATCTGTGTAGGACGTGTAGTGTGATTTTACATTTTAAATCTTTAGGACTATGCACCTCAGGTCTTAAGTGACAAGGTTGGCGTAGCCAATTTTTAAATTTAAGGTCAAAATTAGATTGCCTTAATACAGTTATAGACCGTGTTTGGTTTCTGGCTGTCCAGTCTATATCTATTCGATTTGGGGTAAATTCCTGTGGTTTCTGACACGTTAATTCCCAAACAACCTTTTACGTTACAACCTCTTCAGTAGTGACATCGCAATTTAAGAACATCTGCCTTTTGCCCTCAAACCTAATTCTTGTACGCTGTTTACTTCTTTCTCTCCGCTAGCCTCTCTTCTCTTCCAGATCTGTTGCATAATCTTTCAAGTGAAAGTATGAAGAACTCCCAGTCCATGATATCCAAAAGACTGCCACCTCGAGTTGTACCGAAGTTGAAATCTACTTCTCGTGTCGGGCTTGAATCGTCAGGTGATAGGAGTCTCTCACTTCTTCTCTTTGCCTTCTACATCCTCTCCTCTCTCTAACATTTTCTCTATATTACCCTGCTTGCCTTTTTTCATTGATGATTCTCAGATAAGATCCAGACTCTGATGTTTTAGATTTTGTTATTTCTCCAAATAACTCTCAGATTTCATCCAGAAAAGGTGCTTATTAATTAATGATTTCTTTCAGAACTCTATATTCTATCGACGATAAATTCTGCTGTTCTCCATGGTCTGTTGGTCTTTTTAATTAACTAGGCTTGATCTCCCTTGCTAATTTTTATTTATTTTTCGTATGGTTTGGTCTTCGGACTCCAGATGGGAAAGTGATGGTACTTCATAATCCATATGACCGCCTGAATTTGGTTTTGGATTCTTTGATATGTAAAAGGCTCAACACCCAATCTTGGACTTTTGGCTTGAGTTCTACATTGTTTTTGATGGTGTTGTCTCACTTGGCACTCTTAACTCCTCCCCTTTCCATTTTGACTTGGTTGAGAAAGCTTTGGTCCATCATTTATTTTTTCGGTGATATACAATGTTTTATTTTTTATTTTTAATTATGAGAGGATCCTTATACAACCTAAGTGTGAGTTGCAATAGTTTGGAGTGTCCTACCTTCTAAGTTATTGGATTTACAGTCACTTTTCCTGACAAAATCATTAGTCGCATCAGGTTTTTGGAATAGTCAAAGAACGCCTTTTCTTTCTTATACATCAAATACTGCAATTATCGCTTTTCCAGAACATAGTGCTATCTTCTGTTGTACTAGAAAAGATTCATTTGAAAATGCTCTTATTCTAGCGGGAAGCCAGGCCACATGCAAATTCTATTAAGAAACTCACCACAAAATGGTATTCAGAAACCAATGACATAATATTTCATGGGGATCAGACAGTGGTCCATGGATATAAGATTGCCAGCTTTTATCCATAAGATCTCTAGAAGTTTAAGCTAGAAGATAACATTATGTTTTAGGACATTTAATTGGCACAAAATCATAGCTGCATATGTAGCTTTTCATAAGACCTGTACCGGTAATCATAGCCAGCACTAATGGAAGATTAGATGGCATACTGTACAGGTTCCCCGACTGCCAATACTAAATTTCAAAGAATTCCTTACGGTGTTGTTCCATCCAATGCAAGCTTGCATCCTGTTTAGGCGCTAAGGTTTGAGAGCCCAATTTCAAATAAATACCATCCATTTCACCTCAAGATTTCCTGGTTTTAGATTGTAGGTTAATTATGCTTTCTAGAGCTGCTGTCTTCCATATTTTATCATTATGTTCATGCCTTCAAATCATCTAGATAAACATATGAATCTTGATCAAATAATGGCATTCTTTTTGTAGAATCCTTACTGCTTGGCCTATATTTTGAGCGGGGCCTCATTTTGTAAGGTTCTTGTGCTGAAGCTTGCCTTGCATTGGGGTTTGCTCATTTTCTGGCAAGGCAAATTGCAGAGGGCTACATTGCCACCCCCCTCATTTTTGGGCAATGAACTTGTTAATGTATAAATTTTATCTTTTCCATGTTTTTTTGGTATGTGTGGCTGACTCCTACTTTACCTGCAGAAACAATGCAAAGGGCCATGAAGCATCACATGGATGCTTCCAAGGTAAAAGCTTTTCCTATGGCCCGTCATTTCCCAGAAGTTTCAGTGGATCAACCCTCGAGCCGAAGCATGCTAATGGGGGCAAGCTAGCAAATGCTGACTCTGAAACGGATGGAGCAGTAAACAATGATAAGCTATCAGTTCAAGGTGAATGTTGTGGAAAACCCATGCAGCCAGAAAACTATTATTTCTGGTCAGCAGCTTCCCCCAACTTTGTAAAGGAAATTCATAGCCAATCACATCCTTTTGATGGCTGTTTCTATCCTGCAAACCAGGGGCAATACTTTCCTACACATTGTTTTCCTCAGGTTCCTCTGCAAGTGCTTCCTCAGAGCTACCCACCTGACTATGGCTTCCAAGATTTTCATTACTTCGTTGTCATAGATTTTGAAGCAACTTGTGATAAAGAAAAGAACCCTCATCCTCAAGAGATTATTGAGTTCCCATCTGTGCTCGTGAACAGTAGGACTGGCCAACTGGAGGACTGTTTCCAGATTTATGTGCGCCCTACTCATAATCAGCTGCTCACTGAGTTTTGCAAGGAGCTCACTGGCATCCAGCAGGCTCAGGTATGTTCAAGTAGTTTGTCTGATCAATTTTCATATTCTCAGTTGTCTAAAGCTTCTTGTCGGTTGAAGTGTATGGGTAATGCCCTGTATTGAAGCTTGATTTATATGGTCCACAAAGTGTATAACTTAATGTTCAATTATTTTCAGGTAGATGAAGGTGTCCTTCTAAGTGAAGCATTGCTGATGCATGATAAATGGCTTGAAGACAAGGGTATTAAGCACACCAGCTTTGCTATAGTCACATGGACAAATTGGGATTGTCGAGTAATGTTGGAGTCAGAATGCCGATTCAAGAGGATCAGGAAGCCACCATATTTCAACAGGTAAGCAACTAGTCAATACATTTAGGGTGGAAAAAATCGTTTTATGTTTTATCAAAGAATCATATTATCCTTGATTTCATTTTAGATGTATGAACCTAGATTATGATCAATCTATCGTTTTGGCATTAGCCTAACAAAGATGTGTCAGGCACTCTTATTGGCCTCGCTATGTTGCTTAAGTCCTTGGTGACTAATGATTTGGTGTGGCATTTCTCAGGTGGATAAATTTGAAGGTCCCATTCTGCAAAGTCTTTGGTGGGGCTAGACGCAACCTGAAAGAAGCTGTAGAGCTGGCCGGGCTAACTTGGGAGGGTAGGGCCCACTGTGGGCTAGATGATGCAAAGAACACAGCCCGGTTACTAACCCACCTCATGCACCGCGGTTTCAAGTTCTCGATAACCGACACTATTGTATGGCAATCTGGTGATCACCCCCATGTCATTCAACAACAGCAGATTCCTACTGAATATGGGTTTGCTTACCAACCTCCAAAGTGGAAATCCCCGCCTTTCATAACATTATTTCCGTTCTCACCAGTCCAAGCCACCAACCCCACCAAAGAGCCTCACGTGTACTGCCACTGTGGAGCAACGAGCATCAAGAGGCTGCTGAGAAAGCCGGGATCCATGCACGGGAATTTGTTCTTCGTGTGTGGGAACTGGACACCTAACAGAGGTGCAGTCTGCTCGTTTATCAAATGGGCTTCTGCTTCTTCCCCTGACCCTGCAAATACCGCCTAGAATCTCTTTGAGGGAAGTAGTGAAAAATCATGGTTAAGTTGATGTAAGAGTAAGGAAAGGAGGAAAGAGTGAGTCTCTCCTGTGTAAGTGAGTGCATTGCTCTCAATCTGTGAATGTGATGCCGTAGTCTGAATGTTTAGGTTCCAGTTCTTAGTGCCTTTGACAGAGAGGGGAGAATGTGGGCTTGCTTTACAGGAACTATGTGCAGAAGAATCATGCATGAGACATGAGAAGTTCAAGTTTCATATTTTAAATAATATACAATATCAGAGTATGAAATAGTGACCATGTATGTGTGTCTTTCAGTAATTGCATTGGCCTTCTGCCTTTCTCTATATGATTTTGTCAGTTCCTTTGTAGGATGCAGGATTCCTTGTTCCTCTCATACTTTTTTTTTTGGATCTTTGTTTAACATCACGTGTTTGTTGTGGGAGTCAACTAAAATTTGGTAAAGTCTTTAGAAGTTTTTCTAAACGATCTGGGTTCGAATTATGCCTACACCAATTTTTTTGCCTCATACACATTTAAAAAAAAATCATTGTGTAGTTGTTATTGAATGGTGATTTAAGTGCTCTCCGAGTGTTATAGAGGAAAACATAACCACTTCCGTCTAGTATCAGTCTTATATGGGTTGTTTGGGGTGTGTGTTGTGCACAATTTTAACCCTAATGTTTTCGGGTGTGTACAAATTATGCCATAGACTCGGGTCTATAGATGTCACCTAAGTTACCACCACCTATGGGCACGGTGAAAATAAACTGTGATGCTGCGTTGTTGGGGAACCAAGTTGCCTTGGGCTGGGTAATTGTGAAGGGAAAATCTTGGAACTGGGTGTTAAACTCATGGAGGTGAACTGGAGACCGGAAATGGCTGAGAGAGAGGCAATTAGAGTGGCCCTTACACACGCTTGTGCTAGGGGATATGAGAAGGTGATAATGAAATCCGACGCCTTGGGCGTGGTGTCTCGATTGCAAAACTCCATAGGCAAAGCCCCACTTGATTTGGTTCTCGAAGATACAAGAAGTCTTGTCCCTTTTTTAGGTATTACTATCGAGTCAAAGGCATGGGAGGAATACTGCTGCACATTCAATAGCAAGATTGATCGCACTGGTGAGACAGGAACATGTTTGGTTTTGTGACTTTCCGTCCAGTATTTCCAAGCTAGTGAAGCTGGATTTGATTTAATAAAATCTCCGCGTTTTACCTCAAAAAAAAAAGAATTTATTCCTATAATGCTCCCTTGCCAGTGCCGAACTCCTCTCCAAAATATGAGATGTTAAATTGGCTACATTTAAATTATGCTCTGAGAAAACCTTGTTGATGACCAGAAATACGAGATGTTAAATTGTAGAGTTGCTTGATTTGGCCTTTTGTTTTAGTTTTAAATTGTCACATTGGAAGAGGAAATGTGCCCAATTTAATTGAATCGTGTGTTTAGTTTTCATGATGTAATCAGGTGGGTGATTGATTTAGGTTGTGCTTGATGCCACTGGAAACTTTGTCATGCAGGGTGAAATTTTCCTGCTTCAAACTTATGAATGATTGTTAAATAACCTTTGTTATTTATGAATAGCTGGAGGAATTGATCCTCTCATTGACCTGGCTATGAAGTTCATGAGTAGAACAACTTGGTGGTTTCTTTAGTGGTTGAGTTATTGCTTTAGCTAGTGGAACAAGAATGCATGTTGACGTTGTGATATCTGGTAATCAAAGTTTAGCTGCAGCATCAGAATCCTATAGGAAAAAGAGCAATTATCATGCATGGGTTACAGTATCTACATGACAGTCACTAACTGCAAGGGAGATGGAAATCATGGTTACGAAGAAAGGTCATGCCCCTTTTTCCTTTTCAACTTACTTGAATATGGTGGCTGAATGACCTGAACATGTTGTGTATCTTTAAATTCTTAAGTACTTCAGAAATAGTAGTTTGAACTCTTCCAAAGCCTTTCATGGCCTGTAAGCTATGTTACTTGGACTTTTTATTTTGCCTCAAGATACTGTGTTGCATACTCTAACGCTTGGACATGGATATGGATACTGGACCCCTCACACTCTACACTTTAACATGGGTATCACCAAGTCCGAGTAACATAGCGTGTAAGTGATCTCTCATGGTAAATGATGAGCTTCTAACCAAGGCTTCCAGAAAAGCCGCTACTTGGGTGCTGGCTATGCTTCCTGCTGTAAATGGCGATGCTGTTCTGAAGGCATGGGTCAATGGTGAAATTTGGCATCACCGGTTCTGAGGACATGCACTTTCAAGGTATCCTTTGGTAATTCCTAGATACGTTAGAATGTTTACAAGATATTGCTTTACGGTGATGAATGACCAAATACATTACCATGCTGGAGTTTTTGGTTGCATTTTAGCCAGCACATATGTCTTAATAGATACCCTAGGAGATGACCAATTTTTGCTGGTTCCAGTGCTGGTACTAATAATATATCCTGGTTAAATTAAGCTTGACAATTACAGCCAGGTCATACTGCTCTAGAACCGATCAATTATATATGAAGGGTTGACAAGAAAGATAATCACACATTATCATATGTTAGTTTATGTCTGAATTTATTTTTTACTACTTTGTGCTTGGTTACAAGTTTCCAAACATGGGTACATGTCTAGGGGTCGGAGTTGGGCATTAAATTGTATGGCGCTTTGACCTAAATGTGTACATATCTTTGTCACAATGTCAAATACCTGACATGAGTCTTTGATGTTCTTTACTTCCGGTTTCCATGACCTCTTGGGAAAGGGTTGTATGACAAAAAAAAAAAAAAAAATCCAAGGGGTGGGGCGAGAAACAGTATTGCATTGAGCTCCTTTTCATGTTTATTATATATGGTGGTTCTCTCAGGGAAAAATTGAAATGACAGTCATGGGAGCGAGAATTGTTTGGGAGGATAGGGAACTAAAAGTTGTGTTCAAGGAAGTACGCAGAGATGCATCCTTTCAGTTCCATTATCGACAAGTCAGATGTCACGTACGTAGAAATGACGAGTCTTCTCTCGCAGCTCCGATGAAGCAATTCAAACTTCTCGTAAATGCAGATAGGAATTCGCACTATCATCAACTGATTTCAATTTGAATAATTCCCGTTACTGATTGCTACTGATTTAAGTTAATGTCATAAGGACTCACAGGTACAAAAGTGAACAAGTACAAGTAAAATTCCTGCACTTTTCTTGCTTGCCAGTTCATGTAACAAGGAGATAACTATACAAATTGAAGCCAAAATTTTTTTACACTTATCATACATGTACCAGAATCAGATCAGCTGCGTGATTCCTCAACATGTTTGCCGATAGCAGCCACAGTGTCTGCTTTCAATGAGGCCTCACACAACATTTAAGGTAGTTCCTAAACCTCCTCTTCTGCCAAAAAAAAAAAAAATATTCTCATTGCCTTGAAATGAACTTCCATTCTATAAATTTTATTGTATGTCTTTCTTCCTTAAATCACTATAGAGAGTACTGGGTCTTAGGATCGGCAAACAGCCAAACAAACCATCTGGGTGGCCTCAGATCTGATTCTTTTTGGGTAGGAATTTTTTCTCCTTTGGGGAGCAATCTTTTGTAGTTTATTTCAAGGGAAATTCAGGTTAGTTCATTTTTGTCTCTTATCAATTTGTCTAATAAGTTTGCCCAGGAAATACAAGCAATATTTGTCGAGATTTTGGGTTGGTCTAGCCAATTAAAGTTTGGGTCATAATTTGATTCTCCTATTTGGACCTTTGAAAGGGTCTAGTTCTGAGTTGTTTGAATCAACAAATTACATATAGTCAACTTTGTCGCATCTTGTACTGTCCACATGGATTGGGCAAGGGGATTTGTACTATCCACTGGGTTTTCTCAGCAAACAATGCAAATTCATGCGCATGTATTATGCAACGAGGGAAGCCCTACCGAGACATCATCTTGATGGTGTTGATAGCGTTGGTGACTGTAATGATAGCGGGGGTCATGGTAAGTCTGGTGAGTAGCGAAGTTAGCTTCATTGGGAAGGTTTACATAGTGAGCTTGCTTCTGATTCTGTTGTGCTTGGCCGAATCCTGCAGAGTAGTTTGGACCTGCGCCTCCCTTCTGATCCCATGCTCCATACTGAGGGACCGGTCTCCACCCAGGGTTCTGCATTTGTGCAAAATTCATACCTTGATTAGTGAAAACGATCCTCTCATATATATAGCAATTCTTTGACTCGACTATTGCCCAAGGAAGTCAAGTTTTGGACTACAGAGCAGGTCAGTATGTTACAAAATATGTCTTGGGCCCTCCACTATTAGTTTGAACTTTTGTTTGATGTGGTGTTTTGACATGATATGTTAGTGTTTTGAGCAGGAAATTCTAAGTTCAATTATTGTACAACTTAAGGAGGAGCTTATGTAATATCTGTGTTTCGACACCTCAAGGCATATAAATTATATGAAGGGACGTATTAGAATACACTATTAAACCTTACTTAGACCCTCGGCCACCAGCTTAAGCCTTAAGTTTTGGTAAGTTTTGGTTGGCTTATGTCCCTATTCATGTTTATCGAGAAATCAACTCTCAACATGTCAACATAAGACTACATATATGTGCACCTCCTTAAACTCCTCTGCTTTGGCAAGTGTCCACACTGAAACTACTGTTATCTAATGTATAGACCAAAGAGGAGATCTTACCACGCCAACATCGTGGTGGTGGTGTTGACAATAGCCTTGATGATGATGTTGCTGCTGATAGTACTGGTGGTGACAACCATGGTTCGGGACGTGATGGTGAGGATGCTGATTAGCGAAGTTGGCTTCCTTATCTTGCTTCAAGTCATTCCTGGGTAGCATTCGGTTAGCCATGAAATTGGCTTCATTATCTCTCTTGACCTCATCCTTGGCTTCATTACGGAGCTTGGGTTGATTATGGTTAGCCATGACGTGGGGTTCATTATCGAGCTTGAACTGCTCATACTTGGGCTGCAAATCAATAGGAAACTGGAACTTGGGTTGGAAGTCAGGCTCATTACCATACCTGAAATCATTCTGATTCCGATTGGCTAAGGGGTCTGGTTCATTGCCGAGCTTGATGTCACTCTTGGTTTGCTTCCGGTTAGCTCGTGCTTTTCCGAACACCACGGAGTAGTTTGGATTCGCCCCTCCCTTTTGATCCCATGCTCCGAACTGAGGGACTGCCATCCTTTTAGGGTTCTGCATTGCATTTGCGTATAGATGTTATATACTTTGATCAATGGAAAAGAGTCTGTGTTAAATGTGTAAAATAATCTAAAATTTTATTACATTTTACACATAAATTATTAGCATATCTATTCCCTATAATCAAAATTTTTTGTCAAAAGTGTTTTAAGAATGTGAAAAAGGTCCTCGAGGATAGAGGTTGGAATATAATACTAGGCCAACTAATCGTTCAGGTTGGATACCGGTTGAGTAGACTTTGGGTCGGATGAGTTTCGGATCAACTATGAGTTTGTATCGGGTTAAAATTCGGGTGAAGTTACTTCAAGTTGGTTCGCGTGGGTCGGGCGAACTTTGGTTAATAGGTTCAGGTTAAATTTAAATCGGGTATAAATTGGGTTGGGTCACTCTCAAATTTCTCTAAATTCTAAATGAGTTGTTTACGGTATTCAGATTGCATTCAAACGTGTTTAATTGAGTGAACACAATTGTTCAATTACTTTCACATCTTTAAAATAAATAAATGATTTAATATTTTAAACAAAATAAAAACAATTAACTATCTGTCATTCATATTGAAAATTACATTATGCCATTTTAGTAATATATATACAATAAACATATTAGAAATTTACTAAAAACATGTACCATTATGGTTGGGTGTTGATTCGAATATATTCGGGTTTGGGTCATTTATGTTTACGTTTGAATTGGTTTGGATATGAGTCGTTTTAGATTTGAGTCGATTTACATTTAAATCGGTCATATGTTCCATTTGGCTCAGGTTTGGGTCGAATCACTTTCGAGTTTTGAGTCATTATCGGTTCTCCTATTTCGATTGTCGGATCCGGTATGAGTTGCATTGTGTGAGGTTGAATTTCAAGTTTTCTAATTACCATGTCTAAAAATATAGGTTTATAAAACTAAAACATGTCCACGAATTCAGAAATAATATTTGTATATATTGTTTATACTCCCTCCATTTCAAAATACATGTCGTTTTAAGGTTATGAGGGAATACCAAGAAAATACAAAATTTATGATAACTTTCGTTGGAAGTGAAGAAAATTAATGAAAAAAGAAGAGAAACAAAATAATTAACAAGGACAAAATTAGTAAATTAGTAATTAATATGTCATTGAAATTGTAAAGTGATAAGTATTGTGAAAAAGAAAAGTTAGTTAAAATAACATGTATTTTAAAACGGATTCCTAGTAGCTGTCTCGGAAGTAGAGCTTTGAATTGGTTAATGTCCCCTCTACTGCATTAACCAATTAGTGAAATAGATCAAAACTAGTTGGAACAATAAAACACTAAACATTGCCGAGAGGTGAGTGGCATTCCTAAGCTCTCCACCCAGGTTCGATTCTGGTGAACATAAATTTTTCAAGTTTGAGGATTTGTGTCTTGTGGGTATAGTTATACTTGGCATCCCCTTTCCAGCCTCGTTAAGTCCGTTGGACTTTCCTCTCGAAATAGGGGGTCCAATGGATGGGCCCGCTCACCTTTGAAAAAATAATAATAATAAAAAAACACTAAACACGAATGAACATATGTATAAATTGCCATAATTGTAAAAATATGAAAAGAGAAAAGAAAACCCAAAAACTATAAAGACTCACAGCTCCATTGCGCTCCATGCCGACCTGTAGTGAGATGATGAGGAGGAGGAAGCACAGGAAGTTCGACAATAATCTTCTCTCTGTCCCTCCCTCTCTCTCTCTCTCTCCCTCTCTCTCCTTCTTCTTCTTCTTCTTCTTCGATTATGAAAATTATGGCTAAAACTCCTTATAGCCTGTGTTTCTGCTTAACGAGCGGTGCTTTTCCTGAGTCAGAAAAATATAGGGAGGGAATTGAAGCAAAAAACAGCACAATCCCATTCTTGGCTTTGTCTGAAAAAAGCTAAAATGTTTTCTGTTTAAAAATTTAGAATTAATCCCATAAATAGTTATTATGTTTTATTTTAATGAAACTTGTGTTTGTTTTTCATAATATTTAGGATTTAAAACTTGAATAAATTTGACCCTATTGAGTTCGAATCTAATATGCCCAATATTTGACACATGAATTATTTTTCAAACTTGACTTGCATAGTTACAAACCAATTTGAAAACAATATGGATTTTATTTGACTAGTAAGTCTTATGTGATACCGTCTTACTTTAAAATTATTGTGAGACATCAACTTTTATAGTGACATTAAAAACATAGAGGATGATTAATAATTCATTTAGGAGTAACTTTAATAAAAGTCACCTCATGATCAATTATTAGTCACTCGCAAATTTAAAAGTCACTATAATATAAGTACTTAGTCATATTAAAACATTCAAAAATTACCACGTTCCACAATAATTCTTGTATGAGACGCTCTCATATAAGAATTTATGATAATATAAAATAACAAACTTTCAATTTTAACTATTGACGAATCGAATCTCAATTAAACCGGTGTTACCACCAACATTTCATATGACATATTATTTTTCTCATTTTTTTTATAATTTTTCAATTTCCTACGACCATCCGAAATGTTCCTCTAAGCATTACTCTCTTATTGTCTTAAGAGCACCATTGTTAAACCTCGTTTTTGCCGATTTTTAAGGCATTATTTAACCCAATTCCGAGATGATTTCAATGATATTTATTTAGTTTTGGGTTAGATTTTGCTCATTTTCTCTTCATCGTCACCTAAGCTCGTAAATCTCTTTATTACAGGTTTTTGGGCTTAAATTTGAGAGATTCGAGGTAAATTTGATGAAAAGCGATGAAGAGAAGAGTTCAGGCCCAAGAAGAGGCAAGAAAGAAGCCTAAAATACATCAAGAGAAGTCGCACACTGCAGTGCGATCATCGAGCGAAGGACCCGAAGTGAAGGAAGGCCGCACGGCCCCTATGCGCGTTTAGCACGGCCGTGCGAGAAGTTACAGAGATTGAAATTGTGCACGGTACCCCGTGCATAATAAACACGGCCGTGCGAAACGTCCGGAGAGTTCACAGCTTGCGCACGGTACCGGTGCGAGATCCGCACGGCCGTGCTAAACCGCCACAAACCGGCACGGTACCTCGTGCGAAATCCGCACGACCGTGCGACTAATGTTTCGGCGATTATTTAAGTTTCCTAATTGTATTTGTTGAGGGATTCTATTCCATAATTTATAGAGGGTTTTCGAGAGCAACTCTAAGAGAAGACTCAAGAACACTCATTATTGTTCATCTACTTCAAGTTTTTATGATTGAATCGCATCAAGTTTTTCATTCGGTAATCGTAATTTCTTCTCTTTATCTTTTCTTCACAATTTCTCTTCGTTTCTCTATGGCTATTTTCCCCATTCTTTGTCAATTGTTTATTATTATATTTAGGGGCTAATTTCTCTACTTAGGTTGGGATTGATCCCTATTATACCTTGATAATCATGAATTGAGTACCAATTGAGTTGTTCTATGCTTGTTAGATTAGAATTCACTTCGTGCATCCCTTTTTCATTGATTGCCTCGAGAGATGACTCATATGCTTTTATTAGGGTTTCGTGAACATCGAAAGATGAGAACTTACCTAGAATGACGTTGTGAACGATTAGAACTTTGATATGAAAATAATTAAGGTTTTAATCGAGGGTTGTGAGATGCATTCATTGTGATTTTGCTCTTTATTAATCCCATGAAAATAGGTAATTAGATTGTGCAAGATTAGTCTTTGACCTTCGAAAGTAGGCGAAGATAGGCTTAATTGGTGTCTCCCTTTTCTAAACTACTAGCATAGGAAAACCTCAAGCGGTATTCGATGTTGGTTTCGGGCATATTAGTGTGATTAATCCCAATCTAAGGCTTGTTATTCATTGATCTTTCTTAGTTATTTTAGTAGTTGAATCCAAAACCAAATCACCTGTCGAACCGAGTTTTTACTTAGATCGAGTTTTTAGGTGGATTTAGTATTTGAAAGCGAGTTCCTTGTGGACACGACCCGTACTTGCCGGCTCCTAGCTACAGCTACACCGTGCACTTGCGGTAAATATTTCTCTCAACAACCATATATCAACTTCGCTCTTTTATAGCAAAAGTAACATATTAGTTCAAATCAACTCCATAACATTATACTTGTAAAATTTGTTAGAAAATAAATCTAACTAATTTCAAGCGGAAATAAATTAAATTGGATGCGAAGATATCCAGAGATTAGAGTGGCAAGAACAATATTGAAACTCATAAATAGAAAGATAACGGATTTACGTGAAAAATCCAAATTTTAAAAAACCACAGACTGACGTAAAAATAAAATAATTCACTATTATGAAGAGGAAGTACAAGGTATGATTTATAAGATTATGAGTTTGTAAGTTCAAAGTAAAGAGAAAATTCTCTAAGGCTCTCTCAACTAGGTATGTGGAATAAGGAGAAGGAATTACCTTCATACAACTTTTAACCATTAGGTTGAAACCACAACCTAATATATAGTAAAACTCTAATAGAACTCTCTTAGGAGGATAAAAACTAATTAGGTCAAAAATAACCTAAATAAAGCAAACTCGCTAGCCAAGGCACGAGAACATAACAAACGTCGAAGATCAACCTGGCATGGTCATGCTAAGGCCTAGCATGGTCATGTCACTACTCTGGATGTCCGTCTTTTCACTAATGCATACATTAACCCTAACAGATACGAGTTTTGATGTGAGAAGTTTCCAGACTTAAATTTAATATTTCCTTTTAAGTCATAAATGAATTTTAGGTTACAAACAAAATTTAAACAAACCTACATACACATTGTTGAAAAACGAGTTCAGGTGTAATGCCAATTATAAGACAGTCAAAGAGCCTAGAGAAGCGGTGAAGCATACATGCACTCAGTGAGCACCATATCCAGTCATGTTCTTCCACGTGTTCACCTCCCATCACCCCATACCTCCCTCCAGTATCCAATGAACCCTCCTCATTTCTCCTCTCTTTCTCTCTCTATAAAAAAACACTCAGCCCTCCCCTTTCTCACTCTCACTCATCCTCCAAAAATGGCGCCAATGTCCCTTTCTCAGTCTCTCCTCCTTGTCACCCTCCTCTCTCTCTCCTCCCTGTCCGCCTCACACGATTACTCCGACGCCCTCCGCAAGAGCATCCTCTTCTTCGAAGGCCAGCGCTCCGGCAAACTCCCCCGACCAACGCCTCCGCTGGCGCCGTGACTCCGCCCTCCATGACGGCTCCTCCGTCCATGTAATTAATTATCATAATCCTCCAATTCTCAATCAGTGTTTAATTTATATATCCTAAATTAATGATTTCGTTATTTAATGCTTACTTAGTCATGATGTGATTAATTATCATAGAGAGATTTGACGGGAGGATACTACGACGCCGGGGACAACATAAAGTTCGGATTCCCAATGGCGTTTACGGCCACGCTCCTATCGTGGAGCGTGATAGACTTCGGGAGGAACATGAGAGGGAGCTTCCTCACGCGCTCAAGGCTGTGCGTTGGGCCACGGACTACCTCCTCAAGGCCACCGCCGAGGTGCCGGCTAGAATGTACGTCCAGGTCGGCGATCCATACTCCGACCACAGCTGCTGGGAGCGCCCCGAGGACATGGACACCCTCCGAACCGCGTATTTCATCGACCCGAACCACCCAGGCTCCGACGTCGCGGGGAGACCGCGGCCGCTCTGGCAGCCGCTTCCATTGTCTTCCGGTCTCGAGATCGGCCATACTCCCGGCGCCTCCTTAGCCGCGCCATCAAGGTACAAATCATAAATTATTTAGTATCATTGACATTTTAACATAGTAGTGATGAGAAAACTCTTATGTAAAAATTAATTATGGTAAAAAGTAATAATTTGAAATAATATTTTTGTATTTAATTATTAAGGATATTATTGATATTTTACAATTAAAAGAGATTGATGTATTTTCATTCTTTAAAATACATGAAAAATTAAATGGGAGAAAGAAGTATTATTTATTTGACCAGTAATTAAAGTTTAATTATCATATATATTATTATGTTTCAATTTAGTCATTTACAAACATAAAAAAATGTATTTAAAATTCTAAGAATAAAGTGGAAAGATTGTTGGTGTGACTTAAAGTCTAGTATGTGAAGGACCAAAAGAAGTGAAACAAAATAATGAAATTAAAAGAAAAACTAAAGTAACTCATTGCTGGAACCCGAAAAAAAAAAAAAAAAAAGTAGATGGAGGGGGAAAAGGGGCGGGGAAGAAGAGCTGATCGAGGAAAAGAAATAATTTGGCGCGTAATTAACGGTTTTTTTTTTTTTTTTTTGTGTTTTAAAACTAAACAGTGACAATGACAATTTTGTTTTTGGTGGGGATGGAAAGGTCATAAATTCGAATTTTATTATTATTATTATTATTATTATTATTATTATTATTATTATTATTATTATTGATTGGCAAATATGTCTTATAATATAAATATTGACAATAAATTTGGACATTTGATTTGATATAAAAACTTATTTTTAATAATTAATTAACCTCAAAAAGAGGTAAAGAATTGGGGAAAAAACCTTTGAACACCTAAAATTTAAGAATACTTTATAAATATAAACACTTCTATGATTTATAATCATATTAAATTCCGAGTTCTCCTAACATGGTATTTAATATTAGGTGTTCGAGTTTGCAGACAAGTATCGAGGGGCCTACAGCACAAGTCTAAAAAGAGCAGTTTGCCCTTATTACTGTGACGTTAACGGTTACCAGGTAATTTTCATTTTCTTTTACCCTCAAAATTGAGATTATCCCTGTTTAATGATTTTTTTTTTTTTTTTTTTGTCTTATAAAGATGGTTTTAATATAACAATTAATATTAAGGAGTAATTAGCATTGAATTGGAATAACAGGATGAGCTGTTGTGGGGAGCTGCATGGCTACACAAGGCAACGAGGAGGAGGAGGTACAGAGAGTATATAGTTAGGAATGAGGTGATATTAAGAGCTGGAGACACCATTAATGAGTTTGGTTGGGATAATAAGCATGCTGGGATTAATATCCTCATCTCCAAGGTTGGTATATCATATATTTACTCCCAACACATTTTTCTCTATCTATTCAATCGGTGCAATCAATATATATTTTTATTATCGAGGTATTTATATTTTACTCCTGTGTAGTATTAATAAATGATAAAAAGTTCATTAAATCTCGTAAATGATAAATTAGTCATAAGATACAAAACTTTTAATAGTTTACCACCCTTCTAATTTAAAACTTAGGTTATAAAACTTTAATAAAACATAACAATTTTGTTTAGGAAAAGCGAAACTAAAACTTATATTATATATTATTTTGAAGATTTTAACATGACTAATTATTTATATTATATTGACTTTTTAATTTGAGAGTAACTAATAATTCATTACAAAGTGACTTTTATTAGAGTCACTACTAAATTATCAGTCGTTCTTTATATATTTAACATCACTATAGAATTTTTTATATCACAATAACTTTTAACTAAAACGGTTTTACACAAAGTTTTGTGCTAAATAAAAATTAATATGGGTAGTTAGGAGTGTACGATTGTGATATTTAGTAGTAATGCCTTGATTGGGTTTCTGGGGTGGACCCTACAGAATTCTTGTCCTCTGTTATTCTCCCTAGGAAGGCTGCTTATTTGGTGGGACCCTCACGTGGCCAATCACATGCTAGCCAAATATCTGATGTTTGTTTCTAAAATATTTGTTTATATTTTTGCTTTTTTGGATTTATCGATAGTGAAGTTGAAGTTGATTGGGTTTGGTGGTTTTTCCAGCTTAATTATGGGGCTCCTTTCTGCCTGGCTCTGTATTATATGTTGTGGGTCCCAAACCCAAAGAGCATGATGGGCCAAGCTGGCCCACTTGTTATCCATTTTTAGCAAATCTAAAGATCTTGTTATAATTATTAAATTAATTAATTAATTAATTAATTAATGTATATAAATGTGGAGATATGATTGCACATGATATAATTCTTGATCATAGTGTATGCCTACTTGGCTGTTTTAGAATCATATACATTGGTATTTTTGTCAAGGAGAATCATACTACTATTATATATTTTTCTTGGAATTTGTTGCATATATTTTTAGATTATTACTAATAATCTTGGTTTACAAGCCAACAACCAGCATAATAAATAATTAAATCAAGAAAAGCTTTCACAACAATTTGTGTAAGAATCTCAAGATTGTGCTTTGATTTCTTGTAGTGATGTCACACACTTTTTCTTTTAAATCATACATTTTTTATCTAGTCGATGTTTTAAAAGTTATTTTGTATCATTATTTGTTGGATTATCGTTTGAAAATTCTCTCTATATATTGTTCGTTTCAGCGTTTATGATTAGCAGTTAGCATTATTGGTTAATGCTTACCAGCAGTTACAATTAGCATTTAATGATTACCAGTGTTGCCAACAGTTATGATTAGCAGATTACTAACGATTAGCTTTATAAATATTTTAATAAACACCGAAATAAATAGGGTCTAATACAAAATTATGCTGACTTGCGTTCATTGTCTAGGTATGACTCTAAATTGTCAATTTACTTTTATTTACCCCCTTTCAATATTGTTCTTTTTCCTTCCACTTTACCATATAATTTATATTTACAATATACTAATCTTAGAGTAATAACTATAAGATTTAATCATCTACCACATATGTAGATTTTAAATCCAATAACAAAAGACAACTGTCAGGAGTTGAAAATTGAGGGTTCCAAGTCCAAGAAATTGAAGAAAAACTAAGATATGCATAAATATATGCAACTGACAAATTGATGGAAACTATACAATGTTAATGGGGAGTGGTGTTGAAGACAGTGCATTGGCATTGGCAGGAAAGATGATAGGTATGGTATGGTATTATAACCAAAAGCCCATTTTTTTCAGATCTGGCATTTTCTTGCAAGTTCTCTTTCTGATCTTGCAAAATGTGTGAAACACCTGCCAGATGCATGTGCCAAAAGACTGAGTACACAGTGAAGAAGACAGACAGAGAGAGAGAGAGCAGACCTTTCCATTCTGGCCATTACCTTCTGTTCTTAGATAATTTGCAAATACGTGATGATGTTTGACTTCTTATTTGGCCTTTCTTTTCTCTCCTTTTTCTCCTTTCATTGTTCAGATTATCAGTTGCCAACAACCTTCACCCACAATTTTCACAATGTGTGTGAACAAAGGGAAAATGATGGGGATCTATCTACCTTTTTGAGGGAATGTTTATATGAGTGTAGGTTTGTAAATGGATTGTGGAACTTATTGCAGAAAAAATTAAAATTTTGGTGATTAGAGAACTCTAACATTTTAAATCATTTACATATTTGTATTATGACAAAGAGTCGATATACTACGATTGTGGTTAATATGTATAACGTTGAGACTACGCTTGGCTAGGTACCCATTTTGTGGGCACTCATTAGAAGGGCTCGCTTTAACCAAAAAATAAAAATAAAAAGACGTTCTAATTATTCAACTATGATTTTGTGTGTGGAATCAATGATATTATGAAATTCGTGAAATGCAGGAAGTGTTGATGGGGAGAGCAACTGACTTGAGAAACTTTAAGATGAATGCTGATGGGTTCATATGCTCCATATTGCCAGGGGTTTCTCATCCTAATGTCCAATATTCTCCAGGTATCTACTCATCTAATTAACTTAAACTTTCCAAGTTAATGACAGCATTAACCAAATCATATTTGTAAAACTCATTCATTCTTGCTCAGTTCTGATTTTCAAATTTTCTTCTTCTTGGTGTCTTGGAAAATTCCAAAGGAGGGCTGATATTCAAGGCTGGAGGGAGCAATATGCAGCATGTAACATCCCTGTCTTTCCTACTTCTGGCTTACTCTAACTATCTCAGCCACTCCAATCACTTAGTCCCTTGTGGCGGCCACCTTACCGCCTCCCTGCTCTTCTCAAAAACTTGGCCAAACGTCAGGTACAATTTCCTTCTCTATTCTCACTCTCCTTCTTTAATTTTTTCGAAAAATAATAAATTTTATCTCGTGTCAAATGAATTTTATCTCGAGTCAAATGAACTAATAGTCAATCTATCTTAATGGTGTTGTTGATTACCGATAATACTATAGAGATATAGAGACATAGCCAAGTGATGTAAAAGGCTGGATGGGCTTTGGGGGTGCCCCATGAAATGAAATAAATGAAGAGTAAGGTGAAATAAATTAGCCTAGCGTAGGTACCTTCACCTTAAGAATTAATGGTGAATCTGTGCATTGTATCCTATCCCATCTAATTGGGGAAATACAGTCATGTGTTCCCATTCTGGGAGAGGAGTGGTTGAACTTATTAGTGCATTACTAGCCAATGTACCCAGATGGTGGTCCTTTTTCTAATTTATTGGCACTGTTGAAAAATGTTCACATGCTTCACCTTTATGAGATTTGATCCTAAAACAGCAGTTCCCTAATTGTGGAAAATAGGACCTGTTCAAGTCAATTACTCCAATACTAGAATCCCCTCATAGCCCCCTCCCCTCCTTATTTACGTCAAATATAAGTGATAGGACACTCCATATTATAAGAATCGACCTAATATTAATCTATATAGGAAACAAGTACTAAACCACTTAATTCAAAGTATATAAGTCGACACTATATACTGTAACATGGATATGAGAATAGATTTCTGAAAAGAAAATTTCGAAAACTTAACTTAAACATATACCTATATCAGACACTTATAGTAGCATGAGTTGATGTATTATTATTATTGTATGGTAGGTGGACTACATTCTAGGGGATAATCCACTGAGGATGTCATACATGGTGGGGTATGGATCACGTTATCCAAGAAGGATCCATCACAGGGCCAGTTCTCTCCCATCAGTCCATGCCCACCCGGCCCACATTAGGTGCAAAGAGGGCTCTCGCTATTATCTCAGCCCGGACCCGAACCCGAATGTGCTTGTTGGGGCAGTTGTAGGTGGGCCTAATGTGACAGATGCTTTTCCTGATTCAAGGCCCTTTTTCCAAGAGAGTGAGCCCACAACCTATATTAATGCTCCTTTAGTGGGCCTTCTTGCCTATTTTTCAGCTCATCATTGATATATTAACATACTTTTTATTTGCACTAAAATTGAGGGGGTGGATTGTGGGAAGAATTTTTTTGCAAGGGATAGAGGCATAGAACCAACCATAGAGGTGAGCAAATTGCCACCCTTGAGAAATTGTACCATTTTAGATTTGTTGCTCAAGATTAATGGAGGAAAAGATGTCTCTTTTTGTTGAAATGAGCACTATTACGTCATTAGTGGGTATTTATTTTGATAATTCGAGGATGGTACTCTAAAAACTTAAGTGTATAAAAAATACTAAAAGAATTTTAGATCTGTTTAACATTATAATGTCAATAGTCACGGGAACTTGTATGAGATAATTGAGATCTATTACTTAAAATAAGAACAAGGTTTTTAGATAAAATGGTCGAGATTTTAGGGTTATAAGCAATTGTGGGAAACTTAATGACATGGTTTTATCTTTTTGATGTATTTTTGTGAATAAGGTTTACATTACAAAACAAAAATTTTGAGTACATTAGGCTCCAAATCTCCCCAGGTTCACCAATCATATTGTAATTGTATCGAACTATTATTTATTATCATTTAGGCTGTTTCACACATTACAAAATGAAGACGACATACGTAAATATTGGATTATGCAAAAGAAATAAAAAGGAGAAGAAAACTTGTCTCTAGAAAGGATCTCATATAACAGATCAACTAATTTAAAATTTTGCCAACATATCAATTTTATGTATCTATTTCTAGTATTAAAGTAGAAAGGAACCAAATACACAGCCCAGGGAAAAAAATAATCACTCCCTAATTGAACACTTTTTATACAGATATAGTACATGTACACTAGTTACAATGACCCAAGAGCAACAAAAACAAATGAAAAAGATAAGGTCCTTTAACACCCCCACAATCTTCATTCGAAAATAACCCCACAAAACAGCCTCAAAGCTGCTCTTCTTTGTTCTTCTTCTTCTTCTTCTTCTTTTCTTCTTCTTCTTCTATTTGAAGATCACCATCATCTGCAGTACAGCACTCTCACCACCCTCTTCCACGTGAGATGTACACTGAGCATCCATGTAATTCTCGATCTCCTTGACGTTTTTTTTTATTTTTAGAAGGTATACAACACATATCAATGGCCCCAGGCCTACTTACACAACCAAGCTACGCCGCTTCTTCAGATTTCCTCCATCATCTCCTTTCCTCATCATAGCGACAAATTCATCGTAATTGATGTGACCGTCCTACAAAGATAAGTATGTTCGAGTTTTAGGAATGAACCACCTAAAACATGAATAAATAAGCAAGTAAATCAATGTTTTCATGGTAATGTCACATACATGATCACTATCTACTTCAGAGATAATTTCCTTAATGTCCCTTTCGTTTTCCATGCCATACTCACGTAGAGCTTGCTCTAGCTCTTCAATTGTGATGTACCTGCGACAACCAAAAATTACACGGAATGTTAGTTAAAAATGTCATTTTAGAATTTTTCTTTTTGTTTTTGGGGGCGGGGGGCATTGATAAAATGGCGTATATTTTTGTCAATTTACCCGCTATTGTCTTTGTCAAAGTACTGGAAAGCGGTATAGAGATGTTCTTCTCTGTCCATTCTATTAAGATGCATGGTTGCTGTGATGAACTCTTCGTAGTCTATCGTCCCATTTCCATCTGAATCAGCCTGTGTGTTTGTTTACAATAGATGATCAGGATCGAATTTATCTTTTACTGAATTATAAGGAGAAGTGTGTATGAATTCAACGATTTTAAAAAAAAATAAAACTAAGTACTCACAGCTTCCATCAACTGCTTGACCTCATACTCCGAGAGCTTAGTCCCTTGTTGCTGTAGACCTTTTTTAGCTCTTCAAAAGTTATACTACCACTATTGTCCGAGTCCATGCTCTTGAACATCTGTTTTAGACCCATGATTTCCTCCTCTGATAGACATCCTGCGATAACCTATGTCAATTCCAAACAAAGCATTGTGTTAGAAAGGAATCACGGTCATGTTATTATCTTGAAATATGCATGGGAAATTTCGTTATGGGGTACCGAAAAGACTAAAGAAAGACATAGGGCCTAACCCTTAGAGCAACTTTCTTGAACTGGTTCATTGCTCTGAACTGTTTCAGCCTGCCGAGGACAGCATTGTCAAGAGGAGTATCCGGCGCTTCTCCATCCTCCTTGATCCAAGGATGATCTTACAATCAAACCCCGAACATCATTAGAACACTACATATATAAGGAAACTGCACAATACAAATAGAACAACTTACTGAGAACTTCATGAGCTGTAAGCCTCTGTTTCGGGTCAGTGTTGAGCATC
Organism: Talinum fruticosum; assembly: GCA_021018815.1. Classification (NCBI taxonomy): domain Eukaryota; kingdom Viridiplantae; phylum Streptophyta; class Magnoliopsida; order Caryophyllales; family Talinaceae; genus Talinum; species Talinum fruticosum. The sequence continues at coordinate 2,753,350 of JAITYX010000002.1, read as the reverse complement.
TTCCTGACAAGGTCCTTGGCTTGGGGTGAAATTGCAGGCCATGGATCGCAAGAGAAGTCTATGTGTCCCCGCAGGATAGAATTGAATATGCCACTCTCCGTTTCTGGCAAACACAAAATTTGGATTTCAATTTTGAATCAGCTTACTTTCTCGAAAATTTTCATCGAAAGCAGAGATTAAGAACTGAAAGGAACATAGATTTCGGCAAAAATTACCAGCCCAGAAGGGAGGAACTCCAGATAAGAAAATGTATAACATGACCCCAACACTCCATATATCAACTTCAGGCCCGTAGTTTCTCTTCAAGACTTCCGGTGCAATGTAGTATGCACTCCCAACGATGTCCTTGAACTGTTCCCCTGTTCAAAATTGAGAGAAACATAAATATCAAATGCAGTGTGAGCCTAACTGCAAAAATTCTTCTTTTCTGTCCAAATCGACCCCTCTACTAAGGGGTAATGTTCCCTACATCGTAATTTTCCTCGATCCTATTCTGGTGGAATCCACACTTGTTCTATTGTTGTTATGTGGAGATAAATCAACCATGAAGAAAAAAAGGAAAGGGAGAGGGCAGTCTACAAAGATGAAATTCAAACCTGTCTTGTAGAAAACAGAGAGACCAAAATCGGTGGCCTTAAGGGGAGCATTCTCATCCTTATTCAAGAGGAGGAAATTCTCAGGCTTGAGATCACGGTGAATGACCCCCATGGAATGGCAAGTGTGTATGATTTGAACAATGGTTCGCAGCAAAGAAGCTGCTGCACGCTCCGTGTAATGACCCTTGGCAATGATACGATCGAAAAGCTCCCCACCAGCACAAAGCTCCATAACCAAATGGACCGAAGATTTATCCTCAAAGGCGCCCTTAAGCTCAACAATGTTGGGTTGGCCGGTTAGGTGGTGCATAATCTGAACTTCTCTCCTCACATCCTCAATATCCTCCTTATTGACAAGCTTCCTCTTGGCTATCGTCTTGCAGGCGAATTGCTCACCGGTTTGCTTATGGGTTACCAAATGGGTCACCCCAAATTGGCCCCGGCCTAACTCCTTCCCGAAAGTGTACATTGATTTGACATCTTCCATGGGCCGGTTTAGGACCGGTCCCATAGGGCCAGTCTTGGCTGGCTTCTTGGGAGGAGTGGCAGAGGGAGGAGGGGTGGCCTTATTATCCGCCGCATTGGTATTAGTACCATCGTTGCCACCGGAGGCGGAACCACCCTTTTGGCTGTTGTCAGGGGACTCCTGGGGATCTGCATCCCTCCGGGGCAACAGTTCCCCATGGAAGCTCAAGGGGGAGAAAGAGAGAAAACAGAGCAAAAGAGAAAAGGGATGCTTTGGAATTAATGGGGTGGAGGAGTGGAGGTGTATTTTTCTTGTTTTTTTTTTCCTTTTTTGGTTTTTCTTCTCCTCTTCTTTTTTTGTGGGGTAAGGGTGGGAGGAGAAGAGGAAACAAGGCTATTGGAGGGGCAGTTGCAGGATTAGAGGAGGAAAAGGAGAGAGAGAAAACAGAGGAGAAAGAACAGATTCGGGTACAGGTAGGACTGAAGGGGAAAATTGCAATGCAAAGGAGAGGAAAGGGTTGATGGTGATGAATTTTAGGAGAAAAACAGGAGATAAATTTTGTAAATTTTAGGATGGGTCTTTCAGAGGGATGACTTATGAGAGATGATACAGAGGAATTCGCGGGAATCCAACGGTCTTTCGCCTAATTGTCTTGCTAATATAAACAGCTAGGACAATTGTATTAAACTCTCACCCGTATTCATCCCCCCTCCATTTTGTTTGCTTCCAAATAAATAACCTTTTTTTGCTGGGACACAGCTACATACTGACAACAGAAAAGAATGTCTCATGCTTATTAATCACATAACTACCCACCATAGTAGCCCAAGCTCAATAGTAGAAATTGGTTTTCATGTAAGGTATAAATATATGTTACAACTAACCTATTTATATTTACGAGTTAGACCGTTACATATAATGAATTAATCTCCCTATATATACACGAGAGTACTCGCGCTATAAGTTAAAAAACATCAATTTATTTCTTTCACATGAAAAAAAAATAATGTAGAATAATGGCCAAAAAGACAGTAATATAAAGTAACGATATTCAAATTTTCCAACAACAAAAAAGCCAAAACAGCCATAGAAAAGCCCAAAAACAAACCCTAGAAAGGGCTAATTCCAACTAATTTGCAACATTAGCCATCAAATTTGGAGGATAATGGAGATCCAACTCCAACTTATCCAAATCCCCAGCCTTCTCTGCCTGTATTGGCCCAATTCCCATTCCTGGGAGAGAGAATAAGTTAGGTCTCAATTACTGCTACTTCTGTTAAGTGAAGTACCCGTGATCTGCTCAATTACTATCACGATCATGAAACGAAAGTTTGTAAGTCCGAATTCGAAATGATTGCACAAAGAGGCGTAGTTTTACCTGGATAAATAGAAACACCTGATCTTGGAGGCGAAGAGAGAGAGTAAGAGACGAAACGAAAGCTAAAGGCGAGATACGAATTGATGGAACGATGGCGGCGAGCAAGGTTTGATTGGGCCTTCTCCTTGGCGAAAATCATCAGCCTTTACTCCCCCATTTTTCTCTCTCCTCCACGCGACAAACTTGGCCTCGACGCTGCCGCTGATGCGCCACCGCCTGCTCGTCTTCAGGTGGTGATTGTTCCGGCGGCTGTTGTAATCCGGTGAAGAAGCCGCCCTAAGACAATTCCGGTTTTAGCGAGGGAACTTGAAATCGCGCCAATGTAACGTAGAAGTTTCATTTGATTAAATGTTGTTTTTAATAAACGTGTTTGGTAAATTCAATGATTGAAGCTAGGTAATTATCAGTAAATTAACATAAAATGATATAAGTAATCTGTCAAATATAAATTAATGAACGGATACTTTGTTAAAAAATATGAAACGCTACTTTTAAATGTGAAAAACTAATATTCTTAACTTTTCAAAAACACTACTTAAAACTAGGTATAAGTTATCGCAAACACTAGTTAAAACACTAGCTTAATGAATACTAATATTTGATTGATTAGTATTTTAACTTGGATAAAATGTTAAAAAGTACTCCAAACGTTGTTGCCAAATAGGACCTTAATAATTTTTATGAAAAAACATATCATGTCACATAAGCAAACTTATTAAATTCTTGATTTAAATTTTACAATTTTATAATATAAAAGTTTCGGATCTGTCTCTCCTCTCTCATAATATCTTACAATTTGAATCTTAAAAAATACGAGACCATAATTTGAAAGCTTTAAATTAAACACATGTAACGATCTCAGAGCTTTCTCTTACATCAATATATTAAAAGGTGATGATTCATTTGAAAGTTGTGAGTAATGATTAATGTTTCTTTAAATTTTTATTTTCTAAATATATTACTAAAGCTAATAAAAAATAAATCTTTTTATTCAAAATTATGAAATGTCCATTAATTACTACGTAAAAAATACAAATAATTGAACAAATTTAAAAATTTTCAATAAATAATAATCCTTATTCTTGTAATTTCCTTAGATATAACTTTTTAGGAACTGGTGATATTTGGACGATATTTTTTTTTAAATAGTTAGTGGATTCACTTATCGACCTTTTTATACAAAGTGTAAGTCTAGTGGGCTCCCGAATTAGGGGTGGAGAAAGAGGTGCATAATCATTGAGTTCGCCCAATAAAGGCCAAGCCCTATAATCAAACCCACAAGGAGCCTGCAAGAATCCATAATTTCTACTTATAAAAAATTATTTACCTACCAAGATTGTAACCCAGTGAAAAATGTAAAACTGACCCATACAATTGAGCTAACAGCTCTTGATATTTGGAGGGCCAATGTGAAAATATAAAATATACAAAAGCTTTATATTTAAATCATGCTCATATTTTAAGAGTTAATTTTTTCTAAAATGAAAATAACACTCACCTTGGGTAAAACTTCACTTATTTGGTTTAAAATATAAATCAAACATAATAGTCACTAATCATAACCACTAGTAAATAATTGATAATTACTGGTAAATAATGATAGCAACTAACATTACAAAAAAATTATATGAAATAGCGACAGGATTTCCAAGGGGAATCCCGACAGAGTTTTGAAATTTCAACGGGATTTCTGACGGAAATGCCCGTCTAAATTCCCCTCGTCGGTGCGGATTGACCGAGGTGGGCTCGCCGGACAATTTCGAAGAGAATTCCAATGGAAATTACATCGGGCTCGTTGGAATTCCGATGTAAATCTCGTCGAAATTCCTAAAAAAGTGCCCGTAAGAGGTCGATGTAATACTCGTCCAACCTGCTCGACGGGTTCTTAACACGTCGACATTTTCCATCGCTATTTTTATTTTTGTGTAGTATAATTGTAATTGTTGATAACTCGCTGATAAATGTTAATCATAATTACCGATAACTAATAAATGTTAACCGTCAATCGTAAAAATAGTTGTTAACCCTAACTGTAACCAATTGCTAACCATTATTTGTAGGCTCACAATAATTCCCCATTGACAAAAAATTAAAAAAATTGGGATGGGAGCAATGAGCCGCTTCCCTATATCATTTTACGGATATCTTTTCTATTATCTCATTTCAACCCAATTAAGAGTTTTATTGACATATCTAAATATATAATCCGTTCACATATAATACTAAGACAACAATAATAAGTCTTGTTATATAAACAATAGAATGAGATAAATACATTTGGGATGGATTTTAATAGTTATGAAATTATTTAAGTTTTTCTGTTTTGTGAGACAATCCTATTTAAAAACTTGTAAAATAATTACATCCGCATATTAAAATTTTACCCTCTTTACAACAAAATTAGAAGAGTAATAACAATCCTTTTTCGAAACGAAAAAGGACCTCACATGAACATAAACAAAAAGTATAAAGGCAGGCTAGTTTGATTAGGGTTGAATGAAAGGGTTGTGACATGACATGAGTTATTGAAAATAAAACAAAACTAATGACAGAAAGAATTGAATGCATGCGATAAAAAAAAAAAAATGCAATTTGGACTCTTTATGGGGATGAAAATATTGTCTTGGAATCCTTATTTTTAATCATTCATTTATTGTTGCTTAATTATATATATATGCCTCTTTTTTTGTCTACATTATAAACGAATCTCTAAACAAGTTGAATGCCACGGGCCGGGAGCCTCTAAGATGCATATTGTACTTTGTGCATGTGCTTCAACCCATAAGCTTATATATTTTGTTACATTCCAATCCTCCATTATTAGACTCCTCTATCCACTTGTATATATTTCAATTATGTTTTGTTAATGATTATGTTTATCGATTATCGTTTTTATATGTACATGCAAATATTTAAGGAGAAATACGTCAAGGTTTAAGTGTTTTATATTAAATTATAAGATTGTACTAATTTATTTTCAACTACCGAAAGCTTAGTGTTTATGTGTGATTTATTTTTGTTTTAGATTTTAGTGGAAGTAGGTTTAGCTTGTATATGTAATTAATTATTGATTGATATGAACAATGTTTAGAATTTTAAAATTACATATGTTCTTTTTATGAGAAATGGTATCGTATTCATGTACAGATCACTTCATTTAAAGTTAATGTATTATATCTTCGTTGTTATCTTTTGTAATTTGCGGCTTCCGACCCTCACTTCGTTGTTTTATCTAGTACTTGTTCTACTCGATCCACGCTTCTTTCTTATCCTTCCTCTTTCACCACTTTAAGTGCTAATATTTGGGAAATCTAATGTGAACAACTATAGCAACCACTATTACGAGAACCACTTTTAACAACGGATCTTAACGATGGTTAAAAGGACAAACCGTTATGAAAAATGGATCGGTGGTATTTTCGTAACAAAATTTGTTATTAAAGGACATATGACGACAGTTCAATAAAATGAACCGTCGTTAATAGTTGACAACTCGCATTTTCGTTATAATTAATGAACTGTCGTTATAGATATTTCGAACTGGATCTATAACGACGGTTCAACTAATGAACCGCCATTAAAAGGCAATGACTCCGCTTTCACTCTCTCGCTGCCCCTCATATCCGAATTTCTACCCCCTTCATCTCTCTCTCTCTCCCCTCTTCCCCCAAATGCTCAGTAATGACTCTACTCCCCGCTCTCTCTCCTCTCTCCTTCGTCACCGACCATGGATGACTCTGCCGACCTTCGCCTTTTCTTTCTTCTCCTTCATATTTATGCTCAACAACACTCGCACCTCTCAGACCTGGTTCGACCTCGACGTCTTCAGCCTACTCCTCTCTCTCTCTTTCTCGCGCACGCTTTCATATCTAAATTTCCTCGCCGAAAAATTGTCCTCTTCCATTTTCCCTAATCCGATTTCATTGACGGCCGTAGGCTTGTTTTTTAATTCAATTTTCGGATCCGAATGGGGTGCACTGGTTCGACGTCGACACCTTCGAGTACTCCTCTCTCTCTCTCTCTCTCTTTCCTTCGGATCGAATTTCCTTTCGGAAAGATCTTCTTCTTCCGTTTTCCCTAATCCGATTTCATTGACAATTGTAGGCTTGTTTTTTAATTCAATTTTCAGATCCGAACGGGGTGCACTGGTTTGACTTTGACGATGGACCACTTGAATTGTAGGGGATGGCTCTGAGGGTATTTAATTCAATTTTCTTTATTTTTTGTGGTTGGAGCCAGTGATGAAACTGTTTGATTGAATGTAGTTTTTCTTTTAGATCTTACCAAAATTGTTAGCTCCGAGGGTATCAAGAAAATTGAATTGAAGAAGAAGACGGATAAGCCTACAACTGTTAGATCTCGTCATGAAAATGTTTTTTTTTTTTTTTTGTGGTCGAATTGCGTAAGACGATTTTAGATGTTTGAGACTCTTATTTTTTACTTGTGATTTTGTTATCTCTGACAACTTTAATTTGTTATGCAAATACAACAATTTTGGATGTATTCTCTCTCTGGATGTATTCTTTCCCTCTCTCGAGTACATTTTTTAAAAATAATTATAGATATTACTACTATTCTTTATGTAGAACCGTAGTAATAGAGTAGCTATTACTACAATTATGCAGAAAGAACCGTCGTTATCAAGTACTCTTTGACTACGGTTTTAAACCGTAGTAAAAGATGTTATATAGAACAACGGCCACATACACGACGCCAGCTAACCGTAATTAAAGGTCGTTTTTAACTGCAGTTAAAAGTGATTTCTATAGTTGTAAACATTATTCCTCAGTTAATACTTTAATATTTTAACAATATAAACCTTTTCATCTCCTTTTATCTTCTCATCCTTAATGAAATTCTTATTCTCATTTCCTCACTCAATCACCCTCAAATAAGGTTGTTTATCATTCCATGGCATGATCGAAACAGACTTGACAGACCTGAACCTAACATCGAATAAGAGGAAAGTTTGCGAACTTGGATCGATTAGGCATGACAACATTTTTGTTTTTTGTTGAATAGACAAATTAGGGGAGGGAGAAGAGTTTACTAGGAATATCAGCCGGTGGAGAACTACATGGATGCAACCACACTGATGTCGGTCGCTTGAAATAGTGGATAATTGTTATGGGGCATGTAGGCAACCAGTGCCATGAGTCGAGAACTGAGAGGTGAGATGACTGAGGAGAGAGAGATTCAGGAGAGGTGAAAAGAGATCCATGAGTAAGGATGGAAATTTCATTCGAACTCGAAAATCTGACTCGAATCTGCCCTATTTATAACGAGTTTAGGTATAAAAAAATGAAAAATACTGGGTATAGGGTAGGTAAGGAAATAACGGGGTATGGGTTGGGTATGAGGTTACCTGTTTCGCACCCGCACCTAACTCCGCACTCAATTTATTTAATGTGATTATTTTTTTCACATAACCGATGTGCACACCAATTATCATATGGGGATGCATAAAAAAGGTTTACACACTTCATAACTAAATTATAGTTTTCCTACAAGTAAAAATGACTTCATCATTGTAGGACAAAATATCGAATGATTCTCATATGTCAATATCGATAGTTTTTTCTCATCACATTCAAACTCGAATAAAATCGGTAAACTTGAAAAACCCATGAGGCCTTGAGGCGCGAGTATGAGAAAGAAAGGCAATTATTAGGTATTCAAACCTTTGTTAAAAATTTTTTTGTTTCAAACCGATCCTCAGCCTGGACCAAGTGAACCGAACTAGAACGAATAATTAAAATTCTTGGATCTAATATTGTCCAAACTACATCAGTTTGAATTAATTTAGATTGATCCTCAGTTTGATGTAATTTTAAACTGAGAAATGCACATACTTATTATCAAATCCTCCTCATATGCATATTTCTTACATATACATACAAGCTACCATTCTCACTTCTCGTGTAATGATTGAGCATCAGAGGCTTGATACCAATGATCCCTCTACCCCAAATTACTTTTTACAAACCCGTTCGAACTAAGAGTAAAAGTGGGATCATGGGCTAAAATGGCAAGGCGCCCACTTTTGGCCATAATACTTTTAACAATTTTGCTTGATTTTGTCTATAAATTTTAAAACAATTTGTGTTTATTCCGTTTGGATGCGACGATGATTAGTAATTGGCCTCTATTTTTTAGGGGGAGGGGAGGGAGCTCAATTCTTGTTTGTGCTTGGGTATGGGGGTTGTAAGGTTGGTGGGTCGATTTGGAGGAATGGAGTTACTGGTCAAACACATTAAGGATCTAATATTCTCTTCACATGAGGGAAAGTTGAACGTTATTAATAATTCCCTTATTAATAGTACAAGAATATTCAGATTAAAATATCACCGAATTATCTCGAAATGTCAAAAATAACACTAATTAATTTGATGATCGACGATTACCGTTGAACTAGTTATTACGAGTAAAAAATGTTAGTGTAACTCATTTTATCCGTTTCCACACCACCGATTTAGCGACACATGTACAAACAAAATTTCATCGAGTGACACTTTTAACTTTTAATAATTAGTCTAGTGACAATTGTGGATCATCAAATTAATTAATGATATTTTTAACATTACGAGATAATTAAGTGATATTTAAATTCAAGCGCCCAATCGTCCAAGTTATCTTATTTGAATCTTTGTTGATAGTTATTACGATGATAATTGATATTGTTTTCTAGAAAATTTGTATATAAAGTATAATCTCTTCATTTTGTTTTACTGGAATGAGAGTCATTGATAGTAAATAGCCAATCATATATGGCATATATATTTTCTTATCATTGAAATCAAAATTTTTTAATATGATATTAACATTAAAGCATATTCAGCATATGTTGCATCCTTTGCACTTATATTACACTTATAATTACATCTCATATAAACACAAAAAAGTAATAGCATAATTTTCAATTTTGCCCAAGAAATTAGCAGACCTAGATACGATTTTTGTCAAATAGTAAACACACTATTATTAAGAAGACTAAACAAGACTTTCTTAGTTGAGTAGTAGTGGTCAGTTGACCAGACTTGACAAAGACTCAAACCTTATATTAACATAATAATAATAATAATAATAATAATAATATTTTTAAAAAATTAATCCTTTATTATTATTACTGTCTCTCTCTTTGTATTTGTGTGTGAAATTTTCTCTGCATAAATTAAGCGGAAAAGCGAGTCTGAAAAATACAGTTACCATATTACTACGACAACCACTATTTCACTTGCACTTCACCTAATCTTGAAAAAGAATACTCCAAATCCCTCTTCTTTTTATTTTTTCCTTTTATCTTATTTTATTTCATTTTTTAAAAGAAAACAACAGAGAAAGGACGCGAGAGCGAGAGAGAGAGAGAGAGAGAGATTGGTGTTGTTTTGTGCTGCTAAAGCTTTAGTTGGACAGTTGGTGCTTTTGGCCCTCTCCTCCTCCCCCTCTCCTCAATCATCACCCATTCTCTCCATTCCAAAACCCTAATTATCTCTCCTCCTCCCCCTTTCTCTCTCTCCTCTCCGATCTTCTCCTCCGCCGGCGAAGCCTCCCGATCTGCTGCAGTCAATGGCTCACGCCGGAGATTTCCTCCGAGCTTGAAGTTGTCGCCGTTTCTCTCTCATCTTTTTCACTGTCAGTAGGTGATACAACTTCCGATGTGCCAGAATGTCTGCGTCCTTGGCCGCATTTGAGCGTCCTAGGCTCGGCGCTTCCAATACGGTGCCGTTTCTCTCCACTCTCTCTCTCTCTCTCTCTACAGGATATGGACTGTACTCGTTGCGACATGGTTTTGTTTTATTATTAATTTTGAGTTGTTGAATTGGTATGCAAGATCTTGGTCGGGCTGTCTTTGGAATGTGCTAACTGATTAGGTCACTGATTGGCTAATCGGGTGTTTATTGCTTGCTGAGTTGCTGCGTTTATGCTGATTTTCATACTTATGTGATGCTGGCATTGGCAATCTGTTGGCGATGATCAATGATGGATCAGTTTCTTGGCACATTCTGATGTTTTATGGAGCTTTTTGGTTGTTTAGGTGGATTCCTGGGTTTCTAGGTCCCTGGAATTGCTTCTGTAGATGAACATTGACATTTGAAAGACATGGTCTGTTGATATCAAATGGGTTGATATATTTTATCGTTATTATTCTCCAAATTCTCGCGTTGGAAAGTTTTGGCCTTTTTAAGTGGTGATTAAGGCCAAGAAGAAAGAAGCAGCCAAGATTGGTTCTCATTCAAGTAGCATTTAAGGAGATCACAGTGAAGGCAGACTTGCACATGGCAGGCAAAGTTTTAAGCGGTGCATAAAAGATTCTAAGAGTTCCGGGCATTGAAATTGGACTGGTTATATGCTAAAAGAAACGAAATTTGTATTGATAGTGTATGAGGGATGGGATTGCAAAAGTGAAAGAAATAAATCACCTATGACAGAGTATAAAGTTATAAGCTTTTGATCGGTACTAAGTGGAGACCGCAGATCGATTCTTTGTAAATCCATCTCTTCGTCTCTTTACTCCTAGCTGGCGATCCTTTTAGACCTCTTTAATAATGCGTCATGATGTGCTCTTTTGACATTGGTGATGATCATAGGGCTGGTTTATGCATTATCCTAATTATTAGTCTCTCCTCATTATCTCTTTTGCTGTCCAAGTTTCACCTAGGTATTCGAGATTCTTCTGTAACGATTGAACTCACGGTTTATTTCACTAGGTGTTTGGGCTTTGTTCTGCTCAATGTGAAATCCTTAGACCCATATCTATATCTGTGAAGGTCCAACTTATTTTGACTCATTCCCTTGCCTTATCCACTAAGATTAAGTCATCAGTAGAAAGCACACGCCAAGAGGCGCCATTGTGCCAATCTGAATCATCCTCAGAAGCATGCAAACTGATGAGGGTTTTCATAGGAAAATTCTTTATATTGCCAAATGTGTAAACACAAGTCTTAGAGGGCCTTGAAACAACCTTTTGGATGCAATAGTAGGTTGCAAAAATTTGATCTCTAACTTGCCTTAGGTGGAATTGTCATGAAAAGGCCTAGTTGATTGTATGTTTTTTCTCGGAAGACGACGCTTCAATGTGAAATCCTTAGACCCGTATCTATATCTGTGAAGGTCCAACTTATTTTGACTCATTCCCTTGCCTTATCCACTAAGATTAAGTCATCAGTAGAAAGCACATGCCAAGAGGTGCCATTCCTGAATCATCCTCAGAAGCATGCAAACTGACGAGGGTTTTGATAGGAAAATTCTTTATATTGCCAAATATGTAAACACAAATCTTAGAGGGCCTTGAAACAACCTTTTGGATGCAATAGTAGGTTGCATAAATTTGATCTCTAACTTGCCTTAGGTGGAATTGTCATGAGAAGGCCTAGTTGATTGTATGTTTTGTCTCGGAACTATGACCTGATTTGTATTATCTAGAAGATGACGCTTCAAGGTTGGGAATAAGTTAATGACTTAGTGAAATCGACCTTAAGGAGTGGTGATTTAGAGCTGTGTACTCTCGCTAGTGGTCTAGCTTAAAATATTTTTGATCCACAAGCTTATGCAATTAACACCTGACTCAGACAGAATCCACACTGGCGGTGGCATCATTGTCGTTGCCATTTGCTTACGAAACTACCTTTGAAGATTTTTGATGACATCCTAGGTACATTGGCTATACTTTAGCAATGACTCAGATGCAAAATTTTGTGTCTCACAATGGCTGTGTTTGTTTCATCTTGTGATTTCCTAGCCTTAGAAATATTTACACTAAATTTTATAGCTCCACTCAAAATTGTAAAGTTCTAACAAGTTTCAGAGCTTCTGCATACTTTGGTGGTTTATCTACATATTTAGGAGTTCATCTATCCAGTTCAGGGATCCTTCACAAATTGTTGAGCATATATGAATGCATCGGACTAAGTGAATAGAGTGAATGAATGTCTTATGGAATGATTGATTATTGCTATCCAGTATGTCATTCATTGCTATTTGGATTTGTGATCAGAGAACTGAAAATTTTCATCAATGCAAATTATTTCGTGACCTATCATACATAAGCGATGCGGCTTAATGTGAAAAATGATGTAAAGCTTTGCATGAATGTTGGGTGGAAGACATGGTTCACATGTTTAGTTGCATATTTCTCTTATAATCAGATTATTTTTATTCAATTCTAGTGAGGATATGAGCCATGCATGCATACCTACCAGTCTTATGGGGTCAAAGATCAAATCTCAGCATCATTACTGATCTTGTGATTATGCTAATGTAGAAATCATATGACTATTAACAAATATAGATGCATTATTTGTTAATTGTTGTCATTCTGAAACAAATGTAATTGATTTGCTTGCCTGCATGAGATCTGATTATTTTCTTGAGAGTTTGTAAAGTTGTAAATGCATAGTTTTTTTAACAATAAGCGATTGTGTCATATTTGTTAGCGCATGCGTTGCTAGGAAGAAATCAAGCAGCTGCCTGCACAACAATTCTCTGGACAGGCATACTTTTCCTTGGTTGACATGACATATGCAAGTGTTGAAACACTATACTTGGTGGCCTCAGTGACTGAGGAGGAAAAATTGTTAGAAAGGCATTATTTTTCTTTGAATCGTTTGTGTTCTAAGTTTGTGAAATGTGATTCAGTTTTGTTGCAATTGTGTCATTTGTATGTGGCAGGCATATATGTAAAAGTTTCTAACATGTTGAATTCTTTGGCAGGTCTTTAAGAGTGGACCCCTTTTCATCTCTTCGAAAGGTTGGTAGACTTTTCTTTTTCTCAATATGATGTTGTGTCTTGTTTGAACTTTGGTCATCTGCTTCAGAAACTTGTTGCTGAAGATTTGGACTATTTGTCTATTTATGACCGACTAGGATCTTGTAAAAGAGAAGCACTTTGTAATTTTTTGGCTCCTTACGAAACAAATAATAAAATTTTTGTGCACGACTGTGCATATTCCTCAGCTTTTTAAGTCTGTCTAAAACTTATTTCATGTGACAGTGTGTTTTATTGGAAAGAACTTAAAGTAAAAAATGTTTTCCATATTACTGAAAGAATTATAATAATGATGGTTGTCTTCATGTGGTTGATGAACCAAGCTTTTTCTACCATTGTTGCTATCTTATGCTCTTCATTTTGGTGCCTGTAGCCGTACCTTTTATTGTTAGGTGTTTGAATTATTCTGGTGTCCTGGCAGACTGCTTATCAATGTTGGTGACCTTCATTGTGTTTTTATTTGTCTTTATTGTTGCAGGATTGGGTTGGAAATCTTGGAAGAAGCGCTGGTTCATTTTGACGCGCACTTCTTTAGTATTCTTCAAAAATGATCCTGTAAGCTTTAGCTAGCTCCTTGACTCATTTTAAGTCGTTCTCCACCCCCTGTATCTACTGCATGCCGTAATAAATCAGAGTTTTCTACCACATGTTCTTAAGCATTATAATGTGATAAATAATATGTGGCTTGTGAAGGGAAAATCTAACTTGGATGTTAGCCTTTTGGTGAATTGGCTGCACATACAGGGTTTAATTCACTTTTAGTTAGTATATGCAACATGAAGATGGTCTGACTTGATCAATAATAAACCATATGCCTATGGATGAACAATATAGTTTCTCTTTATTCTGCCAATTTAGTTGCAGTTCCTTGTTGAATTGCAGGCAATAATTATTTTTTGCTAGCTCTGGGCATGAGAAAGACTTAGGAGCGGATGAGAAAAACATACTGGATAGTTGGGCTCTAAGACTTAAGATTCATGCTTTTCTTATGTTTCTTCATCCTTTTTGAAGCTTTTACAGGATGCATCTATTGACAATCATTTGCTAAAAGTTGTTTGCACAAATGCTGTTATCAGCTGTTCCTGGTTGGTTTATTAAAAACAGAAAACAGGACTCTGTGCAACTAATGTGTTGCTTATCATGCTTTTTGATATGTCTGTCCGGGACAGTTCATCTAATCTTCTCTGCAACTTTTTCATCCTTTTGGGCTTGGAAGCTAGGCATCATTTCCCCAGCCTGCTTTTATCTGTAGTCATTCACTCTGTCCGTGGTCTTTCTTTTTGCTATTTTTTCATCAAAGACTTGAATGTTTCTTTGGGCTTGTTCTATTTTGTTGTAAGCCGGAGCTGTAACATAGTTATAAGGTTAGTTGCGAGGAGCACTAAGCTGTAACCTTAAAGCAAAGCTGAACAGGCCCTTTATGTTTATTTAGTCTGTTGTTGATCTAAGATTTAAACTTTGCAGAAGGTGGTTTTATGGCCAACTATAAATTTTTACTTTTGTCAATATCCTTAATTTCTACTTTGCATATCATTCTATAGTTGTCAAGGGTAAGGCTGCCCATGTTTGAACCTTCCTAGATGTGGCTTCAGTGGGATCCACACTTAATTAGTTCTTGTCTATCATGTTCTGTTTTTGGCACTATCTTTTTCCTATCGTAAAAATTCATCTGTAATTTGCTTTTTATGGTTGTTTTGTAGAGTGCCCTTCCTCAAAGAGGTGGAGAAGTGAATTTGACTTTGGGTGGAATTGATTTGAATAATTCAGGAAGGTACATAGCCAATTTCTTTGTTTGCTTTGATGAACTTTTTGGGGATTTTGCCTTGTCTAAGATGTTTCTTTTGCAGTGTTGTTGTGAGAGAGGATAAAAAGCTGTTAACAGTGCTTTTTCCTGATGGACGCGATGGTCGAGCATTTACGCTTAAGGTATTCACTTTATATCAAGGTTAGAGGTCTTAGTTTCTTGATTGTACCTGATATTTATTTATTTATGCAATTTTGGGATTTTAGGCTGAGACGTCAGAAGACTTGTATGAATGGAAGACAGCCCTGGAGCAGGCTCTTGCACAAGCACCCAGTGCTGCCCTTGTGATGGGTCATAATGGGATATTTCGGAATGACACAACTGATGCTCTTGAAGGATCATTTCAACAATGTAATGCATCTGTGTCTTATTGTGTTGTAATGGATTTCCTCCAGAATGAGGTTTTTAATTTTATGCAGAAAATAACTTAGCTGTGGTTTTGCAGGGAGGGAAAAGCGTCCTGTCAAATCATTGGTTGTTGGACGACCAATTTTGCTAGCATTGGAAGATATAGATGGTGGACCATCTTTTTTGGAGAAGGCTCTTCGATTTCTTGAGACTTATGGTAAGTTTGCATCACAATAATAACCAAAAAGCTTAAATGAGACCGATCTTTTAAAGGGGTGCTTTATACCGTGACTAGGTTGTCCATTTTGCGTAATTTGCCGACTTGAGAGCCGCCCCCTAACTAATGTTCGCAGCTGCTGCTGCAATTTGTTATAGCTGATCTGCATTTCTTGGTTGTCTGCTGCTTATATTCTAACTAATACAATTTATTCAGTCAGTATTGTATGAGTCACATAGTACTGGATATATTTTGACAGGCTTCATTATATATCTTGTTATTACTTGAGCTCCAAAAGGTAGCACTTTTTTGCAGGTGGTGAACTCCTATATGTGTGAGGCTTTACTGATTTCTGTTTCTTTATGATAAAAGTAAGACTTTTTTGCATGGTAGTTGCTAGTAAATTCTCTTTGTTAGTACTTGGTTTATAGTTCGTGGATTCAAAATGTGGCCTTTCCGTAACGAAACAGCGTCATTGGAAAGGTTTCAAAGATAAGCAAATCATGTTTTCACCCCACAACAACTGCAAAATGAAGCGCGAATTGTGCATTAGAGCGGGTTTTCTGCATCACGAGTGTAACCGCAATCGCTACCGAAACTACATTTGAATCCATGCTTGGTACCTTTTCTTTTCTTATTTTTGGACTGGGAGATTGGGGATTCAACTCTCCTCGTGTCACCAATCCTTAGTCCTTGACCCATGGTAAGGAATTCTATATTCTGTTCTAGTAAGTGTAAGGAGAGTTGGTGGGGATTCAACTTCAAATCACTGAGATTTAGACTGCTGTTGATTACTGTCTAAGTTGTTTCTAACTTCCAGTATAACTAAGTGTTCGTGGTCCTGTAATGATTTTAGTTTTTGATGTTCTGTCTTGTGGCAGGGACTAAAGTGGAAGGGATTTTACGTCAGTCTGCAGATGTGGAGGAGGTAGAGCGCAGAGTCCAAGATTATGAACAAGGTCTATTTTGTTTTTAAGTTTGATACTACTGGTAAAAGATAGGTTTCAGCATTTATGATTCTGCATATTGTCTTCTGAAACATTTTCTCCTCAGCGGTAAGGCTGCTTATGGTTCATAAATATTCTTTGGTTATATATATTTCCTTCCAACTTATTATATCTTTTGGTTCAGGCAAAAACGACTTTGATCCCAATGAGGATGCTCATGTTGTAGGGGACTGTGTGAAGGTATTTCGCTGATCCCTTTATTTGTGCGAGGTTTCAAGCCATGCAGTTTGGCACATAGGAAATTCATTCTGATCTATTTTGCAGCATGTCCTTCGAGAGCTTCCTTCTTCTCCAGTTCCAGCATCTTGCTGTACCGCATTGCTTGAAGCTTACAGTAAGTTCAGCTTATATATTGTTAATGCTTAATGTAGAAGGTGTAGTCCTGTGTTCTGGCTTCTACTAGATTGAAGAATCTGAATTTCTTGAACCTGATTCAATTACTTTCATTATTTTTTCATTCAAAAATTTCAGCTCTGAAGTAGTTTTGAGGGTTATGATCAATAATTGTAGAACTGAAAAGAAATTTATTTATTTAATCTTTGGGGACTCAGTTTCCTTTGTTGGCCTATGCTTTTATAGTATGTGATAACTTTGATATTGCAACAATACCGCTCTTCTGTTATCAGTTAGCTAGGAATGATTCGCCTTGTTTCTCATTTCTTTTCTTTCCTCCTCTTTTGGGGTTTGAGTTTGCTATCTAAGGTAAGGAAGCATAATAACTTCACTCTCCTGGTTATATGGCTGCCTTCTGGGATATCACACTGATTCACTGCAAGCAGAAGCCTCATGAGAGGCACTGAGATAGCGAATGAAAAGCCTGAGTATTTGAGGATGTGAGCTCAATACACAACAAACATGCCCTTTCGCCCAGGTTCTGAATATACATTCGAACTATGTAGGCTTTGCCCGTACAATAGTGTCTGTAAAATGAACCTCTATATAATCCAGGAGATCTATATCTAATAGTGCTAATTCAATCGGCTAAACGAAGAAAATGCAACTGTTTAAACCCATAGTTCTGTGAAAGTCCTTTTGTAGACAATGTTTAGGCTGTCTTGGAGGGAAAGGAAAATATGCACTTTGGAATAGTCAAATAGTAATTTCAGCTGAGCGAACCCACAAGCGATGCTACAAGTGGGGTTCTTTTCTTCCTAATGACGGTTTCTGCCGTTTGTTTGCAACATCACAACTCAGCAGAAACATAATTTGTTTGACTTACCAAATGCACCGTAATCTAAGAAATATTGCATAAAATCGATAACCTAGCTGAAAGGCCTACTTCTTATATTAGGGTGCATTTAGTGTTTGCTGATGCTGCTGCTGAATATTATCTGTTCTAGTTCCTTTCCTGATTTTAATTTGCCTTCTTTTCAGCCAGCCTTATACCTTATTGCATCTCAGCTGTTGATTTTCAACCTTGGCTGTTTTTCTATTTCTCTATATTGTGTTCAACTTTCTCAGATATATAAGTTACAATTTACATCGGATACCTAGACCTCACATTCAGCAGGAACCATGCTCTTGGTGGTGGTTATTTTTTTTAATAATGTTATTTAATTGATTCAGTTACAATTGATACTGATTTTCTAGATGCTTTACATTTTATATACTTCTCTATAAATTTGACATAGTTATGTATTTGAGTGTTATGCCATATATTGACATAGTTAGAAGGAAAAGTATAATACCCATCCTTATCATGATTATCTTCCATTCGTATTGGAATATCATGCCACTGATTCTAAAACTAGCCGCTCTGACTCCAGGCACTGACGGGTTTGTTATTAAAAACATATCTCCTGTCAGTATCTGTATCTCTTTTTCATATCAAATTGCAGCTCTTTGCATTGCTATCAGGAAGAGTGTTGCTGCGTTGCATTAACGATTTGTTACACTTTAGTTAGCCACAGAAGCTTCCTTAGTTAGTCATGCCACTGCAAATGCTCCATTTTTACTTCCAAATTTTGGCTAGTTGGACAATGTTTTTCATGAATTTCATAGAATTGTTCAGGCAGATTAGTTGTGCCTGATTTTACTGATGATAGCTGGTGATAAAGAATTCCCTATTCTCTTGCTTGAAAGATTGGGAGGAAGAGAGTGTGTTGAATTTGCTAGCGTTGCTTGCAAATACAGAGGTTTATTTGGAGGGTGATGATGAGATTATTTGGCCACATGATTCGAGTGGGCATTTTTCTTTTAAGAGTTTCTGTAAAGAGTTTTGAAAGGGTCAAATCATTCTTGCTTTCCAGATCAAGAAATTTGGAAGTCTAAAGCTCCCACCAAAGCACGTTTTCTTGCATGGGCGGCCACTTTAGTTAAGATTCCAACTGAAGAAATGCTTAGAAAGAGAAATTTTAGGTTGGCTAGTAGGTGTGCAATGTGTCTAGCGGAGGAAGAATCTGTTGACCAACTTTTTGTTCATTGTTAGCGGGTCGCACTTTCTTGCACTTGTCTTTTTCTTTGATGGGGGTTAGTTAGGTGCGTCCTTTAACGGTAAAAGATGTTTTGGTGGCGCGGAGAAGAAGGTTGAAGAAGAGTTGGGATGTAGGTGTTCGGAAATTGATGCTGTTAGCTATTTGGTGGAGCACATGGAAGGAGAGGAATTGCCGGATTTTTGAGGGCAAGGCGAGGTCCTTTGATGATTTCAAGCTTTACTTTTTGAAAACTTTGTATAGTTGGAGTCAGGATCTCAATTATGGTACAAAGTTTGCTTTTTGGGATTTTGATGATATGATTACTGCCAGAGCTTGAGGGCTTTATTATTTTGTGTTTGCCCCCTTTTCCACATGGGTGACACCCTCTTGGTATCTTTCAATACATATTCTGTGATTACTTATCAAAAAAAGAAAGATTTTAGGTTTTGATATGCTTTGTCCGGTGACCAGTATCCTCTGCTGAGGATTTATTTGCTTATTTATTTATCTTTAAGTTGGGGCTTCTCTTTCTCTATAGTTCATATGTTTTCTTTGGTTACGCATAGATGATACCAATGTCATTGCTTTCTTTTTACCAGAAATTGATCGTAAGGATGCACGGATAAATGCTATGCGGTCTGCTATATTGGAAACTTTTCCGGAACCAAACAGGCGATTGTTGCAGAGGTGGTCTCTTGTCATCCACATCTATATAGTTTTGTGTTGTTCTTGAAAGCATCTGACAATTTTTTTGTCTACTCTTCTTTATCTGAGAGCTAGTTTGCCTATAGGCTATAATCTTCAAATGTTTGGCTTCAGAAGTTTCTTCTCAACCATGTTTACTATAAAAGTCAAGTTGATTTGTGTCTTCTAAAGGAAAACTCTCTTATTCACAAGAAAAAAATCATGTAGGCACCTTTAAATAGCCAGAGTTTTACATCCTGAAGTATTGGGTTCTGTTTCTTGTGTGTGTGTGTGTGTGTAAACCATTACTGGTTGGTGAGTACCCTGCATGTTCACATTGAGCTAACTACCTGATTCATCTGGTGCAGTAAATCCTTTGAGTGTCTTTTCCTGATCATTCTGATCTCTATTTTTCTCAGAATTTTGAAGATGATGCACACCATTTCGTCTCATTCCTCTGAGAATCGAATGACTCCATCTGCTGTGGCTGCTTGCATGGCACCTTTGCTTTTGCGTCCTCTTTTGGCGGGTGAATGTGAACTTGATGATGACTTTGATATGAATGGTGATAATTCGGCCCAGCTTCTGGCTGCTGCTAATGCTGCTAATAATGCTCAAGCCATTATTACGACCCTTCTAGAAGAATATGAGAATATATTTGATGTGAGTTACTCAAATTTGTTTTCTTTTGAATCTGAAACATGTTTATGTGAAATGGATAACTCTCATGTGGCCTACATATATATTTTCCTCTACAACTGTTTGTTCAGGTTACATT
This sequence comes from Talinum fruticosum, assembly GCA_021018815.1. Classification (NCBI taxonomy): domain Eukaryota; kingdom Viridiplantae; phylum Streptophyta; class Magnoliopsida; order Caryophyllales; family Talinaceae; genus Talinum; species Talinum fruticosum. The sequence continues at coordinate 2,732,893 of JAITYX010000002.1, read as the reverse complement.
ATTGCTCAGATGCTGGGTTTTCCAGCCATATTAATTTATTTTATGTATGTTATTTTGATAAGGAATATCTATCTATATTAATATATCATTCTTGTCACTCTTTTCACATGCCTTGGGAAATGTTGAACAAACATTACCTTGATTTGGGATTGAAAGTAGTTGAATTTTATTGAGAGATTCTCATTAGTTTATGGGGCTTTCATATTCTCTGTTATTCTGCCAATTCCTGGCTACCTTCTAATGCTATAGAAGGATTTTTTTTTGGGGGGTGGGGGAGGGGGTGGACTAAAAAATAGAAAGAGGTCACTAATCTTAGCCTTAGTTTCCTCTATCCTGTGCTGAAAGGGACTAAAAAATAGAAAGAGGTCACTAATCTTAGCCTTACTTTCCTCTATCCCATGCTCAAAGGGATCTGATCTGTTTTTTGGACAACGCCATGTTGGTTGTGTAGGCATTGAGTTCCTTTCAGTTCTGGACTTTTTCATAAGGGGTTAATCTATTCAATATACTTTTGGGTTTGGTTGTATTTATTATTGGTTTCTTCTCCATAATCCCAATTTGTGCATTCTTAGAATATCAGACTGCAAATTATTTTAGAAACCCCTATATATCTCTAAATTTTGGCAGCATTCTGCATTTCATGTGTGTCCCAGTCCTGGTAACTGTCGGTGTTGCCTCCATGCCATATTCACTATGTTCATTTTGTTTTGAGTGTTTATGAAAGCCGAGGTTTATCATCATCATTATTTTTTTGGTAGGCCTTTGAGTTTCCCAAAGCGCTTGTAAACTACTCTGAAATTATAATACAAGATAAAATGAATATATCATTATTCTAGTGCCTCCCTTGTGGCCCTGACCTTGCTCTAGTTTGGGGTTTGATATACACTCTTTATCATTGTTTGCCTAGTCAGTTATTTTGTAAGGGTATTTATGGATGTCTCAATGTGCAAGAGTGTGTCTTTGGGATACAAATATACATGGTGTTGTGATATACTTTATGCATGAATGAGGATATTCGAATCAAGTGGGAGAAAATGTACATTTAGTGTCCATTATAGATTCGCAGTTCATGCGTCGGCGGAGCACCATTCTTTAGAGTGCCACAAAAAAATATCTTTTGAAAATTATTTTCACTCTGTAGACCTTCAATAGTGGCGGTGCATCGATTTTCTTTGCTGCTGACTCTTTGAGGTGCATGAGAAGTTCTTGTTTATCTGGGATGAGTGTTTGACATTTGTTTCAAATGCTATCTTGTTTAACTATTTCCTAATTACTCTGGATCCTTTGCAGATTCTTCTATCGTATTGCTGCCTAGTGATTTCATTTGTTCTTGTTTCAGGATGATAGTGTACAGAGATGCTCAATTTCAGCTGACTCTCGGATTGAAATAAGTGGGAGTGATGATTCCACAGATGATGAGAATGTGGAGGTTAAAACTAATGGGTTTCATGTTCCTGAAAATGGAGCAGAGCAAGAAACTGATGATGATCAGGAACGAGTTTTGAGCGGTAAACTGAGTGAAAGTAGTGGATATGCAGGCAGCGACCTTTACGATTACAAGGTTTCTCACTTGTTTAGACTTCCTGTCAAGTCGTCTCAATCTATTGATGACAAGCAAAATAAAGTGAAAAGGCGCAGAATTGATTCTTAAAAATCTGCTACTAGTCACAATTTATTTGATAAGATTCCTAATCTGAATACCTATTTGTCATTAGACTGTTATATAGGCTCTAGCATATTATCGTGCAAAGATTTTATGTGCTGATTTAACTTTATTGAATCATGCAAGTCTGTCTCCAAAATGTTCACTGCAACCTACCATGTATGCAACTACCTTGGAACCCAAAATCTCAACAGATGCATGAGTGTGAAACTAGAGGTAACTAAAGAGTAAATGTGCCAAAAATTGCTTGAACTAAATTATACATCACTGCAGCCAAGAAGCACCAATTCTTGGTTTAAGCAAAACTAAAAGACCTGATTATATAAGCTCTGAAAGTTAAATCCTAAAGTGTCTCTCTTAATTATTCCGAGTTGCATGGTTGTGAGACATTCATTATTATGATGTCTATTCTCAATTATACCTGTATACTTCTGTGCACTGTGCACATTTGCACACTTGCTGATTAGTCCACTAATACCCTAGTGCATACAGCAGCAGCAACATCAACCTTGCGCAAGGCTTTCACCTACTGTGCCTGTCCACACACAGACCCTTTCATTTTGGCAAATAATGTAGTGAAGTCCTTCGATAGAACAGAATATCAAGTTCTGCAGTCATCAAGACAGACTGTAGTTCAAAGAGCAATTTCACTTTAACATGCATGGGCCCTTTCTGGCGTTTTAGTTGAAGTCCTTGAAAAGGAGAGCTACCTGGGTTTGTAGTACTCAGGGTGAAGCTGGAGTCCATGTCGAAGGGGGCTTATAAACTAGATTCAATAATTTAGGGGGCCATAATATTAAAAATCAATTCACTTAGATGCAACTTGTAATACCGTATTGTCAATTACTTGTATGCGAAAAGTTGAGAGGGGCTGTTGCCCCCTTTGCACATTAAGACCGACGTTCCTGGTAGTACTTACTCTTTTTTCTGACATCCAGGTACAAGCTTTTGGTGGTGATGACTCCGATGGGTCACCTCGTGCCAATCATACTTCATCTGTTAATTCAAAACCTCGGGCAGATCCTCAAGCACTTAAGGAGTCTAATGCTGATTCGAGTGGCCAAACTAAACCAGCAAAAATAAGTGAAAGTTCAACTAATGTGATGGACAGTCCCATCATCACTGCCGGAGAATCCTATCGGTCAATGGGAGAGATACTTTCATCAATGGATCCGGGACCTCCTCTGCCTATCTCTGGTCCTGAATCAAGTGCTGAAAAACCAATGAGTAAACTTACAGGTTCGAGTGCTAAGCGGTCGACATTTTGGGGCAGAAGCACTGTAAGATCCCTCTTTTCCTCTGTGTGGATCCCATGCATGTATTATGCTTATACTGTAACCAATCTGCAGCCATGCTCAAATGACAACTTAGGATTTTGTCCATCATGGACAACAACCAATTTCCTTGAGATTACTTATGCTGTGTCCATTTTTATACCAGGGAATGAAAAATTTGGTTGATTACTTTTTTTGGTTGGCCTAATTTCTATATACTTCCTACACCTGTACGAGGCTATTTGATGTTCAGTAAAGGTGACGGCCTAATACCATCTATTTTTTTTTTTTTGGGGGGTGTTTACAAGCACCTTTCTCTTGCGCTACTTCTGATTTACAAGGTTTAAATGCATTTACAGTTATAATCAATATTTGCCCTTTCATTTGTTGCACTCTGATGGGGCAAGGGACCATGGTTTGGTGGGTTCGGGATAAGATACTATGGTCAACTATTGGCTGTGTTCATGGCCCAGTGATAGCACATAGATAGAGCAGATTTCTGCAAAACGATAGATGGAGCAATGTTTTGGTAATTTCTTGTACATCTCTATGTCCAGTTATTTCAATCTCATTTTGTTTGCCTTTTCAGGCTCGGAAAACTCCATCTATGGAGTCTGTTGATTCTTCAGGAGAAGAAGAGTAAGACTTGTTGTTTCCTTTTTCCTCCTCCCCTTTTCCCTCATTGTGTATTACTTTTATGAGCTCTAAATTGCTACGTGGAGCAAAATATTTATTCCAAAATTTTCATAATAATGATAGTTGTGCAGTAAGAGGAGCAACCCACATGTGTAGTTTTAAATCTAACACTGTCATGAACCTAGTGCTTCTATGCTTGAATGGAATACCAATCGTTAATTGATATTTACACCTTGACTGATTAATTTTGGCTCACAGACTTGCTATCCAGAGGCTCGAGATTACGAAAAATGACTTGCGGCATCGAATTGCCAAAGAGGTCAGCTGGGAGGGGGCAAAATCTCTCGTGCACTTTTTCCTTCTGAATGCAATAATATAGTGACTGATAGATTCTTATTTTCATTTGTGACAGGCGAGGGGAATGCGATATTACAGGCTAGCCTGGAGAGAAGGAAACAAGCTCTACATGAGCGTCGCCTAGCACTCGAACAAGATGTACTTTCTTCTTTCTTCTTTCTATGCTTCCATTTGTATGTTCGTTCAGTCATTCCAACTCTTCAAAATTAATCAGTTAATAAGCAAATGAACTGTCTATAGAATAAGAAGCTTATGGCCAATGCAACTTTCCCGTAAGTTTGACAGAGTCTGCTATAGGTTTTAGTTATTGATCTGTATTATTATATTAATCTTCTCTTGCAATGATCTGGGGATAGTTCTTGGGTTGATGATGATTTCCTTATACAAACATGATTTTAAAAGATTCAATTTATTTGGTACAATTAATGTTCTTTTGATGAATGTGATGTGGAGAAAACATTAGCTACTTTTGATGGGAGTTTTCACTATATTAGGTACAAAGACTGCAAGAGCAGCTGCAAGCTGAGAGAGATCTTAGGGCTGCATTGGAGGTTGGTTTAAGCATGTCGTCTGGGCAGTTTTCGAGTTCTCGTGGTATGGATTCCAAGGTCTGTATGTATTCCGCTTCCTCTCCTTCCGCCCAAAAATGGAACCCTTTCTTTCTAGCATTTTTTTCTTCTTCTCAATATTAATTTGGACAAAGTGGTATTTGGTTGGATGTGAAGACGAGGGCTGAGCTCGAGGAGATTGCTCTTGCGGAGGCAGATGTGGCCAGGTTGAAGCAAAAGGTGGCTGAGCTGCACCATCAACTCAATCAACAACGACAGCATCAGTTTGGCACACTAGCAGATGCATGTGACAGGTTTGAGAATTGTCTTTTTTTTTTTTTTTTTCATCGAATTGCTTGTTCCTCCTGTGCCTTGTTGATTGCACAGTCTTCATTGATGCTTAGCCGAGACATGAACTGTGATGGTCAATGGCTTCCTCAACCATTCCCCCTCCCAATCCTTTTTTATTTTTTAGATATTCATATCTGTTTTGCTTATAACTTATAAGCAATTTTATTTATAGGTTGAGGCCTTGGTATGGGTACATAGTAGATTCAGATTAGATTGGTTAGAGAGTTTTGAACCAATCAATAAAACTGGACTGGAAAACTTTATGTTGGTTTCTTATAATTTCAATATGTCATATGGCCTTCATTCCTGTAATATGTCAATTCCAAATACATGTGGGCAAGCACTGTATGCTTGTGTCTCAGACAAAAAATAAACTGTGAGTTTGTCATCGTCTTTTCTCCTATTTCCTATTCTTTTCTATGAAGCATGATTGTACCTGAGGATCAGATTTTTGTAAGGTCTGAGTTTGACTGCATAGGCCAACAATTGTGTCATTGTGTCCAAAAACCTTCTTTTTGTTTCCTTCTCCTTTTGGGGTTTTTCCTTGGGTGGTGATTAAAGAAACAGATGGACTGATAGCTCATCTTTTTCAGGTTAGTTTGTACTAATTGTATACAGGGGACTGGGGAGTACCTCAATTTATTTAATTTGTACATGTTTAATGTGCTCAGGAGATTTCTTCAGCAAGACTTCGATAGTACCCTTGCATTCTGTAATCATGAAAGGAAGCAAAGAAATGAGGTATTCTCTCACATGATCCTTGGTAGAAACTGAAGCTGTTTCCCTTTTATAGTAGGAAAATAATGTGTTAAGAACACCCTTAATATATCCACTGCAATATTTTGCTTTAGGAGAGTATACTGGGGCCAGAATGGAATCACATCAAGGGACAAATGTTGGCTGCTGGAAGCAGCAGTAGGCAGAGTCGCAAGCAATTCGTGGAGTCAACTAGCCTGAGTGATTCAAAAGGCACTGAACCATCAGCCGGTGTTCCGTTGGACGAGTTTGGTGCTATTGATTCTCCATCAATGCCCTCCACTTCTAGGGTACCGGAGGTAACTTTTCTATTGTTTTCCCCAAAGCCGTGTTATTGGTGTTCTACTCTAGTGAACTTAGTCATCCTCTATTTTATGTCAACCATATTTTCTTCTCCCTAAATCGGGGTGGGGAGGAACCTGGGAAGGGGGTTTCAGGTTCAAGTCATAAGGTCCAGGTCATAAAGGCCAGTATAATATTATTGCATACCATGAGGGCGAGGAATTATTTCAAACATTCGTACCCTACTTTCTTTCCAAGACATCATTGGCAATGACCTAGATTTCTGTGCTTACTTGGCTGTATGGCTTTAGGTGTTAGATTTTCCAAGACATCCATCGGCAGCATCATCGACACTAGTAGAATTAACAACCCGGCTTGACTTCTTCAAAGAGCGGCGATCTCAACTCATGGAGCAGCTGCACAACCTTGATTTGAACTACGGAGTGGCGGCTTCGCAGGACTATTTGTACAGACCATCATCACCATCGTGGAGCTGACTTTATGCGCCATATTGCGCACCAGCAACCCCGATCAGAGATAAGCTCGTAGCTTGGCGCTTATTATTTGTACATCCTTCTACTGATTGCATATAGTCCCCATCTCTATCTTCTGTTTTTTCCCTTTTTGGTGCTTTATTTATGTGATCTATGTTTTGATTTCCTTTCATTTTAGAGACTTTTGGGCCGTTTTTCAAAGGACATTTTGGTCATGGGATTATTGATGAGGATCATCTGTCTTTGCTTTGTCAGTGTGTGCTTCATGTGGGTTATGGACTAATGTAGAAAGCTATAGCTTGTATTATATATGTAATGATGTATCAACATTGTTTTGTATCCAAGTATGAAAACCATAAGGTGAAAAAAAGCAATGTATTTAGTATTCTGAAATCTGAATAAGTAGAATGGTCTCTAGTTTTTGAAAAATATGCTTCCTGAAGAAGAGGTTTATTCTGAAATTGATCCAGGCACCTAAGTGGCTATGATTATAAGACGTCTTGTTTCCTTTTATCCAAGCATGATAATGTATTGTATTGATCTTTTAATCAAAACTAATCATCCAACACCCCCCAAAAAAAAGAAAAAAAGGTTGCTCGGGGTTTTAGGGATACAGTTTCGTCTAGTTTTGCACATTGATTATGTCTTGTTTTAGTTTTTATAAATAAAGGTTGGTATTTATATGCATTTATGAGCGAATTACAATTAATGATCAGTGTTTACAAGTAATCATTAGTGATATGATTAGTGGTTAATTAACATTTAGGAGTAGTTACTATTAACAGTTATTCCATCTGTTTTAAAATAAATATCGTTTTAAAGTTATGCGGGAATACTAAGGAAATACAAAATTTATGATAAATTTTATGTTAAAAGACTAAGTTGACCTTATATTTTATTGGAAATGAAAACAATCAATGAAAAAAGAAAAGAAGCTAAGCAATTAATAGGGACAAAGTTGGTAAATTAGTAATTAATATGTCATTGGAATTATAAAGTGACAAGTATTATGAAATGAGAAAAGTTAGTTCAAGTGACATATATTTTGAAATGGAGGAGTCATTGTTTATCGGGGTTATGAATAGTATTGACGGTTATTATTGTTTGTCAATGATTATAATTAGTGATTAACGTTTATAAATAATTAGTAATTACAAACACCGTGATCAGTGATTAACGTTTATAAATAATTAGTATATACAAACGTTGTTATAAATGCTGAAACTATCGGTCATACTTGAGGTTGTTTCAAATAAGGACTTTTGCCAGTGTTTTTTATTTTTTTTTGTTATTCATTAATTCATTGAATGATTCTTGTTATATGCTAAACGATGAATCTACAATTCATATAAGTCCGGAGCATCTTATTGCTTGTTGTTTAATTAGCTGTTAAAATGAACAAATTTAAAAACTTACCCTTATTGCTTGTTAAAATTAGCTGATAAAATGAACAAATTTGAAAACTTACCCTATTTTTAAATGGTTTTGAATTTGCGGATATTTTTTCAATTATAGCTGTTGATTTTTTCATTATTTTTTAACAGATTTGTTGAACTTCCCTCTAATGGAAATGTAATTATTACATTACTTTTGAGCTCATGCTAAAAAAAAAACACTGAAGTTTTTCAATATTAAAAAATGTTACTAAAACTTTTTCAATTAAAAATGTTATTTAAATCAATGAATTATACCACTTAACTTTTCAAAAATATTTAATAATACTAATGTCTTAATGAAATTTGAATATTTTCGAAATTTAGTTAAAATTTTATGAATTTTTAGGGTATTTGGAAAAGTTGAGTGTTGCGGAATTATTGAAACATAAGCGAAAGAAATTGATCTTTCAGTAGAGGTCCCACCTTATGGGCAGGAACTAGAATGGCCTCTTATTCTAGCACAAAACTCCCCTCTCCTAGCCAATCCGCTTCTTTCTCTCTCTCGATTCTGGTTCTGGAAACTCTCAACTGCCAAATGTAAGAGTGGGACATACCCAGCTGAAATAATGCTAGCTATAATAGAACCACCATCTCTCTCTCTCTCTCTGTCTCTCTCTCGCTGAATTCTGGACCTTGTGATTCTTTGCATCTCTTTCAACCCAGCCTAATTCGATGAACTTGTTCATGTAAGTAGAACATTTCGGTGTAAAATTTCAGCTCAAATTTTGCTGATTCTCTGTGAGGATTTCTATGATGTTCTCCTACTCCTTTTGGTTTTCGAATTTTATGGGTTTCGTTGTGGAATTCTTGCTGGGTTTTTAGTTGCTTGGTTTTCATTTTCGGGAAAGAAGAAGTAGAACGAGGGTCCTGCAAATTTCGAAAGTTTAAAGTTTTATGCAAAATATAGGCTTTTGAATATTGTCCCAGATTGACAATCGGCTTCGAATCCATGATTGATTTTGTGGGTTCTTTTTGTGAAATGAGAAGTTTGGTAAGAGTGCTTGGGACAGGATTATCTTTTGTAAAATCAATTGTTTTTGCCCTCCTTGATCCCCTGCCCAACTTTGAACTTTTCAAAGTAGGGGAATTTTTTGGTAAAACTTCCATTTCTTGCTGGCATAAAGCAGGAAGTATCTAATTTGGGGGCGGGGGGTTGTGGCATTCGTAAGAGGTTGCTGCCATTTCTCACTTGTAGGAGGCTCAATTAATATAAGGTAGGGCACTAGCCTCTTTCTGATATTTGGTGGGTAGCTATGTTCTTGAGCTTGCTTACTATGTTATGGAATCAAAAATCAATGTTTATGATTAATTTATTTCCTGTTTTAGATGTATAACGAGGTCGTGAATTCAGATGTATCTGAGGGATTTTTGTATATTTATTGTCTAATTTGGAGTGCCTGTGTGTCATATGTTGTCTTTATTTCAGTGATCATAGGTAGACGTCCATACTTACTCGATTCTGGAATGAAAAATCTGTGTTGTAGCGATTACTAGAAATTTGTTGCCCTTCAAATATCAATGAGGTTGAGGTTGATGGCCTCTTGACATTTTGATGTGCTTCTATCATTAAGCATCTTTGTGGTGGTTATCTTATGGAATGACTTTTACCCTGCTATTAGCTGATCCTCTTTTCTTTTAGTAATGAGCTTCAAGTGGCCTGACCACACCTCCTGGTTCGGGTTCCAGGAGAATAAAGTTATGGAGAAGACTTCAAAAGCTCCAAATGTGGTTACTGAAAACCCCAAAAGATGGCCTTGGTTTGATGTCAAGATTCTCGGGTTGTCACTTGTGTCAATCATTCCTTGGGCTGTGAGTGCTAAAGATAAATTCCGTATGCCTGACACTGTAAATAAAGAGTTGAAGAGGCGAGCAAGATCTCGAGCTATTGATTCATCCACGAATAACCAATCTCCTAGGTTGCGATTTAGACCTTATGTGTGTAAAGTTCCTTGGCATACTGGAGTCAGAGCATTTTTGTCTCAGCTATTTCCTCGTTATGGCCATTACTGTGGACCGAATTGGTCAAGTGGGAAGAATGGAGGTTCCCTTATCTGGGACAAACGCCCCATTGATTGGTTGGATTACTGCTGCTATTGCCATGACATGGGTTATGACTCTTACGATCAGGCCAAGCTTCTGGAGGCTGATCTTGCATTTCTCGAGTGCTTAGAACAGCCTCATATGCGCACTGTGGGTGATAAACATGTTGCTTATCTTTATAAGACGATGTGCATTCAAGGTGATCCATAACCTCTTTTCATAGGGTTGTCACCTATCTTTGACTTGGCTTATGAATTGTGATCTACAATATAACCATTTGCAATGTTGAAATTTCGGGCAGGCCTGAAGAACGTACTTATACCTTACAGAACACATCTTGTGAAGCTTCAATCAGGGCAGCCTCTAATTCAATTTGGTTGGCTGAGTAACGTGAGGTGGGGAGGATGGAATATGCGGTCAGAAACAAGTGCAAAGACCGAATGATTTGGCATTCTCTCATGACAACAGCGGAGAGTTATAGGTGATCTTAAGCCTGGTATTGCGGTCACACGTTGTACATGTATGCTAAAATAGGTGTGAATATTCTTTATGTTTAGTGTCAGAGCTGAACATAAGTGTAAAAAGATCACCACTTTTTTCTTAAAGAAGGTCATATATTGCTTATTCATATCTAGTCCATGCTATGGCTGTAAATAACTTTCACTTCCCTTCTAAACTCTCAGTCTATTCAGATATGAATATACTTATCATCTTCCTTTGCAGTCATTGTTGCCTTTCGAAAATTTTGAACTTTTCATGCACAATGCTACTAATTGTCCTACAGGGAAGACCTTTTTAGGGTCTATGATTCGAATACAAACATAAGACCATGTACATCTGACTCCCAACTCTCCGCAGGAGACATCACGATAGGCAGAATGTCAGATTATTGATTTATTTTTGGTGTTTTGGCTGAATGATTGGTACTTTGGGAGTTGGGACTCATAATTATTGAAGGGTCTCATTAATAAAGGGGTGGCTGGGAGTTCTGGAAGACAAGGAAATAGGCAGCACCTTGTTTTAGAAGCATTTGTAGTTTGCTTTTGCATCTCTCTAAATGTGTCTGGCTTTGTAATAGTCAAGTTCCCTTCTCTAGGGATTCGATTGGACATTTCACTTCACATGCCCGTTGTGAATTTCACAGAGAACCATTCCCATTCTTATTCCCAAGTTAGGTGGGTCCAACATCCACCTCAAGATTTTGCCCAACAAATTTCATGTGTTGGTTTATTCTTGCCTTCCCAACACATTGTTGTAATTAATTCACCTGTCTTTTTATTTGAGGAGGCGTATGCGTTATTTTCATCCAATAGAGTATATTAACTATTGAAAAGAAAAGAAAAAGTGACACATAAAATGTCATATAGGAATATGATGTATTTAAAAATCTCAAACTTGTCCACTTTTGAACTTTTTTTATTGTATTTTGTACTAAAAGTGAATTTTTATATTAAAAAATTAGGAATGTTTATTTTAGAATTTTTAACATTTAACTGAAAAAAATATATTATCATGTTGTAAGCTAGTTAAAAGAAAAAAGCTTATAAATTTCGTATTTCACTTTGTTAATTTTTTTTTTTCACTTAAATTAAGTACAACTAACTCTAATATCTCCCAAATACATAAAAATCATCATGCCCTCATATTGCCTCCCTTTTTTGGCCTTCCAATGCCTATGTTGTATCCTCAACCTCCGCCCCCCCATCCTGGGATTATTATATAAGTGACAAACCAACTAATTATTAACAGATAATAGTTAATTCTAATTTTTTTTTATGGAATTCTATTTTTATTAACATATTAACTTTTTACAATTTTCAGTCTAAATACGGATTGCAAAAGCTCTCCTCAAATAACACAAAATCTAGTTTATGAAGAATTAGAGAAGTGTATCTAGCTAGTAGTATTTTTTTTTTTTTTCAAAGGGTAAAATGGAGAAGTCGGCAAGAACTTAGGCAGACCCTTCTCACAAGGGTTCCGCCTAATTTATCACTTGCCACAATACACGAAAGAGAGGGGGACTCGGTCCAAATGGTTGGCCAGCCGATCGCTAGTTGCATTTGCTTCCCTAAAAATATGATTGATACTTGTAGTTTTGAAGAGTCGACATCATCCGCTTGATGTCTTGAATGATAAAGTCGATTTCCCAAGGTGTTTTGTACTTTCCTCCGATGCAATCAATGATAATTGAATTATCACCTTCAATATCTATGAAACCGATATTTGATTTGATAGCATGTTGAATACCAAATCTAAGTGCACTTACTTCGACTATTAAAATTGATGCCTTCCCTAGCCTCGCTGCTCCCGAAAGAAGAAGGTTGCCCTGGTTATCTCTTGATAGAAAGCCCATAGCTGAAGAATTATTTCTTAGCGATCCATCAAATTTGAGTTTGACATGACCAACTCCTGGCTTGTTCCATTTTACCGGATGAAATCGTTTGACTTTAGCCGATCCGCCCTCAAATAAGACATCAGCCGAGAGTAGCTTTTTCTTGATTTCCATTCCGCCGCTGCTTTCTTTGCTCTAATGATGACTTTAATAGGTTGAAAAACTTCATCTTTGAAGATAACCGCATTCCTTTCCTTCTAGATACTCCGGATAAGGAAGATGACTCGTTGTAGCCTGGTCCTTTGAGAGGGAAGAATGTGCGGCTTGGAGGGTGTTGAAGCCATTGAAAAGAGGGTTGATGAAACTAGTTGAGTGGATCCATTTGTGATTTTTGCCGGGTTCCAAACTTGGGCAAGTACTAGGGCGATTGAAGAAAAGGTGACTGTTAGATTCGTCATGTTGTTTGCAAATATTGCACCTTGGGTCAAGATGAACCCTCTATTAGAAAGGATCAATTTAAGTGGTAACCCATCCTGTAAAAATTGCCGGAGGAAGGTCTTTATTTTTGGAGGCAAATTTGTATTCCAAATCCAGTTGCCATCCCAAGAGTGTTGCCTCCGACCATTCCGAGCAAGGTTTGTTGCCGTCTTTGTAGTGAATGACCCATTCCCGATAAACCCCAACATGGTTCATCCTGTTTCGCAAACATTGGTAATTGGATACCGAGCAATGATATCAACATACTCGTTGGGCAAGACCAGACTAAGCTTAGGGACATCCCATTCGTTGTCCTGGTTAATAAAATAATTGACTTTTAATTGTAGGTCGATGGATTGAGGGTCAACACTGTGAGGTGAAGAAGATTATGGTGGTGGCACCAACAATCTGTCCAAAATCTAATATTTGATCCATCGCCTATTTTCCATCGGATCCCTTTGCAGAAAGTAGGGTACATTTTGGACAAAGATTTCCACACCCAAGAGTCTCCCTGTTTTGGGGATCCGGAGAAAAGTTCGCATTGGTCCGCATACTTAGTTTTCATATTCGAACCCATAAATTGTTGTGATCATTTAGAAGTTTCCATATAAGCTTACATTGGAAGGCCGTATTGATATCTTCTCGTTTTACGAAGGCCTAGTCCACCTTCCCGTTTTGGGCGGCATCTATTGTCCCATGTAACCATTGGCATACCTTTATTACCATTATTTTTCTAGAAGAAATTCCTATTCACTTTATCAAGTGAATGAGTAATGTTCTTTGGGAGCTTGAAGCATTGCATAGTGTGGGTTGGTAGTGATTCAAGGTATGATTGAATCAAAACCGTCCTACTCGCTTTTGACAGGCAATTTGCCTTCCATGAGCTGAGGCTACTATTTGCTTTCTTAATAAGAGGCGAGAATAACGAGATTTTTGATTTGCCATAAATTGTGGCGCAACCTAAATATTTTCCAAGGGATTCCACAATAGGAATATGGAAAATGGCGGAAGTAATTTCTTTATCCCGTCTTTCTGCTTTAGGCGAGAAGATCATTGAAGATTTATGAAAATTAATCGGTTGCCCCGAGGAAGCACAAAAATCATCCATTATCTTTTTAAGATTGCAAAAGGCCTGCACCCTTGCTTTGCAAAATAAAAGGCTATCATCAGCAAAAAATAGTGCAGGAATGAGATCCCCTTTGCACTGATCTTAATTCCAATACCTTGTTTTTTGATGGTTCCAGCTTGGATAAGTTTTGCGGAAAGGGCCTCCATATAAATAAGGCGAAAGCGGGTCGCCTTGTCTTAGTCCTCTTGATGGCTTGAAAAAGCCTTGAGGTTGGTCATTGATGAGAAGAGAGTAAGAAACCGAGGAAATGCATTCCTTAATCCAGCAGTTCCATTTTGGTGGGAATCCCATACCATTAAGGCAATCAATTAAAAAGTCCCATTCGACCCGGTCATAAGCTTTTTCCATATCGAGTTTGAGTGCCACCCATGCCGTTTTCCCTTTTGCTTTGCTGAATTTGTTCATAATTTCATGCGTAAGCAAAATATTATTATGGATATGTCTTTCTAGGACAAAAGCACTTTGTAAAGGCGAGATAATGTTGTTTAAGAAAGCTTTAAGCCTATTGGCCAGAATCTTAGCAATGATCTTATAAAATGTGTTGCAAAGACTAATTGGTCTAAAATGATTCGTAGTAATCGGGTCATCAACTTTCGGTATAAGTGTGATAAATGTGTGGTTAGTCTCTTTAAGGATTTTTCCTTTCTCATGGAACTCCTTGATCATCGAAATGATATCCTGACTCACAATATTCCAATATTTCGAAAAAACCGGGCCAAAACCATCCCGTCCCGGAGCTTTTGATGCATCCATCCGAAACACTGCAGTTTTAATCTCATCGGTTGTGAACCTTTTTGTAAGTTCATTCCTTTGGGCTTTATTGATTTTATTAAAGAAAGTCGGTTGCATCTTTATTCTATTTGGATTACTCGTGAAACGACATTTAAAGTCATTAACAAACTTGTCGCGAGATGGAGGTCATTTCCTCAATCCAATACCCGATGCATCTTTTAGACGAGTAATGGTTTTCCGTCGTTTTCGGGTCGTCGCACTTATGTGAAAAAACTTGGAATTTCTATCTCCTTCCGTTAGCCATTTCTTTCTAAAGTACTTTCCCCAGTACCTTTGATTAAACATAAGCCGTTTTTCTCTTTGCTCGATTAATCCGCATAGCCACTGGTTGTGTCTAAAATTAAGAGGTTGGTCAATAAGTTTAGATTCAACATATTGAATTTTTTTAGTATTAACTTCATTTTGTTTTTAAAATTAAGGTTGGAATTTCTATTCCACTCTTTTAGTCGGCCCTTAACACACTTAAGCTTGCACATAATTTGAAACGATGAAGTGCCTCTAACTTCGTACTTCCAATGATCTTGGACAATTGAATTAACTTTGGGGAGGGACACCCAATGGGGTTGAAATCTAAAACTTCGATTTTTTTGTCTGTTAGCGAAGGATTAGTGTCCACTAGAATATAGCAATGATCGAAGAACGAAAAGGCCCGTGTACGATTCTCACTGTCGGGGTAGCAATTGATCCAATCTTGTCTAGCAATAGCTCTATCAAGTTGATCATAGATGAGATTGCCTCTAACTTGTTTTTTCCAGGTAAAGATCCTTCTTATTGGAGGTAAGGTACTGCCATTAATGGAGTTCATAAAACTGTTAAGTCGAACCATTTTGTCCGGTGTTGGACCAATACCTCCTTTTTTCTCTTCAGCACATGAAATTTCATTGAAATTCCCAATAATACACCATGGAAGATCGAATATCAAATTAAGTAAGGAGAGTTTACTCCAAAATTCATTCTTTTGGCGTTGTTGGGCTGGTCCATAGACCCCTGAGATAACCGATTCTTTATTAGACTGGTTATCTTTAACATAAAGATGTATAGCTCGATCCTCTTTGGCTAGTGTGTGAACCGTAATATTACTAGTGTTCCATAATGCCCATATCCCTCCCGAATGATTAACCGGTGGGATCATTTCATAGTGGTTGTATTCGAGTTTGCGGATTATCCTGTTCGCATTTGTTTCATTCACCATAGTTTCAATTAAAAACAAAATGTCTGGCTGGTGCAAATTCTTTGAATAGTTTAATTTATACACTATTCGCTGTCTTTTCATACCTTGGACATTCCAGTTGATAATTTTCATAATAAATAACTAATAAATGAGGGTGACATATTCAATGTCCAAAGAATGGACTTCATGCATCCAATCTAGCTAGTAGTACGTATAGCCTCATAAATAGTCTAATTTGATGATTTA
The DNA here is from genome assembly GCA_021018815.1 of Talinum fruticosum. Classification (NCBI taxonomy): domain Eukaryota; kingdom Viridiplantae; phylum Streptophyta; class Magnoliopsida; order Caryophyllales; family Talinaceae; genus Talinum; species Talinum fruticosum. Next base: position 2,716,909 of record JAITYX010000002.1, on the reverse strand, counting down.
TCTATAAGGGGTTGTTAGAACGTAGAGGTAAAAATTAGTTTTTAAAAGAAGTTGAAATACTAAAAACACAGTATGTAAATTTATATGGTCAAAATTAAATACCAAATAACTTAAATACACAATAAATCTTTATCATATATTTAGAGTACAAATTATATCATACTCCCGAATTTATGGATCCTGAAGACAAAAGAGTATTAAAGCTTCCCCCTCTAATTGGCTGTTGCTTAACCATTTAACGTCACATGAAATATATATGGGAAATTAAAATATGAAGATCAGATACCTATTTCTCAGGAATTAAAACTATTAGATTAACTAACGCAAAGGATTGAAGAATTTAAAATAAAGTTTAAGATGTTTTCGTTTTCTTTTGTCATAATGATGATTAACAATGATTAATTTTAATTTCAATATGAATTTTTTTTTCTAAATGGGTAAATTTCACTCATGTACACACCACCTTTTAAGTGAATTTAGACATCATATCCTTAGGATATTCCCAGGCTGGCTACATCAGATCAGAGGAACTGGAGGTGCTAAAATAGGTTTAAAATATTTTCATTTTCTTTCTCAAGATAGTAGTTTATATCGATAAACTATAATTTCAATATTATTCATTATTTTTCGTAGTATTTACAGGTATCTCAAAAATTGGCTTAGAGAAAAAATCAACTATCTCAAAAGGTCAAGTAAAGAATATTTAATTATATATCAACACATTTATTAAAATTAGAAAGAAAAGGAATAAACAAATAAATAAACAAACTAAAACAAATAAAGCACAAAAATTATATTATATCATATTAGTTTTCTCCCTTTAAATAAAACGTCATCTTTTTTAGACCAAAAACATGCTCATGCCCATGTGATTTGTAATTTTGGTTTTATTTTTCTTAAAAAGAAAAACTTAGTTTCAATAAGATCACCTTGCTATTGAGTTATAAGTTGAAAAGAACGATATGCTCGATCTAATGTAGTTCTCTTGAGGAGATATTCCTCATACATAAAAGACTCGTATTCGAAATGTCGATGCAATTTAAATAGACGCTTTGCAATAAAGAAGTGTTTATTCATCGGAAAATCAAATAGAAAATTATGCAAAATTACTAAAATCAAATATAGAATAAGATTTTCAAAATGATAGAGAATAACAATTCTCATAATTGAAGAGACAATGTCTAATAAAAGATAAAAGATGCTCGGAAAATTAACTACCTTAACCTTAGTCAGTTCCAAACTATCAAATATTGAAATGAGACAAGAAAGAGATGAAGAAGCTATTAAAATCATAGAGCCCTCAAAAAATTAGAAAAAAGAACCATAAAAAGATTAAAAAGATACGAGGAGTGTAAAAATTAATAATTGAAGTCATTTTGGATCATATTTGGTAATTAATTGAGAAATAAATAAGTGGATATTAATTAATTAATTAAATTTTAGGAGCCGCCCGTATTGATTCATTATTTTCGGTTGTAAATTTTGAGGAGCTTAGACCAAAATCAGAAATATTAAAATTCCAAATCAATTCCAATTTTGACTGCAGAAGAAAATAGCCAATAGGTAAGGAGAAGCCCGAAAAAAGAAAAAAAGAAAACCATTTTTTTTCTTCTGCTCTTTTTTGGGGGTTTTTTTGTTTTTTTTTTCTTCTTACATGACTTGCTATCTTCCGACTCTTTAGCCTCTCAACCTCTGAGTCTTTCCCCCAAATCTCTCTCTCTCTCTCTCTCTCTCTCTCTCTCTCTCTCTCACATTGACTCATCAACAGCGTTTCCACACCGTTCTCTCTCTACTACTTCCCCCTTTTCTTCCATCAAGTCTTCCCCGAAACGGGTGAGTAATTCGATTCTTATATCCTCTAATTTATCTGTTTTATATCCGATTTAGCCTGCTTTTTAATGGGTTTAGTCAAGTCTCGATTTTTTTGTCATTGTTGTTTCAATCCGCTAACTTCTGTTTCCTTTATTGAACTGGAATTCTTGGGTGCCCGTTTCCTCAATCGTGTATGTTGTTTTTTTTTTTTTTTTGCGAGCACTTACTGGGTTCAATGTGTTTTTTGGGGTTTTCATATTGAAGGTGTTGAAGGATTTGATTTTGCGTTGAATTCGATGATTGCTGACCCGATTGCTTTTGAAACTTTGATTCCTATCAGCTAGTTCTAGTCTAGGTTTTGTTCAAACTTATAATAGTGACATTTGATCTTAAGAGTCATGGTTTGTGAAGGATGGAAAGTTTACTGTTGGAGAGTTTGGTTGGGTCTCATACTTGCTGCTGTATGTTGGACTTTATTTCAGGTTAGATTTTATGCAAACATTTTATGACGTAATTGATGATTGGTGCTGCTGGGAGTTCAGGACTTGCGGGTTGTAGCAGGTTTTTGAGGATTGGTACGGAAAATTGGCATGATTCTTTGACTTAAATTGCTGGTTACCCTGATTGCAATTTAGTAGGCTCAGAAAAAGTTTGTATAGCTAGTGATGGTTAGGATTTCTGAACTTGGTGCAAGGGTTTCATTGAACTGACTTTAGGATCTTAGGATTCGTGAAGGTTAAAAGTTGTAATTGTAGTTATTTTCTGTCGGGGAATTCGAAACGTCATTGTTGCAGTTGGGATGCACGGTATTTTTGTGTGCTAAAGGTTGATCTCAACTGCGGTTAGACGTTTATTAGGTGCCCTTTGACTTCAAAATACAAGATAATTTACATTTTATGAGACACAACAACCCAACTGTCTGCATCTTTGTGAAAGTGAATTCAATCACGAATATTTTCTTCCCTTTACTTATGAATCAGTTTTCAGTTCTCTTGTTCCTTATTAGTGATTTTCTGATGGGCCTGTTTCAATTCAAAGATACATCATACTTCTTCTTGATAAGATTGTGGTTAATGTGACATTGTGACGTGAATGCAAATTTATTCATGATCAGGGTTCATGCTGAGAGGAGTTGAGATAGTCATTGCTTATGATTGTTCAGATGGAAAAGACACCTAACTCAACACCCAAGGAGCGTGCTCAACAACTGTACAACAAGGTAGCTTATTTTGCTCTTGTTCTGTTCTGTGCGGCTTTTGTCTGATGTGTTTGTCTAGGATGGAGCAATTTTGAAGAGTTGGGTTCTTGCAGAGCTTAAGATGGTGCATGAATGCGAATTGGGACTTTCTACTATTTATTTTTAAACCCTTTTTCTGCTCTCTGTCAGTTAGATTTTATCAGGTAGTGTGATTTATTCTCCATTTTGACTAGCAATTGTCATTTTGAATAGAATCTTGAGTTGGAAAAGAAGCGGCAGAAAGCACAGCAAGCACGGATTCCATCTGATCCTAATGCCTGGTATCAAATGCGGGAGAACTATGAGGCGATAATCCTTGAAGATCATGCCTTCTCTGAACAAAATAATATTGAATTTGCACTATGGCAACTTCATTATAAGCGAATTGAGGAGTTTAGAGCGCACTTCAGTGCTGCTCAAGCAGCTGGACGATCTTCTGCTGCCAACAGCGGGAAGGTTCCACCGCAACCAGATAGAATAGCAAAAATACGTGTCCAGTTTAAGGCCTTTCTATCAGAGGCAACTGGATTCTACCATGATCTAATTCTCAAAATCAGAGCAAAGTATGGTCTTCCTTTGGGACATTTCTCTGGTGATTCAGACAATCAAGCTGTTATGGGAACTGACAGTGCTAAGTCATCTGAAATAAAGAAAGGTTTAGTATCCTGTCATCGTTGTCTGATATATCTAGGAGACCTTGCACGTTACAAGGGCTTATACGGGGAGGGTGAATCCAGAGTTCGTGAGTATTCTGCTGCTTCCAGTTATTATTTGCAAGCTGCATCTCTTTGGCCATCCAATGGAAATCCACACCACCAGGTTTCTTGCCTTTATTTCTTGTTTTCATGTATGATATACTGTTTCTTCTTACTTAATAAAATTCCAAATCCAAATCCATACCTAGAGTCTGCCTACATCTGCATTGCAGGGAGGTTGTTATTGTTCGACCCCAGATTAGAAACTGTATAGTGCCTACTAGTCCACAAAAGGTTAGAGGACAATTTAGTGAGGCATTTTGCTCTTATCCACTATAATCCAATTGCCTAAAGGAAGTAGATATTTTTTCCAATTGCCTAGAGGACGTAGAGATTTTACCTTCTTATTCTTGCATAAAGTTTTAGATCAGGTTTCATGGTTAGTCATTTACATGTGTTTTTATATCTGTGTTTGTCAGCTTGCTATATTGGCTACTTACTCAAGTGACGAATTGGTGGCCATCTACCGGTATTTTAGAAGTTTGGCTGCAGAGATCCCTTTTTCAACCGCAAAGGATAATTTGATTATCACATTTGAAAAGGTAATAACTGCATTTGATTGATGTTTCTCGCACGCCCTTTGTTGGTTTTTGAAATGGAAATTGACTGAAAATGTTACATCGTATAGTGCTGGCCAATTCCTGAGAAGATAATGAGTCTCTCACACATACTTTTTCTAACAGACTGTTTCTTAATGGGATTGCTCTGTGGGGATTGCAGTCTTGTGCTCTGTCCAGACTCAGCACAATGGATGGATGAGCTGCTTGAGTTAACGTTATATTTTGTTTGTTATACATGTTTTGTGGGAGTTCAGATAGTATTATGTTTGTTGTGTTGATGATGGTTTTACTTGAAATTGTTCGATCATGATGGGTTGAACTCATATAATGGCTTTAAAATTTAGTTTTTCCTTGTTTCTGAAAGCTCTCACATGATTCAACTCGGGGTAATAAAAGCTTAACAGGCTGCAGCTACAATTAATTTTCATTTAGTGTGCGTTGGCTTATTGTTTGGATCACTCTAGTAATTAACTAAATCAACTAATATTAGTAGGCTTTCTTCATCTCCAAAACAAAAAAAACAAAATTCAATATATTTTTCTGTTTTGTTGCAGAATCGCCAAAGCTATAGTCAGCTGCTTGAGACAACAAAAACTGCTGGGGACAAAGAAGTCAGTATGAAAGAGAAATATAAGGGATTCTGCATTCAATTCGTCCGGTTACACGGCATTCTTTTCTCTCGGACTAGGTACTGAATCTTGCTTATGTGTGGTCCCTCCTCGCAATAGTTCTTCCAATATCTTCTAATTTTTCCTCTCTTCCAGCTTGGAGACATTTGCTCCTCTTCTCACTTCGGTTAGTGCAGCTCTCCGTGAGCTTCTTTCCTCTGGACCTGAAGAGCAGCAAAATTTTGGTACAGATGGCATGGAGAATGGACTTTCCATTTTGAGGCTTGTCACTGTACTCATATTCACAGTGCATAATGTAAACAGGAAGAGTGAAGGTCAAACTTATGCGGAAATATTACAGCATACTGTTCTCTTTGAGAATGCTTGTACTGCTGCTTTTGAGCTCATGAGCCTCATAGTCGAGAGATGCCTAGATATGAATGATCCTTCTTCCAGTTTCCTTCTTCCAGGTATTCTGGTTTTTCTGGAGTGGTTGGCTTGCTGTTCCAATGTTGCAGCTTGCACTACCGATGATAAGAAACCGACAGCTGCTAAGATGTCATTCTGGAAGCATTGCGTAGCTTTCTTTAACAGGCTGCTGAGCAGCCAGGTGGGTTCAGTTGATGATGAAGGGGATGAGACATGCTTTACTAACATGAGCAGGTATGAGGAAGGCGAGACTGAAAGCAGACTTGCATTGTGGGAAGATTTTGAGTTGAGGGGATTTTTACCCCTTCTTCCCGCACAAAGCATTCTGAGTTTTTCTAGAAAGCATTCCGTTAGTGTTGGTGGAAGCACCAAGGAAAAAGAACACGAATCAAAAGGATTATTGCTTCAGGCAAAGCCTTGGCAAGTGTGGCTATGGTCGATCAACAATCTGTATCATTCAATTCCAAGGTCAAACAGTTTGTTATTGGAACTCCCCAATTTGAACCAGATGAATCTGCTCCAACTGAGCACAACATTGCAGTGTCAACGGTGAATTCTATGGTGATGCAGGACAACGTGCAGCTCTTATTTGAAGGGGAGGATGATGACGAAGAGATTGTTTTCAAACCGACAGTTGTTGAAAAACAGATGGATCCCACCAGATTGACATGGGTGTCTCCTCAGGATCAGGATCAAGATAAAAGGGCTCCTCCTCTCACTGTTATGCCCCAGCAGCATGCTACATCTGAAGTTATTCAGCATTCTGGCAATATTGCTCCTCAACGTCATCCTATCATGGATGCCCATAATTCAGCATGGTCAATTGAACAACAAGCTTCTCTCGCAGATGACATCAAGAAATTGAGGTTTGTTGAAAATGGGAGCATATTGACATCTGAAATGAAAGGAGCCTTTAGCATTTCTGATGGCGGTTCATTTTTCCCTCCCCAACCACCTGTCAGTTTCATGGATAATGCTGTATACACCGACTACAGAAGAGCTCCAGAAGTCATGGTTCCACCCAAGATGGAGTCTCAAGTCACTGGTAATTTTTCTGTTAAGCCTCCACAGACAATCTCAGCAACATCCAAAACTCAACCAGGCCGTCCTATTAGGCATCTTGGGCCTCCACCTGGTTTTAGCCCTGTTCGTCCAAAAATGTTAGCATGCCTCTATCGAATGTTTCCGGGACAAATGGGTCTATAACAGTTGATGATTATAGCTGGTTGGATGGATATTCGGTGTCATCCACAACTAGCAGTATAGGTCCAAATCTGGGACCTTCACTAGGCAATATGCAGTTTATGAGTAATGGTAGTAACTCGAATGGGAATAGTGCCTTACCCTTTCCTGGAATGCAAGCTCCTTTCGTACAGTTTCAAGGGGGAAGTATGAAAGGCTATCCAGAATACCAGTCTCTCCGGAATCTGAATCCAAACCATGGCCACAATTTGCTCGAACAACAGCGTGTTATGAGCGGAAATCAGTTCACTTCTCAATCAGAGCACTACCAAGGGCAGTCCACCTGGAGTGGCCCGTATCGCGTGTGAGACCACTTTTATGGCTTTGATGGTTTGGATGGTGAGTTTTGCGGTGTAACATGTTATAATCAGGACTTGGAAGTACTCATTGTTTATGACCTAACTATTTTTGCTGGTTGACATATCCTCCTGGAGGCCCTGGAGATGGATTCTGGTGAATGTCCTGCATGCTTTGCTAAACACACACCCCAGCTGTGTAGACTAGAGCCGTTAATGTTGTCTGGTATGCCAGTGATGGTTGGTGTAAGGTGTCCGGCAGGGATTAGCTGCAAAACTTGTGAGTTACTATCTCTTTGCTTCCAATTATTACCTCGTGTGATTTACCCCCGTTTTATTTAAGTGCTGTAGTTCACAATGTTGATTTGGACCCTCGAGTTACACTTTTCCCCCTTTTTTTTGGGGAGGGGGTGTTAAGATCTAGGGGCTCCGTCACTAGGGTTTGATACTCCCATTTCCCAATGGCCTTTGGTGAGATTTTCACCCTCACCATCTTGATGAGGGGATGCGTCAAATACCACGACCGTCCTTTTGGTCACGAATGAAGTTCATATGTCTAGTGAATCAAACATTAAGTTTTCTTTAAACCATAACCATTTTTTTGTTCTTTCTTTTTCCTTGCTCGCGGAAAATATTCTGCTCCTGTAGGATACTTCAAATTATTTATCACATTGAAGGACGTTCATTTCCAGATTAAAGATGACTAAACCAAAGTGTCTCATGAGACCCTTGTTGTCATTAAGTATATTTCTCCCTCCAACACCCCCCAAAAAAAAAACTCCCCTCTATATGTGGGACTTGTGCTTCCGATTGGTTTATTTCGCTAACCCATGCATCTCTTAAATGCAGATTCTGCTGCGCTTTGAAATGGGGAAGGATTAAATTGGGTGGTTGCAGAAGTTAAATGGGTTTTTCTAACCACTTCATCCCTGTGTTTACCCCTGGTGTCACATAGACTGGGTCCTGTCTGTCGGTGGATGATGGGTTGGTCTAAGGACTCACAAACTGCTCCTCTCTATTAAGGTAAGTTGCTCAACAGCAATGCTTGTAGTAGTTTTTCTCATCAGCTGGCTTCTGATACTCATGAAAAAGGATGTCCGGAATTAGTGTTCATCGTCTCCCTGAAGTTACTAGGACACTAGCGGGTTGAGTTCTGGAGTTTGGATTTGGAAATCATGGTGATCAAAGGTGATTCCGGAACGAGAAAACCGATTTGCCTCTGCCTCTGATATCAGGGGCTTGTTTCTGAACGAATCAGTAAACTTGAAAACTAAGTTTGATTTATACGAGTGTTTTTTCTGGCGTAATTTTTATTTTGGAATCGAAACTTGTAACTGAAAGCCTTATACTGTCATGCTTGCAGTACATAGAGTTGCCTTGTAATTGTTATTCGACATTGGGTTTTAGTATTTTTGCTTTGTGTGTTGTTGTGGTTATAATGGGTAATTATATCGCGTGATTTACTGAAGTGCACTTCTTGTTTGGTTGCACAAATTCACTTGAATCCTCACTGTATTTCGCTAGGCAATGGTTTAGCATTCACACGAGCATGAAACGTCTTGTGGCTATTTTTATTTCCGATTATTAGTCATGAGGCAAAAAGTGTATAGAAAACTTTTAACAACAAAACAAGGACAAATAAAGACGTCCAAAAACAGAATCACCACAAGACCTAAATAAGTTGTGATCCAGTGGGAAGACTTTCTTCTTCGTTGATTATATTGTGAAGGTTTTGTACTAACTCATCAAAATATAGCCATGGACTATACTATATAATCTCTCTTTAAGCATAATAAAGTTACAATTATATCTCGAGCATCCCGTTCCGCCAAATGTCGGAAACCCCTAATTCTCTTGGTTATAGAACTATGAAACGTCAATGAAATTATATTTGCCGAATCTCATAATGATATTAGCAAAATATAAAATGAACTTAAAATACAGAAAATAAAATTAAAAAAAAAAACAGAGAGAGGAAAGGAGGTGCTGGCATTGGCAATAGCTGAGCAAAAATATTTGGGGTCCAATTATATTATCACACAAATCCACTTCTGTGGGTGGAGTGACGAGAAGAGAAGAGAGAGGCCAAGAGTGGGATTTAAGTGAGAGAGGAAGAACCCTGCTAGAGAGAGAGAGAAAGAAGCAGACTGGGAACAGAACCAGTAAGAGAGTCTGAAACAGAACAAAGAAAGTGAGAAAGCTAGAGAAGAGAAGAGAGACGATTGGGACTAAGAACGGGCAGGAAGAAGAAGAGAGCGACAGCAGAGCAGACGAAGAGATTGATATCAAGAAATTGAGGAAGTGAGTCAGAGAGCGAGAATCGACAGAGCAAGAAGAGGAACGAGAGAGCGAGCAATAGAGCAGAAGGAGAAAGAAAGAAAGCGAGAGGGCGAACCAGAGCAGCGGCAGACAGAGCGAGAGGGGCTAATACCGAGACTGAAGGTAGCAAGAGGAGGAAGAAGAAGCAGAGGGTCGGGAAGAAGACAAGGAAACATAGAGGAAAAAGGGGAAAGCAAAAACAAAGATTCAAACCTTTCAAACTGAAATTCTTCAAACCTTAAGAAATCAAGGTGAGTGACTCTTCCTCTAAACCCTAAAAACCGAATTAGGTGGATAAATTGGGAAATTAATGCATGAATTGGAAACCCTAAGTTTAATTGAAGAGTTTGGAGGCCTAATTCACTAAATTTAACAACCCGTGAATTGTGAAATTTATGTTGTGATTGCAAATAGTGATATTGGATATATGAATTTGATGAATGTATGGGTATTGTTGAGGACGAGTATTGAGCTGTATGTTTGAGATTTTGATGAACTTAGTTTGAATAGAGTTAGAGGGTAAAATCAGAAAAATTGAATACACGACAAGTGCATATTTTTGCCTTTACGACGCTGTCTGAATTTGTGTGATTGCGTGAATAGCCCAAAATTTCTGAAATTTTTACAGTAGATTCATGATAATTTATGGCAATTTTCTATAAATTTTGGTAAATTTGGAGGAGTATATTAAAAGTAATGAATTTTTGAGTGAACTTATCCTATTTTGGCGAAATTTAGATTAATTGTGCAGTTTGGTTAGAAATTACTGTTTAAGGAACTATTTTAACAGTTTGTTTTAAAAGTGTCTGCTAATTAAAGAAAATTGTGGAACCACAAACAACCTATCTGCAATAGTATAAGATCATTAACCGATAATTTTGCTAATTAGAAACCCCGGTTTTAATGTTTGTGCTATGATGTGTTGATTATAGGTGATAAAAACATGTTTATACGAGGTATGTTAAGTTGAAACATGTTTTTATACATATCTTAAGGTGTGAAGTTGTTGTTTATGAAGTTGATCAAATGTGATTTGTGTGAATTAATTGTATCTTGTTGGTAAATGTAAATAATAAGAAAATAATGAGAATATAAGAAATATAAACGGCTAAAGAACCAAAAAGGATTGTGTTATTAAGTCGGGACCCCATGAATTAAAGAACTTATGAAGTTATGGATGTAGAAGTCTATCAAACCGAAGCCACGAATTGTTTTATGTCTATGAATTCTCGATAATACATGTCCTTCATAGGCCATGAATTGTTTTGCTTCTAAGACCTTGAGCCCACAAATTGTTGTGGCTCTAAGAATTAAAAGATCCTTCTCTTTAGAGGACCTAAATCTTTCTTTGCATTTGAAACTAATATGACTTAAGTCAAAAATTATGATATTACGAAATAAATAAATATGCATAATAAACAAGAATATAAGAATAAATTATTAACATCGTGATGGAATACATGAATGAGCTCGAGTAGAATGGATCTTGTTTTCATACGAAACCAATACGATGTAAGATAAGAATTATGATACGATATTACGTAAGATGATTAATGAATGATTATGCATGACGACCTTGAAATATTAAAAAATAATGAGTGTTATTGTATGACGAGCATGAATAGAAGGAACAAATGAATTATGATTTAGTTGAATACATGAGTATATGATATTATGCATGCATCGTAAGTTCATGTATATTGCGTGTCTTGAATATGTACACTCGAATTGTATGTCATTAGTGAATATTGAACTTACGTGTGATTGTTAATGAATTAATGTGCAAAGTGAAAAAGGGGTTAAGTTTGGGTTGTTCACTGGTTCAGTGGAGTCTATGATCTCACTAACAATTTCGAGATACGAAGTTAAACTCCATGGAGTTATGATTTTCAAAAGAGAGAGACCTAACGGATAGGTGATCCCCGAATTCGCTATTAGTATTATGTCTTTATGTTTGTAAAAATCTATTGCACTCAAATTTTAACTATGTATATGCAAAAGACCAATGTGTATACTCCAAGCGTGTCGCTCGTTGAGTTTGTGTTGTGGATACTCCAAGTGTGTAGTTCATTGAGTTTATTGTTGTATCTTGTGGAGGGTTTAGGCTTTGAGCCTATGGGATTAGTCAGTCGAATTTTTTAGAAAACATTTGAAAATTTAGAATCTTCCGCCATTTTAAGAGAAATATGATTTGAAGTCCTAAGTAGCCTTAAGGGTTTCTTTCGAGGAAGGCCCGGGTCGGCGTATTACATATCGAGGATTCCATAAAGGAACCCTTAAGGCTACTTAGGACCTCATATTAAGTTTGTTAGCTTTTCACTTGAAATAACAAAAGCGTTTTCTATATTTTTGAAGGTTTTCCGACAAATTCGACAGAGTTACGTCTTTGATTTGGCTAATCTCCTAGGTTTAAAGCCTTACACCTTGACAAGATAAACTCAAATTCAACGAGTCACAAACTCGAAGTATTTATAATAACAAACTCAATGAGCCACATACTGGAGTATATTGGTCTTTTATATATATACATTTAAAATGCAAATTCAATATACAACCGAGTCTTACAACTTGAAAACATAAAGCTAGTAGCAAGTCCGTGAGTCTCTTTTGTGTTAGTCAGCTGAAAACCACAAACCACTTCGGGAGTCTAACTTTTGTATCCGAAATTGTTGGTGCGGTCATGAGCTCTACCGAGCTAGTGAATAATCCAAACCTTGCCCCTTCTTTCACTTTACACATTAATTCTTTAGCAATCACATGTAAGTTCAGTATTCACTAATGACATAATTCAGGATGTGTACATATTTAGCATACGCAAACTTACCACTCGGGATGCACGTAATACCATATATTCATGTATTCAACCAACACATAATTCATATGTTTCTTCTATTCATCCTTGTCATATAGAAACATCGGTAGTCTCATGCAATATCATATTATAATTGTCACATCATAATTCTTGTCTTAAATTATATTAATTTCATATGGAAATTAGATTCATTCTTCTACCAGAGCTAATTTATGTATTCAATCATGATGTAAATAATTTATTCTTTAATATCACATTTCCTGGCTTATTCATATTACTTTTGAATATGGAAAGAACATTTATGTCTAGTTTTAAAGACTAGTTCGAGACCAGTTCTTTAATTCTTCGAGCCAAAATAATTCGTGGACTCACGTTTTTAGAGGCAAACAATTCGTGGCCCTCAACTCTAAAGGAAGCGTACTTTCATAAATCCGTGAAAGCAAAACAAGTCGCGGCTTCAGCTTGACACACACTACTATGGCTATAATTTCACAGGTTCTTTAGTTTGTGGGGTCCTAAATCAATAACACAATCATTTTTTCTTCTTTAGCCGTTTATTCCTCCTATCTTCTTATTTTCATATTTACCATCATGATACAACTAATCTAACCAAATCTTGTTAATTGACTACATAAGTAATATCTTTACAACCAAATTATGCTAATTTAGTGAATTTACCTCTAAACTCTTCAAATAAACTGAAGGTTTTTAATTCATGCATCAATTTTCCAATTAATCCTCCTAATTCATTTTTTAAGGTTTAGAGGAATAGTTTGAATCACTCACCTTGATTACTTAGGGTTTGAGGAATTTCAGCTTGAATTAGTGTTTTACTTCCTTTCTTCTTCCTTCCCGTTCTGTCTTAGTCTCGTTTTCCTCTTCTCTGGCTCTGCTTTCTTGCTTCTGTTCAGACTTTCGCTCTCTTTGCTCTAGCTCTCGCTCCCTCGTTCTTTGTCCCTTTCGTTTCCTCTCGTTCTGTTTCCTGCTTCTGTTGCAGTCTCTCTGTCTGGTTTTTGCTTCTAGGACTGGTTTTCTTCTTCTCTGCTTCTGCTTCCCCTCTCGTCTCTACTCTCTTTTTCTTATCTAGTTCAGTCTCTCGCTAGCTTTCCTTTTCTCTCTCTGCCGGGCTCTTTACTCTATCACTTAATACGTCTTAAGCCCCTCTCTCTTTCTCTCCTTATTTCGCCTGAGTGATTTTAATGCTCAAATCTTATTAGACTCCCAATTACCTTGCTCAGCAATCCCTCTACCCTTTTTCCTTTTTTATTTTCTGTTAATTTTATTTTCTGTTTTGGGAATGATAAGTAATTGGGCCCAATAATCTTACATGGCCCATTTAATTAAGTCATTCTCGGTTTCAATTTTTCGGGTTTCCAATTTTGGCTTGAAAAATTATAATTCAATTAATTCAATAATTTCAATTTTGACTTGACTTTTAACAATTTAATTTGTTTATTAAGCCAGCACCTTAAATATTTGTATATGACATTCATGCAACATCTAAAATTTAGGTGCTAGTTTAATAAGAAATTAAATTATTAAAAGTTAGGTTAAATTTAAAATTATTGAATTATTTGAACTATAATTTCCTGAGTCAAAATTAAACACCCAAAAATTGAAATCGGCATGAATTAATTAAAACGGGCCTTGTGAAATATTTTGGGCCCAATTTACTGAATATTCTGAAAACAAAAAATAAAAGAAATAAATAAATAAGAAGTGAGTTTGTGACAAGATCAACGTGTAAGGTGGTCATTAACTCTTCGCGAGTTTCATAACGCTCTTCGCCAACGCATTCGAGGTTGGAGCATAGTTGACGTTGGAATCTAACGGATCCACTGCTGATGATGCCTTTAGTGCTAATCCTCTTGATAGTAATCTGTAGTAAGCTGCCTAAATGTGCAAATGTCCGGGCAGGAGCGTGGATCGGTCAAATCGCTCGTAGTGCATAAACTGGTTGAATCAAGTTATGGACCCTTTTTTGCGAAGTAATTCTTTCTCGTAACGAGCCCATTTGCTGACTAAGAGTAGGCTGATAGCCCACAGCTGGAAGGCACTCTACATAGGCGGATACTCAGATCCTGCTTGGACGAAACGGAAGATATTGTCGATAAATGGAAGAGAGTGGAGACTGAAACCAGAGAGAAAACCAGAGTAAAAGAGCAAGAGTGTGAGGGAACCAGAAAGAGAGCTGAAAGAAAGAGATTGAAAGATAGAAGCAGAGAGATCGAGCGAGAAGGACAAGAACCAGAGACAGAGAGGGGGAGAGATCGAGGAAACAGACCTAAAGCAAGCCTGGGAACTAGAACCAGGAAGAGAGCGAAAAGAGCGAGAGGCTGAGACCGAGGGCACCAAAAGGAGAAGAAACAGAGGATCGGAAGAAAGAGGAAACCAAAAGGCAAAAGGGAAAGCAAAACACGAAAATCAAATTCTTCAAAACTCAAATTACTCAAACCCTAAGAAATCAAAGTGAGTGATTCAAATTCTTCCTCTAAAGATAAAACGAATTAGGTGAGCTAATTGGAAAATTGATGCACAAATTGGGAAACCTAAGTTTAATTGAAGAGTTTAGAGGCCTAAATTCACTAAATTATCAACCCACTAATCGTGGAATTCATGTTGTGATTGTTCTTCAAATATGGATGTTCGATTTTATGAATTTAATGATTGTTTTGAGTATGGTTGAAGATGATTATTTAGGTGTATGTTTGAGAATTTGATGAATTTAGCTTGAATAGAGTTAAAGGGTAAAATCAGAAATATTAAAACATGAAATTTACGCTGATGTCTGAATTTTTGCGACTTGATGCATGGCCCCAAAATCTCTGAAGCTTTTACTACAGATTCGTATGTATTCATGACAATTTTTTGTAATTTTTGGTAAATTTTATGTGAGTAGATTTTTTGGTAAATTTTGTGAGTAGATTTGAAAAAATGAATTTTTGAGTGAAATTATGTTGTTTTGGCAAAATTGGGACTGAATGTGTAATATGGTCAAAAACTCGTGTTTAATGAGCTATTTTGATAGTTCTAAAGGTATGTGATGATTAGGAAAAGTTGTGGAATTATGTGCAATAATATAAGGTCATTATATGATAGTTTTGCTAAATAGAAATCCGAACTTAAAATGTTCCTTGCTATGAGTTATATTAATTATAACTAAGTTAGTGACGTGTTTATATGAGTTGTTGGTTATGAAGATATTATTTATGAAGTTGATTAAGCATGATTTGGTTGGATTAGTTGGATCATGATGGTAAATACGAAAATAAGAAGATAAGAGGAACAAACGGCTAAAGAAGGGAAAATGAATTGTGTTATTGATCTAAGATCCTACAAAATAAAGAACTTCTAAAGTTATGACCATAGTAGTGTTTGTTAAACTTAAGCCACGAATTGTTTTGCTTTTACGAATATCTCACACTATGCGTCCTTTAAAGTTGAGTCCACGAATTGTTTTGGCTCCAAGAATTAAAGAACTCTGTCTTTCGAACAAGACATAATCTTCTTTTCATTCGAAACTAATACGAATATGCCTAGAAGTATGATATTAAAGAATAAATGATTATGCATGATAGGTAGGAATATAAGAATAAATGATTTACATCATGATTGAATATATGAATGAGCTCAAGTAGAAGAATGAATCTTGTTTTTATATGAAGTTGATATGATTAAGATAAGAATTATGATGTGATATTACGTGAGATGATTGATTATGCATAATGAGCTTAAAACGTCACGAAAAATAATGAATGTTATTGTATGATGAGCATGAATACAAAGAACAAATGAATTATGCGTTAGTTGAATACATAAATATGTGATATTATATGCATCCCGGTGATAAGTTCATATATCCTCTGCATATTGAAGGTGATAAGTTCATATATCCTGTGTACGTTGAATATGTACACCGTGAATTGCTGTAAAGAAAACATGTGATGCTGCAAAAGCCTTGAAAAAGGGAGACTAGAAATTGAAGGGAGCAGGCAACAACCTTCAAGTCTTCAGGGTCAGATGCATATAAAGTGTTCTTTTCTTCGCCCTTTTCCTCTAAATCTTATTGCTCCTCTCATTGTAAGTTACAACAAACTTATTGCTCCCCGCATCGTTCTAATTTTGTCTTACTATTTGTCTCTCCAATTGCAGTAATTTGACTAATTTTGTCTTAGTATTTGTCTCTCCAATTGCGAGAGTAGTATCTCTCTTATTGTGAAAGGTTTATTTTATGTGTCAATCTTGTATGTCAATGTACAGGGATGAATCAGTTTTGTACTATACTGCTATGTTTTGACCAAGATTTGACTCGTCAAATGTAATCTCCTATGTGATAATAATGTTTCGCTTGAGAGAACACAAGATCAGTAGATTTTCCAACAAGAAGTTACAAGAAGTATGTAGATTTGTTGTTCTCCAAGGTATATAGAGAAATAATGATATAAGCAGAGCTTAGCGTAGAAAAGTTTATAACTTTTTGAGATGGGAATTGTACTATGACTAAGGAGCATTTGCATAAATTGAATGTGCGTGCAAAGCGTTTGATGAGTTGTTATCAAACCTATAAAGTATAAACTTACATTTGTTTACCAGCAAAGTTGTGATAGCAGCGGTCTCATCTCGTAAGAAAGCAAATACAAGTTTGACTCCTCATAAGTGTACTTATTGGAAAGATTACATTTATTGGAAAGATTTTTATTTTAAAACAGTATGATTCTTTAAATTAAATTTAAAAAGGACTTATATATATTTTTTTACACAGGCAAAATTGGTTGTCGATTAAACAAAAAATGTTGAACAGGAGGTGCGTAAGGCTCGGTCCTCACTGTGATCTAGATTTTAGACTTAGTTTTAAGCCTAATAAATAATTTATTTATTAGTTAAATGTATATAAATAATGGGGAAAAGGGTAAAAAGTTGGTTAAAATTTTTATAAAAAGGCCATAACATATCAATATATATACAATATATCTAGGAACTTATGCTCCTAGTTCTATGTTGGCACTCAACCACATGTTGTCATCATATTTAAAAAAATAAAGGAAAAAATTCAAATAAAACCACCCACTAACAGCTTCTTTTCTCTTCACTTTGCTGCTATTGTTATTTTTTATCCAAATGTTTTAACTCTCGCTCTCATGTTCATCTCTCACTTTCAACTTGCTTCGTTTCAAATCAACCTCCTGTTTGTTTAAATTTCTTCCTCGTCAACATTGATTGAGAGTTCTCCGGGCACCACATTCACTAACAATGCGAACCCCGGTTCAAAATAAGCGCAATACAAAGAGGAAGAAATAGAAACTAAAGAAGACAAAGAAGAAGAAGAAGAATCTGAAGATGAAGATGAACAAGAGCAATTGAAGATGAATTAGCATAATCAAACTCATCAGATTTGTGGAAGAAAAACTCGAAAAACACGTTTTAAAACTCTTCTTGAAACTTCGAGCAAAGAACGAAGGTCTTAAAGTCGATGAATGCGAACCCTTCAATTCGTTTTCCTATGTGTTCGTTCTAATTCCTAATAATTGTTCACTTTCGATCACGTGTGTTGTTCATTTTCAGCTTAAGTATTGTTCATTGCCAGTTTGTTGTGTTGGATTTGTTGCGGAATTGAGCATTATGTTTTTCCTCTAATTGAGCATTTTGTTTCTTCTTATTGAGCATTCTATTTCTTATACTTGAGCATTCTGTCCTTCTTAATTTAAACAAAGTTTTTTTCTGTGTGTTCGTTCTCAGTCTAGTAAACGTTCACCATCAATTCTAACATTATTAATTTTTACCCAAGGTATTGCTCATTTTTAGTCTAAATTCTAATATTGTTCACTTTTTACCTAAGTATTGTTCTCTATAAACTTTAATTGACATATATCTCCTTCTCCATTTTACAACTGTCCACCGAGAAACTGATTTAGCATAATTTTTTTAAAAAAAGAAAACTGCCTTCCTAAAAACTGAAATTTGTAACTGTTATCTAAAAAATAAAATTTAATTTTTTTAAATAAATACATGTGTGTCGATGACATCACCGTCACTGACAAGACCTGGGAGTATAAACTCGAAGTGCATATAATAAATTATCTAGAATATCTTATATGCTTCTCAAGACATCTACTTTTCGTTATATGTTACTAAGATAGTTGACATGACAATGAAAATAAAGGTAGTTTTGTGAGGCTATTTTTTCTCTCTCTTAAAAGTATATACTAATGAAAGTATTTTAAAATTTGTATAAATTGTCGTCACAGATAGACAGACAGTCACAGTGCAGAAGCCACAGATAACGACACAAAGATGGTCCCTAAACGATTGCATTCCATAGGCCGTGGGTGTTGTCCTTGTTTGTCTTTACCTCCTTTTTCTCTCTCCTCTCGTGATCATATTCTAATCATCCTCTTATAGCAATTCCCCCACCATCATATGGCCCCCATTTATCCACATATTTTTGCGCACCATTCTCTTTTTTTACACTGATTTTTTTTTTTTGTTGAAGATAATAATCTTATTAAAAAAATATCATTCTCATATTAGATTTGTGTAGTACAGACAAACAACAGCATTGCTTAGGTTTGTTGATCGAAATCAAGTCTCTAGTAAATTAAATTTATGCTTTTTTAAAAAAAAAAATTTTTTTACATTGTCCTGAGCGTGTGACTAAAAATAAAGTTAACATTAGCATAACTTTTGTATAGTTAACTTCTTAATTTTTGGATCAATAATTAAACTTTTGTTGCAAAGACAAATAAATTTTGGTGAAAAAAATTTTCGGGTCAATTTTGGTTTCTTGTCAATTTTAAATATCTATTATATGTGTCGGTTCAACTATCAATTCCGGTCATTCGATTTGAATTTCATATCAACTTTGTTAGGTGTACTCTTGTAACTGAAAAAAAAAAAAATATTATCAATTTAATTGTTTTGTTTAAACCAATTTATTTATCTTTCAAATTTAAAAGATTAAAGTATTCGTACCACCATTAGATGATAATATTCGGAAAAATTTCTCATGAGTTATGTAATAACAAAAATGGCTACACCTCCTAAGATGAGTATTGATTTATTAAAGAAATTTAAATATAAGTTATATTACTTTACATTAATGGCTAGAAGGAGAAAATATCTTTAAAATTAATGGCCGCTCTAATTATTTCAATTTATTATTATTGTTTTTTTTCCTTTTTTTTTTGGGTGAGAGCGAGTGCTCCAACGTTCAGTAACTCATCTTTGGGGATAAAGGGAATGTTAATTCTTCGTTCCTCGGGATTTAATTAAAGTTTGTTAATAAGGGCTTCTCATTTTCATTCGCCAACCCACAAAGAAATCCAGAAATCCAGAAACCCAGAGAGAGAGAGAATGAAAAGGAAGCAGCTAATCTCATCTTCTACCAAGAAGAAGCACAAACCCAAACTCTCTCTCTCCCTTCACAAATCCTCCTACTGATCACAACCTTAACCCTTCACTCCACCCAATCCCATGCATCCTCCTCGCCCTCTCCGATCAAAACCGTCGTCGTTCTGGTCATGGAGAACCGCTCCTTCGACCACATGCTCGGCTGGATCAAACGCCTCAACCCGGACATCGATGGCGTCGACGGCTCTGAATCCAATCCGGTCTCCGTGCCCGACCCGACTTCCCCCAAAGTCTACTTCAACGACACCTCCCACTACGTGGTCGACCCGGACCCCGGCCACTCCTTCCAGGCCATAAGGGAGCAGATATTCGGGTCAAACGATACCCGGGCCGACCCAGCCCCCATGAACGGGTTCGCCCAGCAGGCGTACGGCGTCAATGGGAGCATGGAGATGGCCCAACACGTCATGAACGGGTTCCGCCCCGAGATGGTTCCGGTCTATAAAACCTTGGTTCAGGAATTTGCGGTGTTTGACCGGTGGTTCGCGTCGGTTCCGTCTTCGACCCAACCGAACCGGCTCTTCGTTCACTCCGCCACTTCCGGTGGTGCTACTAGTAATATTCCGGCCTTACTTGCTAAAGGTACTCCTAAGCGTTCATTTTCTTTTTTCTTTTTTTTTTTTAATCACTTGGAAGTGTGTGTGATTGAGGGTCAAAATTGGAAACTAATTCATTCATAAATGAAGGTTCATGAAAAAAATATCAAGGTGGAGTTGACACCCATTTAATCAATTAATCATTGATGACATATATGGCACTATATCATCACAAGTTTCGGGTTCAATTCACTTTTTTTATTTTTATTGTAGTGACTTTTACGATAGTAAAATGGAAAAAATATTAAAATTGAATTGACGCCCATTTAATTATTTATGATATATATGGCACTATATCATCATAAGTACAGTTACTTTAAAAGATTTTTTGGTGCAAAGGATAAAAATGTGTCTAATAATATATTTTCAAAGATTAGATGGATGGACCCTCTTTTACAAGGGCCAGCTAGGCACCAAAAATAAATAAAATAAAATAAAATAGAATAATTGGTGAAGTAATAAGTCAACCCTAATTTGGGCCCTAGAAAAGTAATTTCAATGCACTAAACTTGTCAATTTAGGGCTAAAAAAATAAAATAATATGTATGCCACTTTCAATGTTTGAAGTGAGACTAGGCTTAGTGGTGTATGGACAACCCCAACATATTAGGCACAATTTTATAAGAAAAAAAAATAAATAATGGACGCTTTTATATTACTATCAAATTTTTATGCAAATAATTGTGGACCTATAATGAAAATTG
This sequence comes from Talinum fruticosum, assembly GCA_021018815.1. NCBI lineage: Eukaryota > Viridiplantae > Streptophyta > Magnoliopsida > Caryophyllales > Talinaceae > Talinum > Talinum fruticosum. Next base: position 2,696,132 of record JAITYX010000002.1, on the reverse strand, counting down.
AGAAGTAGACAAGAAAATGAATTTTTATCCAACTTTTGACCTTTGCTTTGATTATCATGGGCAAGCCCGCCCAATAATGCAGCTGAATACGGCACATGTTACAATTATTGGTTCATCACATTGTACCATTCACATTATATTATGTTCTCAATTAATGGCTAACATGTTAAAGAATTACTATTACGTTTTTAAATCCGATATGAATCTTGATCAGGTTATCCACAGAGGACAATATTCGAGAACTTGGAAAAGGATGGTATATCGTTTGGAATATACTACCAAAACATTCCGGCCACATTGTTCTACCGGAACCTGAGGAAGCTCAAGTACTTAACCAAGTTCTTGCCCTATGGCTCGTTCTTCAAGAAGCATGCCAAAGAAGGCAAGCTACCCGGCTACGTGGTGGTGGAGCAGCGTTACACCGATACTAAGTTGGAACCTGCCAACGACGACCACCCATCGCATGACGTGTACCAAGGCCAAATGTTCGTAAAGGAGGTGTATGAAGCCCTAAGGGCGAGCCCTCAATGGAACGAAACCCTCTTTGTGATCACATACGACGAGCATGGGGGTTCTATGACCATGTCCCTACTCCAGTTCGTGGGATCCCTAGCCCTGATGGGATAGTGGGGCCGGAACCCTTCAACTTCACGTTCAATAGGCTGGGGGTTCGGGTCCCTACCATCGTGGTCTCGCCTTGGATCGAGAAGGGTACAGGTATTCAAACTAATTAATCATCTCTCTTCTTCATTGCTTAATTTTGATGATTACTTTACTCCAATGGTTTTTGAGAAATTTGGGTGGGAAGATTGGCAAGTAGGGGGTCATTTCACCTAATCTCGGCATCAAGTGCCTAAATGACCCAGAAATAACTTGTTGCACGGAATGAAAGATTTTATTGGGCAGAAATTGACGAATGTCGAAATCACCATAATTTGGAGTTAGAAAAAGGATTTGGTTTGGTATAAACCCCATGACAAAATCATCCTAGTTTTAAGCTCAAAACTCACGCGTGTTAACTTAATTTAAAGCAGCTATAGACTATAGTCATTCCATTTCCCTGTAATTAGTTGACTAATTAATTAACGTCTAGTTTAAAATGACTAACATCCTAATCCTGGTTTTGGATAATACAGTATAATAGAGGGGTTGGGTAGGTTTAAAAAGTAGGGATTTGGTGAGCCAAAATAATGTACATGGCCATGGACATTCAGATAACAAGGAAAATCCCCCCAAATCCCTTCAAAAGTAGCCTTGCTTATGTTTGATCAATAGATATATATGCGGGACATTTCAGAAGAGTCTAGGACAACACCTGGTTATAAGTTTGGTCAATCTACAATTTTCAATTCAAGGTCTATTTGAAATGCCTGTTAAAATAATTTATCTCGTTAAAATAAGTTGTTATAGCTGAAATACGTAGAATAAGTCTGAAATATTAGCTATTATACCTGTTATAAGTTGAAGATTGTTATAAATACTTAGTATAAATGTGTGATGTTAATTTAAAAGATAGAATCGATAAAATAATAAGATATCGACCTAATAGTTCATGTTAATTTATGTAAAAAATGGACATAAATGAGCTGAACCAATTAGCTATTTTCAATTCGAGGCCATTTTGCAGTTGCTATAACCAATGATGGAGATTTGTGCGCAAGTAGTACTCCCGTGAGTTGGGCTTTTAACCTTCCAGCTGGTTGGTATACCGTGAAAATGACTAAAACAAAGAAAGAGTCACATCATGAAAAATGAGAGTAGGAACAACTTCCTTCATAGCATAAGAGTTATGACATTGCTTTTCCAAAGTGGGGAATAATTAAAATATTATCTGCCCCTCTACTTATCCTTTGAGGAAAGCCCCCATTATCATCTCCAATACTCGTAGATAGTGACTTTTGTACCACTTTCACTAAAGTTTATGTTTTTTTATTGTTTTTGTTTGATCAAGGTGTTTTCGACTTTTATTGAGACTAATTTCTTTTGAAATGTAAGTGTTTAAGAGAAAAGATCTCCTAATAAATATATTTACAGAAATTTGAATTTGTATATTTTTTTATTTGGGTAAAACTACTATTACTTCGACTAATATTTTATTGATGGAGTAAAGTTTATACTTCAACAAGGAGTTTGTTTGCATTAGGTTGCTTTGTTTTCACTTATGAGGAAAAAATATCTCACTCTTTTGGCTGTATATTATACACCTTTTTTTTGGGGGGAGGGGGTTGACAAGAGTACAAAAATGACAAGGCCTCCAAGGGGTGCTCTTTTGTTGGGTCGATTCCTAAAGAGGAGGACCGTCAAAAGTCCCCATCTTGGAACATACGTAGTGGGACGATCCTATTAAATGAGGAATGTCCCATTTTTTCCTTCTCTCCCTCTCTGCAAAGCAACAAGTCATCTGAAGATGACAGTCTTGAATTCCATTCTCATGATCTTTGATTCAATTGAACTTGAGTTATCAAAGTCCAGTCCGAACTGATATAGATGCCCACTCGACAGTGAACACCAATATATAGGCCTTAATGTATGAGTAGCAACAACGTGGAACGAGGGAGTCGACATGGAACCTAATATATGTAGGACTTCGATCAATTTTGTACACCAGGTCAATACCTTTGATTGGTTTTGTGTGTATATCGATAAAAATCGGTTAGAATATTATAGGTGCCCATGTTTTCTTGGGTTGATAATATTTTGTCACCCGTAAATGCTTGTTCTTTGGTTATAATAATTTAAACAACATGATCCAACCTTTTAAGTTCTGCTACCTGCTATTTGCGTGTTTTCTGTCTGTATGAACTCATTCTGATTTTCGGTTCATGTGACCTATTTCCAGTTGTTCATAAAGCCAAGGGACCACAGCTGACATCGGAGTACGAGCACTCGTCGATCCCAGCCACGGTGAAGAAGCTCTTCAACCTGTCCAGCCCCTTTTTAACCAACAGGGACGCCTGGGCCGGCACCTTTGAATCCATTGTACAAACGCGGACTGAACCCAGAACTGATTGCCCTGGTTAGTCTTCCCATTTCTTACCTCTAAATAAAAGCTCTTAAGCAGCCAACGGCAGATCCTCGGGTTTAATGATGATCTGCCCATGTCTATCAGTTAAATTAACCGGTAAATCTTTAAAAACTGATAGTAGAAACTCGGGTATAAATCCCATTGTATGCCTCCATAGATTTTACATCGTACATTATCCTCAACCATCCTCGTTAACTTAATTTCTTCTGTCCTTAGTACAACTGCCAACGCCGGTGAAGATAAGGCAGGGGGAGGCAGATGAGAACAGAGAACTAAGTGAGTTCCAACAGGAGCTGGTCCACCTTGCGGCAGTGCTAAAGGGGGACAACACATTGACAAGTTACCCCGAGAAGATTGGGGTAGGGATGACAGTGAAACAGGGAAAGGAGTACATGGAGGAGGCTGTGAGGCGGTTCTTCGAGGCAGGCCGACTTGCCAAGAGGATGGGTGTCGATGGCGAACAGATTGTCAAAATGCGGCCTTCTCTCACCACTCGGCCTACAAAATCCACCTTACACCAACCATAAACGTAGGAATAACATCCATCATATATATGGAAGTAATCATGGGAGGGGCACATAAAACATAATGTCTTTTACAAAAGAATGTGTCATATAGGGGTTGTATAGGCAGTAATGCTTTAATTTGTAAAATTATTGCAAGTGAAATCAGGAGTTTTCCCATCGAGGTATGTTGGCTGTGGCCTCATTCAGCATCTTAATTAGGGTTACCTGCAAGGGATCAACAACGTACAAAATTATCTTAATTATTCGAGACTCGTTAGCAATCTCGTCTTGTAAATTTTGAAACATACCACACTCTCGGGAACTCCTCGAGGGGGTAATGTTATGTTCTTCGGAGGAGGACTGTCTCGATGCGATCTCTTGTCAAAATGCCATTCTCCTCTCTTTCCATACGTCCATTCTCCCTGCATGAGTGTGATCAATCACAAACTTCAAAAATTGTTCTAATCTTCAAATTAACAGTACATAAATTTCAAATTTACCCAGTTTTCGAAATTTTTGTATTAAAGATCCAAGCTTATTAAATATATTAGAGGTCATACTACATGATTTTATCTTATTTTGATCTTATGGCTTACCTTCATGGTGAAATCACAGGCATAAGTATAATGAATGATGTAGCTTTTCCCAAGTTCCTTTTTCCATGGAGGCTGAAATTCAAAGATATATATGATCTAAAAATGTTACAAATTACATTCCGCCTTTTTTTGGAGAGTAAAATGGGCCTTTATTCAAGATAAATCAATAAACCCGAGAACTATCAAAGGGGTGGTCTAATGGGAGAAAACTCACTCTCCAACAACGAGGTGTGGGTTCAAATCCCACTAGAGACATTGGGGGTATTTCCCTATCCCTGTTCCCTCTCCCTCCCCGTGTCTTCCCTCACCTAAGGAGAGCAAGCACTCTTGGGGGAACATTCGGGTCTAATTAATTGTACCTGAATCATGAAATCTCTGTGAGTATTATGCTTGACTCCATGCAAAGCAGAAGCTATGGCATATGCATACCTTGAAAAGGAAAAAATAAATTAATTAAAGGACATCAAAATACTAATTATGAGTTCAAAAAACTTGTTTATTGCATAATAATACCCATAAATAAAGATTTGAAAGAAGTCACCTTTCTTGTACCCAGCCAAAAGCTTTATCAGCCTCAGGATCATTTTTCATCCTCAATGCAATATCTTTCCAGGTTGGTGCAATTTCCTTGAGCAGAGACTGAAGGTAGAAATTGTTATGCAAGCAACATGACTAGCCAAGTTTAGGCCTTAATAATCGAGATAGACCAAGCCAATTGGGTGTTCGTTCATCGATACATACCTTGGATATTATAACAGGAGAACTGCCAATGGGGTCAACATTAGAGATGGGGCCTTTGTCTGGGGGATAGAACTTTCTTACGATGTTTTCGTGTTTGATGGGTTTGATGTACGCGAAATGGAAGGCTGCAGGGTTAGATCCTCCATAGGCTAAGTTAGGAAGAGCTTTCACAAATATCTGGTCTGGTTCAGCCATCAAAATATAGCTGCATATTGTCAACAGATAATTGTAATAAAGTTTTTTTTAAAAAAAAAAAGAGAAGGAAGGAATTCGGGTTTAGAAATTGAATAGGTAGGGAAAGCCGTGAAGCACTCACTCTTCCTCAATGGTAGCTCTTTCCAGCCATTGAACAAAGGCCCATGGTCTGTTCAATACTACATAACCCTAGATAGCAGTTACAAAAGTTTTATCAGTTCAAGTTAGACATAAAGTTTTATATAACCTTCACTATTTTTTAAATTGCATCAAAGTCGTAACCCAACTGATCTAACCCTATATTCACATAGAAGGCACAACTTAACCTTATTCATTAATGAATTTGTCGTGGCCCAATCCAATTTAATTTTTTAATGCACTAGTCCTTATTTCAATGCTTTTATAACTTCAATTTTTCTACAACTTATCGATTTAACTGATAAAATTTTTAATGTACTAAACATATTAGTTTAGACTTTGCCTACATTTATATTAAATTTTATCATATCTGTTGCTTTCAAATTTGACATAATTTTTATCTAAATTTTAATGAACTTTAGATAAAAGCAATCCCTTTCAAATAATCCATTATGTTCTTAAATAACAACACATATACATATCACTATTCTGCAAATGAATGAGAGGGGAGGACTAATGAACTGACCTTGTCAAGACCATCAGGGAGAGGATCCACCACAAAAGTGGGTATCTCTTCCATGAGATTATCGGGCGACCCGAATGCAAAACCCGGGTGAACCCGCCCATGACTGACCCGGGTGCGTCCTTAACTCTCATGAACCAATAGTACATGATCCTGCACTGCCATTTGCTGTAGGGCACGTCCGTGGCAGTCACAGCAACATGGAACCTCAGCCTCGGTCTTGGATCTTGTTCTTGTGTCCTAATAACCGGGTCAACCTGGTGCGACCCGGGTGCTAACGTGGGAAGAGGAAACTTGATTTGGGTGGTGACATTGTACGTAAGAAAGAAGAACCCAATTGCCAAGGCTAATAATATGAGGAGACAACCCCCTCCACTGTTCTGTACTCCCCCAGTTCTCATCTTCTTCTTCCTCCTCTATCTATCTCGCTGAGAGAGAGAGAGAGATAATGTAGTTGACTTGATGGGGGAAATGCATTCACGTACAAGTAGACCTGGCAAAACTGACCCGAACCAAACGGGTCAACCCGAACGACCCGAAACCCAAACCGAACCGACATCCGAAACAGTTGAACCGATTTTGACCCGAAAACCGAAATGAACCGACCCGAAATGACCCGAACCGAAACCGACCCGAATGCAAAATGACCCAAACCGAAACCGAACCGAACCCAAAATGACCCGAATCGAATCATATCCGAATCGATTTAACCCCAATAAAAGTGACCCAACCCACATTTTTTTTGTTGGGTCTCTCACGATGTACTTTAGTGCCTATAGTGGTACAATTTTGAATCGATTTTGACCCAAAAAGTGACCGGATTACGACTAGATCCGAAATTAACCCGAATCGAACCCAAACGAGATTGACCCGAAGTTGAACCGAACCGAAGTTGACCCGAACCGAAACCGAACGAACCCGAACGAGATTGACCCGAAGTTTACCCGAACCGAAGTTGACCCGAACCCGAACCCGAACCGAACCCGAACAAGATTGACCGAAGTTAACCCGAACCGAACTAACCCGAACCGAATGCCAGGTATACGTACAAGTGCTTAATTCGCTCCTTTATAATTAAAAAATATTAATCGAGTTAAACTCATCAAAAGCAAAAGTTGATCCGTATTAAAGACCGGGGATTTGAACCCGACGTGAATCGAACACGCAACCTTCTGATCTGGAGTCAGACGCGCTACCATTGCGCCACGGATCCGGTATTGCTAATCTTCCTCAAGCAGTCTATAAACTCAACTCCAGCCCATGGAATGGAAATAAGGTGGCGGTGGTCGGCTGGTGAAGATCGCGGCAGTGGATGCGACAGTGCTAGTCAACTTCGTCATCGAAATAGATTCTCGGGTTGTGAATCAACAAGCTTATTTCATTCCACTGTAAGACTTCTCTAAATTGAAACTAAAAAAATATCAGTCAATTTAAAAGTCATAAATCGATTTTTAATATAAGTTAGAGATCGAAATTGATTTGCTTTAATACAATTAGTTGTAATTTAAATTTAAAGATTGAGTTCAAATGACGATCTCAAGTTGAGACTATAATTAAAAATGAAGACTTTTGCTGGAGTTCAGTCACATTCGATCTCTTACATTCTTTATGATTAGTTACCTTAATAATTAATTACTACAATGAAAATTTTATCTACTGCGTATATATTCCTTTATATTTTAACTACAACTTTCGTTGACTTCATAGATCTTAACAGAGAATCAAATCTAAGGCTTTGTTTTTAAATAATGAAGTAGTAAATTTACAAAGTAAAAATTAGATCTACAAATAATAACGACAGAAATACAAAGACAGATTGTGCACATATACATCCTCCATCGAATTACATTACTTAACAATAATTTGTTCATTTATTCTTCTTACAACAAGTATTTATAAATACGGATCTAATTAATATTTAAATTTATCATATCTTTTTAAATTTAATGCATGTAGCAAACATTTTACTACCTTAAGATATTATTTGAAAAGGCATAATAAAGATAAGTGTGGCTCTCAAATTATCATTAAAAATGAATTTTTCGGGGGATAGATTACATTACATAGTAAAGAAGCTCCCACAATCTACCCAAAAAGACTACTTTGAAAGCTCCACATTCTTATCTATCAACTTATCATTTATGGAGAAGAGTAACTATAGAAGCTATGCTTTATGCTCTTTTGCTATTCTTTTTTCTGTTTTTGTAAGAAATTTAAAAAATCCCTTAACTTTTTTTTTTTTATTTTTATTTTTAAGGTTAATTTGAAGTTTTTCTGTTTTAACGATTGAGATAATCAAGCGAAAGTATGAAGAGTAACCCAAAAATAAAAACACGTGTCCTAAACATATCTAGATCAAAAGGCCCCTAAATATATATACACATATTTGTCTGAAAATTAAATTTTGTCAATATTTAATCCTGTATTCTAACCTAAATTTAGTATAATAAATAATTTTATCCAGCTTGAGGAAAATTGTGGAAAATTAAATTAATTCTTATTTTTTATCGGATAAACCGTAAGACCGTAAAGAAAGTTACATATGTGATGTAGTACTTTAAAATAACTTAATTTAACTACTTGTAAAGGTTTTTTGTTTAATTGATTACTGGCTAGTTAGGGAGCTTTGTTTTGATATGCATGCATGGTAGATTGTACTCTTATATGTTTTAGTTCACCTACTAACAACAGGTAATGTAGAACAGTTGATATGTTTAAATTTATAATGCATATTTAAATTTGAATGAAACACTAACAAAATGTAATTTTTTTCTCATCCTTTTTGACTATATCATTATTTTGCTTTTATTTTCATAGCCGAATTTTATTGGATTGTTTGCTGTCTAATTGATAATTATTACCATATATAGTCACAATTAATTCGTCGTATTAGTAAATTTTTGAGTGTCTAGGACTAGTACAAATACTAGCAGTATCGAAGTTTTTATGCCTCCTTTCGGACACCGAAAAATAATATGAGTAATAATTTCATGATATTTTCTTCTCAAATTTGTTTAGATTTTGTAATATAGAGTGAGAGAGCCTAAAATAAGAATTAAAAATAATAAAACAACATGTGTATAACAATTTTTTTGACATAATATATAATAAAATAACAACAGACGATCATTACATGACATAGAGTTTTTCACTAGCTAGCATGAGATACTAAGAAAAAGGACCTATGGCTATCCGATGAGGAGGTAAAAAACAAATAGAGAGATTTACCGTGACATTTTATGGCAAATCTTGTGCTCTCATCACAAATATAAACTATTTTATTATTCGACGAAAATCATAAATTTAAATCCGACTATTCTTTTAATATTCTGATATCCGAGCACGCTTACTACGACCCATCATACCCAAAGTTGGGTCACAATTCAGAGCATCATCCGCACTGAAAACCATACCCGATGACTGGCCCGAACCGACTTGCTCTGGATCTCCCTCGCTTGACCCGCCACTGCTAGTGCTCGTGTCCTGGTGGATCGGGTCATAATCATCCGAGCTAAGCCTATGAAACTCATAGTCTGCAAAAGTGGACACGTTAAGGATCACATCGCTAGCAGCAACTAACTTACCTGTCACCACCCCGCCCCAAACTGCCCCCTCGGCCCCGCAAGTTGGACAGCCAAGTAGCTTCTCTGGGCACCGCCGGCACTCGACCCGTCCTGACCCGGCTTCAGTTTGGCGGGCCCCACGTGGATGCCGTTGATCGAGACAATCTCGTGGGCCCCGCTGAGGATGATGGAGGGCTCATGAACCACCGGGTTCCGGACCGTCACGTTCCTCACCCGGCCGACCCCACTGACCACGCTAACCCCGGCATTTTGGGTACGGGCAAAGTAGTGGATGGTCTCCACAATGTCGGATCCGGTTTGGATCTCCAGGACGTGGGTCTTGATTGTGGGCTCCAGGTACTTGGGCTTGTTCTTGGAGCCCTTGGGCCTTCCCCTGGGCTTTCGCCTGGCCGGAACCTCCATGGGCTTGGGGGATGAAATGGGCCCGTCAGGATTATCAGCAGCATCATCTCGTTCTGGCTGGGTTTTGATGGTCCTGGGCATTTGGTTCTTCTTGGTGAGGATCATGGAGACAAGGAGAGAGTCATCATGGGGCTCTTCAGCCTCAGAGGGAGGAGAGAGAGAGTGAGAATCAGAGGAGTTCGCCATTACTGGTTTCTCTCTCTAGAAAACTTTGTAATGCCCTTGACTGGGGAGGAGAGAGAGAGAGAGAGAGAGAGAGAGAGAGAGAGAATGCACGTATCAAAACAGAAGAGGGCAAGGCAGAGGGTGCATATATAGAGAGAAGGGGAGGAAGCCCAATGAGGCTCAATAGTGAGGTTGGGTAGCCAGCTAAGGCAAACTTAGAGGGTTTTTCTTTCCATAATTTGATATGGGATACATGCACTTGATAAGGATGAGTACTCCAAGTTTTTGGGTGGCATTTTGGAGTCTTCCATTGGCATTGCCCTTGTATTTTGATTATCTTAGGTGAAGGTTGTAGAGGAGCATCACCTTGAGTTACTCAATCCAATGTAATTTATCCATGCATGTTTCAATTTGCATGGCTCGATATGGTATTTATACCGTGTTTATCACCTAATATCACCCACAATGACAGAATGATAGGAAAACATATACATGCACCCGTCAATATGGTAATAGGTTATAAACGGGAATTAATTCTGGTGCATGAGGATATTTTTGGTTGTTTTGACGTTGATTCAGAAATAAATCATCACTGCTGTCACAGCTGTATATAATTTTGACTATCATTTCTTATTTAACTTGTCTAATTATCTATGTAGTAGGGTAGACTAATCAAAATTATATACTATTGCTCACAATACAAGAAATCTTAAGTTAGTTGTTGATAGTTAATGCATGCACCAAAATTTTTTGTATCTTTATATATTTATATAAATTGATATGGGCTTCAAGATATTGGATGACATACCCAAGTATTATATTTTGTATCTTTATATATTTATTTATAAATTGATTTTTCTTAAAGTTCTCGGATGACATGCCCAAAATGTTTCTCCACTAATTAAATCACTAATGAGCCCCTAGAAACAAATAAGTCATCATTAAAAGATGAATTAATCCTCCTATATTCACTTTATGGAACCAATTGATGACACCCTTGAACAATTTTAAAAGAGAAGTTTTTCCGTAAAATTATCACCTGTCACCAGTAATGATGTAACAATGTGAGAATATATACATGCACACATGTATATATGGTAATAGGCTACAAATGGTAAATAATTTCGATAAATGAGTATTTTTATTTTTATCTATGTTAATTCAGAAATAAATTATTATTACTGTTACAGTTATACACCAGTTGTTACTAACATTTTGGTAATCAGAAACTTCTAACCTGTATACCATGATAAAATAAGTTAATTATATGTTATGTGTTACAATAGGTATTAACTCAACTATTGATGGCCAATGCACCTAAAAACACCTAAATATAAAATAAACAAATATTTGATCTACACCCATTGTAGACTTTATCTTTTCTATATTTTTAAGACGGATATGATCTTAAATTCTTTTAATAACATTTAAGAGTTGCTTGAGATTGTCATTGGATACGGAATATCGCCACTTAGATTATCCTTATAAATCAATAAATGAGCTAAGAATTACAAACAAAATCATCATTAAAAACTATTTAATTAGTGACACTTTTAATATTTTTGAAAGAGGCGTTAAGAGTGGATACCATCCACAAAATGCTTCTTGAGTTGAGCTTGGCTTGATGATGCACTTATGCACATCACATGTTTCTTGCTTGCTAAATGTCTATTTTGTAGATATTTTTTTTAACACCCGTAAAGCCCCTATCTCAGAGGAATTCAACGGACCAATAATTTAGGAAAGGGGAAAGAGACTCATGATAAAGCCCATACATTCCCTCTCACCTCCCACATTCTCAAGCTGAACTCAGTCTCATACTTGGGAGAATTCATGAGTATTGAGGATTGAGACCTTGGCTGAAGTGAAGTAGATGCAAACTAGCCCTTTTTGCTTAAACAATCCATCCAATCTCATCTCCAAACTTGACTTAATTCTTTACTTCGTTTCGTAGATCATCACCTTACACCCTCTAAACACTTATTGACACTTCAGTATCTTGAGATATGGTCACTGAATTAGGTGGTTTTTGAATTTAGGATTAAAAATTTAGTCCTTGCTCAATAAGAGGTTCTAAACATCATGTTTGCACCCATAAAAAAAATGTGATAAGGTATTCGGGGCATTCATCTATTCAAGTGATCCTTTGTGCACCTTTGGCATTGTTACCGACATCTTTACTATGTGCTTGGGAGGGTGAGGAGCACATAACAAGGAGATTAAGGGGGTAATTGGAACTGGACAAGTTTTGCAACATAAAAGGAGGCAAACCTCACATACGGTGCCAAAGACTACTGAACACGAAGTACTCATCAAATACATTGTTCTGCATTGGGCCTTTTCCCCTAATTGGATTTGACGAGGGGGAAAATTAGAGACTGTTTACACCCCTCTGTAGCACTCAGTAAAAGAGAAGACATAAAGAGAATATACACCAAACCACTAAATAATGAGTTAGCTCAAACCGTTGTTTACATAAACAAATCCAAAGAATTCACAAGAAACTGAAATTTAGAATGGTAAGACTGATAAACTAAGCGACCTACTAGCAGAGAAGATTACAAGACTGAGAACCATGATTAAATTGAACAGCCTCAGTCGACTACTTACAATTTCCATTATTTTTCACAGAGCAGAGTATCTAAACCCAGCCAGGGGATGTGATAACTGTACAACAGGGTTGGTGGTGACATACAAAGGTTGCTGGCTTGTGTCAGTATTTTCTGCACAACAACGTAACCTCCGTGATCACTGCCTACCCAGCCTAACTAAATGCTGCAGGTGTTTTGCGGCGGCTGCCTTGTCAGCAGCTTCCCGCTTGAGAGCCCTCTTCGCACGCCGCCCAATTGAATCCTTTCCAACTTCCTTTTTCATGGGCTCGTGTGATGAGCTGGCATCTAACTCCCTCTCAACCTCTTTCTGCTTTCGTTGACGGGAGGAACTGGCACTCGAGTCATTGGGGTTGGGCCTATGAACGGGCCTTGCCTCCTGACGACCAGCCCTGATATATCCATTATCTCCCCATCTTCGGTTGCCAATGCGAAGGCTTGAGGAATTATGGAAGTAATCATCATCAAGATCCTCTTCATCTATCTCCTCATATTCGTATTGATATTGATATTGATAGTAGAAGATATCATCCAGTTCATCATAGAAATCATCTTGAGGTTCAACAACCAAAGGAGTGAACCATGTAGCTCTCACAAGCAAGCACACCCTTTCCTCAAACAAGTAGTCATGGAGGCTGCAAGATCAGGATTAGCTCTCAATATTACCTCCATAGAACAACATACTTTAACTGAAACTGGATGTGTTCCAAAATGAATAGCAGGCCAAAATTACAATACTACATTCATAAGAGATAGCTCTCTTCGCTAAAGACAGCAATATAACAACTCAATATTGTAGGTCAAACAACACCGCACAGTAGGTTCCCCAAGGCCGCTTTTTCCTCTTTCAAAAGCAGGAGATGAAGATGATAAAGAGAATTCAGCAGCAAAGCCAGAGAATAATGACCAAAAAATGGGGTTCAGATTCTAAGACATATCAATTGACAACTTTTAAGATCTCAACCACAATGATAATAAGCATGTGCTGGGGATGAGCCATCATGGAAAGATTGGTTTGAAGATATACCTGCCATCAAGTGAACGATGGACACTGAGAGATTCAAATGGATGTTTGCACTGGGGGCACTTCGGATGCTCATGGTACGTGGCCCATTGTAGGATACATGTCACACTGAATATAATTAGAAACATAACAAAAACAAATATCAGTCGGCGTTATTTCCTGAATTTCAAAAAAACAAAAGAAAATGCTAAAGCTATCTACAACCCATTTGCCATAAATGGAATACAGGGAATCCCCCAGTTTGTCTTAACAGGGAAGTGGATGCCAAAAACCCAAACCACATCAGCATCAGTGATCTAGCTCATACGACTCGCCTATTTTAGATAATAGAAAAGTCAACAATTAAAAAAACACATGAATAGGAAATAGATTTGATCAATTCCAAGCTGACCAATTGGCTAGCTTAGATATAATTCAGGACCTACTGTTTAAATTAATTGGAAATTTAGAATCTTTGATTTGGAGAGACTAAACGTAATTGTTCAAGGGTGTTTACCCCAGACTAAAATTGTTTGGTTTGATCAAATTGAATAAATTTTAAAGCCTTGAAGGTTTACGATCTCATATCTCCTTTTCTGTCTAAAGATTTGGCTTGGATCAAATTGCAAAAGAAAATATCACCATAGCAACGCTACATTGTACATGAAAATTGATCCTAGTTATAAATACTTGGATGTAGACGACAATGCTCAACCCATCAATTAGCATAATTATGTGAAAATAGCAAGAGAATAATAGATAACAACAATCAAGCCATCAATTAGCATTAATAATTATGAAAAAATAGAAAGAGAATAATAAAAATGGAGGACAAACCAGTAAGCATGCTCGCAACCTATTACAAGGGCGGTCTCTTGAAGCTCAATATTATCCAAACAAATCGCACATACCCCATCATGAACCACAGTACCGCTCGTTTCGCCTTTAGCCCCTTTCTCTCTCTCTTGCTCCAGACCCTTCATTTTTTCCTGTTGATCAAATCAAACCCATAAATGAATCCCAATTAGAATTGCGTTAACAATCAGATTGGTAAACCTAATTGACAAATTCATTGTGGAAAAACAAACCCTAATATACCACCATCAACCCAGAAACCAGCGATAGCAAAATCAACAGATTCGATACTTGAATAAAATAAAAATAAAAATAAGCCACGAATTCAGGAGGAAGTACCTGATCTGGGATGAACAGATTATCGAGATCGTGAGCCAGGTGTTCGTCCACAAAGAGGGTGACGGTAGTCATTGCTGGGATATGGAAGAACGACAGAGAGAGAGAGAGAGAGAGAGAGAGAGACGGGTAACAAATGAGAAATTCTCAGGGAACGAGAGAGATAAAGAGGAAGGCGAAAAGAGGAGGGAGGAAGGAGAGAGGGGGAGAGAGAACGAGAGAGCGATTCCAATGAATAATTCTATTCAGCGATTCCAAAGAACAGAGAAGATCGAGATAGAGAGAGAGAGAGAGAGAGGAGGAGGAAAAGTTCCCTCCTTTCCAGGAAGTGAAAATGTGGATGTGAATTAGGCCCCAAGGCATTTGACCAAACCTTATACGGTCACCGTTCGCCTTTGACGCTCTCTTTCTTCTCTCTTTGCCTTTTCGTCTGTTATCTTCTTGTTGCCGCCTTAACTTTTATTTTATTTTTTTAATTTCTAGATGAAAATAAAACGAAACTTTGGAATATTGGAACCAAATAAATTAATATTTAACATATGTAGAACAACATCAAATTAAGGGTAGATGATTTGGCGGAAAGATACGTGATAAGTGAAGTTGTTTATTAAAAAATTTAAAGTTAAATATTCAACTCTGTCATTCACGTTAACGACTTCACCTATCACATTATCGCTCCATTGAAGTCATGGACCCTTAACTCGGTGGTATTGTACCGGGTTAAAGTTTATATTACTTGCATTCAAGAAAAAAGTTTATATTATTTTTTGTCCAATGTCCTCAAAGTTTATATTATTTTCATCCAAAAATTTTTAATTTTTTATAAAAAAACTTCTATTTTACTTATTTATATATAGATTTTTTTCTTTCTCCCCTTTTAAGTTATTTAATTAATTAATGGATTTCTTTCCAACTTTGTCATTATTAAACATCAATTTTAACTGAATTAATTTTTAATATTTCGCCCCCAAGTTAATGAGATTTGACTAACCGAAATGGTAACGTGGGTGAGATTTATCTTATAAAGAAGAATAACTATTATATGTGAAGGGTGTATAACTTTTCAATATCATACCAATTAAACTAATTGAGACACATAAATAGATAACTATTATATTTAAAACTTTCTAGAAGTTTAGTTTGAATTTCAGTTATAATTTCATAACTAAAATATTAAACATGATAATCTTTTTCAAAACTTATTAAATTTTGGGTAGGTGATAAAAAATTCAATTATTACAAAATTATCATCATACATTTAGTACTTAAGACAATCAATTTATGGATAATTTAGATCCATCAAAAAATTAGGTTAAATGGCTCTTCATTAGAGATGGGTTCTTCCATCCTACATTCCTACCTAATCTTCTCCCCTCACCCACCCAAAAATAAATTTAAAAAAATCTAAAAAATAAGGAAACAAAGAAATTTTACAAAAGATAAACTCCAGAGGCAGCCCAAGATGAAGAATCTCCTTCATGCAATCACTGGGCTCAAGCCCGATAAACATGACCGGGCCCAAATGAAACACCACAGCAGCTACCCTTCTCTCTCCCTCTCTCTCTCTGAAGCAGTACCAGCAGTGGCGGCAGGACAACATGGGCGCCGAGGCAAAACCAGCTGATGGGATTCCGACGGAGGAGGAGGTCGATGCATTACTTGAGGTGATATTCCTCTTATCTTTTTAGGAATTATTTCAGTAATACCCTGAGAAGTGTTGTTAATAAAGTACCCAATTTGAAATTCAATCGTTTTACGTTTATACTGGGCTGTGATGCTATGAAGGCCGAATCTTTCTCTCAAAAGTTTTCTCTTTGTTAGTTTAATGCTTTTTTGCATATTTTACAATAGATACTGTTACCAATTGCTGTTCAATTTGATTAGTTTTGATCATTTTTTGCATATCATTTGTTTTGTTGGACCTTAAGAGTGATGTCTTGCCATATGACATAGAGCCAAGCAATCCTGAGAGCTTTTTAGTCACCCAGGTTTTGATGTCCATGATTGTATTGGAAGAATTGTGTGCAATTGAAAAGTTATGGAATGAAAGTCATCCCCCTCTAAAACAATTAGGAAATTATAACAAGATGAAGAAGATGAAAAAGAAGGTGATTGTTGAGCTGCCATAGAGGAGCCGCTGTTGCAAGTTTATTTGCTGGTTTGCTGTTGCTCTTAACTAAGTTGAGGTTGTTATTTGTTAGCTATTGTACGGGGTTGTGAAGAGATGTTCTTGACGGGATCCATTATTCCAAATTGACTCTTCATTGTATTATTTGCTTCCCATCTGTTAAGAGGGAGGGGGGCAGAAAGACGGGCAGTCCTGGATGATTTAAGATGATTACCTTCATTTCCTCTGCAGGCTGCGAGATATGATGATCTTGATGACCTTAAAGCATTAGAATCTCGTGGAATCTCTCTTGATGCCAAGGATTCACAAGGCAGAACAGGTTAGAGCTTGTAATGTCTGCAGTGTCCAGTTCTTGTTGGTAAGAATGCATATGTTAGGTTCACATCACATAATGAGATGATGATGTGTTTGTAAGAACTTTTGTAATCCCACCACTAGCTTATCAATATTTGATGTACTTATGTGAGATGAACTACAATTGCCTAATTTTCCATATGCCCAACTAATGGGAATTAAGAGTTAGTTTGGGGGTTTGTTTTATGTGTAGCTTCTGGATATTTCATTTCCCTCTCTGTCACAATGATGTATTTGTAAGATGAATTTGGTAGATATGCTTGGGAAAATTTATTTGAATAACTTGGATTTTCTGCCACTGTATACTGATGAGAAGCATAGTCTCTTGAATATTAATGTTATGAAGCAAGTGATTGTAACCTTCCTTAGCAAGAAAGAAAAGTAAAGCCTGTTTGATGAATTAAACTCAAGTTTGCTATATTTACAACTGCACTATGCCTTATTTTCGTGGCACTTTAATACAGAGAATCATATATATGTGTGCGATTTATTATTTTGACGAAAGGGCGATATACTGGTTCTGGTCTTGACATGAACATGAGCACTGTCGTGTCCATTCTGTTTGCAGTGTTTTCTAAAGGTCAATCGTCAACACCATGACTTCGTCAACCCAGATCGCCTTGTGTGAATCTTTTTCTGGTTTTTTCTGCTACCAACATAGGTATCTTGTTTTGCGGGACAAGACTCTGTACACCCCACTTTATCTCAATATCAATTGGATGCCACTGTACTAGGTTTTCCTGATTCATGTTGTATCGTGCTTTGAATTTGCATAAAGTATTCTATATGCTGAGGGCCCATCCACCTATGTATTGTGTGCCACCGTGTCAGTGCTACCGGAAATGCTCCTGCTAATTTGATTTCATGTTGGACCTGATAATCTATGGAAGATTATTATCTGTGTTCAATCATTTTGTCTTAGTGCACTTTCCCATTTATGGCCAACATTTTCTTTCCACAAATTGTTATTGGTGAAAATTTTCTTGCTAAAGTTGTGTTTCTGTCTATAGATGTTTTTTTACTTCTGCTTTTGTGACATAAATGGTTATTGATTTGAACTGTTTCTTACATTTTTATTACATAAAATTGATGTGTCGTATTTTAATTTACCTTATTCATTCTTGCAGCTCTTCATATGGCGGCAGCCAATGGGCATCATGGCATAGTTGAGTACCTTATAAGTAAAGAAGTGGTAATGAGATGCTCCCTTAAGTTCACAATCCTGGAGGGTAGTGGGGCTGGGTCTGTAGAATTCAGATGTAATATGGCTCTGAGTGCATATATATGTTCATTGCCCTGCATGTTGTTCTATCAAATAATGTAATGAGGTTGTTCTTGGACCTGGGAAATTTGACAGAAAGAATATGAATATAAAAAGTGAGGAACATAAACTATTGTTGGTTGTATATCAAATCTTCTCCTACATGGCAAGAACATTTTTACCCCTTTTTTCCTTTCCCTCAAATTCTCTGAAGTCCTAACATAGGGTGTGGCTCAACACTGACTGAAATTTCTCATGCAGACACCTTGTTGGACATCCTAAAGGCTGGTGCACATGTTTGGTTTTCACTCAGCCTAGTTAATATTTTGGCTTCACTATCTGTTAGAAAATTTTAACAGATTGTCTCGTATTTCCCTTCAACCAATCATTTTGCTGTAGTAGTCCCTCAAACAATGTCAGTGTCAGCAATCAGATGGGCCAAAGTTATCCTTTTCTGGCCTTGTTCTGAACCCAATTTTCCCTCAGATATATATACATATATATATTTGTGCATTTTTACTTGAGGTCTGTGTTCCTTGTCCTGCCTGTTTGAGTCTACCTTGTTCTTAAGCATCCATGTTCAGCCTGCTTGCATTACTCTTGATTTGGTTTCTTTGGAAGCCGCCTATTTTCATGAATCTGCCACTGATTCTTTGATCTAAGCAGGATCTCAATGCTTTGAATGAGGAGAACAACGCCCCTCTTCACTGGGCCTGCCTCAATGGGCATGTTCAGGTAATGTATTCATCTCCTAATATCGCCGCATATGTAAGCCTTGGCATGACTAGATTAATTACTCTTTGGTTTAGGTGGTTAAAACTCTGATACTGGGAGGAGCCAACGTCTCCATGCTTAACAGGTACGTTATCTGAAACCTGAAATAAATCTAGTGTTTCCACATTTTAAGTCTGATGTAACCACCACTAAAAAAATTTGTCATTTTCTGGTAATCTAGTTGGTTGTTGATCTGGGTACTTGAAGCACAATTGCATATCCTATTAACTAGATTCTAAGAATTGGAACATAATGTGTGAATAACATTGTCCTTGCTTTTGGTCAACAAGTAATGCAATTGTCTTTTGGCTTTGAATGTTTAGTCATGAGCGAACGCCCATAGATGAAGCTTTAAGCCGAGGGAAGATGGACGTTATTGATGCAATAAATGAAGCTGTCGCACAAGTTGAGCTTACTCAGGCAAGAGTTTCATGATCAAGGCATTTGGGCACCCTAACATCTATTTTCTTGAGTAGGTTTTGATCCTAAAGTTTGAAATCTTATACCAGCATTGTATGTACAAATGGTATTTTGTCATTCTGCTCATATGCTGTGAGCATTTTGCTGCTGAGTATCTTTTTCCCCACTGTATGACTGGGTGTATATGCATCTTTGGATTATGTGTCTAGGGTTTTAAAACATGCGTGAAATTTGAAGAATATGATGGTGTGTATTGACAGAAGTTAAGAAATGTGAGACATGAAATCTCCTATTGCCCATGTAGCTTTTATCTCGTGAATAATGTTCCAATGTATTTTAGTATGTCAGTTAGTTTAGTTGGTAACGTTGTTCTATTACAGTCATAAGTTTGACTCATACTTTTATGTGTAACTAAGTGAACTAAAAAGACACTAGATGAGGGGGAAACTTAGGGAGTCTCACGCAATATTGACATGTAAGTATAAGGACCGTTAGTTTGGATCGTTATTTATGGAAAAAACATGCAAAATTGAATTAAAACCCGCAAATTTATTTGGATAGTTATTACCAATAACATACTTTTCTTAAGGAGATATTCACAAATTTCTTCTAGAAACCCCATACCTTGAAAAGCAATTATCTAACCACCATAAAGAAGGTAAACACATTCTTTAGATTCAAGATTTTATATTTTGCCATAAGAAGCAGAAGAGAACAAAGTACTAGGGCTCAAAGATGATGGAAAGTAAACCACATTCTTCTGACTTTGTTCTTTTTGGGTTTTCCCCTCTCCCTTTTCTCTGCAAATCACCACTAGTGGGCTTCTTCTTTGTTTATTTAACATCATTAGAATTCATCCCCCTTGGTGAAAGGGGAAAAATGATTCCTCAAGAGCCTTTCTTCCCCCTTTCACCAACAATAGTAATTAACAAAAGTGCTCATTGGGAAGATGCCATTTTTATTTTCTTTATGTAACATCATTCTTATGCACCCAACTACAAAAAAATTGTTGGGCACCTTCCTTTCTTGGATAAAAAACACTCTTTTTGTCTTGAAATTTTATTCACCCTCTTCATCATAGGGGTAGCTAATTTTGAGTTAGACAAATAAAATACGATTCCAATCTCAACTGAACTTAAGCCTTTTTAATTTTTGGGTTGATTAGAAGCGGTCTTATAACCATTCGGATAGTACTAAACCAATGTCTTGCTTGAGAAAGAACTCTGAAAGTAAAACTATTAACAACTAATTAGTCCTATTCAAAAATCAATTAGCTCAATCTTGTACGGTATTATAGTAAATAACTAGGTGCTCTCAAGTTTAAATTATTGTGGTAAATGTTTTGTATGTAATAGCACTTGAAAGTTACCCACTAACCTATTCTTAGATTCGGATACTGAAAAAGAAATATAAATATTGGTATTTTTCCCAAATAATGCAAGAAAATATGTTCAAAGTCCAAGTACAGAACAAGTAGTATATCCAAATTGTATCTTCACTATGAAGAAAACGTGTTTAAAAAGATGTCCCAATCAAATTGAAAATCATATAAGAATGATGATTTTATTTTATTAAAAAAAAAAACAAACACCGAAAGTATACATATACGAGCACCAAATTCAATGCAAACAATGACATGAATGTAGGTAGTTAAGTATCCTTCAAAAACAATGTTCCTATCAATTTTGTATAGTCATTCTTCTCCTCTCTTTTGAGTCCATTTAAAACGTGTATATAAGTATTAAATAAGCTACGACTTTAATTTATAATTACTAATAAAATAAATTTAACACTGGATAATTTTATTTAATCATACAAAGTTGTAAAAAGTTATAATCTCTACGGTTGGACATCAGTTTCTTTAATTGGTAAAATTCATGTTCGGTAAATAATTGTTAACTCGTTTGTATCAACTGTTTGAATTAGTTTTTACATTAGCCGTCTCGCTTAGTTATTTCTTGAAAAGATGTTTGGTAAAATTAATATTTTTAAGAAAATACATTTGGTGAATTTTTATTTATGTCCTTATCTCTAAGTTGTCATTCAATTATATTTATATTTTTGTTATGTACACAAATTAAATTCATTTATAAAACTTTGTTTTCTTAATATTTTTGTAAAATTTATATTCATTATTTGTCTAATATAATCTTTATTATTCAATTTAAATAAAAAATAATATCAAGTAGTAGTAGTAGTAGTAATAATAGTAGTAACAATAACAACAATAAGGGTTGGTGTCACACAATGTAATTTCTATAAACTTTTGGATAAATGTGTTACTTTTACAAACAATTATATCCAAAAAGTTAATAGGAAGCGTTATTTGAGGTCAAACAGATATTTATGAAATACGCATTTAATTATATATTTGACTTTGATAAAATAGTTAAACCTCTTGAAACAGCTTCTTTTCCCTCAAAAAGCTGTTGTCAATCCAACCGTGTCAAAGTCTCTAAAAATTTATTTATGAGAGATATAAATTCAAAGTCTGCCATTCGTACCACATTCACACCAAAGTCACAAATCTAAAAGATTCTCTAAAATATGTTAGAATTAAAAAAGAAAAGAAAGGAGTGGGAAAATGGGGGTATAGTTTGGTGGGTAAGAAAAATAGAATACAATAGAATACCTTAGCAAGTTGGATTTTCCTTTCACAATTCACATGCAATCCACTACACATACGTAATCTTGATATTTGACAACGACATTCCCATCCCTCTCTTTCTTGCTTTTTCTGTCAAACTCCTTTGCTTTCCATATTTCCATTTCTGTACATTCATCTTTCATATTAGGGTTTGCTTACATAAAATCACCCTAACTCTCTCTACTATTCTACTACATATTTAAACCTTTCTTTTTTTTTTTTTCTCTTTTCTTCTTTTGGTTCATCTCTTCTAAGTTTTGTATCATCCATAGTTTCATTTAGTTATGAAAGTAATGCCCTAGTACATGAAGGATTATGTCTATGACCGTGTTTCATTTAGTTGTAAGGTTTTAATGAGGTGTAAAGAATTGCAACCATATGTAAAGAGTTGTAAAACGGTTATAAAGTTAATTATAAAAAACAATAAAGAGTTGTAAGATTGTAAGTAAAGGATAAATGAAACACATCCTATTTCGACCAAATTATATTGGAAGTATATTTATTAATTATTCATACAGTTTTAATTACAATTATGTCAAATTCATATTCATTCAATATTATTTTAAATTGTGCATTTAAATATATATCACTACCAGCTATTTCGAATTTCAGTTTCTCCTAATTGTAATCTTGAACTGATATAACATTGAAAACCAATAGTTAGAAACAAGTCTCAAAATAATTTAACATATGTACTTCAAAAGTATAATTTTAGCCTATTGCTACATATGACAAAATCTGACACTAAGGACTTGTTCATTTCAATATTAACGTACTTATATAATCGTTAGAATCGCTTAACTTTCCTTAATCCTTAATCCTCATTTCTACAGTGTTTATCGCTCCAAACCACTCTATACTATCGCTTACCACTTCTTACACAATTTTTAACAAATGTTTGTCAGTCCTTACAGCTGCTAACTATTTTATACACTTCTTACCATTTACGGCTAGTTATACTGCTCAAATAAATAAGAACAATTTCGACTTTCAATAGACTTGACATTCTTGATCCAAAATTGGAGACTACAACTGTTGTAACTGATTAGTTTCTTGATTTGATGCTAAAGACTAAACCCATTTTAACTAAGAGCTACTGTGATTTTATGGAGGAAGGTATAAAAGAAATGTATACATCACCAATGCTAGAACTCCAAAGAACAGTTGTGTAAAGCATGTATTATGACTTTTAACTTTAGACTATTTATGCTTCTTAGGCCAAAAAGGAATCCCAAAAAGGGTTTAAATTCAAACTAGGAATAATTATACAGCTAATAAATTTTAAAAGTTGGGCTGTTGATAGTATAAATATATATATCTTTCTTTAAAATAAAAAAAAAAAGAAAGAAGGAAAGAAAGAAAGAAAGAAAGGGGGGTGAGAGGGAGGATGTACAGAAGAGTACAAAAAGAGTGAGATCTAAGCAAAATTAGGGTAAGTGGTGGCATCCAACAGGGCTGCCTCCTCCTGCCCTTATTCTCTCTTTCTCCATAGATTCTCTACTCTCCACTCCACACAAGCTTTTTTCCCCAAAGCTGAAATAATAAGACCCAAAAAAATAGGCACCAATAGATGAATAAATTCCAATGCCCAATTTATGAAAATCGTCAATCATTCTCCTTCGACCAGCATCACTTTTCCTTCCCTTTTAATATTACTCTATAAAGTAATATTTATTTATCAACATAAAACTTTACAAGCTATACTCCTATAAATATATGCTTCCCTAGATTAAAATCACCCGAAAATATACTTTAAATTTACAGAATTTTTACATGTTAAGCATACTTACCAGCAAATGAGCACCTCGCCAAGGGCTATAGTTATTCAATCAAAGCAAAACTGAAAGCCAAATGAACTCAATATGAACATGATCCATTCAAACCTTCAATTATACCACAGAATGAATCGGACTTTAACGTAATATATAATTCCGTCTTGTATAGTATATCATCCTCTGTAATTCCGTCTTGTATAGTATATCATCCTCTGTCATCGTTATATTTACACATTATGAGCACAAAAGATGCATCATGTTTATATACCATCTTAACGACATCGGAAAAACCTTGACTAACTTCATAATATAAGCATTGAACAATATTTACATGCATATGAAGATTTCTTGATATCAGCAAGCTTTGCGACACTTATCAGACAAGCACACGTCAAAAATCAGAGAGAGGGGGAGGGAGGGAGAGAGGAAGGGGGAGGGGTGGGGAAGACAATGGGGGAGGGGGAGAGAGAGAGAGAGAGAGAGAGAGAGAGAGGTAATATCCCAATTAAGTTGAACCCAAGAAGAATGAAAAAAATCAAAGAGCACACAGAAATTAGAAAGACAGATAAACCCTAGTGACTTAGGTTTACTTTAATCGCAGATTCCCACATGATGTGATAAACAAGCAAGTGAATGAACAAGAAAATCAAATAGAAAATCTTGAATATTAAATCCCAATATACATGTGACACTCCCTAAAAATCCAAAAAGACATTGTAATCTTCTCCTTTCCATAATCCAGCTTCAGAGTAAATTCCAAATTTTAATCACAGAAAAATTGCAGAAATACCAAAAATAGACGAGGGCAGCTGCTACAAAACAAATCCATGGGGACAACGCTCATATGATCAGAATCCTTAATAGATACTTCTCTAAAGTCAGAAATTGTGGGCTCAAAAAAGACACCGAGGGTGAAAATTGCAGCTAATGAAAAACAGACAACCTAAAGACTGCATATCTCCAGGCTTGATTAAGGAATAGAAGAATCCTCCAACAAAACACATTGATTCTACTGTATTGTATGTATATTTCAGAAAGCTGAATCAACAATCATATCAAATCCAGTGGGCAAACAAAACAAACAACCAAATCCCGAGTCTGCAACGTTAATTAAGACGATGCTTATCTAGAAAATTACAGCTAATCATCATCAATTTATAATAAAATCACAAGCACATTATCATCAATGCACCTTCATCTGGATAATGTCACAATACTCCCTGTTACTCCATTTTTTTTTTTTTTGCTTCAGTTGTATATCTCCAATGATCTATAGAGTGGCAGGAGCAGAAAATCAGAACTGGGTTTTTTACTCTTTTTTTTTTTGGGGGAGTAAAATGGCATCACTAATTTCTTTTTCTCATCAAGTCAGCAAAAGGGCAAAAAAAAGTACAAAAAAATGCATTGATGAATGCATGCAATTGCAGGCTTAATGTCATCCCTATAGCAGGAATTGAAGAAGAAAAACAAAATAGTTACAAGTAAAGTTGAAAAGGACAGAAACCCCTCTCTCTCTCTCTCTCTCTCTCCCTCTTTTCTTCCCTTTTGTTTTCAAATGTAATGCAAATAAGCCCTTCTCCCTCCCTTCAATGTTTTTCTTCAATGGTAATTAATGATGGTGACTTTGCAACTACTATCCCAAAATCCTTAAAGGCTAGGCCAGTCCAATAATGGTGATAGTGCACAATTCACATTTCTAGTTCACTACGAACTAAACTAACCCAATTCAACAAATTGGGAGTTAGGAAATATGGTCTACCAGCCGCAAGTACACATGCATCAAAAACATTGATCAATGTAGCAGTGTTTCCGTAACATACAAAAAGAAAACTGTGTGTTCTCCATTGGTCTGCTTAAAATCAAAGGGTCGAGTGTCAACACTCATATCTCAACACGGGTATTAAACAAATTACACAAGTTGCAAAAATGTGTCTCTAGCATGGGTCTCTTGTCAGACTGATGATGAATAAAGTGCGGTTTAGATATACGCAGTCTTACGCTAAACATTCCAGAAAAGAGGCTATTTTCATATAATAATAGTGTATACCAGAAAATAAGCCCTATGCTATGGTGGATTATGAATGTATATAATAGTACAGTTAGAATTATCACAGCAAAAAGACATGGCATAGGAGTCAAACAGTGTCAGCATAGGCAAGAGACAAAATGTAACACACAATAAAGGTAATTAAGATCGATACCATACCATACTGTCTCTTGGCCCTGGGAAGATCAGCAATAATTTACAACCTGCAATATTTGCTATCCAACGGAAACAGTAACAATCAAAGAAACCAGAAAAATCAAACACAAGGGATAATGATACAACAGAAATACTGGCCAAAAATATCAACACACTTTCCTTGCATGCCAAGTTTAATTCTCAACCTCCATAGATATATATATGCATGCAGATGAAATTATCTTGGCAACAAACGGGGACGAGAGAGAGAGAGAGAGAGAGAGAGAGATGGAGCTTACAAAAACCCTAATTGATTGATGATCATTCAAATTAGGAGATCATCATAAAGATATGAAAATCATGATCAAGCTATGCTAGCTAGTTATTAGAATACAAGGGCGCTAAGGTGTATATATATATGTAGCTAATTTATCATCACAATGCTTTTGTAATGTCCTAGTCTTTTGCACGAAGAATTTTGTCAATCAACAACATTTCAAAAGATACTATGACAAATGAAATTTCCCTTGTTTTCAAACTCTTGATCATCATATATAAACATTGTTCTTAATTTATGGTGTTACCATAGCTTGATCCTCCAACTCCAAGCAAAGCTCCAGTGCCGGTAGCTCCATAAACATCGGAGGGGTCCAGAAGCGGGGATGAAGAGGAAGCCCCATTTCTCCCCCTCCTCCTCCTCCACCACCACCTCCTCCGCCACCACTACTAGCGCCTCCACCCAAGTGTAACTCGGATAAGTTAGGGAAGCTATCTCTTGGTTCAACCCCTTGATCATACAAAAACCCTTGAAGACATGCCCACCAATCTTGACCACCGCTTGGTATGCATACTCATCCTCCCCGTCATCCACCGCCGTCACCCTCACGCACTTGAACACCGCCGGCGCCCTCACCTGCCCCGGCAACGACTCCTTGAAACTCGCATCTACAATAACAACCACCACTCGCGTATAAGACTATGGAATCGAATTGAATCAAGAGTTTATCAATGATAGTAATGATGCATAGGGACGAGAAGGCATGGTGCACAGCATATAATACCTTGATGGCTGGAGCTGGTGTCGAAGCTCCTAGGCGGGGTGTTGGAGGCGGAGGTGTGGGAGGTGGTGGCGGTGTTTTGCGATGATATGAGGCGGGGCTTCTTCGCTCCAGACGTGGACCCAGAAGAAGCCCCGCCTCCGCCGCCACCTCCTCCTGAGGTCCCGGCGGTGGCCATCATCTGGCGCTCCCTCCTCCGGGCGGCCGGGACCCACGTGCTCTTCACGTGGGTGGAGCAGTCAAAACCCCTACTCCTACAGCAAGTCCTGCACCTCCTATGGCTGCAATCCTTCTTAGCCTGGTTCCCACAGTCCTGGCACGTGGTGGCCCCGCCGCCGGACGAGGCGGCGGCAGCGGCGAATAAGCTCCCACTCCCTGGCCCTGCCGCCTCAAAATTGATACTTTTATTTTTGGGGAAGTTGTTGGAATTCCCCAGCTGTTGTTGGTTCTGCTGCCACAAGTGAATTGCACCGGCGGCCCGACTGCGGCTTATCATCAGATCATCGCCGTCAATCGCGCCTCCGCCACCGCCGACGTTGAGGCAAGGGGTGGCAGTAAGGAGGGGAATCACGCCCACGCCGACCCCGACGCCGAGGGCAGTGGCGGCGTTGCCACCCCCGCCGCCGATTCCAGCAGGGGCAGCGGCGTCAGGCATGAGGGATTCGGAGGGGTGGTGGAAGGAGGTTGCGGGGGCGACGACGAACATGCCCATCTCGCCGTAGCCGAGGCGGGAGGAGGTGGGCCACATGGGGCTTGCAACGGTAGGCCCCGTGGCGGATGGGCCTGGGCCGGCATTGAAGCCCAAGGAGAGGTCGTTGCTCTTATCGGCGGCGGCGGCGGCCGATGTAGAGACCCAATCCGCGAAGGCTCCGGAATCGGACGCTAATCTCCGCGTAGAAGCCACCACCGCTGGCTTGCTGACAACCCCACCTCCGAAATTGATTAAAATGGTGGCTACAATTAATTTGTGGAGTGAGATGAGAGAGAAAGGGTGAGGAAGCAGAGGGCAGAAGATGATGGGTGGGGTGCCAAACAAGGGAAAATTGTAACAGCAGAATTTAGGCTTCACAAATCACAGCTTCTTCTCTCCTTCTTCTTCCACTCGCAGAAGCAGAAGCAGAAGGTCAGAGACAGAGAGAGGAGCAGGAGCAGGAAGACAGTAGAGCAGGAAAAAAAGCAGAAGAGGAAAGAGAGAAAGAGGGGGGTAATAACGACTCTTATCTTTCTCTCTGTATTTTCTGGTGGTTGGTTGTGTTGTGGATGTTAAAAGGGAATTAGAAAACAAGGCCCCTTCTGATCAGCTCTCTGATGAGTATCTGACCCTTTCTCTCTCCTCAAAACACATTCATTCATAACTCCCTCCTTCCCTCCCTCCCTCCCCTTGAATTGAATCCAACCTTTTCTTTCTGGGGTGGATGCCCTCTCTCTCTCTATTTGCTCTGCTTCTTTCTTTCTTTCTTTCTTTCTTTGCTATTGCTGCTGCTGCTGCTTTAACTTTCTCTCATCATCTTCCTCTCTGAGCTTCTTTATCCCCACACCCACCCACCTTAAAACAAACCAAAACACCCACCTTGTATTCTTTCTGGGGTTCTCTTCTTCTCTCTCTTGAATTTTGGGGTTCCTAGAAAGTGAAGACTGGAAGTGGGTTCCTATCCTATCCTTCCCTCCCCTTCTTTTCTGTTTCTCTCTCCAATAATCTCAATTTATGCTACATGGAAAATTGGGGTGAGACGAGAGAGAGAGAGAGAGAGAGAGGGCGATGGAGGGAGAGAGAAGGGAGTATAAAAGGTTTTTGTTGGGTAGCTTTTGTAAGCTTGCTGGCTTCAAAAGTCACATGACTCTCTCTCTCTGTCTGCCTTTAGCCATTTACTTGGCTTCAGTAGGAGTGTAGAGTGTAGAGTTCCTCCACTCCATCCATGGCGCGTGGCAGCCCATTAACACCACTGGTGGGCCACTAACTCATCCTCTACATTTTTGACATCTATAAATCTACTTGTTTATTCTTATTCCACTTCTTTTTTTTTTTTTTTTAACGATACCAATTCCATAACATAATAACATCAAAATAATCTTATTTTTTAAAATTGGGTGCCAAATATATTCATTTGAATCTATTTAACCCTCTTTTATTTAGTTATAAAAAATTATATGTAAAATTATAAGGAGTTGTAAATAATTAAAATAAATTGTAAAATGAATATAAAGTTAGTTATAAAAAATTATAAGGATTTGTTATAAACATTTATAAACAGTTGTGATAAATGGTAAGAAGATGTAAAATTATAGAGTAAATTAAATAAGATAGGATTTTACTGTTTCGATATTAATTTTGAGTTTTAAATATTTAACTCATGAAAATGTTGACATGGAAGATAGAGTTAAAGAGAAGCGTTGTAAATTAATTTAGAATTTTGGGTCTCAATACTTGAAACTTCAACGGTATTGACAAAAATCGAACACCAAAAAATGTAGAAATTTAATTATAAGTATAGAAACATAAAATATGCTCAAAATTTGACATATTAGTAAATAACTTTAAAAGTAGAGCAACTTCATCAAATACCCTCAAATATTCACATAATAACATTCAAAAATCACATTATTATAATTCGTGGTAAATTCTTCTACATTCATCTATAGTCTTTAGAGTTCAAATAATTAAATTAAAAGAAATTTAGTTTTATATACTTTTCTAACTGTTATATAAATTTTGATCAGTTTAGATAGATTTTAATAATGTAAATTTAAGTAAAATAAATTTTTTAAAGTTAGGGTGATATGCTTAAGGAAACTTCTAAATAGAGTATTAAGTGGGTGTTTGGCCTAGATTTTAAAATTGTTTTTGAATTCTAAAAACCGAAGTTAGGCCAAACACTAATTTTTTTAAAAATTAAAAAAAATTTCAAAAACAATTTTGGAAAAAAACTCCTCAGAAACGTAAAACGACAGAATAGTGCATTCTGCTTTCTAATTTTTGGAAAAACTCCATAACAACCACTCGTAATCCCATTCTCTCTATGTCTCTCTTATCTTTTTACGTTATTTTAATTTTTCTCTCTCCTCTATCTTTATCTCTCTTCTCTCTCTCATTTTATTTTATCTCTATCTTTATAGAAATATTGGTCAAACAAATTAATTATTTGAAAAACACTTATATAAAATTTAGGCCAAACAAGTACAAATTTTTCCTCAAAAACAATTTTCAAAAAAACACTTTTTAAAAACAAAAACAAATTTTTAAAAATTAGGCCAAACGTGCTCTAAAAATCTTAGCTAAAGACCAGCTTACACATGTTAAAGATAAATATGTTCATGGGCCTCCAATCATCACATTGAGCTTTTAAGGGTTGGTTATTGAACATCATATTGGAGTCTTTCTAAGTGAGAGATCTCATGTTCGAATCTCATAATTCTCCATATTGATTATTACCCAAGATAAGGAGGAGGTTTTGCTGCACCGATGCTTAAAGCTCAAAAGGCATTCGCGCGAGGAGACGTATTAGAGTTAAACTTATTCAACGGCCATCAACCATCATTTTGCACTTTTGGTTGAATTGGTTAAAAATAGGTTTATACTATAACAAAATAATATGTAATATAATATCCCCCAACTCGTGTTTCTTTGAATAAAAATTAAAAATAACTGACCTTATATGATACTAAGTATTAAAAGAATTTATTGAAAAGAATTCGATGGATGTCAAGATACAACATATGCAGTTAAAGTTTTTATTTTTTATAACTTATATCATATTCATCTTATATTTCTTGTTAACATATTTTTCTTTCCATGTTTTTTAAGAGTTATGTATGTAAGTTTATTTTTCTTAAATATTTGGTTGAATGTAATTAACCTTATAATACAAACAAATTTGTAATCATATTTCCATTTATTTGTTTGGTTGGATGAGTATATTCAATCGGAAAGCTACATTATAATTACTAATTACTACCACAAATTATATGGTCATGATTTTATTACATTTTTCATTATATTGCACTTTTTGTCATCGCCTCCAGTGCAATATTTGTCGCAAATTGGAATGTTATTTTTTTCATGAAGGAGGATTATGTATTATTATGTTAGATTTTACTTATTTTTGATCAAAAAAATAGTGTAATAATAGAATTTTATTCGGTTTTATTATGATGATCTTCCTTTTAAATGTTATATCAGGTTAAATATGTACTTGTTTTATGTACGTAGTCCTCTAATTATAGCCTATTTATATTTTGGGAAGGTATGTTGATGTTAAAAAAATGTGGTTGATGGCAAAAATGATGCTACAAACTCAAGTGGTTGGACATATGTTTGCTGTTTTCTTTTCATTGAAAAGGATTTATTTTGACGTTTAATATTTAATTTTATTAAGGGATGTTTATGATAGATTTCACCGTATGATTTTCTTTCTTACGTGATTATTTTCTTTTCTTATAAAAAATTAATTATATACATTTGCCACGTATTTTTTATTTATATACATTTTTTATATAAAAAATAAATAAATTTACGCATATAGATTTAATATAAGTTTTGTGCTTAATTATGTTAAGTTTTTTTACGTTTATATATGAAGACATAATGATCGATAAAAAGAAAATGAAACATAAGCTTTCGGGATGAGAAGGTCTATAAATCTTACCAATGATTCTAATAAAATAGAATATAACAAAGAGTTAAATGATGCAATTATGGTATCACAAGTCCAAAACACACCTGATTTATCAGCCCTTTCCTCATCACCATTCTGTATCTTTATTATTATTATTATTATTTTTATTTTTATTTTGGGTTATAATATGCACATAATTAGAGTCAAGAATAATAGGTTTAATACTTATTACTACTAGTATTATTATTAATTAACGCATGCTATAAAATCCCACCTTCCGTGATGATACGACAATTCACTATGATTGACAGCAAATAATATCAAAGCATTAGCTTATCAAAGAATTTATCTTGTTTTTAACCAAAACGTTATTGTACCAGCAATTTTCATTTTAAAATTAATTAATCTATAAAATTAGAATTATCTGCAAAAAGCTGAAATAATTCATTATTGTGAATTAAAATATCACAAATGCAATTGATATATTGACTAATTACATACCATAGCACCGTATCTTTCGAGTAAAAAATCTATGCGTAAAATGGCACACTAGATATAAATAATAAACATTGGATGACATGAAGAAAATCGTTAGAAGCAAGTCTCAATTATCACAAGGAATGGCACCGACGGGATAATACTTTTGTTTAAGAGTACGTAACGTTTAATTTGACGACAACAATGCAGTTAGTTTAATTAGTAGAGATAATAATATCGAAGATTGAATGGAGTTAAAGTAGTTGTTGAAACAAGATACAGACATATCTAGATCAAGAGAAACAACAAAATGCACATCTTGGATGATAATAATTAAAAACATCACATCCTCTTAGCCACGACCCACAACATATATATAGTGTCCAATCATATTTCATGGTTTTTCTAGATAGCATCTTATCAAGCAATAGGTATGTAGACAATGGAAAAGGACTGTAATTAAGTTCATTTTATGTCAACATTTACTAATTAGGTTGGTCTTATTGCCTAATTAAACACCCAAGGCAATGTCCTAATAAGCTACAAACTAAATAAGCCCTAATATGGTTTCTGTACAGCTCCTTATTACAACTTTATATAAATAACTTTACGACTATCTTACATGTGTTTATAAGAACTCCTTGCAACTGCTTATACCTTCCTTAAAATTTTCATTACGTATTCTAAGCTTTCTAGCTAGGTTTACAAATAATACGTGAAGGGTTTTGGTCTGCTAATTGCTTTCTTTTTGTGTGATATTTGATGGGGTATGTTATGGGATACGTAATAAAAGAGTAAAAATAATGGAAGAGAAAGTTGTAAAAGTGATAGGAATCCCTCCCTAGCAAGCATTAAAGAGTGAGAAGAGGAGTTTAGTAAAAGAAGGAAGGAGGAGGGGGATGATGGTTGAGAGTAACCACCAAGCTTGTTGTAGCAAACCTACGCTACTCGTCTTAGGTTGCCAAATATGAACTCCCCAAACCAAAACATATCTTCCACCACCTTAAACTTATATATATCTTCTTCGCATGCATACATACATACATACATACATACATACATACTAGTGAATATCAATGCTTGCATATTTTCATCGCTATGTAACCATCACATTTATTATCACCACCTCTCTCTCTCTCTCTCTCTCTCTCTCTCTAATTAATTACCTCAATCCCATGTCAACAAGTGTGAACTCACTCATCCTCTTAATTAATTATCTTCACATTTAATATATTTAATATTAATTTTCAAAAACTCTTCATCCCAAAGTTTTATTATTGTTAAGGGAAGATTGAGATGGGGATAGTGTTAAATTGAATATTACTGTTATGGTTGACTATGATACAGTTAAGGGCAAGTACAGAGCAGCTAATTTCCCAGCTTGGCTTAGCTACCTCCCAAAAACTTAGCTATCTATATGCAATGCAGCAGACTCTCTCTCTAGTTTCTTTCTGGGTTGTTTCTTTTGCTTTGAATTTCAACTTTAATTACCTCCTCATTTAGCTTTCTACTTCCTAGAGATCTGCGAAAATGAATGAATTCTATTCTCTTTTGCCAACCCCAATCTCTCTCTCTCTCTCTTTATCTGCAGTTTTTCTTGCTCCAGCTAGCAGGCTAGGCTAGGCAGGCCTGAATGATGGATACATTGATGCTTGCTTTCTCCATGCATTGAATTTGGTGCATAAATTCTTTCTTAGTATTTCCATCCCTACCCACTGCTTTAAACCCTCCAGTTTAACCGCTTAATAATTTATCATCCTAATCCCCCTTCTCCTTACTTAATTAATTAATTAATCCAAAAAAAAAGATGCTGTTTTCACTAACTCCCAAAACAAAATAAAAAAGGAAAGCAGATTAAGGAATGATGGATTTGCAGGAGGGATGCAAAATAGCAAATATTCTCTCTCTCTCTCTCTCTCTCTCTAAAATTGAATAATAATGAGGAGTAGAATAATGTTATGGGAAGAGTATGGAGACCCTCACCCCTAACCCTACGCCTATGGCTATGGCTATGGCTATGGCTATGCTCCTATGTTTCAAGCTATGGCTATACTCTCTAGCCTATATATGTAACTTAATATTTATACATACATGTATATAACCCTAGTTACCTAACTATGCCTAGCTTCCTAAATCTAGCTACCCTCCTACATATTTATTCATTTTCCACCACTTCAACTTATTATGGGATGGGATCCCAACTACTACTACCTCTTCTACTTTAATCTTTGTAATTTTTTCATTTTACTTCTCTCCCTCGTTCTACCATTCTTCTTCTTCTTCTTCTTCTTCTTCTTATTATTATTATTATTATTATTATTATTATTATTATTATTATTATTATTATTATTAGGGTTAGCAGTTCAGAGTTATTAGACCTTATTTTATTTAATTGTAAAGAATTATAAAATTGTCAGAAAATGTAAGCTATAAACAGTTGTAAACTAGTTATAAAATTAGTTATAAAAAACTCTAAGGAGGTGATTAGAAACTGTAAGGTTATAAGTTAAAGTTATATAAAACGTAACCTTACCCGTAATAAATACTACTCCATCGTACTAAATCTTACCGCTCGTTACTGCTTATTATTATTATTATACTCCACTTAAATATCATACGTAGAATTATCTGCTAATTATTCCCAAACACATGCATGTGAATAGAGTACTTATATTATCCCATATAATCTTCTCTTTTTTAAAAAATATTTAATTAGTGAGTGAAGAAGGTTGCTTTCAGCAGGAGTGTAAAACATGATGAAGAACAGGGAATTAAGGAGTGATTGAATGCCACATATTTAAACATGGATTGGTTCATTTTTGCCGCCCAAGAAAAAGAGAGTCGATTAATTTTTTAGATTATTCATGTTGGTGTTCATTATCACGTCGATTGAAGTCTATATGCCATTGCCATCGCCATGCATGATTTTATTATGGCCCCCGCACCAATCTCTTAAATTATCACTTTACTCCCCCAAAATCTATATTTATTAATAATCCATTAAACATCCAAAAACTTGTGTATCCGTAACTGTCTCTATCAAATTCTTATTTTTAATTTGTTTATTGCATGCATTATTTTATATTTTTTAATACTTAGTTATTAAAAATAAAAAAAAGGGGGTCTTGATATCAGCCAATTCATCTAATAAATTTTAAAAAATGTCTACAATAATTTCAAAAGTTAGTTTTGAAATTTATCAAAATATGATAGTTTGAGTAAAGGTTAGCAAACTTCTTGACAATTTCATGAAGCTAATTTACACGTTTTTGAAATCCTCTACCAATTTTGGATGATCTGATTTATAAATGTACGAGTTTTATCTTCTAATTTTAAGATTTTTTAAAAAATTTAAAACTTAATTAATTTGCTAATAGATCGGTCATGTAAATTAACTAATGCATAACAAGTTAGTCGTATTAGAAGGTATGTCGGGACCACTTCCTTGTAAGTGAAAAATCACCTTCTAATAAAAATTAGCGTTTTATAACAGATAACACTTAATAACAATTAAACGCTAATTATAATAATTCATAACAACTAATTTAATTAATTATAATCACTCATAAGTATTGGTAAAGGTCAATAATCAACTATAATACTCCCTTCGTTTCAAAATGCATGTCGTTTTAAGGTTATGCGGGAATATCAAGTAAACACAAAGTTCGCGACAAATTTTGTGTTAAAAGACCAAGTTATCCTCAGATTTCTTTGAAAATGAAGAAATCAATGAAAAAAAAAAGAAAAATAAGACAATTAATAAGGACAAAATTGATAAACTTATAATCGGTATATCATTAAAATTATAAAGTAATTAGTACAACGACATAAAAAAATTAATTAAAGTGATATACGTCGTGAAACGGAAAGAGTAACTTATAAACAAAAAATATATTTTGTGTCGATTTTGTTGGAGGAAAAAAAGAAAAAAAAAAAGAAAGCAGGCTATGAGGAGCTAGAATCGTATAATTTATAGTGGCTAGGTTTATAGGCAATAGGGGAAATGGTGAGAAGGAAACATACCACCGAGTGGGGCACTAACGCCGCCCTCAAAATGATTGTGGCCACTAATTTCAGAAATAAAATTAATTAGTGAGAGATTATGAAAGGTGCTTAGTAGTGTAATCAAGATTAGGGTAGAAGTAAATAGAGTAATAAAAATAAAAAGAAGAGGAATTATTGGAGAGTGAAAGAAGAGGGGGGCGGGACCCAGCCTAGTGTACTGTACGGCGGGGTTGGGGACAGCACGCTTCCCTCCGTGAATTCGGGGTTCGCTTTGTCCCAATAAGTGGGTCCCAACCCCCTCCTTGAGCACCGTGTCTCTCTTTCCCTTTCTCCCTCTTACACTCCATCCTTTCTTTTTGTTTTTTTACAATTTATTTATATACACTTAATTAAATTAATACTCTTAACTCAAAAAATAAATAAATTAATACTCTAACTTAAAAAATTAAATTAATACTCTCTTTATTTCAAAAATATATTACTTTAACTAATTTTTTTATTTAATAATATTTATTACAAAATTTCAATAACGTATTAATAATTACTTTATTAATTATTTTCTCTTCTTTTTCATTAATTTTCTTTATTTTTAATAAAATCTTAGATATAACTTAATCTTTTAAAACAAAATTTGTAATAAATTTAATATTCTTTTGATACTCCCTGCTAACGTTAAAATGAAAATTATTTTAA
Source organism: Talinum fruticosum (assembly GCA_021018815.1). NCBI lineage: Eukaryota > Viridiplantae > Streptophyta > Magnoliopsida > Caryophyllales > Talinaceae > Talinum > Talinum fruticosum. The sequence goes on along the minus strand of JAITYX010000002.1, from coordinate 2,659,067 downwards.
AGTGGATGAATTACCATATAAACTCTTTTTTTATTTTTTATTTTAAATAAATTTAATTTATAATATTTACGTCACAACTACTTTTTAACTATTTTATAAATATTTACACAACACCCTGTAACTCCTTAAAAGCTTAGTTATTATCCAGTACCTCTTTGCGAGAATGGACCAAATTTTGAAGTTAAGATTTGAGACATATAAAAACACAATAAACTTTTAGGCTCAGAAATAAATTACAATTTGATTTAACTTAATTTGTAGTCCGAACACGATATTTTAACATTAAGTTGTCCCTATATTTCATTAGAAATGAAGAATATTAATAAAAAAACAAAGATAACGCAATTAATAAGAAAAAAATCGATAAATTAACAATTAATATATTATTAAAATTATAAAGTGATAAGTATTGTGAAACGAAAAAATTAATTAAAGTAATATATATATTAAAAAAGAACGGAATATTATTTATAAATCTTTAAAAAATAAAGTGGTTATAATATTAAAGAAAAAGATGATATTTGATGAAAAATAAAAATAAAAAAAAGGAGGATAGAGGCACGTGCATGCACTTTGTAAGTAGGGAAAAATTTCACTCATTGCTTTGTTTAAAATAATCACCGACCATAGCCGATAGGTCTAATCGGTGTCACATATAAATCTGACCTTTTTTATAAAAGTTAAAATAAAATAAAATAAATTTAGGGTTTACATTAATTGATCAAATAAAAAACATAAGTAGGGAAACAATTATCTTTTCTTTTTATATTGTCTTGTCTTTCTTTTCCAAACGATGATTTCTTCGTGTGGGTCCCCTTGCTTGTGTTGTGTGGCTGCCTCAATATTAGCGGATTAAAAATAAACATCACTAACTATTTACATAATTAATTAGTCTTAATAATGATTTCCTTACGTCTAATCATTTGATAGCTACATGATTATCTATGTGTTTTTGGATTAAGATTTTGGCATTATTTAGCGCCCTACCTACCTATTATACGTGACGAGGACTAGGACTAGGACTAGGACTAGGACCAGGACATCATCCCATGCATGTATTTTGTATGTAATTTAATTAATATAATATAATTCATGAGATTATAGGTCAACCTACGTATCTTAATTAGAGCTTCTTGAGGTAGGTGTACATTAGTGTGTCTAATTAGTTTACCTCTAAACTCTTAATTTATACGTTATTGTCTTTAGCTGGACACAAAATCCCTAATTTAGAGTAATAGTAAAAAGCTAAGTTTTAGGCTATTTTAGAAGTCGAGTATCTTAAATTTAAGGTTACAATAATTGTACCTGTATCTGTTGTGATCTTGTAAAGTTATCGGCTTATATAAAGTTGTATTGTAATTGTATGGCGATCATGTTATATATGCAATAATTTAAATTTAATTATTTATGTATACGAGAACTAAGTAGAATATAGACCTCGTTAATAACTAACTTATTATTCCTATAATGTGACACGTGGTCAAGCTCGCTCGAGAGCACAAGTGCATGCATATATGCTACGTATCAAATGTTAAACTAGTAACGTTTTGTTGTATCGTAGTTGTATTGATGATAGGATATGAGAACTTCAATAGCTCCATTGATTATGACTAAACAGACAGAAGAATTATAGTTAAGATACAAATTTCTCAAAGACAAAACGACAATAAAGTCAAAACCGAAGGGAATTTAGGGGGATGAGAGAATCGATGAATTTACATAATAAGTGATTAATCAAAAAGGCTTAATCTTTTGCCCCCTAATGTCTCAAACAAATTTGTCCAAGCCACACAACAATAAGGCGACATCCATAATCATCATGTTAAAGGATTCATACGTAAATTTTTCTACTTTTATTATCCAAATTTTATTTTGAGGATCATATCCGACTAATAAAACAAATATTTTGTTTAAATTATTGAAAACATTAATCAATTTAATCCATCAAAAGAAAAAAAAACTAATAAAATGAGAGTGACAAAATGATGGCCATGCATGGAACCAATAATTTGGGGCAGCTGTAAGTTGTAGCTTAGGTTAGGTATTAGTGACAGTAATTAATTAGCCGCACGTTGGGAATTATTACTTCCCTTGCTTTCCAAACACAATCATATTACTCTCATATTACTCCTTGAAAGTTCCCTTCTACTCTTGCACTAACTTGAACAAGGTTTTTTTTTTTTTTTTAAAAAAATTACAATAAATCTATGCTTCTAAAATTGGATTTTTCTTATTTTATTATCAATTGTAAATTATTATATACTCCCTTTATTCTAATTATTTTTAATTTTTGAGCCCTTATAAAAGGAGAAACCTTTGAAAATAAAATTAGAAATAGTATTATGATAAGAAGGCGTAAAATAGGGCAAGAGGGGTAAATAAGGAGAGGAGAGGGAGAAGGGAAGGGGACAAACATCGAGCCCTGTGTGTGTTTAGGTATTCCCAGACCGGCCTCTGCAAAACGGCTCCCTCCATCAAGATCCAACCCCACTTCCATACTTCCATTCCTTAAATATTCTACTCTAATTCTATTACATACTTTTTCAATTTTAATTTTAAATTAAAATTTTAATCAACCTTTGTTTTACTTTTTAAATGATAATTGTCATGTTTATAATTTTTTTTTTAAACAAAAAGATCGAACTATTTTTAAATATGATCAATAAAATATTGTTTGAGATGATAATAATCTTATTTTTTAAGAAAATGATATGTTTTCTGAAAAGATTTTTATCGTAAATATTTTTTATTTTATAATTTCTCATATAAATGGTCATACGAGAGGATATGATTGAAGCAAAAAGGAGGCCACGAATTTGGAAGAAAATACTTTAATGAGAAAATAAGATGCCAAAATTTACAATAATAATGAATGGATTGAAGGAAGTAAGATTTAAGCTTAAAATGATTGGGTTGACATGACAGTAAAGCGAATTTAGAAATTTATGAAGAAAATAGTAAAAATAATTAGGTAATTTACAAATGCATTTAAGAGGGGAATAAAATTTATTAAGAAGCGAGAAGCGTGGCTCTCACATCTCATCAAAAAATGGAGTTGAAGTTCCACTTTAACCACTCTCTTCTCTTGATGGCTTAGTCTACGATGGTATTATATTTATATTTATAGGAAGACAAAAATGAAAATCCTGATTTGATTAGGCTTCCAGATTCCTTCTATTTTTCACAAATTCAATTCAAGCATGTGCTGCAACAGTGCTCATCATCCATAGATTGGACCCTTTCGGCTATGAATACATCTTACGAGGGCACATCATAAAATCATCTTTTGTCTAACTACTTATTAACATATATCGTGAGAGTATATACTCCCAGATATTATGCTCTACTTTTGTCACTCGGTTTGTTTTGGATGATTAAAATAATATAATCGAAAAGGAATTCTCGTGTAACATCAAGGAGAGAAAGGGAAAATAAGTGTGTGAGAGTTTAACAAGTAAAAACAAAAGGGAGGGAGGGAGGAAGGAAGGAAAAGAGAGAAGAAGTTTAAGAAGAGAGAGAGAAGAGGGAATGGGCTAAAGCCTAGAAAGCTAATGGAGGGAGGCCTATAAAAGAGGGTTAGAATGGGCCCCCTGCCCTACTCATCCATCCTCTTTCGGAGTGCCACTAAATGGGCTTGGGGCCTTGTTTGGGTCTACTTATTTAGGCCTGTACGGCCTTATTCTCTAGACCCCCTCCCTTTTCCACCCTTGTCTACTTCTGTCAATACAGACGCTTTTATTCGTTCCACTTTCACATCCCAAATCCCAATTAAGGTGTCAAATTACAGTAAATATCAATTTCGCATAATACAAAAATAAACTTCAATGTCAAATAATAGGACGACGAAAAGACACTCTAATTAGACGAGGGAAATAATACGATTCGTTTTGACAATATTATAATTCTCCTGTATCCGAAATGTCACCTATACTTACATAATCCTAGAGAGGAGATGAATTTTTGGGTATTGTGACAATTTAAGATCCAGATCTTGGGTGTTTATTATAATTTACATTTTACGGAAATAAATGAGTTAAATTAATGTTTGAGGTCATGGTCTACTGGTAGCCTAGGCTGGTGCCAATCTGATTTGTCTTAATTTGAGAAAATGGCTGATCAGTTTCAGAAGATATAAGAAGAGTCAACAGCAAAATTTACCAAATTCAGGTTGACATTTTGCTGTCCAACCAAAGAGGAAATTAGACCCGTGAACCATATCCATTTATATTTTCAAATAAACATAGAGTCTATAGCTAGCAGGCTATGTTTTTTCCCCTCATAAGCTTGGATTATAGTCAATTACGATATATATTTTATCTTAATTATTTCTAAATTGTGGAGTAGTTGATGACTTCTTCTAACTGTGATGTCTTAACCTTAATACATACCGGCTCGGTGAAAGTTCTGATAATAAATTTATAAAATCATTGAAAGTTTCTTGAACGTATCACATAGATAAATTCAACTTGAATTTTGAAATTTATTCAAAGTGATAACAATAATGAGACTAATTTATTTATATATTATAAGAATGACGGTGCAATTAAGACTTTGAGTTTTTATGAAAATGTATTGCTTTTTCCTCATTTTCTCATAAACCTAACGGTCTCCATCCTAGAACACGCGTAAAAAAAAAGGAAGAAGAATCTTATCGATAAGAAAAAATTTATAGATCGAAAATAACTCAACAGTAATAAACAAAAAAATCAAAGGCTAGAAAAATTTTGGATTGAATAAAATAAAATGTGGACTAAAAAGGAGGGAAGGACAGTGAAAAGAAAGGCGATGTGCTGCAAAAACGGGCCTTTAATTTGGTACACAGGCCCGCCTAATTCGAATCGGGCCATAGAGTAAACCTGGGTTGTCGGGTAAATAAAATCCAAGGCCTATTAATAGGCCCAATAGTCCTGTTTTCTGGACCTTGTTGGGCCTCTTCAAAATGTTTTCGGCCATCCATGACTGTAGGTACGTACTACAAATATACCATTTCCTCCCTGTTATTCTTTCAAAATAATTAATAAAAAGGTTCTTAAGTTATACTCCATGTTTCATACAACTTACAAGAGTTATTATAAGACAAAATTTTGTAATCATAAATTTTTTTAGGTTTTAAGGTGACTAAAAATATGTTTTTATATTTATTCGGACCAAAATTCAAGTGGCTCGAATGCGAACCGACCCGAATTAGAGTTTGACCTGACCCGGATCTAATCCAACCTAATTCAAACCAAAAATATGTTTATAGAAGTTTTGATATTCTGTTTATATATTTGTTGAGATAAAGAAATGATAACTATGCATATCTATGTAACTTATGCCCCGTGTCGGAATTATATTTGGGTTTTCTATTCTGGTATAATTTAGCAAAGTAGATTTAATAAACTGTCCAATGAATCAAGAGTTGCATCAATCGGAGTTCAGATGAGAAAGTTACAACTGAAATAAGTAACTTGATTGGAATTTAACCCGACCCAATTTTGATCCGATTCAAAATTGACCAGATCGGCTATCGACTCGACCCAAAACCGACCCGACCCAATGCAAATTTGACCTGAAACATATCCGAACCGACATTGACCCAATCCGAACTAAAATCATCCCAAATTAATTTCACCCGAAGTTGATTCGATCCGAAATTAACCCAAACGAACCCAAACAGAACCCAAACCCGACCCAAATAAGATCGACCAAAAATTAACTCGAACCGAGATTGAACTCGACCTAAATGATATCGACCCAAAGTTGACGTGAACCGAACTTAATCTGAACCGAACACGAACTCAATGACCCGAAGTTGTCGGATCTACTCATGATGTGCCTTTTATGTGAGTTGTTCTCACATGTGGCTTACTATTTGAAATAGGTAGTTTGTCCAAACTAATTACAACCACAAATAAAAAAATAAAGATTTAGTTTATGTTTATGTATGCTAATTAGTTTAGTTGGTAATAAAAAAATTTTTTTGATAAGTGTCAATTATCTTAATTAGTACAATTTTTAAGTTGTTATAGAATATATGAATTTGAATCTCATTTACGAATGCCTTTATCTCTAATTGAATTACCAATAACCACCATTGCCTTTTTTTTGTTATGATTGAGGGGCTATACCCTAACTTTTGTCCCTCAAAGGAAGTTTTAAAAAATAGTACCATAAAAAAAAGTGAGAAATTGAATTTGAATGTTAAAGCTAATGAAATTATTTATAAGATCTTCGTCCGATTTAAACATGTTGGTTCAAGCATCCGTTACTAGTCACATTTTTCACACAAATTCCTATCAATCAATTATCATTGCTACAACCAACATGATCGAAATGAGGTAGAAAAGAAAGGGATATATATACCATGAAATTCCAAGTAACAATATCAAATTAGAGTATGATACAATGTAGGTGATTAGGATTAAGCTATACATAGGGCCACTTTTGATCAAGACACTGTCTTGTCTAATATTGGCCCCCTCTTATGATTGGACTTGTCACAATAAGCCATTCTACTTTTGGAGTATGACTTTCCCTATATGATTAACCACCTGAAAAACATTAATTATAGCCAAAACCTCCTACTTGTCACCTATTATCAATCATGCTCTACTCTAAGTTAGAGGTTCACACAAACTAACACTATAGTTTGCATAGGAGCATAAACCTATGCCTAAATAATTAACGTCACAGAATTCCATGCACCCAAAAGCCAAGCTTCATTATAGACATGAGGGAATTTTCTTTACCCTTGTTTTCCCTTGCCTATCTCTCACATGTTTTTCTGTATTCTCGGGTGTTCATGTAAGAAATGAACCTTTATATAAGTTTTGCATACCCCGTATTAAAAAGAAAAGTAAAGATGATCATTTAGCTCAATTTTTGAAGCTATCGTTGAGATCAAAGACATCCCATGATAGTGAGCATGACCAAGTTGTGTCTTCCCAAATGAGGAAACACAGTTGAACACATTAATATCGAGGGTCTACTTGGTTCTTCTTTCAAAAGTACGAGAGGAAAAAGGACTACAACCGAAAGTGTGATGATAAGAAAATGTTTGCAAAAGTGGATAATACTCAAAACACTCAACAGCTATATAATTAGCAGTCTTCCATGAAAAACAGTTGTATATTTATGCTACTGATTGTGTCTAAGTATACAGATTAGAAGTACCAAAAACTTATCCACAAAACTCAGAATGAGTAACACAAGAAAGACCTACCTAGCTATAGTTATGCATATATATATATATACTACACTATTTGCTTCTCCTTGTGTTTCCACGCCAACCCTATGAACCTGCTTGGTGAAAACCTAACCTTGTCCTCGGAAATGGTCTCGAGCTTGGGAGACCAACCTTGATCCTTAGCCCTAACTAGTTGTTGATACTGCTTTTGCAACTCCGGAGTACTGCAAATTAGACTATTATTGTTATTGTTGTTGCTGTTGTTATTGCAAGGGCTCGTACCATTGGTGATAATCCTTGTAAGGAACTCCGGGTCAACCTTGATCATAACGACCTTTCCATCCTTGCCCTTGATGTATTTCAAAGGGCTTCCGCTTTTATTACTATTACTATTCAGATCGGGGGTAAGCCAGTTGATGACAGGGGACTTGCGCCTGTCCGAGGGGCAGGTGGAGGGGGAGAAACGAGAGAGCATAAAGAGGAGGCCGAGAGGACCCCGCCGCCAGCGGTGGGGAGGCGGTCAAGGGGAGGATAAAGTAGGAATGGCCGGCCACAAGCTTGTCGTGGATCCCTAGGACCGGGATTGGACGACCTAGGAAGAAAGAGTCCGCATGACAGACCACACAATCAGGGAACTCGAACATGATCTCTCCTGCCTTGATCTTCATCCTACCCTTCAAAACCCTAGTGCTGCCTTCGCATAATATCAGCTTTATCTTAGGGTTGCTCAACAATAACAATGAGATAACCCCTCTGGCTCTGAATTTGAAGCAAGACATTGGATCCTTGGTGACAATCGTTGCATTCCCCATTTTAGAGAGACAGAGAGGAGGGAGAATGCAGGGATGGAGAAGCTAATGGAGATCACAGGAGTAGGTTGAGTGGTGGACATATATAAAGGGAAAGTGGGGGTGGATACATGGATTAATTTGACTCAGGAAAAAGTCTTATTTTTGGATTTTTGGTAGAAAAAGTCATTATTTGTTTTTGGTGTAAATGTGGGGTAATGTAGGAGATTACTATTATGGAGGGAGATTATTATTATTATTATTATTATTATTATTATTATTATTATTATTATTATTATTATTATTATTAAAAGGGCCGGTGGTCAGATATGCCGGCTTTGAATAAAAATGCATGGAGCATGAACCATTGTTATAATTCATTACTATTATTATTATAATTAATTCATGGAAAGAGGGGTGGATCTAATCAATTTGTCTATATGGACTAGTCATTATAGTTGCTGCCAAGTGTTCTTTTTTTTTTGGGGGGAGGGAGGGGGAGGGTCAAAGGGGTTGCTATAACAATCAATCAACCAAGGCAAGGGACCCCCCTAAAAAAAAGGGAGAAAATATGTTGTAATTAATGCAAGTGTATTCTGTCATGTGCTTAATTGCATTACTTAATTAGTTTTCATAATTATCTTATATGCCATAATATGTGGATTATGGAGTTGTAGAGATCTTGAGAATTTCAATGGATTATATATATATATATATATAACCCATGTGTGAATGGTGAAATAACTTAATTCTTTTTAATAGATGTTAATCATACACATGATATTTTCATTTTTTTTTTTGGTGTGTGAGTGTGAATGGAATTATGAAAATGAATTAAAGGCGACTTAGCTTAAATTATGTATTTTTCAACCAAAATAGATGATCAACAATTCAAAAAAAGTACATTAAAAAAATATATTGGTATGATTCTTCTCCTTATAGAGAGTTCTAGTGACATATACTTTTATATTAAGTTTCACAAAATGTAAAACTATAAATTTTTGTAATGAATTCGCTCAATGTGTAAGAGACATTTAAGTCTTATCCAAAATCATAATATTTTATATTAAAAAAATTATATGTATTAAATTAAAAAATTTCACTAAAAAATTGAAGTATTTTTCTAAAATATATTGACTATTAAGTTGTTAATAAAACTTAAATATTACAGTATATTTAAATTTTAGAGACGATACTTAGTGTAATTTATTTATCATTTTCAATTAAGTATAAAATATATAATAAAATTTAGTAAAATTTTAAGAAAATTTTTAAATAACACAATTTTTGATCAACCAAATAGATGATTTATTAAATTTCGCAAATGTAGGAATATTACAGAGCAAAATTTACTCTTGACTATTTAGATTTTTTAAAATTCTTAATCTATATTGTGGCATGCTTGATTTTATAAAATGTATACATATAGCAATATTTTTCTTTTCTCTTTATAATTGTGAAGATGAATTATAAAAAAATGAGAATAGAAAAGAAGCCTTTAAAGTGAATCTAACCAATAAATATTGGTCAAAACTTGAAAAAGTGAGTGGTCAATGTATGATATAATATGCATAAACAAGAAGAAACAAACATAGGAGTTTGATATGATAGGTTTGATGTTGATTCCAACATCCATGTGATTTGTTGACTAAAAACCCACCCCACCCTCACAGTTTACCAACAAATTACAAGGGCTTCCCTAACCCACCCTACTAAACTTACCATAATTGATACTCCTAGCAAATATTCATGAGATAATAGCCTTTTTAGATCTATAAATTAGGAGTTAGGACATGTGTAACTCTATTTTAATACATTTATGAATAAAATATGAGTTTTAAAAGGGGATTATAAAAAAGGACTGTAAATTTTTTAGAGTTTGTATGATGCTTCAAAAGTATAGTTCCATGATCGTAGTACGGTTTTCTACTCGTAATTTGGCGAAAAATTCTATTTATATTGTCCATAAGGATAGAAAACAAAAAGATACAAAGAATACAAGCACATCAAATAGACAAACAAATAGAATTACTAAACTTGGTCGTACCAATTAGATGCGTGATTTCTTCCCCAAACAATACGATGTATGTGTAAATTTGTTTTCAATCGGAATTTAAATTTTCAAAGGATGTGAGACTTATCTTAAATATATATGGTCATCACCTTCTATAATAATTGAACGGTATTTCATTTGACATGATGTATGTAAATAATTCATTATTGTTGCTTCTAGCCTTCTGCTAATAAACTTAAGCAACCAAGACTGGAAGTTACAATATAATGGAATCTTTTGTTTTAACTTCAAATTACGAAATTTCATGTCTGCTCAAATAGTGGGATCCATCGAAGTTAATTTTGATGAATAAAACATTACGGATGTCAAGTGATGATCCAAAATTAAATTCAACCCCAAGAATACGTTTATTTTCACTCTATATCAAGCTTATAGCGTCACAACCTCGAGGGGAGGCCATTTTGCACGACCGGAGAGGCGAAGGATAGGCAGCGCTTGACACGGGCTGGTCAGTGTCGGCGACAGTGCCCATGTTAGTTGTCACGGCCAGGTTGTATTAGTGGGCACGACCATGCTGGTCATGTCGCTTTGCCTCGCTACTTGATTTTGTCCATTTTTATCCGTTTTTTTACGTTGATGTAACGATTTTATGACTATGTAATTGTTGTGGAGTCAAGATAGGTCTAGGGGTGTTTTCTTTTCTATTTAAAAGAGGGCTTATATACACCTTGAGTATGGTGGTGAAAAAAGGTAAGGGGAGCAAACAAAAGTGTGGTGAGAGGATCACCGAGGTGAGAGCCCTTGGGGGCGTCTTTTTGTAAACTTAGCTAGATGATAGGTGTCTCATTGTAAACCTAATTCTACGATAAATCTCATCATAGAGCGAGTTTTAATTAAAGGGGATTTTAATTGGGGAGAGTGAATTGGAGAGAATCTAATTAAAAAATGCTATTACGAGGAGAGTGATTTGAAATTAAGAGATTTTGAGATTGGGAAGATCTTGGATTTTGAGCTGGTATTGCTCGTGGCTTTTCCAAAATTAGGTTTTGTATGTTAAATTCTTGTCTCATTTTTGTTTATCGATTTCCAATTATTCTTGATATATATTGTTTTTGTCATCCTAATTTTAGTTCCGCAATATTTACTCTAATTTCATCTAACAAAGTGAGGTTTAGACTGAAACTTATTTAATCCCCATTTGCAGAAGATAACTTTGGCAATGCAGAAAAGAAGTAATTAAAGAAAAGGCGAGTGGATAAAAAGGGATGATAACTTTATCCATGGGGCATGTCAAGGCATGCGCCTGCCTTTAGGCTGTAGTTTTGCTTCCCCACCCCATCATTGGTGGTCGGACAAAAACAAGTTTGCTCTTCAATCTTCTCTAATTTAACCCCCATCATCATCCATCATCACTTTCATTTACCGGTCAAAAAGCCTGTCCATTTTAGCACACTCTCACTCAACCTCCCCACTCCACTCCACTCCACTCCACTCCACCCCATCCATTCTTTTCTTTTCTATCTTTTCTTAATGGGAGTCAAACCGTTATTATATCCGTAAAGGAAACCAGCTTTTTTCGTGTATAAAAACTTGAACTGGGATTTTACTTGAGAGAAATAAGTCCGTACCATTTAAATATACTCTATATTAATAAACCATAAACAAATAAAGGAAGAAAAGAAGAGAAGGCGAGATGAGATGAGATTATTTCACGAAAAGAGATATTAGATGTGAAAATAAATAATAATTATGTTAAATATGACATAATATGTATAATATCATATATGAAATAATTTTTTACATATAAATCATGTTAACCGTTAATAAAATAAAAAAAAAAAGAAAGGATTATTTCATTATGAATCCACAGGTATCTATAACGTTACGATATCATATGAAAGAATTTCTCGTTTATTTCATTATAAATCACTCTTTTTAATTAAAAAATCTTCATGATTTCGAACTAAAAATAAATATTGTATTAAAGAGTGAGATAAAATTAAAACTAGAACAGGTACAAGGAGGATACTGACAAGTGGGTATAATCCAAGGAGAAATTTCCTGAAAGGCAAACATCATCAACATCTCATTCAAAGACTGTATTATTATTATGGTGATCCATTCATGGTATTATATTTTTCCTGATATCAGCATGCTTATCTTCTATAAAACATACCTTGTTCTATATATATATATTACTCTTTTTATTTATTTATTTATTTATTTATTATTATTATTATAACTGTCATTATTGTTATTATTGGACAAATTCATTAGTCAAATTTTCCACCAAACACTTTGAATAACCACCTAAATACCATGTGTACGGAGCCCCACTCACTGACTGTCTATTTCTCTATGTCTTTATATATATATATATATATATATATAATTTGATGTAACGAAAAATAAGTATGGAATGTATTAATTATAACACTCTTTTAAACGTGTTAGTATAAACTTAAATTAGGAACAGCCCAATGTATGTAAGTGTCCTTTTGCTAAGATTTCTTTCTAGTGTGTTTGTTGGAGTTTTTCAATGGATGATCTATTGTATGTAGGGCGGTGTCTTATTGTATGTGTTCATTCTACATTTTTCGTGTTTTAGTTAGATTGAATGCATAATAAACAAATGTAATGGATAGTCGGGGAAAGAATAAGGCCGACTTCAAGCTATAATTGTTTAATATTTAGTATTGATCAGCATGCAACACCGGTTATCATTAAACAGGAATAAACTACTATTTATGATAAGTTGAAAAGTACAAACAGTAACTCATTGTTAATTAGTGCTAATATGTATTAGGAAATTACAAGAGTTAATTAGTGCTAATATGTATTAGGAAATTACAAATTGAAAATATGACTAAATGTGTACCGATTCTGCTAAATATTGGTCATTATTGGTTGGTGCTCAACAATCAGCACTGATGATAAGTTGAAAATAACATACCCTAGGTAATGGAAGCTAAAAAACATTTAAAGAGAACGGATGATCCAAATAAATCACAACGCCATTGGCCCCTCCAACATGAAATAATGAAATCCGAACAACCCATTTGACAGATTTAAACCGAATTTTCAAGCAACAATACTCTTCTTTAGAGACATTGTAAATCTAGAGCATAAGTGAGGTTTCCCCTACCAGCCCATTCGCTGCATCTATGGTCTGGCAACCAGCGACTAATTAACTCCATGAATATTGTAACCACCACAATTAGTTCAACTTCCAACCGACTCATACATGCATTCAACAAAATCCAACGGTCAAAATCATCCCAAAAAGGACACTCATCCTTGTGATGAGTTGATGACAACTTGATCCTGATTTTTAAAAAATGGGTTAAAGAAGGGATTAATAATAGTAATAACTTATTAATCAGGTACATGACTTAATCAAAGTCGCAGTCACAATATATTACTTGTGAAAATGGAAAAAGTTCCTGTCCAGATGAGGAGGCCAGAACATCAAACATCCATGAGGGCATTACTTTATTACATGGAAATGTTAATATTTTAAATGGAAAAAAAGTCAGAAATTGGGAATAGGGGGTAGTATAACGTCAATGCGAAGCCAACTGTTAATGAATGGGTCAAAAGTGTGCTGAAACTTTACCAAAAGGACAGCAAGAAAACATTAATTTTGAGCCACCAAGTTTAATCAATGAGGAAATAGCATTACTTTCTTTACTACAAGAAAAGAGGGGAGGAGGGTTTTCCCTTCAATTCTCAAGTTGCTCGTGATATTGACAGGCGAGGATTGAAGACATTACTTCTAGCAGCAAGTAGCAAGTAGCAAGTAGCAACCCACGTGTGGAAGACGAGACACGACTAAACCAATACTCAGGAGTGGAGTTCCCCCTCAAAGGTGGGGTGAGAGAGTTGGATGTATACAACTAGGCCCCTAAAGTGGAGTGATGCTAGATCTGTTGGACCCCGGATTCAAAATCCCTCACATGCAAGGTGATAAACAAAAAGATGACTTCCAACCAGTTGCTCCTTTCGAGACGGAACACTCATGAACGCTCCCCCTCCCCCTCCCCCAAAAAAACACCTAACAAAAAAAGGGAAAGAAAAGAAGAAAAGATCGATGCAACGGACCACGCAGTCTAATTTAGGCCAAATTTGTGTATAAATACTGATCCGTCTACAGCAATCTGAGGGCTGCTCCTCGTAAAATCTGACCTAAATCATGCTCCCCGTTAGTACTAACACCAGCTTGGGTGATTTTGGTTTGGTCTATACTGATAGCGCTGCAGGATAGTATCATGGCATACCGGATACATAGCCCCCTTTAACGTTTCGTGTTGCTTGTTGCATATGGGGCAGGTTGGCTAACTCCACCAAGAGGGTGGCATCATCCGTAATCATTAATCACTGGCATAATGATGACTGATGAGATATAAGAGGTAGAAGCAACTCTTTCCTGCAATATCGGAATGCCTCAAAGTGAGCGAGAAGGAAGACATCAGAATAAGTTCACCAGTGACCTATATTCACAAAGAGGCTACTAGCCATTCATTTTATTTTATTTTTTTGGTCCAAAGGAGCCACAAAAGGCAGTAGAATACAATTACAATAGAAAGAGGGAGGAGGGAATTGAACCTGAGACCTAATGTACCAAGAACCTTGATTACTACTAGGTCAAGACCTCATTGATTTATGAAGCCATTCATGTATGTGTTTAGCAGGCACACCCACACCAATGCAATCGTAGATATATAACATAAATTCATATAGTTTAATACCACAAACAAACAATATTAAAGACCAATTAATATCGTGCGAGCAACTAGAAATGGTGAATTTGTAGCTCTTGTCAGGAAACTAAACCTTTTCTCTCTTTCATTTTTTTTTTTTTTTTTCAGAAGTGAGTGACAAATGGGTTCAACTCCAGCCTTCAGGGTAAAGTGAGCTCTTACACATTAGGCGCCCTCAAGAGAACCACCGTAGAACTCAGCTGATTACTGAGTTCCCTGATGCCTGACTGTTTATACAGTAGAAACAGTGCATTGGTTGATCTTTTCCCCAACTCTTAAGCCCTAAAGCATCATAAGCTAACAACTATGGTCCTCTTCACCATAAATCCAGACTGGGAACTGGACAGTGTAAAGCTCAAAGGTTATGTGGATAAGTAGGATCCTAGCTAAATAAAATTAGAAAAGATTGCATCATGTATCTGTAGGACATGCACAGACATGAAGATTTAAGACAAAGCTTGTATACGGGAAAGGTGAATAATTAGCAGAAATACCCTTGTACTTAAGTCTTAACCAATCCATTTTGTACTGAAATTTTAAAATCCAGCTAGTACCCTTGTAGTCTAAACTACATCTGCACCATAACCTGATATGTTTTCTGAACTTTTCTGTTACCTATATTGCAAAGATAAGTAGGTTCTAGTTTTTATAGTAACATGACATCCCAAACTCTTTTTCCATTTCTTTTTTCTAAAATATAACTCTCAGTCCTTTCATCTATAAAAAAACTCACATGTAATCACATAGTCCACCCCCTTCACAATGCCACCTCTGTAACACCATCACCACACCATAAGAACGTCACCCTCACTTGGATATCAGATCTATACCTTCCCTACCCATAATTCTTTGAGAATTTCCTACATATCTGCTGAAGATGCATTTTTTTCCCTCTCCTCTAGCATAGTCTACGATTTACTTCTTCAATCAATTTCCCAGCTCAAGGATTCTGAGACATGAATTCTCAAGCTTTTGGGATTGCAACAGAGATTTTTAGGACATGTTTTGCTTGTAGAAATTGCACAACGATACTTTGATTGAGACCATTTTATTTATGCCAATTAGAGCTGTTGTATCAAGAACTGTCATCAAAAGAATGTCGAGTTTTCTACATTGTAGAGTTCAAGTATGGTAAAAAGAATTGCTGCCAGTTCATGCTATATTTTGTCAACTTGATTTTTTGTATCTGGGTTTTTGGTAATTATTTCGATTTCCAGATCAATGAAGTTGAACAAATGATACCAATCACACCTCAATTTGTCTGCAGATCCAGCCACCAAAGACCCCGTGGCAGTGAGGAAGGAAGCTGATGGTTGATAGCTAGTGGTGGTTCCTTAGGCCAGACTGCAATTTGAGAAATGTTTACTAGAATCGAGAAGATGGGGTGCCATGTAGGCCAGTGGCACTAGTGATTAAAGATGCTCGCTGATAGATTATTGAGGTGTTGTTGCTAATGCAAATTTGAGTTTTGGCTTAGTGATGCACTGGAGTGTTGCTGATGGAAGTATTCGGTATTGATCTCAAGTTTCAACTGCTCCTTGTATCCTCCATTTTCCTTATAGATAGAGGGACAGCATGTGGACATGTCCAAAGTAGAAGGATATTCATCGGATATTAAAATTTTGCTGTCCAAATAAAATTGGGTAAAAGTACAAGGGCAGTAAATGGCATTTCGCCAATTAGTTCCTGTACCTTTTTCAAAACAAATTCACTTTCTTGAAGAATGTAATGCATCATGAATTAAGCAAATATTCTATAAGTTTCACATCAACATAAGAACTCAGAGGCATTCTTAGGAAAGCAAACGAAAAAGTTAAGGCATTAATTAGTGACACGGAGGCCCTGTTAATCGATGACAGTTGGCATTCATACCTGGAGAAGATTATAAGCTGACTTAAGCAGCATAGCACTTCTTGTTCTGGCCCATGTTAGCATGAAACTGAGACCAATCTTTTCAACAATTAGCCCTCATGATTCATGAATCACCTGTATATAAACAGAGCAGAAAGTAAACTGTCATGACTTCCTGGCCAAAACAGTACAAATGAACCAAACCTTGACTTGAAAACCTTCAGAATTCATGGAAGTCGGACTTACATAAGGCAACAATTGAATAACAAGCAAGAGGCATCACATCCCTTGACCTTCCTACGTCTAATGAAACACTGAATAAACAGATAATTCCAACCAAATCACTCCATATACTCTCCTCCAGCCACAAAGTAAATAACAAATAATCCAGCACAGCTCAGACTTAAGCACATAAATACAAAGATAAGGTCTGGATTAGTAAAGCACTGGAACAAGATTCAATCAAACTACCTTTCAAAGATGTCATTCAAATATCAAAATTGGATGGGGGTAATCTGTCTACTATTCTATTCATCAGCTGAAGCATCAGAATTTGTCATCCGGCACGAAACCCCTTCGAAGCATTTCATCGTGGAACCTAAAAGCCTCCTTCAGTTTGTCCTGGCTGACATAACCATTTATTAGTGATGTGTATGTTGCTCGGTCGGGATTTACACCTCTTTCTGTCATCTTCTCATATATCAAGCCCGCCTCTTCCATTCTAGCTTGTCTACAAAAGCCTTCTAGTATTACATTATATGAAATGACATCTGGCAATATCCCTTGATCCTCCATTTTATTGAGCAAGACAAAAGCCTTGTCCATATTTTCTTCTTTCATGAACCCATGTATAAGAGTGTTGTACGTAATGCTATCAGGAAGAGTACCCTTCAATTCCATCTTCCTTAGGAACTCCTCTGCCTTCGACGCATCTCCAGATCTACAATAGCCTTTAACGATAGTGTTGCAAGTCACAATGGTTGGTTCAATACCTTTCTCAACCATCTCATCCCACAACCTGAATGCCTCATTGAGTTGCCCCATATTACAAAATCCATTAATAAGAATGCTGTAGGAAACGTGATTAGGAAAGATATTTCGACGAACCATGCCTCCCCACAATTCATTAGCTTTTTCCATAAAACCTTCCTTGCAAAAACCATCAATCAATGTGTTATACGTCACAATATCTGGTTTGAGATTTTTCTGAAGCATAGTCTCAAACAATGCTATAGCCTTATCCATATTCCCAACCCTGCAATAACCATGAATAAGCGTTGTGTAAGTATAGTAGTCAGGGGACATACCCCTTTGCAACATCTCATCAAGGAGTTTATCTGCCTCAAAAACCATGCTTTGCCTGCACATGCCGTTCAAAATGGTATTGTAAGTTACAACATCCATAACACAACCCTGCTCAAGCATTTCATCTCGTATTTTTAAAGCCTGGGGCATGATACCAATTTTACAAAACCCACCAATGAGAATGGTATAGATCACACTATCTGGAGCCAACCCCTTGGTCTTCATCTCGTTAAGATAACTCAAAGCTTGATCAAGATGTCCATTCCTCGAAAGCAAACCAATTAGTGAAGTAAAGCTAACTAAATCAGGACTGACACCGCGACACAACATTTCATTGAATAGTTGTTCACCGTCCAAAATATTATCTTTTCTGTTACATTCTATAAGCAGCGTGTTATAGCTTGTAGTATCCGGGATCAGCCCAGCCCGCCACATCTCACTCAAAATTTGCTTAGCCCTATCATATCTTCCCACTCTACACAACCCTTTTAATATTGCATTATATGTAAACAAACCCGGCCTCAAACCCCTACTCGACATAGAATCCATCAATTCAAATGCTTTATCCATAGTCCCATCTCTACAATAAGCGCTAATTAGTGTATTATAAGTCACATTATCAGGAAACACCCCTTTTGTTTCCATTTCTAACAAAAAAGAATCCACCTTTCCTGCCTTACCATCTTTACACAGTGCATTAAGCATGATATTTAGTGTATAAACATTCAACTTAACTCCATTTTTAACCGCTTCTTCATATATCCCCCAAGCCAAATCAACCCACCCAACCTTCACCAACCCACCAAGAAGACTATTACAGGCATTAATCGAAATACAAATCCCTCGACTTACCAAAATGTTAAACACCTCCGAGGCTTCTCTCAACCTCCTAGCTTGCACATAAGTCCTAACCAGCAAATCAAAAACAGCTAAATTCGAACCACATTTATCACAACTCCCCAAAAGCAGTCCACAACCTCGACCCTCGAAACCCCACTTCTCCGAACCATACGAAGAATCAAAGCCTGGGCATCCGATAACCTCCTACCCCTAACCAAAATATGAACCATAACAGACAGCGAAAGCATTGAATGCTGAAAATTAGGGCAATTCAACGATAACAAGTCGATAAACCTTAAACCCATTTGCAAATTCTGACGGCATCGATACAGAACTTGGGCAATATCAGAAGGGGTCAGTGACCGATAAATGCTACAGCTATTGTGAAAGAAATCGGACTTACCAAGCTTCAAGTTGAGCAAAATTTTCTCTACAGTCAGAGAGTCTGAAATTGAGGTTGGCGAACTGGGTTCCGAAGAAATTGGTACTGCGAATTGAAAAGAGGATGAAGTTGAGAGAGATTGAGTTTGGGGTATGATTTTCTTGAGAATACGGTGAGGAAGTAGCCGTTTGGCGGCCATTTTCTGAAGTGGTAGAGCGAATTGGGGTGGAGTTAGTTGTAGGTGAAATGGAGGAATTATGTAGGAGGGGAGAAAGAGGGAGAATGTGACAAGGAGATCCTGGCACGGGAGGATCTCCCGCCTGCCTGGCACACGAGTTGCGGCCTTGCGGGTTTTTTTTTTTTTTTAGTTCTCACGACTAGTTGTCTTGAAATTTTTTAAATATTCATTTTTGTTACTGAAATTATTTTTTTTCAAACTTATCGTCAATTATTAAAAAAATGTTCAAATTTGTCCATATGCACTATAAGTTATCTACTATAGTCGGTTAGTGACATTTTTTTCTTTATTTTTTGTGTTATTCTATTGAATTTTCTAAAACCTCCAATTTTATATAGGATTTTTCGTAGAACATCGTCAAATTAGAGTATTGTGAAAAATTGAGTTAGGAATTGAGTTTATAATTGAATTTCAGAAGTGAGATAACTAAATTGAGGTTAATATCGGCGTCGCTTGGCCGTGTTGAAAGGGTTGGAGAAGACGAGCGTAGAGCCATCGCAGCTGGTGACGAAGCAATCGTGGAAGAAGAGACGGACGGAGCCGACGGTGGTAGGAGCACTCTTGATATGCTTGTTAGTGGTGATTTCCTCCATGATTTGGTCGAATTTGGCGTAATAGTCGCATAAGAACTTCGATGGGGGAGGGGGAGGTGGAGGAGAGATGTAGGTTGCAAATTCTTAAATGTTATGGAACATATACTCTCACATGATACATCATTATTTTAGGCCACAAAATCCCCTTATTTTTCTTTTCGTCCAACTATCTATCGACATATGGCGAAGAACGAAATCATCGTCACGTGCATATAAGACGTTCGAAAAATAGGTGAAGAATGATGTGGCGGTCCACCATGGCTGGACCTCTGAGGTTGAGATTGGTTGGATAGACAAAGATAAATAGGGATAAGGGGGAATGGATTGATCAATAAAAGAATAGGAATATGAGAGGAAAATGTGGGAGATTAGAGGAACCCATGATGGTGGAGAGAGAAACAGATATAAGGTGAAATTGGAAGGAAGAAATGCAAAATGAGTAGTAGAGAGCAAGGGGAATTAATTTTAGAAATACAAGAAATAAACAAAAAATGACATTAACCGGTTATAGTATATCATTAGTGGGTCTCAAGGATAGTTTTGAATATTTTGAAATAACTAATCACAAGTTTGAGAAAAAATATTTTAGTGACAAAAATGAGTATTTCGAAAAGTTTAAAGGCAATTAGATATGAGAGCACTTTTTTTTTTATCTTCATAAGCCACAACTAAAGTACAATACAAATTAGGAATGACAATAGATTGAGTTTGGATGGAATTCACCTGGATTTGTACCTATTATTTGTTTTGGACTTGAAGCCATATATGACTTAGATTAGTTAGGTTTGTGAGATTTAGATCCAAAAATTACAAAAAGGTGGCCTAAAATATAATTTAACTATTTATAGACCCCTCAATTATGAAAAATTACTCGTAGGTACCCTAAATTATAATGTAACTATTTACAAACCCCTCGAATGTGAAAAACTATTCTTAGATACCCTAAAGTATGATGTAACTATTTACAAACATATCGGATATAAAAGAACTAGTTCTAGGTACCCTTCCTTTTAGTGTAATGTTTTTTTTTCCAGTATATACGAAAAATTTATTTTACCCTCAATGAACCCCACGAAAAATTAAACCAAAGAGTCTTAAAATATTTTTTTATGTCAAAACCCCCTAATCTTTGTTTATTTGTTTGTTCATTAGTTCTACTCTCCTCTTTTCTTTGTTCGTTTTGTCTTTCTTCTCTATTCATTCTATTCTCTTCTCTTCCGTGTTCATTATCCTCTCCCCGAATCTCCAAGTTCGTTCGTTATGCTATTTTACCTCTTGTGTGTTCACTCTCTCCGTCCGTCCCTCTCTCCCATCTCTTTGTTCCTCTCTCTCCTATCTTTGTTCGTTTGTTCTTCCTCTCCCTCCTATCTCTTTGTTCGTCCCCTCTCTCTCTGTGTGTTCGTCCTGTCTCGTGAAAACATATCTTTCTCTCTCTCTCTCTCGTCCTCTCTCTCTCTGTGTTCGTCCTTCTTGGAAAAAACATCTCTCTCTCTCTCTCTCTCTCTCTCTCTCTCTCACACACACACACACACACACACACACACGAACGCACACACACACGAGTTCAGCGAGCAATTTAATTCAATAATATTACGCCAAAAGGAAGGTACCACCTAGGAGTAGTTTTTCATACCTAAGAGGCGTGAAAATAATTACACTATACATTAAGGTACCTATGAGTAATTTTTCATATCTCGAAGGTTTTGTGAATAATTACACCATACCTTAGTGTAACACCCCAAATCCGTAATCACCGGTTTTAGTGTAAACAAACCGCTAGCCGATGATTAGCGCAGTGGAAAGGAAGTTAGGGACATTACCGCCGCCCTTACCAAAGGAAAGGGTAAGGTTTTGAATATATCTATATGTATTTTATCCGTTGTTATACCTTGCTAGGTAATTACAACTTATGCAAAAGTACATGTTAAACTTGCTAAACGAATCAACGATACTTGATTACTAATACCCCAACTTGCCACTCGTGAGCCTCTAAGTCCCGAACAAAACTTTTCTCTTGCTTTATACCTTCAACATCTTTACCTAAAACAAAACAAGAAAATATTTTCGAAATGTGAGCCGAAGCTCAATACGTCCATTATCATCCTGTAAAATAAAGGTTAATAAATAGTTGAGTTGAGCTGAGCGTGCACATTTCAATTTATTTTATAAATAAATAAGGGGAGTGAATAATGTAAAACAGTTGCTAATTAATTATCCGTGTGGTTACCCTTGCAATCATTGGGTTTCCCCTCCATGTGTACACACCTAGACCGATTGGGAAGTTTAGTTATCTGCGACACGATTACGATATACCGACTTTGAATAATGGTGAAGTATTGATGGGCTGGTCCACTTTTATATGGCAAATACTATTTGCAAATGATTTTTGTGGTTGTTGATGTCGGCCACATCCGGCCTTGATTTGTAAACAAAACATTGAAGAGTACGATCAATGAATGTACCGATAAACCGAAATTGGTTGATGATTTGAAATTGGTCGATGATTTGAACTTGATTCCTTTCCTTATGACTTTGAGTAGGACCCTTGAACATACGTTTACTGATTGCCTTAAATAAGAGTTAAGAGAAATAAGATTTGTTTAGAATTTATATTCTTTGATTAAATTTATTAATAATGACCTATCCTATACCTTCAGTTATTATGATCTATTTTTAACATGATTTATGTTTAGTTATTCATGCTTTTTATTATTTCTAATTTATATATTAAGTTACCTTATTCATGAATGTATATCATCATTTTATTCATTTATTGAATCTAACATGTTTTATAACACAACTAGCTTATTTAAACACGGATTTAATTAATTACCTATGTTATAATTATACATGCATTAGAACTGATTAACCTTATTATGCCATTTTTATTTCTTCTAAAATTATTTAACTATAAATTCTAATAAGATTATTCAAACTAAAATATGCATGTATAATTAAACTTTCTTTCTTTATTAATCATGATTATATTTTCCGTTAATCTTAGATTTTATCTAAAGTATTTAGTTTAAATGGTAAATTAAGTTATTACAATTTTTAGGGTTAGAGTTTTACCTAAAAGAGTGTATAGAAGTAAGGGTGGTGGTGATTGATGGGAGCAGCTGGTGGTGGCAGGGCCGCGTGGTCGACAGGTGCGACACTTGGCCGCAAGTGGCGGTGCTCGGTAGCAGTGGCGATTGCTCGGTAATGGTTGGGTTTTTTAAGGGAGGTGGGTTTTAGGGCATAAAAAGGAGAGAGAAAAAGAGTGTATGCTTTGGTGGCTAAGGTGGCGGTGGCGGTGATGGTGGCAGGTAGGCCGGAGACGGGTAGCGGATGGGGCTGGCCGGTGACACGCGGTGGTTGTAACACCCCGACCCTAAATATAACGTATTAACATAACCCATCAATAATAAAGAGCACGTACATTTCAATTTCAAAATATTTTCACATCATGTTATATATCTATATGTGTATCAAATTTATTTTTGCAGGACCCAAACATAAACGGCAACGATAGATGGCCAATATTTATAATATAATTCAAAAAGTATCAACTCCCAAATGCTATTTATGCTTATAATCCATACCCAATTCTTCCAAATATAAATATTTAATATAAATCCAATTTTTATAAATATTTTTATATATAGCTATTCATACACATATAGGTGCATATAAATATATTCACACAAATTGAACACATTTTTTTAGTGCTTAAGCATCTAACGTTGCTACTAATAAGCTTAACCAAATTTTATTTATTAAAACAAAAGCAAATGATAAAATTTATATTAGCAAAAATTATAATAATTATGAAAAATAATAATAATAATAATAATAAAAATAAAAATAATAAAAATAGAAAAGAAGGCAGCTGAGGAGATTAGTGATAATAAAAATAATAAAAATAAATTATGATGATACTTTTTTGGGGTCAAATAGAGCTTGGACACCACTAATTACACCAAGCTTGCCTTAACAATTGACAAGTCATTAGCTTAAACATGCACTATTAACAATTGTCATCCACAAAACCCAACCCATGCCAGCATGATCATGTATATAATCATCGAATTCAGTATAAATAGGACTCGATTAGCAGCAAAAATTGGCCTAGAATACTCATTTCAAGCATTTTCTCTCTCGTCTCCGCACTCGATCAACAGCTCCACTTCAACCCCTTCCTCGGACCACAACCGACCTCCTCCATCGACGCTGACTGACCATAATTCTTCTCCATGCTGCACTGAACGAGACTCACCTTTCCGAGCACAATTCCGCCACCCTGTCGCGGGAAATTTGCTCCCGAAACCTCTCCGTCAATCGGCTTTTCACCACCACCTTTCACTCTTCTATAGTCTCCCTCTTACTTCCGACCACCATCAACGCCTCCGGCCAGCACCCCTCCGGCGGCCCAACCCTTCAGGGCCGCCGACCGCTCATCACCGACCGGCCACCGACCACCAAGCCACCCAAAACAACCACCCTCCAAACCCTCTAAATAACTCAAAACCACAAAACAACCTCTCCCTTTTTCCACACCACCCACGGCCAGCCACCACCGGACCTCCGACCGGAAATGTGACCGCCGCCACCTGTAGGCGTCGCCGGCAGCCTCCCAAGCACCACCACCGCAGCCACCAAGCCTACACACCCTCTCTCTCTCCTTTATGCCCTAACCTCCATCTTTTTCTAAAACCCACCACCATCACCGCACCTGCTATCGCCGCCACCGCCAAGGACCACCGCCGATCACCGGCGCCACCGCTGACCATCGGAGCGTCGTCCCGCCGCCACCGGATTCCACCTGCAACCACCACCTTTGCTCTATTCTTCTTCCTTAGGTAAAAACCCTAACCCTAAAGATTTCCTTAACCTAATTTAGCCTTTAAAACTAATCAAAATTTGATAAAATATGAAGTACACAGAAAATTATGATCAGATTAGTAAAGATGAAAATTTAATTAAGGCATGCATGTTCTAATCCTTGTAATTAAGTAAATAAAATTAATAATTAGTTCATTATAATTCATGCTTAAAGTAATGATCAAATTATGCATGCATGTTAAGTAAAAGTTAGTAATATACTAATACATGTATAATTGTAAAGTAAACCTTGCATGGATGATTAAGTAAAAATAAATTAGCATGTTAATAATAGATTCATAATTAAATTCTTGCATGCATAAGTAGCATGTTAATTACATGAATGTTGTTAAACTAAAAACTTATTTAGTTATTATGTGCTTGTTTAAATGATTAACCAAAATATTAACCTAGCTATAAACTTAAAGTGATTAGTTGATTCCTAAAGCATGTTTAATTAGTAAATAAACTAGTAATAGTACATGATTGCTTGTGTAAATAACATAAGATCTTAATGCATGCTTAGTAAAATTCATGCATAAACTATAATCACTTAATGAATAAATGCATATTTATTAACTTGTAATTAACTAAGCTAAATGCATGTTTAATTTCTAAAATAATTCATGTTAAAGATTATTACATTCATAAGTAAAATAGCTTAGCTAAAATTTCAATAACATAAGACATGATCCAAATAATTATAAATCATAACAATTACCATGAAATAAGGTGATTATTACCAAAACCAAATGAATGTAAATCCTTATTAATGAATTATGCCTTAAAAATCTATGTTAAGGGCCATCAAATCAAGTCCGTTCGAGTCCTGTGCAAGTATCAGCAATATCAAATGCACCATCCGCATTATCGATTACGTTCATGGATTATGCCTTTCAAGTTTTCATTCAAAAATCAAGGTCGGATATGGCCGCCATTAACAACCAACAAAGAATCATTTGCAACAAGTATTTGCCATGTTAAAGTGGACCCGCCCATTGATACTTTACCATTGCTCAAAGTCGGCACACCGTAATCTGCGCCGCATCAACTGGACTTCCCGATCGATCCGGGTGTGTACACATTTAGGGAAACCCGATGATCGCAAGGGTAACCACATAGATAATCAATTAACAACTGTTTTAAGTTATTCACTCTCCCTCATTTATAAAATGAATTGAAATGCACGTGTTCAACCCAAATATCTATAACTTATATTTTACTCGCATAATAATGAGCGTATTGAGTTTCGACTCACATTGCGAAAATATTTCTTGTTTTGTTTTAGGTAATTTTCGGATAACCCAGGAAGTAAATACTCGGATGTAGCGGCTCGCGAGAAGACTTGTCGGTTGGTTTAGTAGTTAGATAAGTCGTTTGTCGAGTCAAGGATCGTGCTACCGTTTGTAAATATTTACAAGTTTTAGTTGTATCTTTTATTAATTGCCCATCGCTACGTTATATATATGTACATTATTAACACCATCGGACCAAGCCTTGCCCTGTCTACGGACATGGGCGACGGTGACAACTCCCGACCTTCCTTTCCGCTGCGCTAATTATCGGCTAGCGGCTTGTTTAGTCTAACACCGGTGATTACGGGTTGGGGGCGTTACGGTGGTGGTCACCGGTGGAGGCTGAAAGTGGTTGTGAAAGTGTGAGTGGTAATGGTGAAAGTTAGTGATCATGGTGATTTTGGCTTGCGTTTTCCGGCGATGGGGTGGTCGGTGGGTCAGCCTAAAGGTGTCTATGGATTAAGTGCAAGGTGGTGAAGGGTTATGGTTGGCGATGGCCGGCTGAAGAGGGTGGTGGGCGGCTGTGGAGGTGGTCGAAGTGGTAGTGCTCGGGCGGTGAGGGAGGAGAGAGAAAATGCTCAAATCAGAATTTTGGGTTGAATTTTCTAATTTAATCAAGCCTATTTATACTAATCTTCATCCTAATCTTTATGACTTTGTTGTCCTTTATCTTAATTTTTACTTAACATTTATGTGATAACTCATGGTTAATTGGTGATTTGACAAATTCTTAAGCATGCTTAGTCTAAATAAACCGCTAGCCGATAATTAGTACAACAAAAAAGAGGTTAAGGACATTACCGCTGCCCTTATCGGAGGAAAGGGCAAGGCTCTAAATATATCTATGTGTATTTTTACCTGTGGTTATACCTTGCTAGGCAATTACAACTTATGCAAAAATACATGTTAATAAACGAATCAACGGTAATTGATTACTAATACCCCAACTTGCCACTGCGAGCCTCTAAGTCACGAACGTAACTCTTTTCTTGCTTTATACATTCAACATCTTTACCTAAAACAAAATAAGAAAATATTTTCAAAATGTGAGCTAAAACTAAATACGTCCATTAGCATGTCTGTAAAATAAAGGTTAATAAATAGTTGAGTTGAGCGTGCACGTTTCAATTCATTTTATAAATAAATGAGGGGAGTGAATAATGTAAAACTGTTGCTAATTAATTATCCGTGTAGTTACCCTTACGATCATCGGGTTTCCCTACATGTGTACACACCTGGACCGATCGGGAAGTCCAGTTGGTGCGGCACGATTACGAGTGTAACGACTTTGAACAATGGTGAAGTATTGATGAGCGATTCCACTTTTATATGGCAAATACCGTCGCAAATGATTCTTCGTTATTGTTGATGTCGGCCATATCCGACCTTAATTTGTAAATAAAACACTCGAAGGGCACGATCAATGAACGTACTCGATGAACTAAAATTGGTTGATAATTTGAATTTGATTCCTTTCCTTGTGACTTTGAGAAAGACCCTTGAACGTACATTGACTGATGGCCTTAAATAAAAGTTAATAGAGTAAGATTTTGCTTAGGACTTATATTCCTTGATTAAGTTTAATAATAATCTATCCTATACTTTTATGATTTATGCCTTATATTTTTATTTATTCATGCTTTATTTCATTATTTCTAATCTATGTGTTAAGCTACCCTTATTTATTATGCACATAGTTATTTTACTATGATTTGTTATTTATAGAATCTAAATATGCATTATAATACTATTAACTTATTTACTAACAATTTACAAGTTATTATTATCAATCCAAACATGCATTATTTATCATGTCATTTCTAAAGTATTTACTAATTCATTAAGCATGCATTAGGAATTAATTAGTCATCCGAGTCATAGTTATGCCATTTATTATTAACATGCATATAATGAACTTCTTAACCTTATTATGTCATTCTTATCTTTTCTAAAATTTATTTAACCATAACTTTTAACAAGATTATTTAAACTAAAGTATGCATGTATAATTAAATTTCCTTTCTTTACTAACATGATTATATTTTACTGTAAATTTTAATTTTTATCTAAAGTATTTAGTTTAAATGGTAAATTAAGTTATTAAAATTTAGGATTAGGGTTTTACCTAAAAGAGTTGAAGGGAGGCCAAGGTGGTGGTGATTGAAGGGAGAAGCTAGTGGCGGTAGGGCGGCGCTTGGCGGCAGGTGGTGGTGCCCGGTGGCGGTGGCGGGGTTCCAAGAAAGATGGGTTTTAGGGCATAAAAGAAGAGAGAGTGTGTGTATGCTTTGGTGGCTGAGGTGGCGGTGATGGGTGTAACGCCCCAACCACCATTACCTAATAATTCCCGACTTAGAGAATATTATGTATGGCCGCAGTGGAATATAACGATCGGAGACGTTGCCGCCGTCCCAAGAATAGGACCAGGCTAATTAATTGAAATAAAACTGAAATACAATTTGCATATCTAAGTGTTACATGTAGGTTGGGTCCTTATGATGGTAACTACTTACAACTCAAGTGGTTAAGGCACACATAGTGTTTAAACGGGACCCAAAGTATAACTTAGAGGCTTGCTTGCATATATTTCAGAACAATCTCGTATACTTCTTTAACATGATAACTTACACTACCTCCAATGGTCTTCAAAATTAGTCTCAAGCCCCGATTGAGATGAAATCACTTGTGAGCATCTATACACCATCGAAACCACAAATGCAACATGTCCAACTATATTTTTCCTTCATCGGTTTTGGTAGGTAATGGACTTCTCAGCAATGCTTTTCCTAAAACAAAAACAAGTAAAATATTTCGAAAAGTGAGTCGAAACTTAGTACGAACATTCCTACACGATCAAATTGCTTTGAAAACATTTTAATTGAGCGCGCATTTCAATTCATTTTAGTTTGAAATCGGGGGAGAGAATATGAGTAAAACTTGCTTGCCGGTTATTATCCGAAAGTGGAACCCCTTGATAATTGATATGATCTTTGAATAAGGTGCACACCTCCCTGGCCGACCGAGAACCCGAGTTAAAGCCGCGCGGATGGAATTGAAGGGCATAAGCCCCGATAATTGATAATTGATAATTGAGCGGGGACCACTTAATTAGGTGACAAAACTTGATTTGCAAATGATTCATTATTAGTTATTTATATAAGAAATGTTAAGATTTGCTTGAAATACGTGAATTTTCGAAGGGCACAGGCAATGCACGTACTCGAATTAAAACCCTTGTTTCTCCCCTTTTATAGAAATTTGAGTCACCGACCATTCGACAACGGAAGTGGCTTCAATTCTGTCTTAATAGATTTTTGTTGTTAATAATGTTTTTCTTGAGTTTCAATAATTGAATTTGTATAAGCGTTGACAATTTATTTCATTTTCTATATTTATTACGTAATCGGTTAAATTACGTTTTCTTACATAACTTTACTCGTATTAATTCCATTTCAAACATTGACTACAACGAGTATTAGTTAAAAAGTTCCGTACGCAAGCTCAAAAGTCAAAATCCCACATAATAACCTATTAAAAAATACTACTAAGACCGATAGATAATGACAGACTAAAGAAAAGAAAGAAAATAGAAGAAAAGGAAACAATTCAAAGATATTTCCGATGCTAGCATGTCATTACCTCATTGGTTGTGCCACTTCACCTGGACGAGACTCGCTGACGTGGAAAATACCACCCACAAAACTAATACCGATTCTCGCTAGCTAAAACGCGGTCACTTTAAACGGGCGATCAATAACGCCGCGCTTCAAATTTTTTGTATCAAAGCCAATAACAAACGGCCACATACTCAATCGAACGTTTTGATTGGGCTGTCGAAACGCCTCACGTCACCTACATGAAACAATAACACATTATATGTCATTTCCATTTTTTATATTTTCATAATTTACAATCTTATAAATATCACATTTTTTCTGTTTAATTAAGAGTGTAATTCCTTTTAAGTCACAATCGTTTAAGGTAAAAATGTTTCTAATAAATGCGTCTTCAAAGACTCAAATTTATGTTATTCTCGTTACGGGTGTGATTGCTACCACCTCAAAGATAAACTTTATTATTTTAATTTAATAAATATTATATAAGTGTAATGTTTTTATCTCCAGGAGTAAACATGTTAGTTTAAAATATAATTTATCTTATTATCTCACAAACAATTTTTATATTTTTTTAAAAGTTCCGCACGCAAGCTCAAAAGTCAAAATCCCACATAATAACTTATTAAAAAATACTACTAAGACTGATAGATAATGGCAGCTAAAGAAAAAAAAAGAAAATAGAAGAAAAGGAAAAAATTCAAAGATATTTCCGATGCTAGCATGGCATTACCTCATTGGTTGTGCCACTTTACCGGACGAGACTCGCTGACGTGGAAAATAACACCCACAAAACTGATACTGATTTGCGCTAGCTAAAACGCAGGTCACTTTAAACGGGCGATCAATAATGCAGCGCTTCAAATTTTTTGTATCAAAGCCAATAACAAACTGCCACGTACTCAGTCGAACGTTTTGATTGGGCTGTCAGAAACGCCTGACGTCACCTACACGTTAAAGGAGCAGCAGCGCTGCATTTAGTCCCTCTCCCAGATATTTAATGCCATCTCTGTTTTCCGCTTTCGTTTTTTCTGAACTGCTATTTGCAGAATAAAAAGGGAATAAGAAAAAAAAAAACATATCTCTCTCTCTCTCTCTCTCTCTCTATTCGGTGGATTACGCGATCTGCGAATTTGAATCACAGAGCTGGGGAGAAAGAGAGTGATTTCTGGATCTTGTCTCAGTGGAGGGTAATTTACTGCCATTTTCCCTTTTATTTTGTAATTTTACGAATGAAGGTTATAGTTTCTTGATTCTTTGAGTTTAATTTGATGCTACTTTGGAAATTATAGTTCGACTTGTTTTTGTCAGGTTTAATTTTGTAACGAGGGGTTAGGTTTTGAATTTGATCGTCGAATTGGAGGGGGTTGATACTGTGTTGTGAGATTTTTAGTTAGGGAGAAGACATGAAGAACTGTGAGCGTGTAGCGAATCTGGCCTTGGCAGGTTTGTAATTTGTATTTGATTTGATTTGGGTTTATGTTTTCTTGTTGTGATCGTTATTTGATTGATCATTCAAGTGTATCATATTCTGAAGTTGTCCAAAGTTTGCTTGAAATTGGACAAAGGTAATTGCTTGCCGAAAATATAAAGGATGCATTAGGCTTATTAACTTTGTTTGAGAACTGAGGCAATGTGAACATGTGATTGCATTCGATTCCTCGGAATGGGGACTGAAGTAATGGCAGAATGTAACCAACAGCCTGTAATTGGGTTAATTCAACGTGGTGGTGGAGAATGTGGACAAATTTTCTTGTGTTGCTTTCTGGGATTCATTTTATGTTGTAAACGGTTCTTTTATGCTGGGTTTTGGTTTTACTTCTTTTGGAAAGTGGGTTATCTATTCGGAGTAGAGGAAAAATACATTTCTTTTGATTAGCAAGCTCGTTTCGAGTACTGCTTTCTGGGATCCATTTTATGTTGTAAATGGTTCATTCATACTGGGTTTTGGTTTTACTTATTTTGGGAAGTGGGTTATCTCTCCCGAATAGAGGAAAAACACATTTCTTTTGATTAGCAAGCTTGTTTCGAGTGCCATGAAGCTTCTTATAGCTACCAAGGTGCATAAGTAAGTTTGGTGGCGTCAGTGGATATGTCGAACACTTTCTTTGCATGGTGAAATATTATAAACTGGTTGCAGCATAGTGCTCCAGGAATTCCAGATACAGTTATCGCTTTGTACACCTGGGGGTATAGTATCATTTTAACAAAGTGGAATGCTTTCTGTGTATCTTGGAAGAGAATGAGAAGTCTTTCTGTTTGGTGTAAGGTGTGATTTTAAAGTAGTGACTTTGTTAACATGTCTATGGCTTCTGCCCGCAGGCCTGGCTTTGGCGCCACTTGCTGTGAAGGTGAATCCAAATGTAAATGTGGTATTGACTGCTTGTCTTGCAGTATACGTTGGTTGTTATCGTTCAGTCAAGCCGACGCCACCCACAGTAAGCATTGCATAGTGAACTATCCAATGAACATATTCAGTTCGTTATTTGCTGCTCATTGAGGGCTCTTTTTATTCGTCTCTTATTATTTGTACGATTTTCCACAATGCAGGAGACAATGTCGAACGAACATGCCATGAGATTCCCTTTAGTTGGGAGTGCAATGCTGTTGTCCCTGTTTCTACTATTCAAGTTCTTGTCAAAGGATTTGGTTAATGCTGTTTTGACATGCTACTTCTTTGTTCTCGGAATATTGGCCTTTTCGTATGTTCTTTCTTCTTGTCTTCAGTGTCCTTAGCACTTGACTTTAATATTTTGGTGTTCCCAATAACGTACATTTGGTCATATGTTTTCTTTTCTAGGGCAACTTTATTACCTGCGATAAAGCGCTTCCTGCCAAAGCACTGGAATGAAAATGTTATCGTCTGGCGTTTTCCATATTTCCGCTGTATGTAACGAGCCTCTTGATTTTTAAGACTTCTTTCCATTACTATTACCCTGCCCTTAGTATCCCCCTTTCTTTTATGCAATAGAATACATGTCGTAAACGCCCTCACTGAGATCAGCTTTCAACAATATGCTATTGAAATGCAATGCTGTGTGTTTACTAGTCAAAAGACATTCTTTTGACTTAAATCAAGGTAGCTGAGGACATCCTAGTGTCCTTGAGTAGGGAAAGATTGGTTAGGCTAATTCTTGTAGTTGTAGGCTACATAAAGACTATTTGGATTATATTGGGCATTTGCTAATGATACTAGACTCTTTGGTCTAGTCTTTGTGCAACTTGATCTGTTTTTGACTAGAGTCTTTGGTTGATGAACTTTATCGTGATCTTATCCAACCTAAATGAAGGTTTTTATGCTTGTTTGTTTGTAGTATCCACTATGATACTTTTTGTTTGGCCCCACAGCTTTGGAGGTTGAGTTCACAAGATCTCACATTGTCGCAGCAATTCCTGGAACCTTCTTTTGTGTTTGGTATGCCTTAAAGAAGCATTGGCTTGCCAACAATATCTTGGGCCTTGCATTTTGCATTCAGGTTAGATTCAGTTTTTACAATATCTTGCTAACAATTTCTTTTTAAAAAAATCAATTTCTTTGAAGTTCGCACATCCTGTCTATGCTTCCTATAGTTGAGCATGTTCTTTTAGTAGTTTGTATTATTCACTCTCTTTTTGCTTCACCACATGTGTAAACATTCAGGGAATTGAAATGCTTTCACTTGGGTCCTTCAAGACTGGTGCCATCCTTTTGGTGAGTGGGCAATGTTTGTTGAATTAATATCGTTTTCAGCTTTAGTAGAATTTGTTTTTGTCGGGAAGCTATTGAATTCACACCCTTTAATTGTACATGGGGTTACTAGATTTTTGTTACCTTTGGATCCGCACTCTGTTTATAATCATTCTGTTTGTGAATAAGTTTAAGCAAGTCACTTTACGATGTCCAACCTTTACTCATGATTGACCTAGGATTAAGCAGTATCGTTTTTCCAACTTCGTTTTCCTACTTTTCTGTACCCCGATCAGTTTATGCTGTTTAAGAAAACAACACGATTGAATAGGTACATGTGAATGAGGAACATTTATGCAGCTAGTTAAGTATCTTGAATAGTAATCTAAATCGGACCATCCATACAATATATTGCTATTGTTTTACTTGAATACGTGCCATTTTTTAATGCTATAGAGGAACTGTATTACTGTTATTTTAATTTGCCCATTTACGAGCATCCTGAGGAGCGCAGACGCTCTCCACGAATTCACTCATTTGTGCATGATACATTACAGATAGGAAACTCTGAGATGCTCCTTGGACGCTTTTAAATGCATGCCAAAGTAACAGATGGTACAGAGTGATTAGGTTTGTTATTAACTGTTGTAAGGCTCACACACCATGAGGATTTTGTTATTTTTCCCATCCAAAGATGAACTTCTAAGCTAAAAACATAGAACAAATAATCTAATAAATACTTTTTCATCATCACCTGCTCACAGTCCCGCACAAGTGGCACCTACACCGGGAGTTATTTATGTTGTTGCCCATTACACATTTCGTGTCTTACTTTTTGAAAAATCGCATGTCAATGTGCCAATGTTGTATCACATATTGTCTCTTGTATTAGTGTCCATGCTTCTTAGCAAGCATCATAAACTATTCTATGTATATCTTCAACTTAGAAGAGGAATGATATCGTATAATAAACTTATGAATGCAGCTTGGATTTGGTTAACCCAAATTGTCAGGTTACTACTGTAGTTCATATGAGATAACAGATAAAAACTGGGAGAAAAGAGATGATAAATGTAAGAATAAATCAGCATGAACTATGGAGGACAATAACTCTTGTATTTGATGACTGCATTCAAATTGGTCTTCCTGGAACTCGTGCTTCCTAGAAACCTCTTTCCTGCTAATATAGGCATCAATGATGCTAAAATCTTGTTGTTGAAAAAGTTCTTGTTTATTTGGAGTTTATGAGGGCAAAATATCCTAAAACAACATAGAATATGCAGCATTTGCTGTCCTGGAGAGCGTCTGACTGAATACTTTCTAATTTTTTTCCTTGAATATGCATTCTGAAAATCTTAGATGTATAAGGATTCCTCTATTTTGTGAGTGATTGAATTTTTGCATTAAAAGAGGTGGTTAAGACAGATTCAAATATGGTACCTTTTCTGTATACACTTAATCGTTACTTGTTTATCAGTTATAACTATGCTTGAAGCCAAAATTTTACTGTATTTCCTTTTGAAATTTTCCTTGGGACGTGGAGATACAGCTTGTTAAGAATGCTTGATTGGCCTATGATGCACCTCTTTGCTGTCTCACGTTTTCCCCTCTTTATATTCTGACTGCAGGGTGGA
The DNA here is from genome assembly GCA_021018815.1 of Talinum fruticosum. Classification (NCBI taxonomy): domain Eukaryota; kingdom Viridiplantae; phylum Streptophyta; class Magnoliopsida; order Caryophyllales; family Talinaceae; genus Talinum; species Talinum fruticosum. The sequence goes on along the minus strand of JAITYX010000002.1, from coordinate 2,624,058 downwards.
CTTTTTTTCTATGATATCTTCTGGGTCTTCTTTACCCCTGTCATGGTTAGTGTTGCCAAGTCATTCGATGCACCCATAAAGGTCAGTTGATTGTTTGATCATTCAAAATATTTTTTTGTATTTTTAAAATAAAAAATAACTGAAATAGCTTCTCATATACTTGGTGATTCTTTTTCCTGTACAGCTTTTGTTCCCTACAGCAGATGCAGCGAGACCATTTTCTATGTTGGGACTTGGAGATATTGTTATCCCTGGTGAGATGAGGAAGATTAGTTGTTTTTTTCTTTTTAGTTTGTCGCCACCATTTTCTATTTTCACATTTTTCTTTGTTGTTAATTACTGCAGAAAATTGTCTATGTGCTCAGTGTAGTTATTCTGGGGGTTTTTTTTTGGTGTTTCTCTACTTTCAATCTTCTACCTTATGTTGATTGTATTTGTAGTCTTAAAAACTAAAGCAGGGGCGTGGACCACTCTGCTCTAGGTCTGTGTTGCATGTTTTCTCTAAGTCTGTATATTTCTCTTTGGGTTTTTTTTAGTATGAATCTGGTGGCTAACAGAGTGCTGTGTCTCAAATTGGTGTAACATTCTTAACTGGTCTTGTAGTTTTCTGGCTGTTGAATACTGATTAGATTTTGATCTGTAACTGTATCTACCAAATACGGTGATATACTTCAACTGAAAGATACTGAATTCAGCATTACTTGCTCTAGACTTTGACTTTTTGAGGGATTGGGAAGGAAGTGAAAGAAATGGGTGCAAGGACAGTAGGTCACCATTGTTGTCTTTTCTTCTTTGTTCTTGTTTTTTGGGGTCTCAAAGAATTGATGGTTGATGTTGAACAAAGGATTTTAGAAAATGAAATCAGAATTCAATCCAAATGAAGCATTCTATATCATATTTAGGAACTGTAGCACTTCAACTATGCTCACTTTTCAACCTCACGCAACCTGGCTTACTCATTTTATTGAATCGTAGTAGAGCTGATTTTAGGAGTTGTTGGAGACAGCCGTTTTTACCCTCCTCTTCGTAGTTCTTCTGTAAAAGACAATGCATATTGAATTTTTTACGAATGTGGGCCTTGCTGTATTTTGTTGTTGTTCTTGTTGGATTTGATAAAGACACTTCAATTGTAAAATTATTAATAATTTTCAATTTTCTTTCATTTTTCAGAAGGCCCCATTTCATCTTTAATCTAACAATTTCTTGTGAATTATGAGGTGTATACTATTACTAATTTACTATTCCAGTGTCCTCATGGCTTGGTGTTGTGACTTCTTCAGGCATCTTTGTTGCGTTGGCGTTGCGGTTTGATGTTTCCAGAGGCAAAGAATGCCAATACTTTAGGAGTGCTTTCATTGGGTACACCGTTGGCTTGGTCCTTACAATCATTGTTATGAATTGGTTTCAAGCTGCACAGGTAAGCCATTTTCCCCTCATGAATATTGTATTGATGTCTACTTGTAATTGGTGTATTCTTGGCCTGATTATCGCCTACATTGCCTGATCTTCCTGCCTCGTCTCTTTCAGCCTGCTCTGCTTTACATTGTACCTGCAGTGATCGGATTTTTGGCCGCGCATGTGATCTGGAATGGCGATATCAAACCGGTTTGTACATCTACCCTATCAATAAAACATTCAAATTCTCTTCCTGTGTTTTTCCTCTCCATTTGACTTTCCTAGTTCCTTTAAAGTCTTGACATTTCAATATGGCCGGTGAAAAATATTCTATGGAAGGACTTGATAACTTTGAACTTTTAGATCCGCATGGATCTAGAAACCTCTGGGGTCAGAAATTACATTTATTGCCTTTTATATCGATACACATTTAATGATCAGCTAAGAACTAAAAGAATATATCAGTAAGTTGCATTATCTAATTTTCAGAAGAAGGCTACAGTGTTTGTCTGGAACATCACAGTTTTTTTGGCTCGATAATCATTTAGTTTGGGGTTCAGAGAAAAGATAAATGGTTCTGCCTGTTCGTTTAAAAACACTTCAGTAGTTTCCCAACTCTCTTCCTCAGTTAATGCCCGACCCCCTTCCCCATTATGTGTTTCATCAATTTGATGTTTCTTCTTCAACTGATTGCATCTTCTTGCCTGTTCTTATTCTTCTTCCTCATCTGTTTTTGGCAGGTGATGGAATTCGATGAGTCAAAATTGGGTGCAGCTGCATCATCAAAAGACGACAGCAGTTGCTTGACATCTGAATCATCGAAAGACGACAGCAGCTTGTCAACTGCAGCAAGTAAGAAGGATGAGTGAGGAGCTGTTATTGTCTATAGGGAAAAAAACTGTTAGATCTACGGCTCCCTCAATTGTGTTTTCTCCCAGGGACCCTCAACCACTCAGGGCTTCGCTTCTGACTTGTAAACCTTCACAGAGTTATCATTTGTGACAGATTTTGGTTGGAACTTTGGATTATCAGCCCCATAAATATCAAAAAATAGATCTCTTTTTCGTCTACGTTGTTGCTTCTTATATCAAGTTATTGTTAGTATTAGTTTTCTGCAGGTCCACTTCAATTATGCTAGCACAATTATGACAGTTTGGAGTGAGAAAGATTTGTTCATAGAAACATTGTACTGCCTTTTGTTTTGGTTTTGTTCGTGGGTTCAGTTGAGCCACAAAGGCATTGCAATACAATGAAGTGGGAGACTCGAATCTAAAACTTAAAACATTTTGTTTCAAAGGGCATTGCACTGCTTAAGTATCTAGTTTAAACTTTTAACGGATATAACTTTTATAGAATTTACGATTAAGACAATGTGTATCTGATGTCGTATATCTTATCTGTGCTGGATTTTAAGATATAATTGTCAAAAATAGTGGTTTTTTTAAAGTATGCGTATTCTTCGCTTGCATTTATTCCATGGATTGTCGATTATCCACAAAAAAAAAAAAAGGGATCATGACTATCTACTTCAAAATATTATTTCAAGTATATAAATTTAATTTTCTAAGTTAGTTGGATTAGTCATCTTACGTATTCAATTTATTTTGGCACACTATTCGTATGTTATACTTAAATTCATATATTCTTTTACATGATAGTGATTGCTTGCAAGTTAAAGTCTAATTCACATAAGACAAACAAATCTCTCTACTTCAAGATATATACAAATATACAAATACAATATATTGGGAAGGAGAAAAATAACCGTAGGACCTAAATATTAAAATTTTGAATACTATATTAGTTTCAACCTAAAAATAGTACGAGAAATTATATATATACTAACAAAAAGTATACTAAAAATACTTTGATCTATTACAATTGGCAGATTTTAATTTTTAATCTTAAATTAAATCCTTATTTTCACAATAATATTTTCGATTTAATTATCACATTATATTAGAGTAGATTCGAGTATCCAATTGTCTTGAATCTTGAATCTCTTTCTCTTTGTTTGGTTAGAAAACCTTAATTCCGTTAAATATGATTACTTACATGCAAAATCAGCTGCCAAGTACTCGAGCAAAGGGTGTTTGTTTTCTAATTGTTCACCAACCCATTAAGGCCCCGTTTGGTTGGGCAAATCGAAATGAAACTTGATTCCTCCGGTTTCAAGTTTCTTTTCACTTGTTTGGTTGGTTATTTTAAAGGTTGAAATTTACAAGTTTCAAGTTCCTCAAAACAAGCGAATTTGAATCCCTCAAATAGGAGGAGAATCAATTCTCAATCCCTTAGGGATCGGTTAATAATTATAAAAAAAAAAATAGCCTATTTGCTATATTATTATTATTATTGTTGTTGTTGTTGTTGTTGTTGTTGTTGTTGTTGTTATTGTTGTTGTTATTATTATTATTATTTTGGTTATTGTTATTATTTTTGTCATTAGGTTGGGGTATTTTTTTGTTATTTATTTATTTATTATATATAATTTTTTTCATATTGTTTGATAGAACATTACAGTTTGAAAATAGGTTTACTAAAAATTATAAATAAAATTTGTTAATTATTGAAAAAATTACAAGATAGTTAATTAAAAAAATTAAATAAATATAAGACTCAATATCGACAAATATGCTAACAAGCTTCAACTTTTATTGAATCAAATGATAATAATAATAATAATAATAATAATAATAATAATAATAATATTTATTAATAATAATAATATTAATATAAAATAATTTAAAAAATAAAATAATTTTAATTTTATCCCATCATTAACAACCAAACAACAAGAACTAGAACTTGATTCCATTCCTATTCTTTACCAAACACTTGAAGAGAATATTAAGTTCCATACCTAACCCTCGAGTATCATTTCTTAATTTCATTCCATTCCAATTTTACATACCAAACGAGCTTAATATTTGGTGCTCATAGAGGAACACTCCACCCCTCCCCAAGAAAATAAAAAAATCAAAAGAAAAAAAGTGGGTATTTAATTTTTAGTTACTAACTTAATTTTCCTTCGCGGCTTCTCCAACAACTTGATTGAAGAATGTGGATAGACGCAGTAGAAACGATAATAATCTCATTGTAATCCGCTTACGTTTAATTAAGTTGTGGGTATATTTAATTCTAATCTGGGTAGTCTCAATCAGTGATGAAGAGAGAAAATGAAAATTCTCAATTAAATGTTTTTGGGTATTTCTTGTTGAATTTTAATGGGGGTACACAGCTGCAGCTACAGTGAACAAGGGAGACGTATGCCCATAACTTGGATTGGATTAAACAACAAAAATACGAGAGAGAAATCAAAAAGCTGAACAATTTGAAAGCAAAATATGGAAAACCCAGAAGATGCGTTTGTATTGTACTCTCCTTTTTCTGCCTTCCGCTTCAAGAAGTCCTCTCTCTATACCACTACCTCGTTCCTTTTCTCTCTCATCGTTGGGTCTCTCTCTTTCCTTCATGAATTAGGATTCCAGATGTGAATAACCCAACTACCATTCAACCTCTTGATAGTTTCCTTCCCTCAAGGCGAGAAATTCATGCGTTAGAGAGAGAGAGAGAGAGAGAGAGAGAGAGAGAGAACGGGGAGGCGGAACAGCTTTTGGAATTCTGGGTTCGCAGCATGGAATTTGCAGGTATTGTCGATTCGATCATTTACCGTAGATCATTGGTTTTCAAATCTGCCAATCTATCACATTATTGTACGTCCTTTTTGTGGGAGTAAATTCCAATAGTTCTTTGATATTATCTATCATAGCTTGTGTGAGTTTGTCATTACTGAACTGGGCATGCGTGTTTTTGATGTAATTTTGCAATTTGTTCGTTGAATAGTTGGGATCCCTTGGTCAGTGAGAAATTTGGGTTTTGTGTGGTTCTGTCTATTGATCTATGTTTGTTTTATGAGTATCTAATCTCATTTGGGTAATTTGATGGAGTTTCCATCATTCCGTGTAAACTGATGGAATGTTTTACTGATTTAATCTTTTTGAGAAGTGTGAGCCCTGGGTTATCAGTGGTTCCCCATTGGGACTGCGACAAAATCCCATTCTCTGATTAGGAGAATATGTTGTTTATTAGTGATCCATGGACAACAAGACTGGGTTTTGTCAAGGCACATATATGATGATCCTCAAATTGTTATGCTTGGACTTTAACTTACAAAATTTGAGTGAACGATGTTGTTCTTTTTGTGTTTGTGTGTTTTGGTGGGGCGTGGGAAAGCAGAACATCTGATGACCTTATGGCTGTATGACTTAGATATGTGCTTCATTCACATAATCGACGGAATTAAGAAGTGCTTGCTAAAGAAATGCCTCGCAGAGATATGGCATGGTGGAGGAAGATTTCTTTTGTTTAATTCAACTTTGAGGATTGATTCCCATGTGAATCAAGTGCTAGCCCTTTGAGAAGAGATATGTGAATCAAGCTTGCGTTGTCTTGCTTATGGGGAACACAAGAGAAGACAGTGTGCTGTTGGTTCTGTTGTAAAGTGGACATGGTAAAGGATAATCAAGTCAGTTGTAAGACTTGCTATGATACGGTTATGGATGCCCAAAATATTGTATAAGAAGCAGTGATGTTGGACTTTTACACTGTAGAACCTATAATGCTTCTGTTTTTGTCTTTTAGATTGGTTATGATATGAGGGAGATTGATATGATATGCTATAGCTTCTAGAGGGATTGTTATTTTGAAGTTCTATGATGTCGAATTATGCATATGTCTGCCTCTATTTTGTATCTTTTTTACAGAGGAGGTGGTAGACCATAGAAGTGTAGAACCTTGGCTCTTTTGTTGCCTGAGTTGAAAAGGTAGCAGTTTCCTGTAAAGAGTTGTCAAACTCATTGAACAATTTGGATCCGGCTTAATACGTATCTTATTTTGAAGTCAAGCTGATTTTGAGACCCTTGTCCTGCTTTTTGCATTTCTTGATGTTGGTAACTGGCACAGCATAGGTCTTGATGAACATATGCAAACTGCTTATATACCTGGATTTTCCTATACAGTTGACACTTAACTGTGGTCAAGTGCCACTGCTTCTTTGCTGGCTGGAAACAGCCCAGATTAGTATCTTTTTGTGATCTGTTGGTGAATTTGGGTGCGGTACTGTGGAGATAAGGTCAGTTATGATGGCCGATAATCATGTTTTCTATTTTATGTTGTAAGATCCTGGTCTAGAGTAACTGAGTCCTTTGTTAGCAAGATGCCTTCTTCGTTTCTTTCCTTGTTATTTTCAGAAAAAAATGTAGCAAGGAGATGAACCCGGTGGTGTCATCAGAATTTTGTAATTTTCTCACCTGCAAATCCAGGCTGCTTGTCTAAGGGCATAGTAGTTTGAGCTTATTCCTGTAGAAGGTGCATTTGATAATGTTCTGTCTTTGCCCCAGTTCTCTTTTTAATTTCACCATCAAGATTTTCTCCCTCCCTTTTAGAAGTAACACGTGCTCCCCTTCTAAAATGACCAAATAAAATGGCCTCTAAAATCAGTGGTTTATGTTGTGTAATATTTTAGATTTAAATGAAGTACAACATGATGAGGATAAAGCACTTTCTGAGAAGAACAAGAGAAGACGGTTCAAGACACCAGCCCAGCTACAGGCTTTGGAGGAATTTTTTAAAGGTAGCAATTTTTCGTTTCATCTAACATGGCTTAAATGAGTCAGATTTTTATACCTTTTTGTTATGTTTGCAAGTAATTGATCGGTTTTGATGATTATTCGTGCAGAACACATATACCCTACAGAGCCGATGAAAGTCGAGATTGCAAAAAGTTAGGTTTAACAGAGAAGCAAGTTTCAGGATGGTTTTGCCATCGGAGAATGAAGGATAAGAGAATTCCAAGAGATGAAGCTCTAGGTCCTGTAAAGCAAGATCTGTCAAGTGGTGTTATACAGGACCGTGGTAGTGGGCTTAAGCAGGATTCATGCAGTAGCACCAAACAAGGGGACTACAGGGTAGCTGATTTAAGGGAGGTTGAGAGTCAGAGATTTTCCCGTGATGAACTTCCTGTAGTAGAGAGAAATTATGAGCAGAGGAGAGTTTATAATGGCGCTGAGATGGGTGATACCTCTTCAGAGAGTAATTCAGGTCTACAAGAGAGCTTTTACCCTCAGAACAGGAAATCTTTGCATGTAAGAGCTATGGAATATCAGGCGCCAAATAGGTTTATTCCAAAACGCAGAGGGCCTTCAGGATATTTGAAAATCAAGGGTCAAACAGAAAATTCTGCTATAACAGCAGTCAAGAGACAACTGGGACGGCACTATCGAGAAGATGGCCCATCTCTTGGTATAGAGTTTGACCCCTTGCCACCAGGGGCTTTTGAATCACAAAGCAAGAATGCCAATAATGGTAAGTGTGCCCATTGGTTTATTTCATAATTATCTCTCCTGTGATGGATGACCATACAATTTCATTGCAGAGGAGCGTAGAAGATTATATACTTAGCCTTTTGTCGCATTCATGAGCTAATTGCGTGATTTAAGTCTGAGAGTTGCTCTCAGTCTTCAGATGATTTCATCTGACAGTCATGTTATATGAATGGCATTGGATGGTTGAAGAGCTAGTTATTAGTTAAACACTTGGCGATTTTCTTGAAGTGATATGCTTACAAGAATTCTTAGATGACGTTCCAAATGATCTTCTGAAGCTGCAGGTGGTTACTGAAAGAGAACCTATTGCATTGACGTCTGTCAAGTTAATCAACTGTGGCAGATGCTACCTTCGTCATGAAATAGTCAATTTTTGGGCTATTTTTTCAGCTGTAGACTATAATTCGCTAGAGCTGAATGCCTATGCCACATTCTTTGATATTGTTTTCACTTGAATGATTTGATTTGTCTTAGACGCTTAGTTGTAAACATGTGGTTCTGTTTTATGAAATTTAGCATTATGTTGCAAGTCATTTGAAGTTCTTGCTCTCTTTGCTTTCATTTGTAGATGGCTACGAGGTTCCAGAAGCATTTGTGCCTAGCTCTCATGATATTCGTGGTATTCATAAGCTGACCTGGCCCTAGCAGTGTAAGTTGAAAGTTTGATCGTATTTCCTTTTGATATGATCACTGTGTTGCTCATGTTGGTGAAGTTCATTAAACTGACTTTCCTCTTGAAAGGCAATTAGCTTTATACATAATATCTGAGCTTATTATTTAGGAAGTCAATAGGGAGTAGGTAGGTTCTCATTGCAGTGCTGCAGTAGCCCTGAATTTTGCGATTTCTACTTCTTTGGACCAAAGTGCTCATTAGGATAATAGCTTGGCATTCCGAATTTGCAATATCCTGTCCTAATTTTTGTTGGCTACATTGTGTGGTGATTGTATGGATTTCGATATTTGGTATTGGGACTAAATTATAGTATTTGCAATAGCTTCTGAGAGCCAGTTGCTAATGGTTTAGCTACTGTCAACTTCTTCTGAGGATATACGTGGAGGATGCCTAACCTTGTGATTTTTCGTGTCTGATTCTTCCTTTGGGTGAAAGTAATATTTCTTGATGTGATAATTGGAATATCGGTTCTTTTCTGCCTTCTTTGAGGCGATGAATCAGGCATAAGTGATTAATCTTAGCTGTGTGTGTGTGTGTGTGTGTGCCCATATGTGTGTGTTTATCTATCTATCTATCTATCTATAGCGAGAGAGAGATGATATCCAATAAAAACAACTGGGAACTTCGAATCTTGATCCTTAAATTCTTAAACTACATCTCTTTACCTATAAATCTAATCTCATAGCCACCACACCCTCCTTTCTCTCTCCTCCTACCATGGCAGCCACTCTCCTTTCTCTCCTCCCATCATCAATGTTGTCAGGTCCGTTCTCTCTCCTCCCACCGTCAATGTCCCGACTCTCCTTTCTCTCTCCTCCTACCAAGAATAAATTCAACCACCCCCTGACCCTGCCTGAATTTTGTTGCTTTTCCCTTAGGGTTTTCTTAATTTTCCGGTGACTTTGCTGCCGGAATTCGCATAACTCGTCGGAATTAATGGGAGCTTTGCAATTGAAATAGGAGAGCGAGAGCGATATGCCTATGTGTGAAGCTCACTGGCTATCTATGAACCCTCATCGGCGTTTATTGTCCGCCGGCCAAGCCCGTGGCGGCGCTTGTTCGCAGAAAGTGGTGGCCGGCGAGACCGAGAACCACACTAGGGTAGGTTACGTGAGAAGGGAGGTTGGGGAGGAAGGGTAGTTGAGCGATGATGTGGCTTATCTTAATATGATGCGTTGGATTAGAAATCAATGGCTTAGATACATAGTTCCTAATTTTTATTCTAGGAGGGAGTTCTCAATGGCTATGTTCTCTTTCTCTCTTTATATATATACTTAAAATTGAGTGCTTTGCTGGAAGATTGACATTTGGCACATCACCATTGGTTAACGTTATTTGTTATTTTCTTTTTTTTTGGTGGATATTATCAACACCTTTTGGAACACTTCATTTATTACATTATTATTATCATGCCTTTAAATTCTTAGGATATTGAAAATAAAACAATTTTTAAAATAGTAATAATTGTAATATCAAAATAATAATTAAAAGAAAATATTGGAGTAATAGTTATTATTATTATTATTATTATAAAGGCATTCTTACAAGTAAATAAAGTAATGCTACTAAATAAAAAGATGAGGCAGTATCATTTAGTATTATAATTATTTATTTAAAAAGAATTTTAGAAAAAACAATGTTTTTCCATACCAACATTTATAACAATTTGTCATAACCAAAAGAACAAGTTGGTTGTTGTAGGCGAAAAAAGTTTTTACTATTTATTTCATGATGTTATATGAATAATTTAAATAACATTTAAATATTTATTAGTTAATAAGTAATTTGATTGAACAAATTTAAAAAACAGGTTAACAATATAAAAAAAAAAACAAAGTTCAATGTATACTAGTGCGAAGCACGGGATATACACTAGTATATATATTATATATGTATGTATTCAACTTAGGGTGGGGGCCTGGATCTTGGTGTGCATGTACGTTTAGATGTAAACTTATTTTCACAGTGCCTGAACTGATAAATGTATCATTTGTAGACAAGAAAACAGGACCTGCACGTCGAACCTGCAGAGTACAGAACTTTTCAGAAAACAGATGAGGATCATTTCTTTTATCCTCAACCTAAGCAGAAACCATCTTTTCCTAGTCAAAGTCGAGCTTTCCCTCCTGCCCAGAAGTCTTCTTTTGGCTTTCAGACATATTCTGCTAGAGGAACCTCAGATTATGATGGCAGTAAAAACCTCGTTATCCAGCACAGGCATGTTAAACCAGGAAGAGTTGCCAGTGGGGCTGAAGAGGCTTGGTCATCTAGCTATGAGGACTTGAATCCTAAGATTGTTTGTAAAAGGGAACGCTTAAATCTCCGACCTGCACCTGCATTCGTTAGGCACAAGGATCCGGTTGATGTAGATGACAGAGTGCCATCAAGCTGGATAGCAGAGGTATCATCTTTTTCTCCCCCTCTAATTATTGTGAATATTTTCCAAAAAAATATTGAGAATGGTGTATGTGGAATTCATTTTTCTCTGATTTTTTTTGTGAAATGGCAGGATGAAGAACTTTATGTGGGGAAAAGGTCCATGGGCGAGCTTCATGATTCAATAAGATCAAAATCACATCCAATAAATCAGCTCAAAGTGAGTTTCTTGTGCCCTTTGATGTGTACAAGTATCCAAGGGATGTTCTCTTGAATATGATTTCTGAGTTGTTATTTGTGTGAAGGTTGGAAAGAGAGGCAGAGAGGAGATCCTCCGCAGAGATTATGCCATGAGAACGTCAACTCAAGAGCTCCCACAATGGTCAAGACAGGTGAATGGGTGAGTTGGAATAGTTTCTTTTTCTTATTATTGCGTTGTGGCTGGTTGGATTGGATCTTGTTGATTCATATTGTTGGCAAGCTAACATCTCAAGCGTGGGAAATCATCAAAGGTGTCGTCTTCAGGCATTTGACCTGTCCTAAATCAAGAAATCTCGTTGGTTTAATTTCCACAGGGGTTTATGGGAGGCGAAGTTTTCCTCCGGTCCTCTCTCCGACTTCCGCAACTAGGATGTCCCATTTATGGTGAGGCCCGTAGATTTGAGGGAGCATCTTAATTCTTAACTGAAACCCCCCCGGCCCTTTCGTCAACTAAGATGTCCCCATTTATGACAAGGCCTGCAGATTTGAGGGGGTGTCTTAATTCTTACCTGAAAGACCCCCCAAAAAAAAAAAAACCAAAAAAAGAAAAGAATTAGGGGATGATGAATACAGCAATCAGGAGTAACCCCCCTTTTTGTTTGTATTCTTTAGCATGTAGCATAAGTCCCTCCTAGACCCTGCTTCGGTAAATTCTCACATTCATTTTTGATGGAAAAATTCCCACGTTCTTGAGGGGAGAGGGGCTGTATCTTGGGGTTTTGAGCCCTGGATTCAGTTAAGAGAGACGGGTGTTTTTTCCTGAATTTCGGGATGATGGGCATTTACAACTCTTCCTAACCAAGGATGACATTCCTTGTAGATCTACTGTGGAGATGCCATCGAGCTTCAGCGAGGATGAAACTGCAGAAACTAGCTCCTCTGTGGATTGAGGATTTGGTTGTCAATAAGTGTAGGGAGCTGGGAAAAAGGTCATGAAGGGTTTCTGATGCAGGTCGGGCCACATTTTGCATCTGTGGAACTTGGAAGGTCTTCTGTTTGGTTGAGTTGTACAGCTGGTTGAATTTGGAGCTACATCGACGTTCACATGTTTGCTTGTGAATTTTCTCTTTTTAGTTAGGTCGCCATCAGAGAAGGTTAGATCTTTCCTTCCACGAAGGCAGATGATCGATCTTGTCTATATATTTGTATAAATTGCCCGATTCGTGTTGTTCAGTTCTAGTTTTTGCAATGCATCTGCTAGTCTAACGCTGTAGATTCTCAGTTTTGCCTCCGGCTCAGGATTGATTGTCATCACTACTCTCTCTCTCTCTCTCTGGCTCGCTCTCGCAGGCTGTTTACGAACTAGTGAGGATGAGGTACGATTAAGACGAAATGGAAGAGTATATAATTGCTTCTCCAAAACATTAAACAGTACACTCAATGCTATCATCACACTCGATCTGATACATATTTGCATCACGTACACCTCTCTTTACATCCTGATCCGAAAAGGGGAATCCAATTTGTTGTTTTTGGTTTTCAATTGTAATGACCTTTTTGTTTTGTGGGTTTCGATTGGATGAGTTACATGGTATAAAACAATTATAATACAAAAGGGAGCAACTAAAGCTGAAATCTAACGTAATCAACCCCTCAATTTTAACTCACTACGTGGGCTTGTTTGGATGAGTTAGTAGAGAAGGGGGTAATTGAATAGAAAACCTAATATACCCCGAAACTTTAACCTTAAACCTTGGTTCTCATTTTGTGGCTGTGAAACCACAAATGGGGCAGCCTCGCACGTTACATTGATAGCGTGGAGTGGGAAGCGTGGGCAAAGGGGTGGGTAAATCATTTTCATAAATAATAAAAAGGCTAAACTCAGTAACCCAACCCCTTAAAGAGGGTCCCCTCCATAATATGTCTTTTCAGTAGCCAATATGGCTACTGTATGTTTTGCTTTAAATTTTAATTGAAGATAAATAATTAAACATTTGCATGAATAGACTGTTTATTTGCATGATTGGTCCCTCTTCAACGATCACTTTCACCCTTTTTTTCTTTCTCTTTTTTTTTTTTTTTGAGGGGTGTTGTAATGAATGCATGCACTACATATGTAGGGAACAAAGTTTTGTAGTTAAAAGGGACTATAATCTTGTAATCTACATTTAAAAGGTGAAAATTTTAACTGTTAAAAAATTTAGCATTGTTTGTAAAAATATAGATAGAAAAATTCTTAATCATTAGAAGGATAGACGGTAAGATTACGATCATTTCTCTAATTACAAATAAATTGCCCCTAAGCATCCCCAATCTCGTTGATTTAAACTAGCTAGATTTTTTACCTTTATCTATCATTGTCTAATTAATAAAAAATATTTAAATCATGTCTCATAACAACAAAAAGAGCCACGATAATGTTTTTCTTCCCACGATTTGTATATATCTTTATAAGTGTGATGATTAAGTTGATATTAATTTCTTATGTACTTTTTGGAAAGATTTAATACAAAGGACATGTTCTTTTTAATTTATAATAAGTTATTAAAAGTATTTAGTATAATTTAACACAATTTAGTATAATTAGGTACAAGTAGGTATAGTTCAATACACTTCAACGCAATTCAGTATTTGTGAAAAGTACTGCATTGATTGGATAGTGATTAGATATTGATTTTAGAAATCAATTTAGCACAATTCGAGTATGTTCCAAGTATGATTTAGTATATTTCAACCTGTTTTAGTACGTAATAACTACTGTTAAATAACTACATAATATAAAAAGAATATGCCCAAAATCAATAAAACATATTTGGCATAATAAGTTAGATATTGAAACTTTGCTCATTATTTTGCATGTGATTAGTTAGTGCAATTGAATTTGAGATAGGAGAGGGGCTTAGAAGAAGGAAAACAAGCTGAAAAGTTTGGAGCATTGAAGGATGTGCAAATGGCCAAAAATGGGAGGCTTGGTATGGCTTTCTTGAATAAACCAGGCTATGAATGTGAATTTGGTTGCATGAAAAAGTGTAGTTTGAATAGATTATTATTACACGACATTATGTACATCAATGGGTTTGGGGGATGAAAAAAGGGGATTTGCTTTTTCTTTCTTTTATTTAATGTATCCTCTGATAAAGATTGTGCAACCCTTTTTGCTCAAATACTGTAGGGTAGGATTAGGGTTTAGGACCACTTCGTTTCTGCCATAGGGTTAGGACTTAGGACCACTTCTTTCTTGAGTTGAGGGGTATACTCATACCCATACTCCTTTCTTTGTGCAACTTTGAGTCAACCTTTGATGAGAACTATAATATAATCTAAATGCACCAACATGACTATTTTATAGCTTTCTCATAAAAAAAATATGGTGGGCATCCCTTTTTTATATATATAAAGTTTTGTCAGTCCATAATCAATATCCATAACAAGATATGATTAACAAGTTTGTGTTAATAATAATAATAATAATAATAATAATAATAATAATAATAATACAAATTTATTTATATTCAACAGAGTTATAATATAACATAAAGGTTCACTTTCCTATCAAGGATATAGAGAGTATGCATGCTCCCGAGTAAATAATATAGATTTACTATATTGCTTTTCTTGTGTAGTAATAATTATATGTATTTAATTATTATGATGTCATTCAAAAGGAAAAAATGTTATACATCTAGCGATTGGACCAACAAGTTAATAAATAGAGTTATGTTGTGACAATCTGTCAATTTTCACAAATATTATCTGGTTTGATTATGATAATAACAATGACAATAATCGAGGAATATACATATAAAAATGCAATTACTAATATATGGTACTCTTGAATGTCCATTTGATGTAACAAAAATGAAGGGACCACATGAAAATTAAAAGGCAGAGAATTAGTGACTTGTAATGCTCATATGATGTTAAGAAAAGATGCAATTTTGTGACATTATTGGAGCTTCTTCTTCAGGGCACTTTGGAAGCATCAAAGTCCATATTTTCTTCCCTCTCTCCACCCCTCCTTTTTTCATTCACCACATGCTTATTGTTGTTGATCATCACAAGCAACAGAAATTTGACGAAGACATCTCATACAACTTCCTATTTTCTCACTCAAATTCAGATTTTATCAAGAGTTTTGTACCAATTTTCTAAATAAATTCTAGTTTACACAAGGCCAATAATTTGCATTAGATAAATAATTTTTCTTAATTCACCCCGTATAATTCTGTTTCAAACTTGATTTAGGTCTTGTTTCATAACTATAAGCGGATGTAATATAATTGTAAAGTTAGTTATACAAAGTTATAAGGAGTCTTAAGGAGTTGTAAGACTGTCAACTAAAGGTAAGTGTTAATTAGTGTTAAATGATTCTCAACGGCTATGAATAACGATAAACATTGATAATAAGTACTTATAATAATTTTAAAGAACATGTCTCAAAAATTTCAAAATAAAAGATATTATCTTAATTGTTTTACATTAAATCTTAAAAAGATAAATTTAAATATTATATTTATTAGAGGTTTTACTTTCAAAAACCACAAACAAAAATATGCTAAAACTCCTCTATATGTCAAATACACATATATTCAAGTGAAAAAATTGAAGCAAATCTTATTGTATTTCATTTTTAAGAAAAATAAAAAAGCAAAACCAGAAATAATTCTTGCTTTCATGGCCATTGGACGACAAAAGGGGGAAAAGAAAAAGGAAAAAGACATTAATGGGGCAAAAGCTTTTTTCAACTTTTTTCCGCTGATTTTCTTTTTCTTTTTTTTTTCCCCTGGACCGGTCATCTTCTCCGGAAACTCGATCTCTTTCATTTTTCTCTCTCCTCCCCACTCTGCAACTAATTTTTAGATCATTCACTCTCCAAGATTCTCTCTTTCTCTCTCTCTCCCTCCTTCACTTGCCCTTTCGCTGATTCTCCGAGCATTTCCCTATTTCATCAAATTCACCAGTTTTTCTTATCACGAGCTCTCGGAATCTACTCTTTTCCGGTTATTTTTTTATTGTTTTGGGTCAAGTCAATCCTCGTTTGACTTCACAAGGACTCGACACTATCACCTGATTCTTCTTTCGATTTCCTTGTACTATTCCTTGTCGTTTTAGGAATTTTCTACTGAAATTGAGCTACTGTTCATGATAACCAATCCGAATTTTTGTTAGGGTGTGGATTTGTGTGTTTTCTGATCGAGGAATCGCGGAGTGTTTTTTCTGGGATGTATGGATTATGGAAGGGTTTTACTGTTTTGAGAATGGGTGATTTGAATTGGATTCTTTTGGTTTAGATTCTGCTATTTTCTCCGCGGAAAAAGAAAAAAAAAGCTAGTTGCCGAAGTTTCATATGCATAGGATGGGTTCGGAATTTACCCGCAATGGCCCCATGGAAAGGGATATTGAGCAGGTGAGAAATTTTAAGTCGTTTTCTTTTTCTGTCTGAGAAGTTGATGCTAAAATTTTGTTTATACTTACTATCTAATACTTCAGATTGTGCAGCATTGAATATAACTGTCATATCTATAATTTAGTTATATATGCTTGCTAATTTGGGAAGTTTTCGAATTGTGGTTTTGTGGATGCTTAAGATTAAGGCAATGTCAATAAGGTTTAGTTGATATATATATTTTTGGGCAATGTGGTCATCTTGATTAGTTGCAGCCTTAGCTTCAGCCTTTCAGACAGGTTTTGGTCTGATTTAGTGTCCAAGTATTATGCTGTATATATAATATGGGTGCCTCCGTGCCGCTTGCAGAAGAGTTGTCCCCGTAATGTAGTTTTGGAGCGGGAATCAGCATGAGGAAATGCTCTTCATTTGATTCCAGCTAATGACTTCCTTTCCAGGAGTTTTTGAACACATATCAATTTACCCAATATGAAGATTTAGTGACTTTTCCGGCTGAGATCCAGCCTTATTAGAAATGCAAAAAGTTGGCTTTAAATTTGAAGTAGTTGTTATTTGCTAATTACATACTTTAGATGGTAGTTTGTGATTTTGCGAGTAAGGATAGGTGAGCAAAGAAAGAAGCAACTTAGGTGATGGTAGAAGTGTCAAGCTCAAATACAGAACTTACCCATTGCTGCAACAAAAGGATTGTAAAACTAGATATTATCGTTACAATGAGGATTAAGTTCCCTTAAAAAGAAAAATAAAACTCTGGCAAGTGATATCCTTCAAAGATTTTATCTTCAACTTTTAGGTAGTTTGCGCTTTTATCATGTAAAGATCCATTTACTTAAGGCATTGAGGTCTTAAAGTGTGATTCGCTTAGCATTCAATAATTTGAATATCAAGCAGCATTTGGCTCAATTCATCTCTGTACTTCCAAGGATGAGACTTCCTTTACTTAAATCCCTCCCCCTCAAAAAAAAAAAAAAAAAATGTTTGTGAATAAGTTTACTGAGGATCAAGTTGCATTGTTTGTTGCCAAATCTGACGGTAATGTGTGGTAAGGTCTAATGATGCTGGAGACTGACATGGACTACATAGAGTACAGAATGTGGTGCAAGTATTATGTCAGCATGATGAGTAGGTTCCAAAACAAATGATAGCGATGCATCAGAAGAAACAAATCTAGTAGAGGAACCTGTCCCTCTAAAAATTTGCAACTCTAGTTTATATCCCTCTGTCTCAGAGGCGACCACCTCATGGTTCAATGTTTCTACAGTTCTGCTAGAAATTTGGTTGAATGCAAGAACATTAATATTTTCAATGTTAGCAGCTGGAATCCATACATGCATATATATGTATATTACATTGAATCATGCAACTTAACCACTGATACACTTATACTGAGAATCAGGAACAGGAAACTCAAGAATAATGATTATTTGTGACTTCTAATTTATTTTCTGCTAGTCCCAGCATGCTTCTTGAATTCATTAATGTGTGTGTTTTCTTCTTCTGATTTTATGGCAGGCAATTACGGCCCTTAAGAAAGGTGCATATCTGCTTAAGTATGGACGTAGAGGAAAGCCTAAGTTCTGTCCGTTTCGGTTATCCAATGTAAGTTTTTCTTAATTTGTAAAGTGCTTGTGTGTTCCTTTCTTTTTTTGAAGACCAAGTGCTTATGTGTTCTGTTTGCCCTAGTATAGTTTCTTCTCTTAGGTTCTCTTAAAATTGCCTTAGTAGAAAAATCTGGTCATCGTCAAACTCTAAATGATGTGATAATGTCACCTTATTTTATGACTCTTTGCTTCCTCGATATCTGTCACCATGCTCCTTCAAACTTGCAGTCTTGCAATTATTAATCCGCTGTCTACTATGATTTGTACGTGATATCAAACTCAATAAATTTGTGCAATAATATCTAGGTTGAATTTGTCATTTATGTCATGTTAAAACAAGATATCCTAGTTGTTCTCCCCCTCTGTCATAGGCCCTTCTTCAGGTGATTTGGCATGCCAAATTGAAGTCCAATCTGATTGATATGGCTTACTGTAGGGTTCCAGCTTCGTGGGTTTGGGATTTGGTGGTTGGGCTAACTTCTACAACTGTCTCTTACTCTCTTGATTACATAAGTTATGCGAGGGAAAAGATAAGAGAAATAGATGCTTACCTTTTTAAAACCTAGCGCTTCCAAGTTTATATTGCTTTATGAGTGTGACTGCCCTTTAATATCTCCAATTCAATGTCCAAAATGTTGATCTCAGGATGAGTCTATTTTGCTATGGTACTCTGGGAAAGAGGAGAAGCATCTGAAGTTGAGCCATGTTTCTAGAATCATATCTGGCCAGCGCACTGTAAGTGTCCACTTCGAGTATGAGTGTGGTCTAATTCTGGAATACGACATATATTGTAGTTTGAAGCTGGTGATATTTATGGACACCCATCTAGTGATGTTTGTATGTTTTGCCTATTTGTGAAAACCGCATTGTGATTTCACAACAGAATGATTTTGAATGTCATTTACCTGCTTCCGAAAAGAAGTTTAGAGCTGCTGACTTTTTATGATCTTTTGCAAGTCTGCACACCACATTGTGTAACTTAAGTTAAAGGCATGAAGTTCCTACTTTTTAGTATGCTTTTTGCTGGATTTGTACTGATTGATTTTATCTCAACCACAGCCAATTTTTCAAAGATATCCGCGTCCTGAGAAGGAGTACCAGTCATTTTCTCTGATATATAATGACAGATCATTGGATTTGGTGAGAGTTTTCCCTATCTTCTTACACAGATATAGAATGTTCAACTTCCTGTTCGTATTTCTGTGCTTTTCCGCAGACATTTTTCACATGATGTTTGTTCAGATTTGCAAAGATAAAGATGAGGCCGAAGTATGGTTCAGTGGTCTAAAAGCATTAATCTCAAGATGCCATCAACGGAAATGGAGGACTGAATCAAGGAGTGATGGCATTCCATCTGAAGCAAATAGTCCACGAACATATACACAAAGAAATTCCCCTTTAAACTCTCCCTTTGCTGGTGAAGATATCTTGCAGAAGGTATGTTCCAGAGAGAGGGGTTGGGGAATTGAGAAAACTATGTATCTGTTTCTTGTCTTTCAATCCGCCCTGTTTAACTGAGTCTCTCTTCAGTCAATTCAGGATGGCAGCAATCACCTTCGGCTTCGTAGTCCATATGGAAGCCCCCTAAGAATGGCTTTGACAGAGCTTTTCCAGAAGTTGTGTACTCACTTCCTCCAAAAGGTTTTTTCCATTCAGATTCTGCTGCTATGTCTATCCATTCCTTGTCATCAGGTTCGGATAGCGTATACAGTCACATGAAGGGAGTGGGTACAGATACCTTTAGGATGAGTCTATCAAGTGCTGTTAGCTCGTCTAGTCAAGGTTCTGGTCATGATGATGGGGATGCCCTGGGTGATGTTTTTATCTGGGGAGAAGGCACAGGGGATGGAATTTTGGGTGGTGGAATGCGTAGAGTTGGGAGTTATTTCGGTATCAAAATGGATTCTTCATTGCCAAAGGCCTTAGAGTCTGCTGTAGTTCTTGATGTTCAGAACATAGCTTGTGGTAGACGACATTCAGCTTTAGTTACTAAACAAGGGGAGATCTTTTCGTGGGGTGAAGAATCTGGTGGCAGGTTAGGGCATGGGGTGGATGCCGATGTGTCACATCCAAAGCTTATTGATACCCTCAGCAATACCAATATTGAGCTTGTAGCATGTGGCGAGCATCATACTTGTGCTGTTACCCTTTCTGGTGAATTGTACACCTGGGGTGATGGTTCTTTCAATTTCGGCCTTCTCGGGCATGGGAATGATGTGAGTCACTGGGTCCCAAAAAGAGTGAATGGTCCTTTGGAGGGTATACATGTTTCATACATATCTTGTGGACCCTGGCATACAGCTGTTGTGACCTCTGCTGGACAATTGTTTACTTTTGGTGATGGTACTTTCGGTGTTTTGGGACATGGAGACCGTAAAAGTGTTTCCATACCAAGAGAAGTTGAATCCCTCAAGGGTCTCCGCACTACTAGAGCTGCTTGTGGTGCCTGGCACACTGCTGCGGTTGTGGAGGTTATGGTTGGGACTTCAGGTTCAAGCAACTACTCTTCAGGTAAGCTATTCACTTGGGGAGACGGGGATAAAGGTCGACTGGGGCATGGTGACAAGGAGGCAAGACTTGTGCCTACATGTGTTGCTGCCCTTGTTGAGCCGAATTTTTGTCGCGTTTCCTGTGGACATAGCATAACAGCCGCACTTACAACTGCTGGTCATGTTTATACTATGGGCAGTGCTGTTTATGGTCAACTAGGTAAGCCGCAAAGTGATGGGAAGCTTCCGGTTCGTGTGGAAGGAAAGCTCTCTAAGTGTTTCGTAGAGGAGATAGCTTGTGGTGCTTATCATGTTGCAGTCCTGACCTCAAGATCTGAAGTTTATACTTGGGGTAAGGGTGCAAATGGACGATTAGGTCATGGTGATACAGAAGATAAAAACACCCCAACATTGGTGGAAGCTCTCAAGGACAAGCAAGTCAGGAGTATTGCGTGTGGTACAAACTTCACTGCTGCTATCTGCTTGCATAAGTGGGTCTCAGGTGTTGATCAGTCTATGTGCTCCGGCTGTCGGTTGCCTTTTAATTTCAAAAGAAAACGTCATAATTGTTATAATTGTGGGCTTGTATTTTGTCATTCCTGTAGCAGTAAGAAGTCACTTAAAGCCTCTATGGCCCCAAATCCAAACAAACCTTATCGTGTCTGTGATACTTGCCTTTTGAAACTGAAGAAAGCAATTGAGTCTGATTCTGCATCCTACTCTGCCAGTAGGAGAGGAGTTGTGAATCAGGGGTTCACTGAGCTAAATGAGATAGAAGAAAGGGTTGAACCTGGATCTCGTGGTCAGCTTGCAAGAAACTCTTCAATGGACTCTTTGACACAGTTAGAAGGGAGATCAAAGAAAAATAAAAATACGAATTTAATAGCAGCCGTGTTTCGCCTGTTCGAAATGGAGGTTCTCAAAGGGGAGCTACTGTATCTAGATCTTTTAATCCCATGTTTGGGTCATCTAAGAAACTTTTCTCTGCTTCAGTTCCTGGGTCCAGAATAGTTTCCCGAGCAACATCACCAATATCAAGACGACCCAGTCCACCACGTTCTACAACACCTACTCCTACCCTTTCAGGACTTATGCCTCCAAAAATAACTGTGGATGATTCCAAAGGGGCCAATGAAAGCCTTAGCCAAGAGGTCATCAAATTGAGAGCGCAGGTAAATAGTTGAGTTGATGTATGATTTCCATTCAATTGAGGGCTTATTGTCATTGATACTTGCAGAAGTTGGAGATTGTGCAGTCTTTCTAAGTTGCTTAGTTTGTCCTTCTTTTGGGTCTTCTCTGTAAGTGAGGGTCTTGCATGTTCTGTTTCCTTAGTGTTCATTTTGTTTTAATCGATTTTCAATGACCTCGAAAAGCTAGTATAAACCATAGTTTTATTTGAATTTTTGCCTTCTTTGACCTACATTGAATGTCGTCCACCTTTCAGGTGGCTGAAAAAATATCTGTGGGGGAATTTTTCGTTGTATATATTATAGTAAACTAAAAGCAATGTCTCTAATGTCTTTCATTTTTGTTGCCCCTTCCAAATATAGGATTGTAGGAAGCCACCTATTTTCAAGTCATGTGGAGGGGTAATGCCTCGTACATTTGATCCCCCAAAACCCTGTCTTGGGCGGGACCTGGGAGGGTTTTGTGTGGTTTTATCCTTTCATTGAGATAAGGCATACTCATGGTCACTTTTTCTTGTCATGCTTCCTCAGCATACAGGGAAGGGGTTAGATTCAGTTGGCATAGAACTGTTTGATTTGTGCTTCTAAACACTCTTTTCTTGGGAATCCAACCTAGGCTTAGTAATCTTATAAGTTGTGAGATGGAAGCTTTCTACATAAATATTTGCTTTGTATAAAGTGATCCATTTACAGAGCAACTAACAAGGTAGGTTGCCAATCTTTATGATAATTTTGGTTCTATGCCTGTGGCTATTAGGTGGAAAATCTCACTCGAAAAGCTCAACTCCAAGAAGTTGAATTGGAAAGAACCACAAAGCAACTAAAAGAGGCTATAGTGATTGCTGGTGAAGAGACTGGGAAATGTAAAGCGGCAAAGGAAGTAATCAAATCACTTACTGCCCAGGTATCATTACACGTGGTAATTTCATGTAGGGATAGTTTTTTTATTTTGTGTTTGTGGTATCAGAAATAAAAAGAGTGATCTTTTTAATATAGTAAAGATATGCTATGATGATGATTCTCTGAATTTCTTTTTAATCAATTTCAAAGTAGTCATTTTGTGAATACTATTTCAGGATTTGGTTATTAATTGAATGTGGTGTGATGAAACCTCTTTTCTCTTTCCTTGCTCTTGAAACAGCTGAAAGAAATGGCTGAAAGGCTGCCTGTTGGAGCTATACAAAACAGCAAATCACCTCCTTTTCCATCTTTGCCCTCCACTCCCTCTGCAGTTGATATGTCAAACTCCTCATTTGATCCCTTCAATGATAAAATCCCCGGCCTTCTGGCTGACTCAAGTAGCTTGAACAGTCTGGTGCTTTCAAATGGTTCAGGCACCCCAAGTAATTGTATTTCTGCTCAAAGCAGAGTAGTTAGTTCAGAAGCAACAAGAAACAGTAGTAGATCTAGAGAAGGTGAGTCTCATACAGAGAATGAATGGGTTGAACAAGATGAGCCTGGTGTGTATATTACATTTGTTTCCTTACCAGGAGGCATCAAGGATCTAAAGCGAGTTCGTTTCAGGTGCATAATTTTCTTCTCTGCTCCTGCTTTTGTTTGGTTATAATTGGTTGGTGCATCCTGAAAGAAAGATCAATCATCTTTCGACAATTTCACCATTGTAAACTTGTCTAGTTTAGTTTTTGCATTAAAATTGATGCCTAATTGGCATTCAGCTCTAATGATGACAGTAATCCTTCACCTCCTCCCATCTGCTTTGTCTCTGTGCATTGACATTTTCTCTCTTCATTTCAGCCGTAAAAGGTTTAGTGAAAAGCAAGCAGAGAAGTGGTGGGCGGAAAACCGGGTGAGAGTATACGAGAAGTATAATGTCCGTACATCTGACAAGTCCAGTGTTGGTGTTGATTCTCAGGACTTGCCTCATTGATGAATAGAGATAGCCGACTCGAGGCTTTTATGTATGGTTCTCTCTCCCAAGGCCATGCACTGTGTTGTTCCACGCGATTTTGTTGACTGCGGTCTATGAAGAAGTTATGAGTGTTGGACAATTATTAAAGATCCACACCACGAGAGATTTGATTGTTTTCTTCACACTTTTTTTTTTTTTTTTTGGGAGGTTTGGGGGGTGTTCCTCTCAAATTTCATTCTTGTAATTCATTCTTGTATTGTAGCTTTTCTTTTCTTTATAGGTGTGAGAGGGTTGAGGGGTGAGAGATGTATATTCATTGTAGGTTGCTGGCTTTTGTTGAAAGCAGCTGCCTTGTAAATTCTGATTAAAATGAAAAGCTTTTTGGGTTATCAATTTTCTCTGTTCCAGCTCTTGGAACTAATGCAATGGAAGGATCATGGGATTGAGATTATAACTTGCCATATTATCAAAACAAAAAATAATACTAATGCTAACTTTTGTAAGAAGAAATCGGTAAATTTTTTTCATTTGAGTAATTAACAAGTTATTATGCTAAATTGTATCAAAAAATTAACATTATGATCTTGAATTCAGTTTAAAATTCCAATTAATTGCATAATATAATACTCCATCAATTTTACAATACATGTCACTTTCACTAATCTTTTTTATTTCATATGAATGACTAGTTTATCAATTTTGTTCTCATTAACTATTTTTTTCTACCTTTTTTATTGACTTTCTTCCTTTTCAATGAAACCTTGAGGCAAGTTGGTCTTAAACTACAAATTTTGTTATAAATTTTGTATTTTCTTGGTATTCTCTTATACTTTAAAGACGACAAGTATTATGAAACGAAGGGAGTAGTTTTTGGAGTGCAAAATGAGGGTTTAACCAAACTTGTATTTTATAATTAGCAGACATTAGTGCCATACTAATTAATGTTTAGTAACATTCTCATTTGACTCCTACCACCAAAAACATCCCCAATTGTAATTGATACCACATTAATATTACCAAGCCAAACAAAAAATACCACATTAATATTTGTAACTGAGTGAGCTGCGTCTCATTACTATCAGGCACCAGTGTATGTTTCACAGAGAGAAACAGAGTTATAGAATCAGGAACAAACTATTATAAATAAGCACCAGAAATTTCTAACTTGCATTCATCTTAAAGCAGAAAAATTTTAGAGAGAGAAAGAGAGAGAGACAGGAAAGGGAAAGAAATGGCCACCCTTGTTGCTTCTGAGAGTTCATCTCCATTGGATGATGCCCATGTCATCAAAAAAGCTTGTCT
The DNA here is from genome assembly GCA_021018815.1 of Talinum fruticosum. Classification (NCBI taxonomy): domain Eukaryota; kingdom Viridiplantae; phylum Streptophyta; class Magnoliopsida; order Caryophyllales; family Talinaceae; genus Talinum; species Talinum fruticosum. Next base: position 2,599,174 of record JAITYX010000002.1, on the reverse strand, counting down.
AGGTTATCTCCTTGTTTCTACTTATTTTCACTGAATTTTTCTCTTATTTTGGAATAGTTATACATCGAATTTACTATTTTAAGTCTTTTTTTTTCTTTTGTCAAAATGAGTTTGTTAATAATTATTTTGTCCTTTGGATGTTGCTTGTTCCTGATCTTAGGGTTGGGAACTGATGAGAAAACAATAATACAAGTGTTGGGACACCGAAACTCGAATCAAATAAGGTTAATCAAGCAAGCTTATCAAGAATTATACCAAGAGGATCTCGTCCAACAATTTAAGTCTGAGCTTTCTGGGGAGTTTTTGGTTTGTGTCCCTCTTGAATCTTTCATCATACATTTTTCTTAATCTTCATTATCAATCTATCATGAAATTAACTGGTGGTTGATCCTCCACATGCTTGCTGACAATTCTATGTCCTGATAAATCAGAAAGCAATGTGGTTATGGCTCATGGATCCTACTGAACGTGATGCCACCCTAGCCCGCCAAGCATTGGAAAAGGGACAGCCTGACTCTAAGTTAATATTGGAAATCGTTTGTACGAAATCACCAGAAGAACTCCTCACAGTCAAGCGTGCTTATCACTCGATCTACAAGCGTGCCCTTGAAGAAGACATTGCATCTCACACAAGTGGCAAGATCAGAAAAGTGAATCCTCAATGCATTACTCATTTTTTCCCCTCTTAATTTTGCTACAAAAGCACCATTTATGAGTGTTGAATATGCCTTTTTGCAGTTTTTGGTTGGGTTGGTAAGTACCTACAGGTATCATGGAGATGAAATTGATGAGGAAACAGCATTTTCAGATGCAAACATTCTTCATGATGATATACAAGATGGAGAGTCTGTTCATGATGAGATCGTAAGGATTATAACTACAAGGAGCAAGAGACAACTATTGGCCACCTTCAACCATTTCAAGGACATACATGGCACATCCATAACCAAGGCAAGCGTATGACAACCCCTTGATGATTTGTAGTTTCACCATAAGAGGGTCAAAGTCCATTGTTTTTGGTGCTAATTAACCAAAACAAACTAAATCCATGCTACAAACTCCCACCTAGGGCATGCTTGGGGAAGTAAGATCTATACAAACTTACATATACAAGTTAAGACCCTTGCGTTTAAAAGTTATTGGCCATCGACTACTTTGCAATAAAAGAAATATAACGCAGCTAAGCCATTCGTTTTTAGTTAATCTAACATTGTCTACATATATGCTTAACTGTGGTAAAACAGGCTTTACGGGCGATTTAGACAATGAATTCTTCACAATTGTAAGAGCAAGCATCCGATGCACCAAAAATCCTCAAAAATACTTCGCGAAGGTATGAGTTTGAAGCAACACTGTTCTCAACAAATTGCTATAGGGTGTGATTCAAATCTAGGATATAGTTGGGCGTACTCTTGTGTGAAGAAACACCTGACATTTCATGCAGTTTCTGCATCTAAAAAGAATACTTGATGTAGTTTCCATTTTTACCTTTGTTTAAAACAGAAGAATCTAACTTCCAAATCATCAACGTTCGAAAGCGAAACTAATCAAACCTAGTTTTTCGTGTTTGTGCTTTGTAAAGATCCTGCGCAACGCAATTGAAGGCCAGGGAACGGATGATGATGCTCTTAGTCGTGTGGTCGTTACACGAGCCGTAATTGACTTGAAGGAGATCAAGAATTTGTACTTTGAGAGAAACAATGTTTCACTTGAGCAAGCTGTGGCTGAAGACACTTCAGGAGAGTACAGAACATTTCTTCTAACCTTACTAGGGAGTGAGGGTTATTGTGACTATTGATCATCGAATCAAAATAAGAGTTTAAGTCATTTAGCCGCAGTTATCAATCTTTACAGTCAAAATAAGAGTTTAAGTCATTTAGCCGCAGTTATCAATCTTTACAGTTGAAATAATTACTAATAAGAGTTTAAGTCATTTAGCCGCAGTTATCAATCTTTACAGTTGAAATAATTACTAGTAGTAGCCCAGGATGGATGATATCGTTGCAATAATTCAGGGAATTGTCCTGATCTAGAAAGATAAGACTCTCCATGTTGCTAAACCTCATCTGTCATTGAATGGAATATAGTTGATCGTCATATTACTTTACATTACTCGGACTATTCATTCATTTTATATTACTCGAACTCTTCATTCATTTTATATTACTCGAACTCTTCATTCAGTCGAATGCCTGTGTTGAACACTTAATAATTTGATACCAATATGAACATTTGACACTTTATTTACCATTAAAACATACAAGATTTTCAGAAAAATGGCAGAGTTGAAATAGAACTATTTTTTTCCTTCAAGAGAGTTAAAGGGAAGCCCTGCACAGTCATTTTTCCACAACATTGTGCTATCAGCAATATTAAAGCTCTCAAGGAAGAAAGTATAACAAAGAGAAGAGATCTGAACAATCAGCCACAAACTATACAACTACCCTGCTTATAGGGAACTAAATCAGTAGTGACAGAAAACCTTCACAAGCAAATTTCAAGTGTATGAAACTATATGTAAGTTCTTGTCCTCTAAAAGAAGGTACACGAATCAGCTTTATTTCTTTCGAGCGAGTGCAGCTGCAATTCCACCAGCCAAGAGCCCAACAGCTGTAGCAGCAATGCCCATGCCGATCACGCCATCTAAAAGTTCATCACAAAATATAAAATCAAAACTTTGGAAATTGAGCAGAAAAAGCAGAAAAGAAATTTCTCTACGGCTACCTCTAGTAATTTTGTCTTCAATGGCCTTCTTCAGAGACCGCGCTTGCCTCCAATCAGGGGCAATCTGCAAACCCACATAGAAACACATCCATTATCTTTCAAGTGCTAAAGAAAGAAATTGGAATATGCATCAGTAAACTGCTCATTGTAGTCTACAGGACTACAATTCATCAGCTACAAGATTCTTTAATGAATCACAATTGCATAAGAATAACTGTGATTTCATATCAATCATAATGATCGTTCGCAAGTCCGCAACTACTAAGTGAGCATGGAATTACACAGAATCCCAAAAAATAAAGGAAAAACAAAGGTACCTCTAAACATCTATCCACTAGCTGCCTGCTCCTTGAATAGTCCCCACTTCTGTAGTACCCAATAGCAAGAAGATAAAGCCTTTCGCGTAATTGCAATGGATTAGTAATTCCATTCAAAGAAGCTGAAAAAATTGAGAACAAGTAAGCAACACAAATTCTCCAACTGTACTCAGTTTTGCAGATAGAGAATATTTTAAGACAAACTTCTCTGTCACCTTCAAGCATTGCTATTCCTCGTTGGACATCTTCTGGTTGTCTTGAATGCACAAGCGCCCATGACAACCTCATCAGACATTCACTCCTAAACTCATCAGAAGAAGCCTCAGCAACTTCTCGCTCACAACCCTGGAAATGTATATCAGATTAAACTACAGGTAATTCAGGAATTATGTGTAAAGCAACCACTGGAAGAGCTTTGGACCCAGGCCAAGAAGACAGTTTCATCAATTGCCAATCTGAGAAGATAGTGAAAGTAAGATAATAACAATTATCTATAACCAAAATAAAAACAGTGAAGTATAAAATATTTGGTTATTATACATTAAAGCATAAATTTGGATCTCACATATATGTATGCATCTCCAATTACTAAACAGCTGAAAAAGCCATTTTTGAGCAAAATTTTCAGCTCAGATTAGAGTAGATTGAAGCAAAATGCGTCTGTTAAATATCCACCAATCTCTTTCTATGGAAAAGTAGTCACTCAAAGAGTTCCCAATCATGGGGCCCATGGAGCCAGGCTCAGTGCAATTATGTAATTCAGGTGGGTGTGGTTGCCTGCTTCAGAAACCCCACACTGCACCAAGGCAGAACTCTTGGTGTATGGAAATGGACATGGATAGATGGACATGCATGATACGTATGCCTTCATCTTCTCTTCGTGCATCAGTATCCTCTGTGCCATTTAAAACTAATCCAAAAGGTTATACAACGAGCACTCAATTTGGATGCCTCATGAGGTGCTCACCACTATACTCCCAAAAACGCATTTCAATGTGCAGGATGGTTCAATGGAACCATCATTATTTTTGAAGCATGATTGCTTTAAGTTGAAGAACAGGCACTACGATTAGATACATAACACAACATACTCTCAATGGTAATGGTCCCAAGACACTTTGGGTCAAATGGAGCACATTGATATCATTGGCAACTTCTATTCCAAAGTACTGAAATATGTATAATAGCCTTTATTTTGGCGGTCTCAAGAGGCTAGAACCATCATTATTTTTTGAACCATGATTGCATAAAGTTGAAAAACAGGCACTACGATAAGATACATAACACAATATACTCTCAATGGTACTGGTCCCAAGACACTTTGGGTCAAATGGAGCACATTGATATCATTGGCAACTTCTATTCCAAAGTACTGAAATATGTATAATAGCCTCTATTTTGGCGGTCCCAAGAGGCTAGAACCACTCAGCCCTAAAAGTTCGAAGGCGTCTAAATATTTCCCTAAGCACTTTCAACAGATATGATTGTTTCATTGACATCATCCTGTCGATATTAAAATGAGATCCCAAAACGACCGGAAAAAAAAAGAGCACTATAGTGATATCTAATATGCTCTGCATCGTTTTTTTCTTTTTGGGGGATGAGCAATATGCTCTGAAATGGTTTAGAGTGGTCTGGCAGCACCTAGTCACCATTTGACAACTATCTGAGCAAACCATGTCTAATGGCTTGCATTTCACAGAGGTGACCTTGAGAGAGGCTTTGCCTACTCTACCTCCAAAACAGCTAAGATTGTCACAATTAACCCCCTGAAGAATGTCAACAAGCATAATGATGCCATTAGCACGATTTTGCACCAAAGCACTGCCTAATGGCATTAAGGTCATAGTCATGTTAAACAGTACATAATGGTAATTAAAAATAATAAAAAGCGCATAGGCTAGCTCAACAACTTCCCGAACATTTGAGCAAAAATCCAAAAATCATATCAGTAGACCTTACCTAGGGGGATCTCAAGAGACTTGTACTAAACTACATTTGAGACTTCTTATGATTTTTAAATCCCCTAGACAATTTTAAAGAGTTGTGGACAGTAATAAATAAAATCACTTTAGGGGATATTTGATGCCAGTAATCCCAATGACTCCCACTGCCCCAACATTTGGGAGTAATTGACTGTGTATCACCAACAAGTCAAACACACTTTGATAAGTTGATTTGAAAAACTTGATAGTTTATTTATCACACATGGATAGTATATTATCATTTCATTTTTTAACATCATCATTTGCATGTGATAAGCATAAAATCATTTCACTGTATCTTGGACTTTGGGAGTAATTATTTTGTTTATATGACTAGCGAGTCATATGTATTTTGATTCTCTTGTTCGATGATGTGACAACTTACATATCACACATGGAGAACATTTTTCCTCCACCATTTATAATGCTACCACTCATGTGTGATAAGGAACCTACAACATCATAAAATTAGCGAGTCAAAGGACGTTTGACTAGATGGTGGCATTCGAAGAATAAATACCCCCAAAAGTCAGCCGATGGGCACTATTTATTAAGATGAGATTATTGGCATGCAATAACCCCCAGAGATCGAATTATTGGCATCCAAAAACCACAATTTAATCACCATAATAATTTGTTGGCTCCATCCCGTAGATTGAGGTGTAATTCTGAAACATCACAGTAATGGAGGTACTGATTGTGCACAATATTGTTTAAACTATCTAGTACGGACCTAAGATACTGTAGAATATTTTAAGAAGTCATTAAGAGCCATGCAGAAGCACATAGTTACCATTTGACAAAATTTATGACATTTTCCAAAAGCACCAAAAAGTTTCTATATATATATATATATAATCTTAATTTTAAAAGCGTTGAGAAACTTTGCTACAGTACCTCTAAAGCCTCTAGAAAGTATTAAGTATTCCTCTGGAAAATTTTTATAAGCATAAATGCTTCATTAGCACCATTTTATAGTTTTTGGAACAGGACTCCATTGCACTGCTGAATAGCAGGTGTTTTTGCTGTACACAATATACTCTAAACACTCTTGGATGGTCCTAAGAAACCCTTAAATTTTTTAATGGCTGTAGAACCATATAACCACCGTTTGCCAACTTCTTGTAAAACTAAACCCAAAATCCCAAAAATGAGGATAATAAACTTTATTTTGAGCTCAGATTACTTCACCGCTGACACCTCTTAGAACATTCTAAATATCCCGCTACAGAATTTCAATAACCCTAGAGACATCATTAGAACCATCTTATTGTTTTGAAGTGTAGTTCCAGAATGCTACTGAATTTAGAAATACTATTTAGAAAGGACTATAAACTACTCAACTACGTTAACAAATCAGTAGCAACATATAATTAGACAACTACCTATATGGTTAAGATATAAATAAGAAAAACCTTAACAACTATGTAAACAGCCTCCAGTAGGGTCGCCACTCTACCTTTGAAACCCTTTAGGACTTCTAAATATCTCCCTAAACAGCTTCTGGGTGCCCATTTTGAGTATTTTGAAGTGATTCGAAATGTTGATATCAGCATACTACAGTAGTGTGTCAAGTACAATACGAGAAAAACAGTGCTAAAGCACCTAACACAATTTCAGCTATCAAAGTAACATGATTTCAGCTATCAAAGTAATACATAGCTACCATTTGACATCTCCTAGGATACCTTCTCCAAATTAGAAAACACCTTATCTTACAGTATTACTTCATTTTGGTGGTCATGAGAGGTTGTCATCACTCCACCACATAAAGATCCTAAGACATCCTAGATATCTCTGCAAACAATCTCATTAGGATGGTGCCTACATTGACACCATCTTGTAGAGTTTGAAAGTGTAATAAGAAGCCTAAAAACAGTATTACGGTAGCATACAACACGTCCTGAACGATAAAAAGGTCCTACAGACCATATAACATTTTGAGAGTAAAAAGAAACACATAATCAATATTTGACAATTACAAGGGCAGTTTTCCAAAACCTAGAAAACTGTGTACAGTAGCCTTCTTTTAGGGGTCTAGCACAGCTTCCGCCACTTTCCAAAACTTTGTGGGATGTTCTGAACATCAGTCTGAAGAATTTTAGTGGCACAACGTATTCATTGGTGCCACCTTACAGATTTAAAAAGAACGATTTAAAAACACTCAAAAACAAACATTATGGTTCTGAAGTCAAAAAGAATGGTCTTCCCCCAAATCTTTTTAAGGGTGAGGAGGTGTATATAGCCACCATTCTCAGACCATTTTCCAAAATCCCAAGACTAATGTATAATAGCTTCATTTTTCCGCTCCCCAGAGCTTAACCACACTCATGGATAGACTTTAGCTTCATCCCCTTAATTCTGTGAAAATCATTAAAGGCTGCAATTGGTTTTGGCACAGAAAACCTAAGCACAAGGAGGATGCCACATGTGCTGTATTTTACAACGGAAGGGAGAGGAGAGATATTGAACCATCAAAGCTCTAAAGTTCGTTCAAATTGCTATTTACTCACTACACTGATGCAATTTCTTGCTAGCCTAAAAACTGCATAAAGTTTCTTCAAATTAAACCCACGCTAAGGTTTCTAACTAATACGAATCGTAATTTGGAAAACCAATGAGTGAGCTTTGAAGTTTGAAGCAACCCTAGAAGATGATTTCCTCAGACATTTTACTTGATTTCATATGAATCTCCAAAATTAACAATTTTTCATGTAAATAGGATTTTTAACAAATTTTAATACAGCTAACTATTAAAAATGCAAGTACCAACTGCTGCTAAGCTGTTAAGCAATGCCTTGGGCCTTTTAAACTATGTTTAGAATAGAAGGATATTCTCTCTTTAAAACTGCCTTGTGCTCCACAGGGAAAAAATGCGCCAAAAATGCTCAACGTGATGGCTATACCAAAATAGAAATGGCTGTCCGTCGTAGCCATGATCCTTTCTTAGTTTCTTTTTTTCTTCTTTTAATTTTCTAATAAAGAGTAGCTTTAGTTACTAAGTGAACACCTTTCTCATACAGAGCTTTCTGGATTAGTTGATTCATTATTCACGTGACATGAATCACGTTAGATAAGAACCCATGTCGGATGTGAAACTTCCACTCCTTAGGAACGAGTTCTAATTAAATCCGGTCACTAGGCTATTGGAGAAGGAAATGAAAACCTCGAACATTATGGTCAACAATCATAGTATAATCTTAAGCCAATCTTCTCTATGAGGCAGAATCCGCAATTTTCCACTAACAAGTGCAACTTCACACATGATAAAACAGTTACGTTTATGCAGTGTCTAGTTATAATAAGGCATTTTTTACCCTAAAAATTTACAATGTATCTGAAAAAGATCATTGAGCAGCTTGCATTTCAAAGGTTGTCCTGGTATGTATTTCTCATAACCTTCTATCAATTTCCCAAGTTTCTAGCCTTAATCAGCTCTTGATTTCACTCATAATCTAAATTGAAAATGAAACCCAAACATACTCACCTCCAAAAGAAAAATATCTATGCAAGCCCATTAGAGGTCCGAGATTGATAACAAAGATATCCCACCTAAACAAGGAACCCTACCTACCTAAAACCATCAAATCAAAAGCCAACTGCTAGAATAATACGTAGCAGCAACCGCTTAAGTTCGATTTCTTTTCACCTTTACAAATTGTAATCCATTCAAAATTTTCAGGAATTCAATTCTATAACCAATAAACAGTAACTGAAACCCATCATATTGCAAGTCTACAATAGCACTAAGGAGCCTGACCCCTCAGCTCATACCCCGTATAAGACAGGAGCCTCCTCTGAGACCTCAGTGCACTTTTATACCATGGAATTGAAACCATTTTACAAAAAACCCCAATATCTTGGGAGAAAAATTCCAGATAAACAAACATACGCACTAACAGTATCATACTGAGCTATAGTATGCTGCTAAAAGTTCCGGCGCATAACTGTTAACGACAGAGGCCAAAATGAAAGTAAAAATATTCGCCAGAAGACATAATACGGAAATCAAACAAGCAATTCAAATTGAGCTCATAAAACATTCATGTCTGAGAGAGAAAATCAGGAAGCTTACAGCGATGATGTCGCGATCGCACCAAGGAATCTGATCGCCGCCGGTGAAGAAATCGCCGATGGACTCGAAGAATTTGCCTATCTTGGCTTCCATTTCTGGTCGGTGAGTAGTCAGTCAAGTCAGGGCTTTGCAGAGAGATAGAGAGAGAGGCAGCTCCTTGAGAACCGACTAGGAGTACGAATGACGGGTGTATAAAGAAAGAATTAGTAATTCCGGCCGTGTAATTTGCCGCAAATATATCTGAAATTTGACATTTTTATTATTTTGGAACAGGATAATTTAACTTCTTTCCAACAAAAAATTATTTTCAACCTTCTCCATGGTCCACTCATAATATTTATATATCAATTTTTAAATAAAGTTGTCTCATAAAAATATTATCGCGAAACAAAATCTTCAAGAGATTGACTTCTTAATTTTTAAATAAAGTTGTCTCATAATAGTCCAATTTCATTCGTGAACATCAAGAAATGATTTCAGTATTGCCACTAATATTCGATTTAATCCAATTATATGTTATACTTATAGCTGACAATAAAAAATTAAGAAAAAGAATATTAATCTTCATATATAAATTAAAGAGAATTATTGACTTTATCATCCAAAAGGTCCCAAGTATTTTAGTTGTACATAAATTGTAGATTGACTTTTCTTATATTTTTGCCATCAAATTGACTTTTTTATACACGGTTTTTTTATTCAATATACGAAGGCACTAAATAAAATCTAAATTTGATAATTTTATCAACTAATTTTAGTTAAAAGATAATTGCACTATATTATCTGTGCTATACTATTCAATTACAATTAAATAATATCTAATAGAAATAAGTTAGGTAACTTTCATTATTTTATTCATATCATATATTTTTATTTTTTTTTTGGTAAAAGTAGAATAGCTTCTCATTACCAAGTGGGCAGAAATCATTCTCATTACAAAATCTAGAGGGATTCATATCATATTTTTGTTTCTATATGTATTGTCTTTTAAATATTTATTTTTCCATTGTTACAATTAAATTATTAAGTATTAAATTATTAATTATAATCTAAATTTTATTTAAATTACAATTAAATTACAATAACTATTTGACGATCCTCAAGAAGAGACCAACTATAGCATCCCTGTTATTAGTTTTTTATAGATAATTACATTATTTTCAGGAATTAGTTGAAACTAAGAAAAATTCTAACAATAAACTTATTTTAAAAATCAGGGATTTAATCCTCACATTCGAGCAATTCAGCCCTGTTTTAATTGCAAGTTGATGAATTTTTTTAATAAAAAGCAATGACTTTAGTTAGAGCTAGCAAATAGGTCATATCGAGTCAAGTTCGTGTTCATGTCGAACTTAAATATGTTGAAAAAGTGTCGACTCGAATATAACTCATTTATTAAACAGAGTTGAAAATCCTAACATATACCTGTTTATTTTTTAAACGGGTTTTTTTTTTGCTGAAACTAACTCATTTACCCGTTTACTTTAAATTTAGACTACCTAAATAAATATTTTTTCTTTTAAGATAATCAATTATATTAAAATTATTAATATAAAAAATAGTTCTTGTATTTGGTTATCATCACAAGGTCATTATGCATATTTCGTAACTCTAAAAATATACATACCTTTGCCATAAATATACTTTGATTTTTACATTTTTATTTACCTTAATGATCCCTAGCTCTTTTTAACCTTCAATTCCCGTCCATTTTAACTAATCACGTATATTTTTTATTTTAACTTTTAAAAATAGACAAATTAAACGTGTTTTTGTCATGTCGAAAATTTCAACTTAAACCTAACTCAATTAATTAAACCGATTAAACATGTCAACCCATTTAAATAGATGGGTTGAAAATCTATACTCAAACTCATTTACCTTCGTGTCTTGTTTGTGTGGGGGATTAACTTTTTCCAACCCTAATTTTAGTCGTAGAAAAAAAAATCAAAAGGGTGGAAGAAAAAGGTCAAAAAAAAAAAAAGTCATAGTTTGTCACTTGGAGTAGCAGTCGGCGATCCGTCTATCACAGCAAATACATTTGGGCTCATCCAGATCATGCAACAAACGACTCTCCCTGCCTCCTATGAACCAAAAGTACTGGACCAATGCAATCCGAAAAGTTTCTTCGTCTTTCATCTCCCTCCAGTTTCCCAAATCACAATCCAACAGCAAACATGTCATCGACGCCCGAATCATCAAAACGGGTTTCGACCCGAACACGAGTCGCGCTAATTTTCAGTTGGACAAGCTCCTCAGAAGAGGGGAACTGTGGGAAGCCCGCCAACTGTTCGATGAAATGCCCAACAGAAATGTGATCTCCCTCAACACCCTGATTTCCGGTTACGTCAAATCTGGGGATCTTGTTAGTGCGAGGGAGTTGTTTGATGGCATGAATTCCCGAACAACTGTGACATGGACCGTTTTGATTGGTGGGAATGCCAAGTATGGCCTCCCCATGGAGGCTTTTAAGCTTTATGCTGATATGTATGCTTGTGGGACTAGGCCAGACTCGGTGACTTTCGCTGCGTTGTTATCAGGGTTTAATGATGAGACGACGATGGACCAAATGGTTCAAATTCATGCTCATATTGTGAAACTAGGCTTTGATTGTGAGTGTACTGTTTGTAATACCTTGGTGGATTGTTATTGCAAATGCCATAGCTTGGACTTGGCTATTCAGATTTTTGAGGAAATGCCAAAAAGAGATTCTGTTACTTACAATGCAATGATATCGGGGCATGTGAATTATGGACTACACAGGAGGCTGTTGGTCTCTTCTTGAGGATGCAGAAATCAGGTTTAGTTCCTTCTGAGTTCACCTTTGCTGCACTCCTAAGTGCTGGTGTTGGACTAGGAGACTTATTTCTTGGCCAGCAAGTTCATGGTTTTGTGATTAAAACTAACTTTGTGTGGGATGTTTTTGTGACCAATGCTTTGCTCGATTTCTATTCAAAGAATGATCTTCTATTGGATGCCGACAAGCTTTTCTATGATATGCCAGAGGTGGATGGCGTTTCTTTCAATATTGTCATATCTGGCCACGCTTGGGAAGGTGAATATGAGAAGTCTCTTGCACTTTTCAGGGAACTGCAGAAGACAAAATTTAACAGAAGGGAGTTTCCCTTTTCTACTATGTCAAGTGTAGCAGCCAATACTCTTAATTTGGAATTTGGTAGGCAGATCCATTGCCAATGCATTGTGACAAAAGCAGTACAGGATCTTCAAGTGGCAAATGCTCTTGTGGACATGTATGGCAAATGCGGGCAATTTGAGGAAGCCAACTTAATTTTTAAATCTCTCTCACACAAGGGTACTGTTCCTTGGACGGCCATGATTTCTGCGCTTGTTCAAAAGGGATACGATGAAGAAGGACTCAAGATGTTCATTGAGATGCGTAGAACAAGTGTCATCCCAGATCAGGCCACTTTTGCAAGCATCTTAAGAGCAGCTGCAAGTTTAGCCTCTCCTTCAATGGGAAAACAATTGCACTGTTTTGTATATAGGTCAGGATTTCTTTCCAACGTGTTCTGTGGAAGTGCATTATTGGACATGTATGCGAAGTGTGGTTCAGTGAGAGATGCTACAAGGGCTTTTCGTGAGATGCCTAACAGGAATATAGTCTCCTGGAATGCCATGATCTCTGCTTATGCTCAGAATGGTGATGGTGAGGGTACCATTAAATTATTTGACAAAATGGTTTCAACTGGTCTTCAGCCAGATTCGGTCAGCATCCTCAACGTCCTTACTGCTTGTAGCCATCGTGGCCTAGTTGAAGAAGGAATGAGATACTTCAACAGCATGACGGAACTATATCTTATGGAGCCTAGGAGAGAGCATTATGTTACCATGGTTGATATCTTATGCCGAAGTGGGCATTTTGAACGAGCGGAGAGATTGATGGGTCAAATGCCTTTTGTCCCAGATGAGATTATGCTTTCATCAATCTTGAATTCCTGTAGAATTCACAAAAACCAAGAGCTTGCAGTAAAAATAGCAGAACAACTATTCAATATGGAGGTCAGAGATGCTGCTCCTTATGTGAACATGTCGAATATCTATGCAGCTGAAGGCCAATGGGAAAAAGTTGCAAAGGTGAAGAAGGCGATGAGGGAAAGAGGAGTTAAAAAGGTGCCCGCTTACAGTTGGGTTGAAATCGGGCACAAGATGTATGTTTTTTCAGCAAATGATAGATCCCATCCAAGATGGGAGGATATCAGTAAGAAAATTGAGTCCCTATCCATAAGAATGGAAGAAGAAGGGTACAAACCTGATACTAGCTGTGCCCTTCATGATTGGGATGAAGATATGAAAGCAGAATCACTTAAGTACCACAGTGAACGCCTAGCTATAGCTTTCGCATTAATCAGTGCTCCAGAAGGTTCACCAATCCTTGTGATGAAGAATTTGAGGGCTTGTTCAGACTGCCATGCTGCCATCAAGGTAATCTCGAAGATAGTTGGGAGAGAGATCAGAGTTAGGGATTCAAGCAGATTTCATCATTTTAGAGATGGGCATTGTTCTTGTGGGGATTATTGGTGACTGGTGAGCAGATTCTTGAACCTAGAAAAACACTAAACAGCTCCTGCTCCTGATATTATAACCAGATAACAAGCTCCTTCATAGCCTGGATAAGAATACTAGACTAGACTAAAGATTACATGTGCGAACCATTTACTGAAGCTGATAATCATTTTTAGAAATCAGGCATTTGAAAAGCTAGAAAGGTGCTGGTTTTGAACACGTTCTTCTACATTTATGGTACAAAACCGGGTGTATGTAAGAGCACAAGAGTTGAGATTAGACTGCATCAGTATGTGATATTCTTTGAAACTGCTAAAAAAGATCTTTCTTTGTTCCATTTACCGGAATTATCCACAGTAGCAGATCAATTAAAAATTAAACTTGATTCTTAAGTTCGTATGCCATTGTTTTGAAATGTTAATCCAATAATCAGTATGTAATATTTATATTTGGTGCAGATAATCAGTATGTAAAATGAATGCAATCTGGCCAAATGCAAAGGTTATGCAACCTAATATTGCGATTACGAAATCAACAAATGACAAAGTAATTTTTACAGTATCCAAACAAATTTCCAGTAACCCAAAATTTCATTAGCAGGGACAAAAATTACATGAAAAACATCAACTAACATAAGTAAATTCCCAGTCCTCCGTCCCAAAAATGTTGCCATTAAAATTCGAAAAAAAAAACACTACTTCTTGAGCAAATCATCAGAGACGACCTTGAGCTGCTTCCTCTGCTTAGACTTAGCAATCTTCTTGAGAGTTTTAGGGTTAGTAATCTTCTGAAGCTTCGTCCCAGACTTGAGTATGTTTTCTTGCTTCTTCTTCTCTCTCTCCTCCCTCTGCTTTCTCTTGTCAATCTTATTCTTCCTAATCTCCTCCTTCAGCTCCTCTTTCCTCTCCTTGTACGCCTTCTTCAGCTCTCTCTCTCTCATCCTCTGCTCCAACGACACCGAAGTCCGACTCACCGCTCTCGTCGACGCCCTGTGCCGTGGCTGCTTCCAGTTTCTTCCGGAAACCTTGCCGGCGATCACGCCGTCATACGTTGGCTGGCCGAACACCGGCTTGTTAGGGTCAGAGGAGGAGGGGATAGCCGATCTCTTTGCCGGTGGGTTGCTGTCGTTGTCGTCGACCTCCATTGACTCGGTGGTGGCATCGGCAGCGGCGGTGAGAAGAGATTGAAATTCGCGCTTGCGTTTGTAGGTTTTGCCGCCGAAACCCTCGTCGAGGCACCGGAAATCGATTGTGCACGCCATGGATTTGTGCGCTTGGTAAAGACTGCTGGGAGAGGTGAAAGAATTGGAGGAAGTGAAGAAGAAGAGAGCAGGAGAGAACCAAGCCGCGTAAACCTAAATGAGATTTTAGGGTTTCGGATTCGGGGCTAGTCTCAGGAAGCTATATATACCCCCTCTCATCCAGGCTTCTTCGTACGACATCGGTCCTAAAAAATAACCCTTATTTATTTTTCATGTAATTATTTTGGATGCGTAGCATTTGTGATAATTTTTTTTTTGATAGAAAAGTTTGTGATAATTAATTTTTAGCATCCATGTTTTTGGAAAATACACTTTTAGGTCCTAATCCTTTTACGGTAACTAAGGCTGGGTAATAAATCGGGCCGACCCATTAACGAAATGGGCTGGGGCAGGTTAATGGGCCAATGGACCGTGGCCCATCCATGACCCATCCATTAAGTTTTTCAACTCGATTTTGTTGAAGACCATCCTCACAATTGCCTTAAGAAAACAAAAACTATTCGTCTCATCTAAGAATGAAAATGGGAAGATTCGGGTCGGGATCTAAGAATGAGAATGGAAAGATTTGGGTCAGGTGGAGTTATACTCACATCCATACTCATTTTAAAAATTATATTGACACTCATATCTATCGGAGTTTTGTGGTGTCCGGGTTTTATGTGAGTTTGAATGTGATGAAAAAAACAATACATACATTAACATATATTCGGTATGTAATAGGTGCACACATTGTGTGGAAATTCAAACTTATGTTATTAAATTAAAAGTACAACAACCTATTCAGTTTGATATTATTCTACATGACGCTATTTTTTTTTTTTCAATGTAGGTTTCTGTTTTTCAATGAATTCTTTTGGTCAAGAAAAATGACAAAAATATATAACAGTTTAGGTACAAATAGGGGTGTACTGAGCCGAGTCGGCTCGCGAGCCCTTGCGAGCCGGCTCGTATAAAAGCTTGCCAAGTTGAGCTTGTGACGAGCCTGAGCCGAACCGAGCCGAGCCTAGATAGTTATCCGAGCCGAGCTCGAGCTTGTAATGTTGGAGCTCGTAAGCTCGCCGAGCCTACACGAGCCCATTACAAACGAGCCGAACAAACGAACGAGTAAACGAGCCGAACGAGCCTACCAAACGAGCCTAAACAAGCTCGGCTCGTCGAGCTTACACAAGCTAATTACAAATGAACCTAAACAAATTGAAACAAATGAGCTAAAGTTTGTGGAGATTAGTATGTGAAGAACTTTTTTTTTCATCATCGATCTAGCAATTAATTTAAATTTTTTAATTTAGCATAATTATTTTGATTTATATTTCTTAAGTAAAGCATTTGGTTATACCTAATCTATTAAAACTTTTGTTTACCAATTACTAACATTTATATACATGAAAACCCGGAATCAAGATAGACAAAATGTTGATAAGGAATATATGATTCACATTAATCTAGTTTACTTTTCGTATAAATAAAAAAAAATTTCGTGGTTATAAGTCGTAAAATTGGTCCATTTTGGACCATATGTTTTGTGACCACTAGTGGTTATAAGCCGTAAAATTGGTTAGAGCCTTGTAACTTTTTCTTCTCCTCCTTCAATTAATTCATTATATATTTATACCTTTTAAAACTTTAATGAAATAAAATCATTTTATTTAGTCATAATACACATATTAGGTTTATATATACATATATATATATATATATAATTTTATTATTTTTGATATGATTGCCTAAAAATCAGCATGTAAATCTTTTAAAATCAGCAAATATATAATTTTATTATCTTTTATATGTATATTATCTAAAAATCAATATATATATCTTCTAAAAAAAATAGCAAGTACTTTCATTCCTCTTCTTCTCTTTCACATTGCCTCACTCTCTCTCTCTCCCCTTACCGCCGCCCGCCGTCTCCGGCGCTCCGCCGCCGCCCACCGCCAATCTCCTCTTGCCTCTCTTGTCTATTCTTGGTAAGTTGCTCTTGTATAATTAGGATTTTTTTCTAAATTTTAAAATAATTATTGTAAAAGAATTTCAATCTTTTCTTGCTGCACTTTAGCAACTGTTAACTTTTTTATGATTAAATTTTCAGATCTTGATTAGTGAAGATAGAAGTATCACTTTTTGATTAATTCTCTTTTTTGAAGGTAAAAACCCTAAAAGCTCATACTTTTTATTATGTTTCTTGTTCTTGGTTAACTTAATGAACTTTTAAAGGTTGAAAATTATTATTAGGACTTATTCATGAAAGATTTTCGTGGGTTTTATGATTGAAAAAGGTTGATTTATGCATAAGTTATAAATTCTAGGAGAACCAGAAAATTAACCTGAAATTCTCTAACTTTAAAATTTCTCCATAATTTATATAATCGTCTAAAAATTTCAAAAAAATATGATAGATAGATTTATACGTTCTCCATATTTTAGTTTTTGAATTGATTAATTGGACTTAAATCGAGAGAGTTATCAATTTTCTCCCGTCACTGCGCAATTTATGAATGAAGCTGACCCATGTGATAAATTTGAGTTTTTATGGTATTTATAATTTTTGGTTGCTGTTTATCATAAAGTAAAAGTTGTAGGCAACACTTATACCTTTCTATATTGTACTCATTAATCGAAATCCAATATCACAATTAAAAGTTATGCCATTTGGAAGTTCAAGTTAAATTCTGTCCAAAAAATAAAAAGTGAAAAATATGTGGCTTAGTGTTAAATTATTCTTTATAATCAGGAAATAATTATTAAAAATTATTTGGGTTCTTCAAAGGGTGAAAATTATTATTAGGACTTATTTATGAAAGATTTTCGTGGGTTTTATGATTGAAAGAGGTTGATTTATACATAAGTTATAAATTCTAGGAAAACCAAAAAATTAACCTGAAATTCTCTAACTTTAAAATTTCGCCATAATTTATATAATCGTCTAAAAATTTCAAAAAAATATGATAGATAGATTTATACGTTCTCCATATTTTAGTTTTTGAATTTATTAATTTGGACTTAAATCGAGAGAGTTATTAATTTTCTCCCGTGACTGCGCAATTTATGACTGAAGCTGACCCATGTGATAAATTTGAGTTTTTATGGTACTTATAATTTTTGTTTGCTGTTTATCATAAAGTAAAAGTTGTAGGCAACACTTATACCTTTCCATATTGTACTCATTAATCGAAATCTAATATCAGAATTAAAAGTTATGTCATTTGGAAGTTCAAGTTAAATTCTGTCCAAAAAATGAAAAGTGAAAAATATATGGCTTAGTGTTAAATTATTCTTTATAATCAGGAAATAATTATTAAAAATTATTTTGGTTCTGTAAGATCATACATTGGGATGATTAGTGTGTTTTTAAAATTGGACTTCTTGGATAATATTGATAATTACTTACATACGTATATATCTTGTGCATAGCGAGTGCAAAAATGTCAACAAATAATGACGATGCATTAGCTTCAAAATAAAGTAATATGGAACCTGAGCATATTGAAAATGAAGTGAATTTTGACGATAGTGAACGTGTTTCTAACGATGAGCCAATAGAGGAACAAAGAGAAGATGATTCGGGTACTTTCAAAGTACTAAAGAGAAAGAGAACATCAAAAGTTTGGGATGATATGGAAATTAATATGGTTAATCGCAAGCCTCAAGGGGCCGAGTTGTAAGCATTTTAAGAAAAAATTCACATATACAAAAGGGGGCCAACAAGTCATTTGTATGGACACATATGTGTTTGTTTGCAAAGACAGGAGAATTTAAGAAACCAGAAAAGAATTAACTTTGTGGTTATTGATGAATGTGATGCTAATGGAAATCAAATAATTTCTTCTTTGCATAATGGGAAACTTGATATGGCCAAAATGAGGGAACGTGCAGCACATTGGATTCTCATGCATGAACATCCATTTTTCATTTTAGAAGAAGAAGGGTTTAATTTAATGATGAGAGAAGGTCGTCCATAATGGAAAAAGATCTCACGTCAAAATGGAAAAGTGGATTGTATGCAAGCTTATGATATTGAGAAAAAGAAATTAAAAGCAACCTTGAGAAATGTTGAGAAAGTTTCCATAACTACTAATTTGTGGAAATGAAGCCTCAAAAGATTGAATATATGGTTGTCACTTGGTCATTGGGTTGATACTAATTGGAAGTTACGAAGCGTGTCTTAAATTTTGTTCACTTACCTCCTCCTCAACGTGGGATGCAAATAGCGGATGCTATCATGAAAGGTTTAAGAGAATGGGAAGTTGATAGCAAGGTAGGTTTTTACCTCTCTGTCTATTGAACATTTAGCTTTTTTTTTATTTTATAATTTTTTTCTATTATTTTTAAATTTAATATTTGATTTATTTTGTTGTAGGTATTTACCGTGTCGGTTGATAATGCTACAGACTAATGATAGTTGCATAAAGATCATGAAAGATACCATCTTAAGGAGTAGGAAGTTACCATGTGGAGGTAAATTATTTCATGTTAGATGTGTAGCTCACATTTTAAACATTATGGTTCAACATGGACTTCAAGAGATAACAGATGTGATTGAAAATGTCCATGATAGTGTTGATTATATAATTGGAAGTGACGCAAGAATGAAACTGTTCGGTGAAATTGTTCAACGAGTTGCACATATCCGAGAGGAAGTTGGTTCTTGAAAGCAAGACACGATGGAATTCTACTTATGATATGTTGACAACTGCACTAAAGTTTAAGGATGTATTCCCAGATTTGCTGAGCGAGATCCTAGTTACGAATACCTTCCTAGTGATGAAGGTTGGGAGAATGTGCAGAAGCCGATTCCCATTTTAAAAGTTTTTAAATCTGCCACTCGATATTATTTACGGGTCGAATATCCAACATCTAATCTATTTCTTTCTTATGTGAGTACGATAAAAGAATTGTTAGATAAACATCGATATTCAGCGAGATGATTTCATTTGTTCCTTTGTAGGGAAGATTAAGGATAAATTTTGATAAATATTGGAGTGAATGCAACTTACTTATGTCTATAGCGAGCAGTGTTAGATCTTAGACTAAAGATGGGGGCTATTGAATTGACATTCCCAAGTTTGTATCCTCCACATGAAGTTCAACAAAATATTAAAAAAGTAAGAGATGTTTGTATGAGCTTTACTCCGAGTATGCTTCGGAAATGAGTTTTTGTGTTGAGGATGTTGGGGAAAGTGAGGCAAGATCTTGTATGGGAAACGATATGATTGATCCAATGAACTCTCTCCTGCAACGAGTGGCTACTCAAAAAGTAATACAACCTCGAAAGTGTGATTTGGATTCATATTTTGAGGAAGGTAGTTATACAATGACAGCCACAAAAGTTCATTCATTTGATATTCTCGGTTGGTGGAAACAACGTCAAGAGAAGTATGGTGTTTTGTGTCGAATGGCTGCTGATATACTTGTCTGTACCCATTACAACGGTGGCTTCGGAAGCAACATTTAGTGCAAAAGGTAGAGTGATTGATCCATATCGTAGCTCGTTAGATCCTAAAACGGTGGAAGCTTTTATATGTGGAGGTGATTGGTTCCGTCATCTACATGGTGTCACAAAAAGAAGAGAAAGGTAGTTTTTTGTCAATTTAAAGTATAAATTAAAATAAAATTGTATTAATGATATAGTTGTAACTTTTATTTGTCTCCCCTTCTCAGGTGTCAAAAGAAGACGATCAACCTAAAGAGTTCATATTGCCAATGTCTAATGAAGGATCGACGTGCCCACTTTGATGACATTTTGCTATATTGGAAATGTGGAATAAAGAGCCTTTTTTTTAGTGAATGATAGATGTTATTGTTACAAGGATTTTAAATTAAAATTCAGGTTTTTTAGTAATTTGTATTTCATTATCAAAGCGTCAAATGTTTTATTTATGTTTTATACTATTTTTTAAGTGGTATATTGTGATTGTTGAGAAAAAAGAGTCTCAATTAAATTTAAGTTTATGTTTTTATAGTAAGTATATATAAAGGGTGACTTTGAACCTAAAAACGAAGTTTAATAGAAACTTTTGACGAGCCAATGACGGCCGAGCTCGAGCTTGATTGTGCCGAGCTCGAGTTATAAATGATACTCACGAGCCGAGCTTCGAGCCCGGCAGGTTCGGGCTCGGCTCGGCTCGAATACACCCCTAGGTAGAAATTTAGTCTCTTTTATCAAAAACATTATTTAAAATTGGTTAAACTTTAATTTTTCTTAAATAAAATATTTAATATTCCTTCATCATCATTGACGAATTTTTCTATTAAAATAAAATTATGATCAACATTCAATATAATCTTTAACCACCTATCTTTTTGGCTTTGCTAAAAGAATTTACATGGAAATAACATTTATTTTATTATTATGATATAAACTGAGAAAAAAAAACTGTTTCTTTTTTTATTCTAAAGTCTAATTTGATTTACCATGAATAGTTTGTAATTTGTAATAATGCTAAACATTTAATTTTGTTTGTAAGTTATATTTCATTTGCTTCGGTAGCCTTTGAATTCAAGACATTTTAATTGCTAATTACATCTAAATCAATTTGTCAATTTCTCCCCCTCCCCCCAAAAAAAAACCTAAACTAGTGCAAAAAGTGAAAATTTGTCTGCTTTACTCTTCAATTTCGAGACTCCTCTCACTCTCTGGGTCTCGACTCCTCCTACCCAGTTCCTCAATCACAGGGAGATCTATGAAGGGTAAACGGGGTCATCCGATCACTTTTTTTTTTTTTTAGAAAAAGGTTTTTGCTTAAGAAAAAAAATCCACGAAACTTACTATATATAATTTGACTCCGATCAACTTCATGAAATATTGTGTAGTTCAGGGTTAGGGCAGTGAATACTTAAGTTATGCTCCATTCAACTTTAATTTGTACTTATTACGACCTCTTACAATTACTTACAATTTTTGTAACTTTACTTGTTTAACATTTTACTGTATACAACCGCAAATCAAACAGAGAATCCATAATGTTGTGTCACCTCAAACTATATACTCCTATATGGATATTAAAATTTACACAAATCGAATTTTTATTCGATATAAAAATTTACACAAATCGGACTATTTATTTTCCTAAGTGCTGGTTTTTCATTTATAAGCACCAGAGACTCAATTTTACTTCTGCTACTGCTGGACGCAACTCAGGTACTCTCTCCTTTCATCTCCCTCCTCAATTCCAAACCCTCACCGAGTAATTGGCTAAACCCCTCCCTCTGGACCCTCTCCCAGTCTCCCTCCGTTCTCTCCCTTGACCGCTTCCCGGCGCCCAGTTGCCCATCCCCAGTCGACGCTGCCGGCCTGCCACCGTGTTATGTAATGTAATTTCTTACCCTTTTTCTTTAATTCAAGCAATTGGCAGGATTTTGATTCAATTTGAATTGGGTGAAATGGAAGGTGGAATTTGGATGAACTAATTGGTAGGATTTTGATTCGTTCAATTCACATTTTCTGTGTTTGGTTTAAGAATTGGGAGAGTATAACTATCTCTGTCGAAGTTGCTGATTAGAGACTAATTAAAGGTGTTAGCTTTATTGCAGAACTTTCTTGTCCAATTGTTGTAAAAAGGAAGTAGAAGTGTTAAGTACAACCCTTATGACATTTGAAACATGAAACAAAGAAGTATTTGAAATTCTATCTCGCGTGCATCTACTTGAAATTCTATCTCGCGTGCATCTACTTGTGAAGTTGGCTTTTCCTTTACCAATGCCCACTGGAACCATTGAAAGAGTCTTCTCGGCAGATGAAGTATATCAAGACCACTTTGCGCAACAGGATATCATATGAGTTTTTAAATGACACAGTTATTACTTACTTTGAGGTTTATATTTTTGAAAAGTTGTCTAAAATATCATGTTTCACTTTCGAAACATGAGAACTTGTTGAGGAGAACTGGAACGTGATAATTGTGTAGTTTCATTAATATGACTACTTTTAAAATTTTCAACTTTATGTGTTTTATTTCCGACCCCATTATTTTTTTTGGTGGATTGGCCTACGCGCCCAGCCCCTGTATTTCTTCTTTACAACTAGATTAAACGAGTTGCTCCTTCTACTTGAAAATTGGGCAAATTTGAACCCAAGTTTGGTGTCTTACCCATCTTTTGTTTATTGTTCTTGCATTTATTTGTTTTATTATTGGAGTTGATTTTGATTATGATGTTGGGTTTTGGTTTTTGGTTTGTTTTCTTCTTTTGAAGATGGCTTTTAGAGGTCGAGGACGAGGGCGAGGATTTGGTAGAAGTGATTTCAGACCTTCCAAGCAAGAACCTTTTGTGCTTTTTCCTGTGAGTATGATGATCCAACTTGTTAAATTTTGTATTTTTGACCTTGGGTGCCCCCATCAAAACCTTTCACTTGGGTATCCCAAAATCAGAAAGGGAAGAAAAATGAGAATGCATCAGTTCTCCAATGAATGAATGAATGAATGTATGTTGATCAAATGT
Organism: Talinum fruticosum; assembly: GCA_021018815.1. Classification (NCBI taxonomy): domain Eukaryota; kingdom Viridiplantae; phylum Streptophyta; class Magnoliopsida; order Caryophyllales; family Talinaceae; genus Talinum; species Talinum fruticosum. Next base: position 2,575,855 of record JAITYX010000002.1, on the reverse strand, counting down.
AGTTTATTAATACTATCATGAGGGAGCTCTCTGTGGAGGGTATAATGAGATACACTTACATTGAGATGGAATTGAGGCGCAGTTATGATGTTTGGATTGGTATGATTAGTTTGGATTAGAAACTGTACATGGGAAAATTCTGAATGACTTTCTTCTTTTATCGGTGTTGCTTAGTAGGAGGTTTAATTTGGCTGAAGGCTTTCACCCTAGCATATTACTGATTGTGCTTAAAGTTTAATCCACCCTTTAAAGATAGAGATGATTCTGATGATATTTGTTGGGCTTCTGCATTGTACATGATTTTCGTTTATTTCCTTGCCTACCTGTACTGTTTTTGAGTATGGAGAAACAGAAGTTCCATCAAGCAGCAGTAAGTTTTGGAGTTTCTGGCATGCCTGTCAACATGTTTTGGGTTTTTCTGTTTAAGCAAGTTAACATTTTCCTTGCTGATCGTGGAATGTTGGGAATCTTCAATAGTTCCTAAAATTTTGAAACCCATCAAGTTAAATGTATGTCATGTACACAAGGTCTACTATGAGCGGATAGCAAAACTCCTGAAATTTTGTTGGTTATAAAGAATTTTTTTCTATAAGTACAATTGTAATATTCTGTATGAGGTCTGAAAAACGTTACGAGGTGGGAATCCTCTCTGTTATAACTTGGAGCATTTCAACATGGTGTGATTTGCTTTAGGAAACCTTTCATAGTCACAGAAAATATATAAAAATGTAAACCATTGCTAGTGATGCTTGGAAACATTGGAGAGAGGAAAGTGGGCGGAAGAAACATGGGTTATATAGATTGAATGAGACTAGAGAAAGGAAGACACAGGGAAAGGATGACGAAGCTGGGGAACAAGAGCTAGAAAAAGAAGAGAAGAGACTATCGACGCATTTGGTGGCTTTAGTATCAAGGAGAGACAGAAGTGGGGTGGAAGGAGTTCAAGTTACAACAGGTTGGATGAGAAAAAGATAGGAAGGACATAAAAGAACAGGAAACATGGAATAAGGAGAACAATCAAAGAAATGGAAGCAAGTATATGATGTTAGGGTGTAGATATTGATATATTTTTATGGTTGCTATCTGCCACTCAGCCTTTGAAGTAGGATGCGGACAGTTTTTAAAACTAGAGAGCACACTTTGTAGATTATTATGTTTCTGATCAGTCGTGAGAAGTCCCATTTTTTTTTCTTAAGAAAAAAAGGCATAATTAATCCTCTGTTTATCCTAAGACAATTTAAGTTGCAATCATTTGAAAATAATCCTTCAAAGAATGCAACGACTACACATGTAAGATTTTCCTTACACTGGTCTGAATTTTCTTAAAGTGGATGATATTGGATACACTCTGTAAATGATAGTTGATAGGTTCAATGTGTTCGACTGAACTTCGGCTGCATCTCAAGGTTACACTCGGAAATGTCCTTAATTTTTATCATGAAACGATCAAGATTGGTTGTGTGTCTAGCCTATGTTCAAGTCATAACAGACGTAGCGTCCATATTTATAGTTACCAACGCAATTTTCCATGCAAACAAATGTTACAAACTGTATCATTTCCTGTTTATATGACTGGTATTTGAATGTGATATCTTTGTTATGATGTTAATCTTGCTGAATCCTCTTGTTTATCTGATGGATATTTAAATGTGTTTCTTTTGTGGTGAAGGATATTGAGTTGCCTGACAGAAGAAATGTTGCTAAAGATATGGAGTTGCTACGATATAACCTTAAGTTGCGCAATTATTTCCAAAACTCACCTTATTACCTTGAGGAGTCCCTTGCTGATGGTAAGTGAGCAATCTGTGAGTTCATGCTTCCTTTGTGTGCTTATGTATCGGAAGTTTGATATTTGTGTATTTCCCCTATTTTTTTAGAAATAATGCGTTGATTGGAACTTTCTCATCAAAAATCTCCCTTACTCGGAACTAAGAAAAATTCAACTTTCAATGTATTTCTATTTTTTAAAAGCCACAGTGCCCTTTGCTTTAGCTATGTTTGTAGTTATCTCCCTGTGGCAATCTGCAGCTTTTCAGCACAGGAACACTAGCTTATTCCCCATGATTTGAATAGGGCCCTTCAGTAGGGATGCAACTTAGTTATGTTAATTTCTTTCTTGAAGTGTGCTGCTTTCATTTTATTGAGATGGTGATAGCAAACTCAGTGTGTAAGCTAGTATTGTATCTTTTGCAGTGTCTGCTGTTTTTTCACGCATGTGCTTTGTGTATTCAACTTACTTGCCTTTTCAGCTAGGTAATAACTCTGATTGGATGTTTGTTTAAACTATAGGTTGTCTTTGAGACATCGGTACCTTTTAATTTAAATTTTTAATTTTGGCATTTTTAGCAGGTGAGCTTTTGGGAATCAATGAGTTTGTTTGTTTTATTAATTTTTTATCTGTACCCTTCTCTTCTTTCTCCACTTATCATCAAAATACCATTCATAGTGATCATCGCCCCTACAACCTTATGAGGTCCCATTTCCTGCAAATTGTGAAATTAAAGTATGAGATATGAATGCTCGCTAATTCTTGCTTTTAATGTTTTGTCATCACAGAACAGGAGAGCATGGACATTGAAAGGTATTCTGACAGAGCCAAGAGGGCCACCAGATTTGGACGGGGTTCTCTTTTAAGTTCTGGTTTTTAATGCTTGAACCTGGATATTTTCCTCTTGAGCTTGTTCAGGGTTAGTTATGAGCATTTTTTTGTGAGAAATCCAAATGCTTTCTTTCTGTTTTTTCCCCGTTTATGGTGCAAATATGAGTTTTGCCTTTCCTTAAATTGACTATTGACCACCAACCTTCCAGGAACAAAACGCAGAGCTGCAAGGAAGGTGAAGTGGAATCCTAAACAAGGTATTTAATAGAACTACTCTACTGGTCTTCCTTTTTACTTGTTATTTCCGTTCATCATCATCATCATCTTCTTCTTCTTCTTCTTCTTCTTCATCTGCTGCTGCTGATGCTGCTGTAAGTTTTTCCTCTAATTAAAGCTTTGCTCATTAGTTACGACTAGTTTGTGTTCAATTTTTATGTAATTGCATACATTCCAACCATGTGTGCACATTAAAGGGATCTTCAGTTTATTGCCGCTACAGCCTAGCAGTTTTCTTCAATTGCATTTGGTAAAGCTGCGACATCCCCACCCTCGGTACCCAACCATAGGCCGGAGCCATGAATAGAGATACTGGGTTGATGCACGATGCTGCACTGTAGCCACTTATACCTCTTGATTCAACCTTCTGCTTTTGGCATATTCAGCCTTATTGGACCATGTCATTTGTTGATATCCTTTAATGTGCATTTGTGTGAATATTGTTTGTGATCTACCAGTAGGACATCTCTGAAAATGCAATGCATACTGTATCGCATATTCGGCCATGTATTTTCCTTTTTCAAGTGCATGGAGGCTTTTTGCGATTTGCGCAAAGAGCTCTGATTCCACATTATTATGAGTCTCACCTCTTTCCTGCTCATGGTTCACAACGAGGTTTTAATCGAATTTTTTTGGCTCTGAAAATGTAGGATATGTAATTTTCCTTCCTTTTTGGTCAGGACTTGGGAGAGTGGGTTGGTGGCTATGCTCATCAATATTCTATGAAATTTAAAATCTCTTTATTAAAGAGCTTATTTGATAGCTTTACTAAAAGTTCCACAGCTATTCTAGAATCTCTGGAGCCCTGTTCTAAATTCTGGGAGCCCTGCATAGAGTTTGTGTTCTAAAACTTGAGGGCTTCTCTTCAAATTTCAAGACTTATTTACAATGTTTCCACTTCAAATTTCGGAGTCATTTCAGAATTCTTTTGCTGTAAGTTTTTACTTCACTTCTTATGTATAAGTTTCAGAGCAGATCCTAGCATATCCGACTATGTGAACATGGCCCAAATGTGATGTCAGCCTGCAGAAAAATATGCTATCAATCTGCAAAATTTATCTTTTGCCCATTATTCAGCCTGTTCAGTACAGCTTACTGGAGCATTGGTCATAGCTTCTTGGTGCTGTTTGCTTAATCATAATGTGCCAGCTGATTTAAATTGACATTGTTATATACTTCTCTGCCAATTTTAAATTGACATTGTTATGTACTTCTCTGCCAATTTTGATGTCAAGATATATAGTGTGTTCTAACTATGATGTTTGATGGCAGAATTTCAGAAGTTGGATTTCTTAGAGCAGCTTGAGGAGAAGCGTGGAGTAAGCAATTCTCTGCATCAGTTATCTGTCTCCTTATCTAGCAATTTCCTTTGCCTTATACAGCTCGGAGACATGTTACTTCTTAGTAGGTTACCCGGGAGAAGGGGGGAGGAGACAATGTTCTCTCCTCTGGTGACTGACTGAAAGCACCTAAATTTTCCATGTTATACTGATTACTTCTGTAAAGCACCTGGTTTTTGCAAATGTCCAGGATGAAGACACTAGCAAAGAGAAAGAAAATGAAGATGAAGAAAATGAGGAAAACCCGGAAGAAGAAGAAGAAGAATATTCTAGTGAGGGTGATTATGAACAGGTAATTATAGTATCTTCTGCTCAATTGAAGATGATTTTTTTCTTTTATTTACTTCTCCGGTAAAATATTTCCCTTATGAAAACAACTCCTCCCAGTGTGGGTCCCACTTTTGCAGGGTATGGGGAGATCCAGTTTTAAGCAGTGGTGTCATAACCCTGCTGTATTTCCATAGGCAACCTTATAAAATAAGAAAAAATTTGTAAGGCTTGTGGACATTTTTGTCAGTCTAATTATAGCCTTCATATATTTTTTGCAGAATCAAGACTTTGATGATGATGACGATGGCTACAACATGGACGAAGGAGGTGATGGTAAGGAAATGCCGATACTTGAGGAGCTTTTGTTAACTTTGAACAAAGTAGATTAAAAAATAAATGTTTACTGTAAGGGGAATATACAGTGGCCCTAATCTGGGTTCTATGTTGCAGATGAACCCCTCCTGTAACTGCTGCCTGGAATCTGGAGAGTGTAGGCTGATTGCCTCTCGGTTCGTTGATCTCAAGTTGCAGCAAATGGAAGACGTCCAACTCGAGGCCCTTATGGATGCTTCCCTCTTGAAGAAGCCAAGCACTTGGTTCTTTGATACATGTGGCTTTTGAACAAATGTGAAGAATGAGAAATGTGGTTATGGAATCAATGTCTATAGCATTAGCAATCTTTGATTTGAATTGGATGCCTAAAATATGTCCTGAAGGCTGAACAGTCTTTTTGACAGACACCATTACACCCAGTAATGTTTTGCATCTTAGAAATTTGAAGAGATTCATTGAATTATATTATGTCTTTTATTTCTGTGATAGAATTTGCTATACCCTAATAGCCTTTTTTTTCATTTTTGATTAATTGATTCTGACTTTGCCTCCTTTCGAGAATTTCTATGAACAATTATTAAATCGGTTGAATTTGATCATAGCATAGGTAGTCATTTTCTCCCACATCACCCTTTATAGGTTTATGTGTTCCATGTGGAGAACAGGGATTCCGTTTGTGGACCGTAATTTGGCCTATTTCCAACCACTGTTAATGCCATTTTTCTATCTTTCAAACACCCATTCCGTCGTAGGAAATGAGAGAAGAGAAAATCATCAATTTTTTTAGAATTTTTTGGTATTTCTTCACACTCTAAAATGAAGAAAATATTTTGATAAAAAAATTCTTTTATGAAGTCTTTTTGTGCAAATGGGATTTTTTTTTCACTCAATGTCTTTATTTCGTCACTTCCTATGATCAGGTAAATCCTAGTTCTATTTCTTCATGAGGATAATCCATTAAAGGAGAATTTATCATATTTATTTCAAATAGATTAAGAAAAATGCAGAATACAGGGGAAATCCTACCAAATTGTATAATTATTTTATGCTAACAAAAAATTATGACCAACAAAATTGAAAAACTGAGACAACAAAATCTACAACATATTTGCAAACTACACTAGAAATAAAATAAGAAGCTATCCTATCCCATCCCATCCCTACTGAGGGAAAAATATATTATGAGCAAAAAGTTCAAGAAAACAAACTACTCTAGAAATGGAAATCAGAAAGAAAATTTAAGAAAAAAAGGCTCACAGGGTATTCATTTCCAATCTATACACTCTCTTCTCCTTCCTCCTCAACAAGTCTCTGGCAGCTTCCCCAAAAACCTCATCTCCCTCAAAGGCCCTGTTTATCATCTCACTCAAGCCACCATCACCACCATTTTCTCTTCCCTCCTTGCCCACCTTATTATCTGGCCTTATCACCACCATTGTTGCCCCTTTCAGCACCTGCCCTGAACCCTGCAATTCCAGTTCTTTCACATACCACAACTTCATCACCAAATTCCCCACGTACCCCATCTGTGAAGCTGATGTTGATGGCTGCGATGGGGCTTCCGATTCCGATTCCGTTTCTGATTCTGGCCGGTTGTTTGATGGGTTCTTCATCGATTCCCTCAGCTCTCTAATTTGCTTTTCATCCATACAGAGCTTCCCCTGTTTCCCAGCGTCTGAAATCACTGCGTTACTCAACCTAGGGCAAGAATTCACCACCTTTTTCAACAAATTGTGCCTCGCTGAAGATGCAATTAGGCATGAGATTATCCAGATTATCCTCAATTTGAGCTCCTCGTCCGTGAATATTGGATCATCCTCGCTGTTTTGATCCGACCCGTTATCTTCGCTCCCGGAAAATTTCTCTCTCCTTTGAGCAATCGAAGCTGCGCCGAGGATTACGCACCTCTCAAGCTCTTTCCCGAATCCAGCTTCCCATTTCAGCAAAGGGATGGATCTATTCGCCCCAATCTCGCCGCCATAGCAGGGAAGCTCGAGCTTCAGCGACTGGATTTCGTTGAAATTCTTCAGGGCAGTTCCAATCCACTGAAGAACATCCAGGCCACCATCCTTCGAAGACGACGAACTCAGCTTCTTGCCCATAATCTGGTGGAGAAACTGAAAGGGCTTCGTCACAAACTTGGAGACAAAACCCCGAAAGAAATTACCTTTGGACCCAGCTCGAGAATCTTTGTTGGATTTGGAAGGGTGGTTCATCCGGACAGAGATGGAATCGATCTGAGGGACCAAGGAGGCGAAGCGCTTGGAGACGAGGAGGCATCGGCATAAGGACTTAGCATCGAGGAGCTTGTTGAAGATGAGAAGAAGAACTGGGTCGGGAAGAAGATCGAAGTAATCTTCCCCTACTTGTGACTGCAGTGATGATTCTTGAGCTTGTTTCTTGAAGTCCGCCATAGATGATGAGGTATGAAATGAAACCCAGAATGGATGGGGCAGAGGGGAATCTGATTCGGTGTATATAAAGGAGAGGAGAGGGTTATGGAGTCTGGAGAGAGGAAGGAGATGAAGAAGGCGGTTGGATTCGGATACGCGGTTTGACTCGCAAAGGGACACGTTGATTCGGTTGAAGGCGAAGGCCAATAGGAAGCACAAGTGTATGTCGGTTTTGGAATTGTTTTTGTATTCTTTAAGGGAATTTCGACAACAACGTCGTCTCCTAAATTATTTCCTACGTCGCCCCCATGCCCCTACGTACGCCCGCCCGCCCCTATCCATGCCCGAGGCCCCCCAATATAATATACGATGAGCAACTAAATTATATTTCTTGAGTACCACTTTAGTATGTCATATTTATTGAACATTATCAACTTTTAAGGTTTTTTTGGTAAATTTTAGTAAGATAGAAATTATTTTACTATTTTTTTCATAGAAAATAAGAATGAACTTATAATTTATTGAGCTAGAGAAACATATCAAACACTCAAAATATATAGCGTATATAAGAAAAATATAACTTTTAAATTCTTTTTCACGAATAAGTATAAAAAAACAAAAATCAGCTTATGAATCACTTAACTTTATATTTATATGTAAAATATATGGTGCATATCATTATTGTGTTTTAATACTAAAGAAAGAAAGATATATAAACTAAAACTTATAAAAATATTAATTTACAATATATATGGTAAACTTATGCTCCATTTTTATTGATAATGTTATAAATAAAATTTAAACACCCAAAATATATATATATATATATATATATATATATATATATATATATATATATATATATATATATATATAGTGGTTGACATGTATGAGTGCGTGTTTGGTATGTGCATAAATGAGTGTGCATTCACACAGTGACATCACCATCACTATGAGCGTGACTTTTGTTTTAGGTTGCTTCAATAGGATCTCTACTCCTAGGTGTTTCACATAAGAACTCGCATATTAAAGTTTTTAAAATTTTATCTTTTTATAGTAAATTCTCAAAATTGACAATTATAGTAATTATTGTATATGACAAGTTTAAAATGTAAAAAAGAAGTTCAATGTTCATCTTTAATAATTTGATAATATTATTATATCAATATTATGTTTAATATAAACTACTTTACTATTCCATTTTTTACCAACTTTTTACAACATTTATAAAACAAGATTAGCCTAGTGACTAATTAATTTCTCTAGTCAATTCAACCCCTTTTATTAGCATAATTAACTACTTAATAATACTCCCTCCATTTCAAAATAAATCTCATTTTTATTAACTTTTTTTCATAATACTTGTCACTTTATAATTCCAATTATATATTAATGAATAGTTTACCAATTTTACCTTATTAACTACTTTATTTATCTCCTTATTAATTTTTTATTTTTAATAAAATCTCAGGATAACTTAATATTTTAATATAAATTTTACCATAAATTTAATATTTTTTAATATTCTCGCATTTTAAAACGACAAATATTTTAAAATGAAGGGTGTATCGATTGCCAACTTCAACGGTAGATTATTGATGACCCTACGCCTAAAGGATCCTAAGTGGGAGATTGACCTAAGAATGGCATTCACCATAGCCATGGATTTCATGTATTATAGATCCTAACTTTTTTGTAATAATTTAATAATTCTGAAATTTAATGTGACATGACATCAGTATTTTTTTTCTTTTCTTTTCTTTTTGTGTGCCTGGGCACGTGCCAATTTTGTCCTTTGACTAGTGAATCCAGTTGAGAAATGAATGAAAGCCACAAGGGGCATTCACGGGCATTTAATCCCATTTATTAGGAAGATGCCCAAATTTGCATTCACATCATGAACAAGCCAGGGAGACTAATTAGCTCCTCTATTTATTTATTTTTCCTAATAAGTTCATTTATATTTTTTCTCCGAAGAGGCGTATTATGGCTAAAATTTACTTCATTTCATAATATTTGTCATTTTTAGATGGTAAAAAGTTTTAAAAAAATAAATTAATGACAAAAATTATGTTAAAAGATCAAATTATCTCAAGGTTTAATTGAAAATAAGGGAAGTTAACGAAAAAAAGAGGGAAAGAAAACAATTAATGAAAATAAATTTGATAAATTAATCATTAATATGTCATTAGTATTATAAAATGACAGATATCTTGTAAAACAAAAAAATTACTTAAAGTAAAACGTATTGTGAATAAATAGAGTATTTATTTATTGGTCAAAATACTTAAATACTTAATTGAAGTAATCAGTTATTTATTTTTTGTTACAAAAGAAGGGGTAAAAGGCATATGTACTTGAAATACTCTCAGAGACTTATTTATTATTCACACATATTTGAAATACTCAAACAGATTTCATTTTGCGAACAGAGCCTTAAAATACTTGAGCTAGTCTGTGATTAACAGAGTAATTAGTTATTTATGATACATCTAAAAGAAAGTAAAAAGAGAAATATTTATCTAAAAAGAGTGCAACCAAAAAAATTATAAGGATCAAATTTTGATTTATTTATTATTAATGATTTAGCTTTATTTGTTAACCATAAAAGAGGTGGTATAGTAGAAGATGACTCATCTTTTTTCCAACAAAAAATTTACGTACAAATTTTACTAAAACATGGAGGAATTTTTCCTTACCCTTGTTCCCCTTCTCCTCCCAAGCTAGTGAATTCCATGAGATATGAACATTTTGAGCGAGTTTGCTTACCAATGCCCCCAAAAAGAAGCTTTTTTTGCAATATTTAAAAAGCCATTTCTGTAATCAACAATAAAAGCATAAGATATAGCTAAGAGTTGAACATTATTTACAATTTTTCACCTACCAACTCCATATCCTTCGAAAAATTTTAAGACTTTGTGGCAAATTTCAATTTGTTTTGTAAAAGTAGGCTTCCTTTGACAATCATATATATATATTTACTATACTATTATTCTTTTACATATAAGTAGACCTGTGTTTACGGTTTTAAACTATGAGTTAACATAAGTAGAAAAAAATTATATATTAAAGACACAATATAAATTAAACTCTTACCTAAGAAAGATCTTGGTCCAATATTATGTCACAACACACAAATATATTGCTCCTTTAAAGAGAGAATGATGACTTTTGAATAAGGGTGAATAAGGAAAGTTTCGATTCGGTTAATCGGGTGTTTTGGTTCGGAAAAAGCGAATCGAAATCGTATTCGGATAAATCTGTTAACCAATTTTTTCAGTTTGGTTCGTCAGTTCATCGGAACTCGTTAGATAAAAGTTTTTAATATTTTTTAAATTATTATTTGTAATAATTGGGAGTAGCCCTTCTTTTTCTTTTTTTTTTTTTAATAGTTTGGCGGTAGTATTATGCAATTACCCCAAAAAAATTATGCATTGCATTAGCCATTTATGCATTAGTACTAGTAGTAATAACTGACAGTATTAAAAGTATAGATTATTGGATAAGAGTCCCCTCGTTGACCTCTGCTAGGGTTTATCGTAGGGCTTGAGTTGTAGCCTCTTTGGCTTGGCTAATCCTTAGTCCCTTCTTTCAAGGGTGTGAAGTGCCAATCTCTGGTACGCTAGTCATAAACTTTGGTCCGGCGATGTCGAATCGAGGAAAGGAAGATGTGGAGGAAATGGAGAAAGAGTGGCAGAAGTTTAACTTGACAAAGGTAGAAGGTAGGATTGTAGGAGAAGATGGAGATTCTGATGCAGAGGAGGAATTCAGTATCTCTTCACTATTATTGATTGGTAAGTTATGTACAGAGAGACCCTTTTCTTTTGAGGCAATGAAGCTTACCCTAAATCTAATTTGGAAGGTGAAGGACGGTGTCTCGATTCGAGCTTTGGAGGCAAACTTGTTTGCATTCCAATTCTTTAGTATAGGGGACAAGGAACGGGTTTTAGAGGGACGATCGTGGTCTTTCGATAATAATCTATTGCTAATCCAAGATGTCTGCAGTAATATACAACCTTCAGAGATCAAACTAAATACTACTCCCTTATGGGGGTTCGAATTTATGACGTCCCTTTGAATCGACGGAAGGAAAAGATCGGTAGGCAATTTGGGGATGTTTTGGAGGACTTTGTGGAATTTGATGAATCTGACCCTTTTGGGCTTGGAGAAATCTATGAGACTGAAGGTCAACTTAAACGTTGAGAAACCTTTACAAAGGGGAATGATGATAACAGTTGGGAAAGGAGAATCAAGGTGGGTAGACTTTAAATATGAGAGGCTCCCTCCTTTTTGCTACTACTGTGGGCAAATAGGCCACCTAGAGAAGGATTGTAAGTTGTTAGTCGAAGATGAAACGGAAGAAGTTATCTACCAATATAGTAATTGGCTCCAAGCAAGCCCAATGACAAAAAATGTCGCGTAAGATTAGACCTGGCAATCGTTAAGTTCGGTTTCGGTTCGGGTCAATTTCGATTCGATTCAACTTTGGGTCAATCTCGTTCGGGTCGGGTTTGGTTTGATTTTAGATTGGGTCAAATTCGGGTCGGTTTCGGTTCAAATCGGGGTCAATGTTAGTTCGGGTAGATTTCGAGTATGGTTTCGAGTTAACCATATACAATACAATATTATCGAGTCCACCACCATCCCTTCTTATGAACTCACTTGAATATGATTTGAGGTCGATCAAAATTATACCATTACAAGCACAAAAGTCCATTATGAGAGACCCACAAAAAAAATGTGGGTTGGGTCAAATTCGGATTCGGGTCGGTTCGGGTTTGAGTCACTTTTATTCGAGTTCGGGTCAAAATCGGGTTCGGGTCCGATTCGGTTCGGGTCCGATTTGGTTTGGGTTGTAATCGGTTCAATTATATTTCGGCTCGGTTCATTTTCGGGTCGGTTCATTTCGATTTTCGGGTCAAAATCGATTCAACTGCTTTCGGATGTCGGTTCGGTTTGGGTTTCGGGTCGTTCGGGTTGACCCATTCGGTTCGGGTCGGTTTTTCAAGGTCTACGTAAGATGGCGAGAGGAGCGTGAAAAGGATTAAAAAAAGGTTGATGGAGATGCGAAAGTCCAACTTCTTGTCAATGCGGCTGAAAGATAGGATGTCCAAAATCCCGGGTCCACCTACTTCTACGAGAAAACTTACGTTCACGTAAAATGCTATTAAGGAGGTGAAGATTGCAACAAGGAACGAAAAATCCAAACCTAAACCGGGGCATGGGGATTTGCTAGATTTTCTCCCTATGCATGGCATCTCATTGAGCTCGGAAAGCAATGTGGACAAAGATGGGCAAGACACTTCGAATGTAGTGCCTTTTCAAAAAGGTGAAGGAAACATTGTGGACATTATTGAGCCTTTGAGGGCACATCAAAGTCAACAGAGAGCTTCTTCTACCGAAACTACATCGACTACGATAGACGCAAATTCTCTAGTCCCAATCACTTTCGATCACGGACTCGGGGTTGAGAAGTCGAAAGGGATAGAGGGTGGAAGTGGAAGACTTTGGGAAAACACCTCACACTAAAGTGGTGAAACGAAAATCTTTGGAGGACCTTAGTGTTGTCATAGAAAATCCACTTAGGGAGGATGGTAGAGGAAAATTCTAGAAGATGGACATTGATACGTCATCTTATTATGAGGCGGAGGCTGGAGTTGCCCAACCCCGGGGAACAACGAGGTTCATATGTTGGAATTGCCTCGTGAATGGATATTTTCAATGAGGCTCTTCTCGCCAAGCAAGTCCGGCATTTGGTCCGTAATCCCAATAGCTTGTTGGGCTTGTGTACTGAAAGCAAAATATTATCCAAACCACAACATCCTAAGTTCCTTCTTGGGGTATGCACCGAGTTTTGCATGGAGGGGGCTTTGGGGTGCTAAGTCCTTACTGAAAGCGAGGTTGGTGTAGCGAGTAGGAAATGGGAAGAAGATCAAGGTATTGACAGACAATTGGCTGGTGGATGAGGAAGGTATGCGAGTAACGACACCCCGTGGCGAATATTCGAACGAGATGAAAATGTGTGACTTGTTTGATGATTCAGGGCACAAGTCGGACTAGCTTGGATTTACAAGCAATGCGTGCAAGTATACAAAATAGTATTGCAATTATATCGGATATGGAGGAAAAATATAAATAATCTTTTTAGAATTAAACTTTTAAAATAAAAGAAAATTCATTCATGCGTTCTTAAATATTATTCTCATTGCTACTAAATATATATAATTTATTAAATTGAAAAGAAAGGACATTTAAAATGAGTACTTTGATTAAAAATGGAATAAAATATACAATAAAGAAAATTAATGATCAAATAAGAAAACCATCCATAGTGAAAGATAAGATAACTTATTGATGAGTAATAAAATGGAAACATAATAATCATATATACACTAATGGTTATGTGAAAATATTTTATTGTGATTGAAATAGCATTGTGAAAGATACATGAAAGAAGAAAATATTATTTTGATTAAAAAATATAGGTAAAAATAAACATAGAAAGATAAAGAAAATGACTATTTATCTAAAAGATCCCAAGAAAATTGTAAATTTTAATTAAAAATAATAGCACTGACAATAATAGAAGTATGAGAGACTCTTAATATTTGAAAGAAAAAAGGAAAAAATTGTATAGGAGGAACTCAATTTTGTTCGGATTAAAAACTCTTGCTAACATAATCTTCTATAAAAATCGAACTAAGAAAATAATTTTAATAAAAAATAATTAATTTTATAGTGTTATAATATTATTAATCAACATGACCATAGAATCTCTAAATTGTGAAGTTTAAAATTACTTGAAAATCTATGAAAACACAAAGATATATTTATGAAGAAATAATAATAATAATAATAATAAAAGAGATTAGACATAAAAGGATTAAGTTACTAAGAAAATGAATGTCAATTTTTGTAATGAAAATTGAAGGGGTACCTTGATATCTAATGTTCTACGCTTCAACTTCTTTCAATCTGTTTAAACAAATAAAATCGGTTACAATTCAATTTTTATTAATTAGTTCATTCCATTAGATAAGACTATTTTATCCTCGTAAATTAAAAAGGGTAAAAAAACATAACAAAAGTTATACATTCATAAGAGAGTATTGACTTTATATATAACATAAAATATATATATATATATATATATATATATATATATATATATATATATATATATATATATATATATATATATATATATATAAATTTAGATAGATATGTGGGAAATGAAAAGGTATTCTTATAAAGTTTGAATATACAGTATACATCTTCATTTATTTATTTATTTTTTAAAAAATGGCTGACGTTAATAGATAATACATTATATTAGCACGCATGGATCATATATGAAAATTTAGCTCAAATGTATTGAATTTTTAACAACGGTATTACATTTACCTAGAAAGTAATCAAATTCTCCATGCATATCATCATAATCCCTATAGTGGTCTGTTGGCGTAAATTTTCAACAAATCCGAAAGAGATCGAGAGAGAAATTATGCACAATTACCAAACTATAAAATAAATAAATAAAATAAACCAATAATTTCATTAACTCACAATTAAATTGAATCATATATACACGTGTTATGAAAATGTTAGACATGAGTGGTTTTTTAATTAAATTTTTTATTTAATTTTTTTAAATAATTATTTTTATGTATGAGTAACTAATCCCTATAAGTTTATGCAAAATAAGGGTATAATTAGTAAATTAAAATTTAGACATTAATGAAAAGGCCTTACCTTTATGTATAACATAGATAAGTTTAATGATCTAATAATTTGTGACTATTTTATCATTAAAATACAAATTATATGAAGGGTAGAAAAAGGAAAAGCAAAAGTTATACAACAATAGAGATGTCTTGGCCTTATATACAACATAGATAGATAGGTAAATATATGAAGGGAGCAAATTATCTAAATTTTATATTTATAAAGGTAATTTATATTAATAATATTTATTTATTTATTTATTCAAGGTCCAAACTTTAAATTTAAACTTTATGTATTTAATTTTCTTATTATCAATGGTAGTTTATATATGAAAAAATAAATTCTTCATGTATCATTATAATTATGTTAGATTAAAAATAGTTAATAAATTTGATAAAAAAAATTAATGGGGTTTGGATATGGGTAAATGCTAAGAGAGAGAGAGAGAGAGGCAGGCGGAGAGGCACAGGGAAACCGAAGAGAGAGGGGGAGGGGGTAAGTGGATAACTGGAAGGAGAGGGGGAGTGAGGGTAATTAGAAAGAGAGAGGGGGATAACTACATTAAACAATAATATAGTGACATTTTTATTATTAAAATTTAAGTTAAATGAGGGATAAATATGTAAATTAAAATTTATACATCATTTTACTCTTCCCTTTATATATAACATAGATTGAGAGGGGTTTAATTATTTTTTCAACGAGAGGGATCGAGAGGTTGCTAATGGAAATCCCAATAAGCGAGAGGTCTGCTAGATGATGAACTTGCCTAGTGCTTCTCATCGAACGGGGTGTATACGGTTCGGTCTGCGTATTTGCTGGGTCTCTCGGTGAATTTTGATGGCTTTGATCGGTTGTGGCCTAAAGTGTGGACATCACCTGGTACACCAAAAATGCGTTATTTGTTGTGGCAAATACTATCTCAATCTCTCCCTACAAAGAGTGTGTTTCACTACCGGCATATTGCGGATTCTAGTATTTGTCCTCGCTGCAAACAGGAGGAGGAAAGCATGGTCCATGCGTTGGTAAGGTGTAAGAAGGTAAGACAAGTCTGGAATAGGATGAGTGCTAAGGTAATGTGCTGTACCAGGGAGGACATAAGCATGGATGAAGTGTTGAGGGCGTGGTGGGAGCACCTTGACCCCATAGCAATCCAAAAATGCTTATTTATGATCTGGTTGATATGGTGGACCAGAAACGTGGAGGTTTTTAAGGCAAAACAAACATCATCTTTTCTTATCCTAGAGAGATGTAATAGGTTGGTAAATCTCTACAACGAAATTAAAGAAACAAAGAAGGGCAGTGGTGTAAATTCCAGAATGGAGCAATCTGCGAGATGGAGGGCACCTGTAGGTGAAGAGATAAAAATCAACTCGGATGCGGCTGTGGATGAGGCTGGATGTATAGGCTTGGGTGTGGTATTTCATGACTGCAAAGGCGAGGTTCAACTAGCGGCTTCTAAGCGGATCGAGCTAGATGGTGTCCCAAGGTGGCGGAAGATAAGGCCACTTGTTCATGCTCTGTCCTTGGCAAGACGGTTTGGCTTTCGTAATGTTATCCTAGAGTCGATTGTTTACAATTAATTTCTACTCGTCAATAATATGGTGTCATTTCTTTGCGATTTTGATGTAGTCGTAGAAGATTTGCTTTCACTTAGTATTTTTTTTTTTTGTTTTTTAATAGTTGTGTTTGGTCTCGGGTCAAGCGAGATGGGAATTCGATCGCCCACTCATTGGCAAAGCTTGTTTCCAATGAGTCGGAAAAGGTTTGGGTTGTGGTATGTCCCAACGAATTTTATTCATATATACTGATGGATAAATTATCAATGAATTGAGACCTTTTCGATATAAAAAAAAAAAAAAAACTGACAGTAGTACTAATAGCATTAATTTGCAACTATATATGCATTCTGTTTTACAGCCCAAGCCAGCAAATGCCCAAACTAACAGCAACCACTAGTTTGCACAGTAAATACAAAATAAATAACTTAATACAAATTTCAGCTTAAAAATTAGAAGAAGAAAAAATCAGTCGTTTCGGTTAACCGCTGATTTGAAAATTGTGAAACGGAACTGAAACCGGATCTCGCCGTATGTTTAAATCAATTCAATTAACCAAAAATCCGTTTAGTTTTATCCATTTTTAGTTCGGTTGATGGATTTCGATTTTTTTTTCTCCCCAACATTTGAATTCAAATTCAAGAGACGTTTGTATGCAAAAGAGGTGGCACATTCACTTTTGCCCTTTTCATTATAAAATAACACGCATGGAAATTTTTAATTAATATGTAGGTGTTTTTCAATAATTTAAATGTATAATATATCTCAAAGTTTTTTTTTTTGAATTTGACACAAATTACCTCATGAGTAGTCGGGACTTGAAGGAAGTACTGTTATTAGATATTTAAATAGGATCGACATAACACACGTGAAAAATATATTAGTAGTAGTCTAGTTTGTAATCAAGGATGAATAGTACATACAACATGTCAGAAAATTTAATTCCATAAACTAATGATCATCGTTAAACTAAATAATTTAACTTCATAGCATGTGTGTGGGGATTACGGACATTTATATTGGACAAAAACTGACTACCATGTATTTGATGTGGCTAGTTGTGATATAATAATATCAGGAGGTATTATTGTATATTTGAATTTGAATTATAATTATATCTACATTGATCTTTGCGTATTATTTGTATAAAAAAATACATAAATGTCCTGTAAGAGATTAACGGGATAAGAAGACCATGTATAAGTGGGTGTTTGGTCTAAATTTTAAAACTGTTTTTGAATTCTAAAAACACAAGTTAGGCCAAACACTAGTTTTTAAAAAATGAAAACTATTTTTCAAAAACGATTTTAGAAAAAAACTCTCCAAAAACAAAAACAACGACATAATCATGTTCTGTTTCTAATTTCGGGAAAAATTCCGTAATAACCACCAAAATCTCATTCTCTCTCTGTCTCCGTTATTTTTATTTTTCTCTCTCTCCTCTATCTTTGTTTCTCTCTCATCTCTCTCTTAGTTTGTTTTATCTCTATCTTATTTCTATCTTTTTAAAAATCTTGGTCAAACAAATTAATTATTTTAAAAACAGGTTATATAAAATTTAGGCCAAACACCACAAATTTTTCTTAAAAATAATTTTTAAAAAATACTTTTTAAAATCAAAAATAATTTTTTAAAAATTAGGCCAAACATACTCTAAGACTTACATTAAGTTTTTTAACCATATAGGTTGGAGGTGAATCTTGAGGCAACAATAATTCATTTTAATCAAGTGATATCTCTTGTCTACCAAATATAAAAATTTGCTCTGAACTGAACGAAAAAATATTTAAATTGAAAAAATTTTGAAGTACTTTTCTATCCAAAAAGGAGGAAAAAATTGAAGATGTAAAGCCAGATATTAAAATTAGAAAATAATAAATAAATAATCAACTTTTTGATAAACTAAGTACTACTTTAGTCCCATAATGGTTTTCATAGTTTGATTTTTTTGGTTTTCAAAAAACAACTTTGATCATTTTTTTCTTACAAATTATATACAAAAATATGTAATTAAAAAGTATTTTAAAAAATTTTAGAAGTAGTATTTTGGTTACCATTCGTTAAAATATTAAACTAATTATATTTTCTCTTAAATTTATAGTAGCTTCATAAAAATTGACAAAAGAAAGTTAATTTAACTATATTAAGACTATTTGCTTATTAATACGATACTCCATCCCTTTTAAAATAATTATTATTTGGACATTTGAAAAATAACAAGAAAACAAAAAATCTATGATAAAATTTATATTAATATACCAAGTTTTCCTAAAGTTTGAAATGAAGAAAGCCAATGATAAAAAAAAAAGAAAAAAATATTTAATAAGTACAAAATTGGAAAACTATTCAAGTAATATATCGGTGGATTTTAAAGTGATGAATATTATGGAATGAAAAAATTAGTGATCAAATAAAGTTAGTTAAAGTGAAACGAATGGAGTATGAAAAAGTATTAACCCTATTTGTTTCTTAAAAATATTGAATTCATAGAGAAATAATTACTATCCCTCAATTTCAAAATAATTCACTTTTAATTATGTTTTTATAATTTTTATCGTTTTATAATTTTAATAACATATTAATTAAATTATAAAGGTTAGATAATTAAAAATTGTTACACGATAACGTAGAGTTATCGTGTAGATGTTAATACATACTCCCTCCGTCCTAAAATAATTGCTTGTTTTTTACTTTTTAGGTCAAACTTTGTAAACTTTAACCAATATTTAATCAAAATATACATTAATTTACAATATGAAATTATCATCAATGGATTTCTTTTAAAAAATACTTTCATTATAATATATTTTTGTAATTTTTTCTATTACATAATTTTAAAAATCGATGGTCAAAGTAATTCATTAGAGACCGCAAAATGTCAAACTATGCGGTTTTTTGGGATGGAGTGAGTATATTTTTTTAATAAGATGATAATATTTCTTAAATTTGAGTTATGTAAAATTCTGAATGGAGGAATTTTATATTAGGATAACTCTACCACATGTAAACCTACAATTAGACAGAGTGTGATTAAGGCTCGTTCGGTAAAATGAGCTGTTTGAGTAGCGGATAACTGTTTGTGTAATCGATAAGCTGTTTAGGTAGGCGATATCCGTTAGATTTTAGTCGTTAGTGGATAACTATTCAATTGAGCGGTTGAATAAATGTGTTCGGTAAATTTAGCGGTTGAGTTAGCTAATTATTGTAAATTGACGTAAAAGGATATAAATAATTTGTCAAATATAAACGAATGAAGGTTTTTTGTCAAAAAAATAAAATGAAACGCTACTTTGAAATGTGAAAAGCTAATATTCTTAGTTTTTCAAAAACATTACTTGAAACGCTAAAAGCTACTGCAAACGCTAGTTAAAACACTACTTTATCGAACGCTAATATTTGATTGATTAGTGTTTTGACTTATTCAAAACGGTAAAAATTATTTCAAACATCTGTTGTCGAACGAGCGCTAAAAAGTGTTAGCCAACAATTAATTTAGACTTCAAGGAAATAAGGGAAAAAAGTGTCTGTCTCTTATCTCAACTTGTATAAAAGAATACTGGACTCAAAACGGACCACATGGATCAAATTCTGGGCAGCAATTATTTTTGTCAGGGAAATTGGTGCGACAACAGAATTGCATGAATGAGTAGGTCCAGTTTCCAAATTCCTCTACTATCAGTCTATCCCCCACGAGACTAGGCCCAACCAAAAAATAAAAATAAAAAATTCTATTTAATGTTTTCCATGTTTTCAAATTTTATCTGGTAAGCATAAAAATTTAAAAATTTGAGTCGTGGTACCTTATGTTTTTGATAAAATTTAATATGTGATATTTACTGTTAAATTTGGCTGTTAACTATTAAGTTATTATTTTTAGAGTGTTCTGATATAAGAATTTTTAAATTTAAAATAATACTCTTATGAACGGGCATTGGAGAAGAGAGTTAGAAAGAGAGATAATGAAAACGGAAAAGGATTAATGATGAAAAAATAAATACTGTGTGAACGTTGTTTTAAATGAAGGCATATTATTTGAAGTTCTTATTTTTCATATTTATCAAACATAGATGCAAGATCACCAAATGAAATTTTCAATTAATAAAAAAAAAAAAAAAGAGTTTGGCTACAACAAATAAACGGAATACGGCTTCGTTAAATGGCATTAGATGTTTATCCAAAAAAAGAAAGAAATTGACATTAGATGAACGACGTCGTAGGAAATTTTATGCGAAAGTTTTTAAGGTTAGCACGAAGTTCCCCGAGATTCAAGTTCGTGTGTATCGTCCTCGGCAAGCTTCTCCCAAAACCCTCCCATGGCGGTTTCTCTCTCCTCCTCCTAAACCACCTCCTTCCCCTGATCACCACCTTCTTCGTCCTTCCTCTCTCTATAGTTTCTCTCTCCAAAATGTGCGACGAGGTGAAGTTCAGCGTGCTGGTGAGCCTCTTCAACTGGATGACAAAATCCAAATCCACCTTCCAAAAACGCTCCAAATTCCGCAAATTCCTCGACCATTTCTGCAAGCCAGGTGACTACTTCTCTGCCATTCGCCTCATCCTTCCTTCTCTTGACCGCGAGCGTGGCTCCTATGGCCTCAAGGAGTCCGTCCTTGCTCTCTCTCTCATCGACGCTCTCGGCATGTCTCGCGATTCAGAGGACGCCAAAAAGATCGTCAATTGGCGCAAAGGCGGCGCCAAAGCCGTTGGAACTCTTGCCGGAAATTTCTCTCTCGTCGCCGCCGACGTCCTCCAGCGCCGCCAGGGCTCCGTCTCCGGCGGCCTCACCATCCGCGAGTTGAACGAACTCCTTGATCGGCTGGCCTCCGCCGAGAGCCGCGGGGAGAAGACGGATTTGCTCGGAGAGCTAATTAGGAAGACGAATTGGCAGGAGATGAAGTGGATAATCATGATCATATTGAAGGATTTGAAGTTAGGGATTAGCGAGAAGAGTATTTTTCACGAATTTCATCCTGATGCTGAGGACCTCTTCAATGTCACCTGCGATTTGAGGCTCGTTTGCGAGAAGCTCAGTGATCGGAAAGTGCGTCATAAGAGGCAGGACATCGATGTTGGGAAGGCGGTGAGGCCGCAGCTTGCTATGAGAGTCGCGAATTGTACCGCTGCTTGGAAGAAGCTCCATGGGAAGGAGGTGGTAGCGGAGTGCAAATTCGACGGGGATCGCATTCAAATTCATAAGAATGGAACTCAGGTGAATTTTTTCTCCAGAAACTTCTTTGATCATCAAGAGTATGAGCATGGGATTTCGAATATAATTGTTGATAATGTCTTAGCGGATAGGTGTATACTTGACGGGGAAATGTTGGTTTGGGATACTTCAACTAATCGTTTTGCTGATTTTGGGTCGAACCAAGAGATTGCTAAGGCTGCTAGAGAAGGGCTTGACAGTGAGAGGCAGCTATGTTATGTTGCTTTTGATATACTTTATGTTGGGGATACGAGTGTGATTCACCAGACATTGAAGGAGAGACAGGAGCTCCTTAGCAAGGTTGTGAGACCCCTAAAAGGTCGTTTGGAGATTTTGTTGCCTAATGGTAGGGATGATAGTCTCAATGCTCATAGGAAACCTGGTGAGCCATGCTGGTCCATCATAGCTAACCATTTGAATGATGTTGAGAGGTTCTTTAAGGAGACAATTGAGAACCGGGATGAGGGGATTGTTCTCAAGGACCTTGGGTCTAAGTGGGAACCAGGTGATCGTAGTGGAAAGTGGCTCAAGGTGAAACCTGATTATGTCCGTGCTGGCTCTGATTTGGATGTGCTCATCATTGGAGGGTACTATGGTTCTGGTCGTCGAGGAGGGGAGGTGGCTCAGTTTTTGGTGGGACTTGCGGAGACGCCTTTGCCAAATACATACCCAAGGAGGTTCATGTCTTTCTGCAGAGTGGGTACAGGGCTTTCTGATGAGGAGCTTGATGAATTGGTGAATAAATTGAAGCCGTATTTTAGGAAATATGAGTACCCAAAGAAGTTACCCCCTAGTTTTTACCAAGTTACAAATCACTCAAAGGAGAGACCAGATGTTTGGGTTGAAAACCCTGAGCAATCGGTGATTCTAGCAATTACCAGTGATATTCGGACCATAAATTCCGAGGTGTTTGCTGCTCCTTATAGCTTGAGGTTTCCTCGGATAGACAGGGTGAGGTATGATAAGCCTTGGCATGAGTGCCTTGATGTTCAGTCCTTTATGGAGTTGGTGCATTCAAGCAATGGGACGACGCAAAGAGCTGGAGCAGATGATGGTGGGGTTGCACTTGAAAAACCAAAGCGTGCAAAAGTTGTGAAAGGCGAAGGGAGAAAGAAACTTGCACTTGCTGTTCCTTCTCATTTCACTCAGACTGATATCTCCAGTGTAAAAGGGGAATCACAAATATTCTCAAATATGGTGTTTCACTTTGTCAATGTGCCTTCTAGTCATTCTCTGGATTCTTTGCATAAATTGGTTGTTGAGAATGGAGGCACCTTCTCCATGAATCTGAATGACAAAGTTACTCATTGTGTTGGGGCAGAGAGTAAAGGTATCAAGTATGAGGCAGCAAAGCGAAGAGGGTGTGATGTCATCTACTACTCTTGGGTGTTTGATTGCTGCTCGCAAAAGCAGCTTCTCCCCTGAGGCCTAAGTATTTTATCTTCCTTTCAGACTCTTCAAAGAAGAAATTGCAAGAGGAGATTGATGAATTCTCTGACTCTTATTTTTGGGACCTTAGTGTTGCAGAACTGCAACAGATTTTGTGCAATGTGAATAGGTCAGAAGATGTGAAAATTGTTGACTATTACAAGAAGAAGTATAGTCCTCATGAAAAATGGTGTCGATTCCATGGTTGCCTTATATATTTCCATCTTTTTGTAAAGCCTTACTCTTCAGATTGGGAAGTCCTGTTGAAGTCAGCCCTTAGAAGGATGAAGGTTGAAGTTTCTGTAGGAGGTGGAAAAGTCATCGATAACCCTTCTCAAGCAACTCATATAATAGTAATGTCAGTCCCAGGACACGAGCTGAGCTTCGAGACCTTGTTGCAGAGCTTCCCGGAGAATCAGAAACATGTTTTGCGCCGGAAAAGACTTCATGTTGTTGGATGCCAGTGGTTGGAGGATTGCTTCAAGGAGTCGTCAAAGTTGTCTGAAGTGAAGTATAGTTTCAAGCCAAATGCTATGGAAGAAACTCTTGAAGAAGATGAGGATGAAATTGATGCAGGTTATCAAATTGACTCAACTTTCCCTGCTGATAACGAAAAGCCAACAAAGCCTGTTCCAGCAAAGACAGCAGAGACTGTTCCGCATACCAGAGAACCAAGAAGAAAAAGAGGACGTGCTGCTGGAACAAGCAGCAGGAAGGGGAAAGCAGCTGTGAGTAAACCCCGAGAACCAAAAGGGCCAGAATTGGAAATAGGCCAGCTAAATTACAGGAGATTGCTTCCGATGATGAAACTAGCAGAGAAGAGAGTAATTTTTCAGGTGATGCCCACTCTGAACTTGAAGGGCATGACCATGCTCTTAGTGAAAGAACTGTCAATGACAAGCCTAGGAAAGGGAAAACAGTAGTCAGTAAACCTCCAACAACAAAAAGGGCGAGAATTGGAAAGAAGCCTGCTAGATTACAAAATATTGCTTCTGATGACGAAACTAGCCAGGAAGAGAATAATATTTCAGGAAACCCCAGACCTGAAATTGAAATGCATGACCGCATTTTTGGGGACAACACTCTTGATGACAAGTCTAGTGAGCTGGAGACCAACAATTCAGGCAGTTTTGGTGCTGAGAATAGTGAACTTTCTGCAAGATCCAATTTGATGGGCAAAAATGATGGGTACAATGAAGAAGAGCTCAAGTCTCCAGTTCATGAGGCAGATGGTCTCCGGTCTGACAATGTTGGTGTAGTTATATGCAGTAAACCCAATAACGACAGAGGATTATCTACCTCAGGGAAATTAGAAATTATGACTGATCCTGTTCAGGCAATGTTGTTGAATATGATTCCTGGTCTTGGGGTGAAGTCTGAAGATACAGATCCCATTCTTGAAGCCAAAAGCTTATCACCAGTACCTTCAAAAGAGGGATCATCTAGAAAACCCGAGGGAGGACCAGTGAAGAAGAAGAAAGTTAGCTACAGAGATCTTGCCAATTCTCTACTTAAGGATTAACTAGAATGTTGTAATATTCAATGTATTGGTTCTTTTGCCTGCTGTACTTTCTGATTATCTGTAAATGTTGTAAAGTTGCCAGTTGAACGTATGATGCATACACTTCTCGGCTTACACTTGATGTATTTTACGTGTTTTTTCTGCAATGAGCATCCTCAGGTTCAGAAATATTTGTTGTTCTGGTCTTGCCAGAGTTCTTATTCAACGAAACCTTCTAGCATGAAATTGTCTCACATGTGACATCCCTTGTTCAAATCTTGGACTAACACGAGAGATTCTGCCTCTCTTATACCAGCTATAACAAATTGGCGCAAATCCAAGGCAAACTGTGACCCCATATCTCGGCTATGAAGTGTAAAATGGAGATTGTTTTTGTCAAACCCGAAAATAAAAGGCCGTGATTGTCAAGCGAGACAATTTTCTTTGTTCTTCCACAATCCAAGATCAAGAAGAACTGCCCTTCAACGACTTTTTAGCTGTCCAGAAAGTGGAGAGATCCAAGACGGACCAGTAATTGGAGAAAGCAGCCAGCTGCTTAAATCAAACAACATAAAGACTTGATTAAAGTACTTTTTTGGGTACAGAGCAGCATGAATGGCTTTTGAAAGTCCCAAAGAGCCTTTAGAGAGTGCGAGCATAGGAATGGAAATATTACAAATTTTGTTTACAGAGTATACTGATAAGGAAAGGTAATTACATGGGAGAGAATAAAGGTATTGCATTAGATCCTAGAAGGGATCATCGGTATGGTGTTCTGGAGGTATGCAGAAGCAGCTGCAACTCCACTTCCCAACTTAACTGGATATCCCACATCCTTGAGTATCATCTCCACCCCAGCCAAACAACCCAGCAGTTGCAACTGCAAAACAAATTATCCGAGCTCAGTTCATACTCAGACACATCACATATATGGAGATGGGAATGATCGTGAGAAATTGATTGTACCTCATTAAGGTTGCCCAGATGCCCTATTCTGAAAACCTTTCCGGCTACCTTGTTGAGGCCGAGACCCAAGCTTAAGTTGTATCTCTTCCATGCCCTCCTTACTATCTCTGCGCTGTCAATGTGGGGAGGAACAACTATAGCTGTGACGGTGTCACTGAACCATTCTTCCCTCTGTGAACAGTTCTTCAATCCCCAAGCTTCTACTGCGAGTCTGTACTCAAGATCATGAGCATCAACACGTAATGACATGGCTCACGTTTTATCACTATCGCACATATATGAAATCAAAGTCGCAAGACTCATGCAATTGTGAATGTTGTTCAGGAGCAAAAGGCAAACTTCTCGAAGAAATGTCCGAAAATCCAAACCAACCAAACCAATCAGGAATCCTTAGTAAAAGGTTGAGAGCGTTTTTTTTTGGGGGGGTTGCATAACTTCTTGAATAGAGCTGAATTGCATAGGGAGGTTCTTTCTATTGGATGCTAGATTTCAAAAGTCATCTACTTTTGGATAAAAGACAAGGACAATTTGATAAGACATCTTGCCTTCATACACCATGATTCAAAACTGAAAAAGCTACCCAAGCAGACGCTTCAAGCAACGCACAAAGTCAGACCATATAGAAATACAAGAAAAACCGACAATAATAACAAATAAATTCATTTCATAGGAGAATCTGAATCGGCATACCTGGTTGCTTTTGCCAGGCGGGCATGCCTTTTAATGACATTTTCAAGGCCTTCCTCAAAGATGAGATCCAAAGCAGCTCTGAGCCCATAGAGGAGTTGGATGGAAGGAGTGTAAGGCCAGAAAGTCCCAAGCTTGTAGAACTTCAAGTAGTCATTCCAGTCGAAGAACACTCTGACTGACTTGGCTGTCTTAGTTGCCTCCAAAGCTTTGGGGCTTGCACACACAATACCCATCCCAGTGGGAAGAGAGAGAGCCTTCTGGGAGCCTGTCAGTGCAACATCCACTCCCCACTCATCCATTCGGAAATCTAGAGCACAGATTGATGAAACTCCATCCACGAGCAGGAGAGCTGGGTGATTGTAGTGATCTGAAAGCAATATATAAAAACAGCTTAACGTAAGTGTGTCTAGTTTAAAAATGACCATGGACAACCATACAGTATGAATTTGACATATCGTAAATCAGGACTAGTACAGAGGTGGTTTCTGAGAGACCCACTAAATACATAATTGAACTATGAACTTTAGATTTTCCCACAAAATTTCTTGGAAAATTTTATGGTACGTGTCATGACTTGACACTCAAAGGAAATTTACCCAGAATCCTCCTGACAGTGGCCAAATTGTTAGTAACCCCAGTAGCTGTTTCATTGTGGACAATGCAGATGGCCTTGATGGTATGTGCAGTATCAGCTGCTAGCTTTGATGCCATCACCTCAAGATTGGCACCTTGGCCCCACTCACTCTCAACGACATCAACATTGAATCCAAGGCGTTGCTGCTGATCGATCCAGAGCAAACTGAACTGCCCGATCAGGAAGGATATTGTTCGGTCTCCAGGAGATAATGTGTTTGTCAGTGCACTTTCCCATGCACCAGTACCTGGACCAAAGTCATGCAGATATAGTCTGATCAATTACTTGGATGATAATAATCAAAATCTAGAGCATCAAACCTCAAACAACATACCTTTGTGATGCACGATCACATTCCACATACACTATATATGCACAAAACAACACAGCTCTAACATTAACTCATTAGGAATTAGGTAACATCCACTGTATATATGTTCTTTTCCTAAAACATTTCATGCGGTGAAGCTCTGACTAGATTTAAACTAGTTGTTATTTAACTCAACGATTCATGGTCAAAGTGCGGCGCATTATAGAAATTCAGATCGAGATAGACCTGACTCATGTGGGGTTCATATTGAGTCAATCCCCGGTAAGCTCAGAAGAGGTTGGTGGAAAATATGGTTCAGAACTTCAGATGAGGTATTAGTCCTGCCAATTCAGTCCTTATATGGGCTCAATAACATTGTCAAGAAAGACAACACACAAAATTTTACAAGCAAATTTCATGCTGATTCATTTTTAGTTTGCTCGATTAGGATTAGGACTAACTCAGACTACTTTATTGAAGGATTTGAGGTCAATGTTTGTTTTGAATCACACAATCATATACATGTCACTCTTCCAAGGTAAACTACATGTTACAAAATAGTAACACAGGGTACCTGTTGTGGGAATGATAAAGGGGGTGCCAGAGGTGGTCTTGAAGATCTTCTTGACATCTTCAAGAAGTGTTTTCGTGAGTGCCGGAATAGCAGGGGACCGGTAATCCTCATTGTTCCGGTTCATGGCTCGAATGACCTGATCCGGGATGTTGACAGGCCCCGGAACAAATAGGTGATTCCTTCCTGGTCCATAGACGTAGTCCATCCTTCCTCCTCTCTTGTTAGTCACCCTGTTCAGAAGCCTCAGCTGCAAAACCAACAGAATATATGTAACCACCAGTGAGCAAACTTGCTAACAGCTACAGTAAAAGTCTTGAGAATTAGTGTCAAAGACTCCTTAGAGAGTTGACAGTTCATACATTCCAAGTTACAACCTTTTCACCTCAAAGAGAAGTACACAATCCGATAAAAATAGGTTCTGTCTCGCGTTTTCAATACAGTATTTAAAGATTTCAAAGACGTCTTTCAATCTATTATTAACTTGACACAAGTTATGCCACTGTAACAACTATCAGGGTGGATTTAAACTGCGAGACAATTCTGATATGCATAGGTTTCCATCTAATAAGCAAACGGATTGTTTCAAACAACCCCCCTCCGAAAAAAAAGAGGGTAAACAAGTAATTCGAAAATGGGTTTGGCATTTCTCGAAACAGCTTATGATCAAATCAAGCGATGGTGACCAATTGAGATTAGTCTAGCATGAGCATGAACATTTAGAACACCCAAAGACCCAAAGATGGTAATAAACAAACTTGGATGTGAACAAACAGCTAAGAACAAGGTTGTGATCAGTAGAGCCCTTTCCTCTCAAGAAGTAACAAATAGAGGCAGAGTAGTAAAAAGGATTCAAGATCATGAAAAGATGAGAGTTTACCTGAGAATGAGAGAGAAAATGAAGCTCCAAGTGAAGTCAGAAGCCACCTGAGGAGCTGCAGTGAACACCCCAGAAATGTTGGGGGGTATAATTTAAAAAGAGCCAACTCTTCTCTAAGCAACAGATTTGCGAGGCCCCTAAATTTTATGTGATTGATTTTTTATAAGAGCGCGGGAGACCAATCAACGTTCACTCAAGTGGGCCCCACTACTCCATCCCACGTGGCAGATAAGATCCTCTCTTCTCTGACTCTGAGGCCAGGAATGGCTTACATCAGCTTCACAAAAATGAACCCCTAAACAAAAGCAAAAAAAAAAAAAAAAAGAAAAGAAAGCTGTTAATGATTTTTTTTCTTTCTATTTATTCTCTTTAAATAAGGCCAAATTTATGTATACATGTAGTTTTGTGGTCGTGCCGCTCTATTTTCTTATTTATTAAATCGTTCCCTAAACCTTGCTCTTCCAACCTGGATTATAAGCTCGAGATAGATTTGTGATCAATCAAAATTCTACTACCTTTAATTGGAATTTTTTTACTAAGGTCTAAAATAATATATGGGAGAAAGAAAAAAACCAACTTCTGGCTACGAGCAAATAAGACTTCGAAAATTATGAAACTATTTTAAGATTTTAAAAAATAAGTTACCTTAATATTTTCATATTACATCTCTTCGTAAATATGTCAATTGTTGTATCAGATAGTCTCAAAATAAGTTCCACGAGGCCAACATATTTTTGCTGAGTTTCCGTTTATAATGTAACAATATTTTTCTTATTGATCAATTCTTTGTAAGATTCAGACAATTATCACCGAAACAATTAGAGTTTAATAATTATTTGAGTCAAAATTCAGAAAATGTACAAGCAATAATGTTAAGCTTGATATTCAGCCAAGTAAAAATGTTAAGCTTGATCATCAAAATATCAAGGCTAATGGAAATTTGATTGTAGAAACAACAATGTTTTGACAAGCATTCATAAATATAATAATAGCCTAGAAGTACCATTTTAATTGGATCTAATAGAAAATGAAAAAATAGAAAATAAGAATTTTTTTTGGGGGAGGGGGGAAGAGAAAGGAAAAGGCAAAATAGAATTAGAAGAGGGTAAAATCCTAATTAAGAAGAAAATGGAATATCCATTACATGGGGCTGAGAAAGGCAAGAGAAAGATAACAAGATAATGAAGTATCAGCCACAGCCTTGAGTGGTTGCCCAAAGCCACACACACCCCATTTTGGCCTTGCTTTCATCTCCTTCCCAAACTGTCTTTCCTTCTCTCTCACTCTCTGTCTCTCTCTTGTTGCTATTAGGTGAGAGCTGTGGACGTGTGTCAATTTGAAGCATTGCTCCTCCATCCTCATCCACATTTTGACAAAATTTACAATGTCTTTCAGACATTACTACTAATTATCTCATCTCTCCCCATCGCTACAACCAGTCCATGGGAAGATGGACGCCAAGAAACCAACGTCCCCAGATACTTCCAAGAACCAGTCGGACCCAATTTTACAGCTTACAAAAACATCGACATGACTATCTGACTATATATTTTACATATCAAAAGTAGTTAAGGCTTAATACGGAAATATATATATCTCACCCCAACCAATGAGGTTGCAGACCTACTTGTCGTTATTGCCCTTGCCATCTTTGAGTACAGACCGATGCAACGCTGAATGCTACTTACCCCCAAATATCATATTTCTGAGAGCATATACTTCTAAGATTTATTACGGCGACTATATATTGAAGACTAAACACATGACAAGTACACTATATGTATCTATATAGGTAAGCAAAACCTAAATCCAATAGAAACAGAATCAGTTGCACACAACAAAGAATGCGTAATCACCTCTAACAAAGCCTCAATTCAGAGTCCATTCAAAGTTTTGGGGTTCTCGGACCAAATAATGCACCTCCCTCAAAAGGCGAACATGTCTAGGCCAGGAAGCTGTTAATAAGATTACATAGATCTGTCAACCTGTTGGCGGCTGTTGGGAGAAAAGGGGGAGGGGAGGAAAGGATTCACAGCAATCATTGTACACGAATATCAAAAAATAAAGGGTGGGGCAGGAGGGGGGATAGACCCAAATTCAACTAACCACTAAACGCATATTAGCGGCATCATATACTTTACCAACTAATCGATCAACAAACAAAATGTAGAAGTAAATACAACATGAACTCAACAAAATTTGATGGACAAAACTGCATAATGTACATTTCTGAAGACAGTACATTTATCTACTCCACTATGGGGTCATTTCTTACTATGGGTTCGTTTGAAAGTAACTCGTTGAACCTTCTCTATATTTTTCTCTCTACTTCCAACTATACTAGTCAACAAATTGCTGGCCTCCACCTGATGACAATGAAAGGAGTAATTAGTTCAGGGCTCAAGCACCTCTTCAAATCCATTTCTTGTTGCTTGCCGCTGCTTATGTCAGGAAGTCACAATAGATCGATTTTTCAGTGCTCACCAAGACAATTTCCTTCTTTGGCATTCCAAGCTTTCAACTTGGCCATCCAGTCAACAGATAGAAAACGGGTACTTATTCCCCATAGGCCAAAAAATTTCCGGGAGAGGAGCAAAGGCATGCTCCGACATATGAAAAGCCATTTGGCCTTCCCCCTAGATCAACGGGCTATTGCACCCACCTTTAGGACTCTACTTGATACCGGAAGAGAAGCCTTGCCTCTGAGGATGACCGCCCTGGCGCATTTTATACGGCCTCTCACTACCATATGGTCTGCTATCAGCTGGTGCAGCACCCAGTATCCCCTGGGAACTAGATGCAGGTAATCTCGGGGTGTTGCTTAAAGGTCTTTGAAACGGGCCTTGAGCTTCTAAGAAAGCATCTGTTTCCGCCCTCCGCCTGCGTTTCCATGCTTCAAACTTGCTTGAATCATGACCTCTAACAGCTGGTTCAGCATTTTTTGCCCTTTCAGCCTTGTAGACTGCCTTTGATAGGCATGATTTCCGTTGAAGTGAGAGGGCCCCACCCCAGCTTCTTCTTCCCGCTCGTGCTTAAGTTTGGAATAAATCTGACACAACCGGTCCCCCGTCAAATTAGAGAAGGTTGAGACATATTTCCATAACCGCATCATCATCCCTGACAGACGAAGACATACTGCCATCAGTACTAGTACTCTCTACACACAAATATGTCAAACTGAAGATAGGGTAACAGTAAAAAATATCCTGGGAGTAACTAACGTAAATAAAATTTCAAAACAAAAGGCCCCATTCCATTCATTTATTCAAATAGGTGGTAAATTGACAGAAATGGTAACATGCACAAACAAAATGTAACAGAAAACAGTTGAGCTTACTATCTTGCTTATGTGGTTCACTCTCATGTTCAAGCACTATCTGGTCTATTCGCCGACCCAGAAGCTGCAGGTACTTTCGGATCTTCGACAGTACCTGCATAGAAAAGGGCAGGGATTACAAAAATGATACCACAGTACTTATCACAGGAAAATTGAGCAAAATGCAAAAGCTTTAGCTCAGCAGAAGTAAGAACCTTCTCCTTCGGAAGGTTGGCACTGGTGGTCTGCAACCTCTGAAGACGTTTCAACGTTCTTTCCTCATCCAACATGACATCTTCACACCATTCCATCCATTTCACTTCCTTGAATTGCTCATATACTTCTTCATTATCAGACATTTCACCTTCCTCTTTAACTAAAGGTTCAGCTTTCTGGGTTCTCTGGGACCTAGTTTTCTCCATTTGGCTAGTAGGTTTGAGGGAATTTGACTTTACCCCTTTGCCTCTACCGCGATTTTTGGTAGATTCTGAACACTTTCTGCACTTTTCAAAGATTTATTATTGCGCACTTTAGGATTAGACTTCTTCCCGGCAACAGCAGCAGCTTCCTGAAAAAGAAACCAGATATCAAGATAAAAAAATGTCAACATCCACAAGAAGCAGTGTATTACAGATAATTTAAGCTGTGAAGACAATTCAACATCTTAGAGGCCTGATCTGTTTATCAAAAAGGAATAAATCTCCACTTCACCGAGGAGGTGAGTTCAAATACCATTTCAAGAAGTGCAGACGCACGATCCTTAAGATTGGGTGCACGTGGAAGGAAAGTTTCATGCGTTTGAAGCTCCGCTGGTGCAATCTTCTTCAACAAACCAAGCCTTTCATCCAGCCGAATTTTTCCCAATTTCCAAAACCATGATAATGTACACCCAAAAGCAACCTTGCATCATCAACTAACAAGCAGTAGAATCAAAACTAGATTAGAGAACTATGCCACAGAAGCAACAAACATAAACATTAGAAAATTAAACCACAGAAAGATTACAGTTCACTCACTTTGATTCCAACCACAACCTTTGGACCAATTAGCAGGTTTAAGGTACCTTAGTACCCGGAATTGTGAAATGGGATCGTCATAGCGACTAATTCGCTTAGCTAAGAATTGGAGCTCTTCGACACGGCTGAGCATATCATTAGCTTTTACAGGCACACCAAAAAAGTCCAGCAAAGGTCCCTGACAATGTGACAAGACTAAGGAAATGCCAACCGCCAGAAAAATCCAGCAAGAAACATGGTAAAAGCTGAAGATAACAAACCTTAGGATCGATAATCTCTCCTCTAACAGCCTCTTGACATCCATCAACTAAAGAATCAAAAAGTTCAATCTGAGCTTCTACTGGAGCTGCTTCAACTGCACCTCCAACCTCAGCTGCAATCGAGCTTATTTGACTCGCATCCCCAAACTTCATAACCTAAACCAGCAGAGCACATTCAATAGTCATTATGTTGCAAATAATATGTTTAACAGATCTCTCTAATGCCTCCCAACACACACACCCCCACCCCGGCCCTCAGCTGAAAACACACAACAAAAAGGGTCCCAGCCTACTCTTCCTAAATGTTTCCACACAATAAAGACACTTCGTTGAGAACCAAAGTCTAATTTCTTTAAACACAAAAAAATGACTTAAACTAGAATGACAACTTTCTGATATCTGCACGGATGAAGAATAAATAATAAATAATAAATAAATAAATCAGAATCTTACAGCTTTCGCAAAACGGGATGCATCTCTCTTTGACAAATTCCCATAAGACCAATCTCTCACTTGAGCAGAAGCTCCATCAATCATTGGCACAGAATGCATAGACTCTCCCCTACGACGCTTTGCACTTGTCCTCACTGAAGTTGATTCCTTCTTTTTCCTTTTGTTCCCTCCATCAATTTGTGTAGGCTCCACATAACTCTTAGTAGATCTTGCCCCTCGAGGAGCTAATGCTTCCTGCATATACCCAACTTGATTAGAAAAATACCTAGCTAAGAAGAATGCACAAGTGTAGAATGTCATATCTACAAACCTCTGCCTGAGCAACAGATTCTGGCTTTATCCAACGGCTCCAGAAGCTAGCATCATCTTCTGCATTGCAGAAGTTTGCAACCTAATGATTTTGGTCAAGAATACAATGTAAGTCGCATATAATGAAAGATCTGCTCAAATATTTAGCAGAAAACAGAAGTCTCATTTTCATGCCTTAAACTGACTGAGAAGTTGACCTCCTTGCTCTCCTTCAGTCCCCTTGTCCTCAACCTTCTCTGCTCTCTCAAGAATTTCATCTATATCCATGCTTAGGAGTCTCCTTTTGCTTTCCTCCTCATTTCTATCATCTTTGAATAGCTCTTCAGCTCCAAATCTCAAAATTGCTGAAAGCTCATTCTACAATAAAGGAAAAAGAACATAGAAAACGGACAGAAAGAAAAGTGATCCACAATCAGCTAATTGAAATGCTAAAGCAACATAGGCAACAGAATATCTGAAACAATAAGCACTAGGTAACACACAAATATACAAGGACATACTAAAAACCATAATCACAATCAAAGAAGTTGCTCATCCTACTTTATCAAAGCCAACTCCCTTCTTTGCCTCTTTTTTCTCTAGTCTGCCCTCTGCATTTAACTTCTGGATTACCAGATGATCAAGCACCTAAAACCAGAACAACAGCAGTTACAGCATGGAAAGAAAAAAATTAATCTGCCAAAATTGAAAAAGAAAACAAGCAGAGATGTATCAACAGCAAGTCCCAAGATGTTTTACCATCTTTTTCTTCGCCCTTTCGAGTATATCTTCTTCGACACTCTTACTTGTAACAAAACGGTAGATATTAACAACTTCTTGCTGCCCAATCCTGTGAGCCCTACTCATTGCCTACCCACAATAAGGAGATAAGAGAGTATTCAAACCATAACTAAAAACCAAGATAACAATGAACGACAACAGACTATCACCAACTCCAAAAGAATTGTGATTTTCTTTTTTTTTTTGGGGGGGTGTTGACGGCTTTTTCAATGAAAAGAACATCCAATTGCCACTCGGTTTTCTGTGTCACTCTGTTTTCTGTTATTTTTAAAAGCTTGAAAAGAATGTCTATTAAAACAACTGTGAAACAAATTATCTCTGCCCTTTTTGGCAGAAAACGAGATAAAGAAATCCTTTAACTTGGGAAAGAGTAGAAAAATCATATTGTTAAGAACCTGTAAATCATTTTGAGGGTTCCAATCTGAATCAAATATGATAACTGTATCTGCAGTCGCAAGGTTGATGCCCAGGCCACCAGCACGAGTAGATAGAAGAAAGCAGAAATCATCACTTCCTGGAGCATTAAAATGCTCCATAGCCTGCTGACGTATCTCAGCCTTTGTACTGCCATCTAACCTTTGAAATTGGAACCCTCTGAGTGATAAATACTCTGCTAATATATCCAACATCCTCACCATCTGCAAAACCAATTAGAATTAGAGTTACAATTATAATAGGCCCTCCATCAAATCATTCAAGACCATATAATTGAAATATACATTCAGCATTGGAGCAAAAGAGGCAGATTAATTTTAACTCGAGAAACTAACATGTTTAAAATGAAGGACAAACTAAGAAAATCCTTCCTGTTCCATCTAACTTATCCTATACTGCAAAAGCATATGAAATTGTACATGCGATTGAGGTCTAAAAATTACCCAAGATCAAGACTTGGTTGCATATAAGGTAACATCATTTTCATAAACGAGACTATAAAGCTGGTGACTGAACAAGACAACTTATAAACTGGTTCAGTATCATACACAGCAGAGCTGCCAGACTTGCTTTGCACACAGTTGTCAGTTATTTTCAGTTTACAGACAATGCATAGATCATTGCAGAAGTTATGAATCACTATTGGCCTTGGCCTTCAATTAGTAGACTATATCAGAAGCCTGCCATCAGTGGCAATCTCAAAATAAGCCAACCAACAGCGCAACAAAGCAACAAACGTTTGAGAAGAATCCAATGTCAAACCTGAGAGAAGATAAGAACGCGATGTTTTGTCTCATGCAGTCTCACAAGCAGCTTATCAAGTATGACTAGTTTTCCACTGCTTAAAATAATTCGCTCAAGTTTACTTCCATCATTCATTTCGCCACCATAACCATAATCTGCACTTTCAAATAAGAATGGATGATTGCAACACTTCTTCAACTCCACCACTATATTCAGTAATGAAACCTGCATAATCAATAAATCAATTTCTTCCATACTCTAATACAAAACAAGAGATAGACCAACAAGAACAGTGGTTCAGGGAAGGGGGAACACTAAGAGAGGGTGTGTGCAGTGCTGCACCCATTAAACTATGATAGGCAAGACGTCAAGAAGACATCTAACCTGATTTCCTCTAACTCCTTTGTTCAAGTCCTGAAAATTCCTTTCCAAAATCCACTTATAATACCTGCAGTACAATCCAAGTCCACATGAATGTGGTATAGAACAGGTGGCTAAACAGTAAACAGCAGCAATTTCCACATAGGTTAAGTTACTCACTGTTTCTGTAGTGGGGACATTTCAACCCTAAGAATACGTTCAATTTTGGGTGGCAAAGATTTCTCCACATCCTTAATGACTCGCCGGAGGATGTGAGGCCTCAACTCCTTGTGAAGATTTGCAAGCTAAGCAAAAATCAAGCCAGACTCCAGTTATTGGGACCAAAACAATATTGGTATGAGCAGAAACAGCAGCATAAAGACTACAACAAAGTTAAAAGGAATCGACCAAACAATCATGTCATAATACCTCCGTCTCATTGAATGAGCTAAGATTTTTATAATTATGAATAAAATCATCCTTACTCCCGAACTTATCAGGATCCAGGAAGTGAAGCAAAGCCCTGTCAGGTGAAACACAATGCGGGTTACAAAAACAAAATTAAATAGCAAAATAAATGATAAAATTACCTTTAAAATAATATTGCAAAAATTGAAACACAAAAAAAAATCTAAATTGCAAAAGAAAAAATGTCATCAAGAAAAGCAACAGTAGTAGACTGATTTTACTACCAAGGGCATCACATACCATACTATTACCACTTTTAATAATATTTTACGCAGGCTACCAATTGCTACGAGAACAAAAAGAAGGCAGACATCCAAATGGCATCCTACCAAGCGGAATCTACACAGTTCGCCAACTTCAGCACAGAAAAAGGGCGAGGGGAGATAGAGAAAGAAAGAGAGAGAAGCAGCAAACAGCATCAAATCCTGTTCACATGCACTGACCTGTTTGACTGTGACAACAGTACATGGCCATAAGAAAACAGTATCATATAGCCTCTACCCACAAGGCTCCATGTTTAGTAAACTAAGAAATGAGCACCCTTGAGTTGTAACTGCAGGAAAATATTTCCAGAGACTCAACCCAAAGGCTTTCGTTGTTATGCTACAGAAATAAAAGGTAGACACTATCTTTTCTCCATTTCAAATCTATGCCGTGAAGAGTTAATAAATACATTTCATGTATGAAAATCCACTAGCTCCTAATGTAAAAATGCATTCCATGAAAATGAAATCTCTTATTTAGACCCTCAAAGTTTGGTTTCCCCTTCAGATCCCGACAGATAGCCAAAGAAACAATAAAGCTACCAAACTTTAAAGGTGTCATTTTTGTTAACAAAGTGTATCGTACTGGTGTTTGGCATCCAACTTTCATCTTTGATGCCTTTGTTGAAGATGATATTCTTGTCCACTTTCTCCGCAAGTGAATGAGATTACAATTGGAAACTCTTCATTAGATTTGTTTGCATAAGATCTCAACTCTTAACACTAAAGGGGATTTCAGTCTCAAAAATATTATTATTTAAAGCTCATATCCTAACTTTTTTCCACCATTAAAGCCTTGTTCTTATTAGCTGTGAAGAGCTACAAGGCTATAAGCTGTAAGGAGCTATAATGCTATAACATGTAAGGAGCATAAGATGGTTGCAAAGTTAGTTGTCAAAAGCTAAAGCAAAAAAGAACAGAGCCTAAGTCTAGTTCAGTTTATCAATTCCCTTGAAGATCGTATGGAAGTATTTAGGTCCTTTAAAGGTGGCATATTTTGTGTTGGTAAGCATCTTTGGGGAATATTTTGGTAGGTTGTAATTCACAAAAGAAGGGAAATATATTGTTGAATAGTCTTTCAACTAGGAAGGGTTTCATCATCAGGAATCTGAAGAAAACAATGCCATGTTAATCCTGGATGCGATTTTTTGAAGTACTTGGCATGAGAAAAACAAAAAGAGTCTTCAAGCAGTGATGATACTCTTCCGCATGTCGAAGATAACATGATGAAGACAATTCTTAGAGGGGGCCAACAAGAACTTTTGCCAATCCTCTTTTGCTGTCATAGATTTCGTGATAAGTTCTATCTTCCAGATTTAGATAGTCCTTTTGCAGGATGCTTAATTTGCATCGGACATATTATTAATATTTACTAATAAACCCGAATTTCCTCATAAAAAAAGACTAACTTATAATAAGATTCTTTATGTCCTTGGTAACCAAGCCTAATCCATGTAAGAGTTATTATTGAGATAATCACACCCTCCTTATAGTTGTTAAGATAATCTACCGTCATGTCACCACAAATTCACTCTCGTGTCTTCTCTCCAAATGAAATCCCACAAGGTTTTGTCAATACCAAATACAAAGCAACTCACTGAACCAACCTCATCAACTTTTAACGCTTCACTAACTTTAGGTATTCCATGCTTTAAAAACCACCTCTTGAAGAGGGCCTTCAATCTCTCAAACTTTTGTTTCTACAAGAAGCTCAAGCTCAACCTTACTTGGGGAGCTTCTGATGCTATGTCAAGCATCTTATTAATTTTAACCAATGGAGCACTAATTTGATGTTGACTGATTTGGCTCATAAGATCAATGGATAAATCATGTTTGGCTTGGTTTACTCAAGAAACTTCCCCAAAGAATCAAAATTATGTGCATGTGCTTGCATACTTCGCAATATGTCTTCTTTGGTTACCATGGTTGAAATATCGTAACTTTGATGAAATCAGTTGCTATAGTTGCCATGGTGGGGCCAGGAGTTCAAAATACAAAATACAATTTTAGTCGCAATTTCAATTTTGGTCGTGGTACAGAAAACTTGCTCTACAGCAGCAATCATGTTTCATATTGCACTTGTCGCATGGTGAAAATGTGGTTAAACATGAAAACCTTTCTGATGCGGCCATTTCATCACAGAATGGCCACGATTTGAATCCATGGGTGGGAGGGAGGGTGGTGGTTGGTACCGATTGCTCTATAAGAGCAAAAACTCCACAGTTATTGATGAAGGCAATTAAAAATCACAAGCAATCCCAAATGATAGCCTTTAGTTGGGAACAAATCCAGCTCTCATACCAAATTAGTGGAGAAACACTCCAAAGAAACTAAACTTTATTCCATGACTCATATCAAAGTAGAGGAGGAACGGAACACTCCAAACAAACTAATTCCATGACCAAATCTAAGAATGAAACAGCAATGTAGGGGTATTTGCAGCAAAAAACTCCTAATAAAGAAATTAACCTAATATCATAATGTGACTAAGATACTATTTTCCTAGATAATAAGCTAATAACTCATGATATACTATCCTCACAACACCCCCTAAAATTAAATCCGAAAACACTATAAAAAAATCAAACAATTATTTCCTCAATTTAATTGTATCATCACCCCATCATCATATACATCCATCAATCAGCATATAATTTTAGGGGTTGCATATAGGTTGCTATTAAAATGGTGTATTCATGAATTAGGTTTTTATTTTTCAAGTGAAGGAGCATTCATAAGTTGTTATTAATAAAAATAATAATGTAACATTAGTAAATGCATTTACAAAACTATTTTCAAGGAAAAAAATTCTCTTCCAACATATTCATAAAAAGCCAA
The DNA here is from genome assembly GCA_021018815.1 of Talinum fruticosum. Taxonomy (NCBI): domain Eukaryota; kingdom Viridiplantae; phylum Streptophyta; class Magnoliopsida; order Caryophyllales; family Talinaceae; genus Talinum; species Talinum fruticosum. The sequence goes on along the minus strand of JAITYX010000002.1, from coordinate 2,535,935 downwards.
TATGTATACATATGGTCCAATTTGTTCGTTAGAATTCCTTTTTTCTGTTAAGAGCTTGATTAAGCACATGTATTGCAGGTTATATGATTCTTCAGTTGAGGATTAAAGTTTGTTGCCTATGCTTGTCTATGGTTTATACGTAATTTATCTAAGTAACAGCAATATGTTGATGATGTGGATAATTGGATACATATTTTAATTTCTAAAATAAAAATCCTAAAACCACTGGCATAGCAAGGGCCAGGTCTAAATTATTTTAGTAATGTTTAAATTTTTGAGGAGTGTAATAATACATATTGATATCATATCTTTCAAAATGTGGAGTATTTATTTAAGAACTAATACATCTATAAAACCTCAAAAATAAAATAATAAAAACATATAGATTAATGTTTTATAAAACATTTGAACTAAAATTTTTAAAAAGCCATGCATAGCATGGGCTTAAAAACTAGTATACATATACTTTTGGGGGGTGGGGGGATTTTGCCCCAAAACCAATGTTAGACACTGGACAATCACACCTAGGTATGGACACTTAACACTTCATTGGGGACCAAAATGTACAAAGTTTCTCATAAAATTGTTAAGTCTGACACATGACACACACCCATGGGTATAGCCAGATGGCCGGACACTTGACACTCAAAACGTGGGTATAGCCAAGTCTGAGTACATACTGTACACACACACACACACACACACACGAGTAATTGGAACAATGATACCATGAGGTTTGGCCACTGAATGAAGTGATCCAAAAAAATTAAAAAAACTTGTCACCCTCAAGTTTGACTTTGCTTTTACCCATTGACCGTCACTTAAAATACTCCTAAAATGACGGTTTAAACGATTTGAAAGGTGCAAAACACTCCATTAATCATCTTATTTGTAGCATAGCATTTGACAATAGGGACAACTGTTATTTTAGGAGTGTTTTAAGTTAAAAAAAAAAAAACAAAATGATGGTCCACGGGTAAACGACCAAAATCAACATGATGGTAATTAAAAGAATATTCTCCAGAACTTTTGAACCACTTTATTCAGCGGTCAAACCTTAAATATTGCATCAATACTATAGATATACATACATATACATACATAAATATATATATATACAACATTCTCCAAACAAAAAGGTTAACTTACCATAGCTCATCAACACTATTTTGCAAAGGAGTGCCAGTAATTAGCAATTTGTTCTTGGTGCTAAATTCCTACATGAAGGAAAAGGATCACCTTTAGGCCTCAGTTGAAGTAATTGAATATGCATGCCCAATGCAACATTAAATCATCTTACCAAATAGGCTTACCGAGAGGGTAGTGTATAATGATGCTTCACAGTTCTTCAACCGATGTGCCTCATCAACCATTAGGTAGTTCCACTTGATCTTTGACAGCACTGCCCTATCCTTTAGAATAACTTCATATGTCGTTAACAGTGCGTCAAACTTGATCGTTCGGCTTGTATTCTTGTCATTGTAAAACTCATACTGCTGGCAAACCTGAAAGCAAAGTAGACAAAACTTCAAAGTCAGAAAATTTTTTATTTTTAAAATTTTTTTGTGCAAGGGGGCGGAGGGTAGGGAACCAAAACCTCAAGACATTATAGACAATCAAGAAACATGAACAGAAGTTTCTTGAAGATTTTTTATGGAAAGAAACTATATTAACAAACACTTTTCGTGTAATCATCTAACACAGTTACATGACAAGAGGGGACTCGAAGCTCAACCAAGACTCCGCACAGAACATTCTGATATCCAAGCTTTGCTTGAAATTTTCCAATTTCTTTTATCACAGTAAGACAGCTTTTTGAAGCGGTCACTATCCATACAAGCTCAACAAAGTAATTGCAGGAATAGCAAAAATAAGCTGGACAACAAATTGCACTACAAACACAAAACACAAAATTGCACACTTCAGACAGGATTGAACCTTCTTCAGACACATAAATTCAGTAAAAATTATAATGTATAACACATAATAACAACACCAAGGAACAAAAGATATCCAACTCCTTTAAAGCTGTGTACTTCCAAATTGAAAAATGGACTACCGAGCACACAGCAATGCAGTCCAACTCACTATTGAAAGATATGTACTGCAACGTTGTGAGTACCAGAACAAACTCTTTTCCCCAAATTGTTTAAGTAAGCAAAAATTTGCACGAATAAGTTACCGTACTGCAAGAAATCAGGATGTACTCATAAATGTGATCATAAAGCTCAATTGGGATAAACATGCCATAATCAATGATATTAGGACCAACAGTACAAAGTTATAGCTGATTGAGAACAAACCATAAACGAAATTAAATTCTCAAACAACAGTTCACAAATCCATCATTTAATTTTGCATGCAGATAAAGATAATTCAAAATAAAGGTTCAAATTAACTCCTTATGGACAATGAAGTACAGATATAGCCTAAGAATGTAATTTAAAACGAAAAAAATCGTTCAGTTAGGAAATGAAAATCAATTCAGATTTGTCATAAGGATTACTGTTGCCTCTGAGACATGCTATAACTTTGCAACCATATATTTCCCTTCTTTTGTGAATTAAGAGACAAACATGTGCATTATCCACACTGAGGACGAAAAACTGGACTCAATTTAAATTGAATACAGGGAGAGTAGACTACACAATTACAACAAACATATAACCAATAACCAATCATCACAGCATGGAAGAAATCCACAAGAGACCAAAATGGAGAAAACAGCCGAGCAGGAGAAATAAGAAAGTGACTGTCAATAGATGGCTGCAACCAATATCAGCCCAAACCCCGCTGAAAGAAACAAAAAAAAAAAGAATAAAGAAAAGAATAAAAGGCAACCAAACAGGAAACTCTAAACAGAGCCAATTATGTGACGAATATCAGAACTCTCAATCAGAATTTAGTAAGAGTACATTTAATCAAAGATAGCACCGGACATAAAGATAGCTTATAATTCTGACCTCTCTGCTTGGTCGACTTCCGACATACACAATCACATTCATACTAGGAAGCCATTTCCTAAATTCTTTTGCCCAATTGGACAAAGTTGATAGTGGTACTACCACAAGAAAAGGCCCATTGATTTGTTGTGCATTCTGCAAAGACCAATAATACAATTATTACTATTCGAATAATAAAATTATTATCATTAAAATATTTAGATAAGAACAGAAAATATAAGGTCATACCTGTAAAAAACCAAGCATGGAAACCGATTGAACAGTTTTACCAAGACCCATTTCATCAGCTAGGATGACATTAGTGTCATTCCTCCAGCTGCATGAAGCAAGTGGCAGCAATTTAGCATGTGTCTAATGTGAGGCAGTTCCTATAACATATTTATAGCCCATTAACATGGACACAAGAAGTAAGGTAGGCCAAAACAAACAAGCAACTGATATCAGCATATATTGATATTGAGATTGAATGTAAAAAATTAATTCAGATAGGAAGCTACTAGGACTGTAAGACATGAGCCCATCCATGCAGCTGAATTCAGTCAAGGATGTCCAAAAATCCAGAAAGTATCTTTTACAACACAGCCTGTCAACAAAATTTATTTACTGCATCCTCATGATAAATTAAACTCCCCACCTTATCAATAGAGAAATAATATACTCTTCTCTCCAATCCAAAAACCTCCCCCTTCCCACCTAAAAATAAATAGATAAATACAAGGAAAGAAAAAGGAAAAGAAAGAAGATTGAAAGCAGACCAACAATTTTAATTACAACGATATGCACCATCATAGTAGCTGCACAGTCAAGACAGTAAATACAGATCTTTCTTACCTGTTCACAAGAAAATTTAAACCCTCAAGCTGATAATCACGAAGTTTTCCCCCTTTAAGCCACTCAGGTTGCTCATCCAGCTTTCAGTAAACTTCCTACAGGCCAAACTTCCTCAATATGATAATTACTTTCATGCAAGAAAAATAAAGAAATCCTATATACCTTTGATCCTCTTCCGCTGGGCATCCACTGTTTTTCCTTGCACCATCATAGCAGCTTCACGACCCTGCCCAAAAACAAACACATCAGAAAGACCTCATTACGTACTCAGGAGTCAACTGATTAAGGAAAAACTGCATAATAAAAACCGTTTCGTTTCACATAATAAAATAAAGAGGTAATGCCTTATCAAGAATAAAAATAGGTCTTACCCTGACTGTTTAACACCCTTTCATTCCAATTGCAGAAAAACTATACAGCCAGGACTCATGAAGGATGAATAGAAACACAACGCCTACTGAAAAATGAGGACCATAAGGCTGTGTGCCACTTCTAGACACACACACATACACACACACCCCAAAAAAAAAAGAAAGAAAGTTGGTGGGGCACAAAACCACTTTTGAGGAGCCTTGTGTGATACATCGGGTTTATGTTTGATTGGTAATAGTATATACCATAGTACAGGATCTAAATGGTGATGAAAATGATATTACATTAAAATATTCCTAACAAAGCATTGACTCTATGAGCAACTTTACTAAGGTTCATTGTTTAATAAGGAAAACTAGCCACTTAATACTTCACTAAACTTCAGACACTATGATAATGATTAAAACAGCCAATTTAAATGAAAAAGATGAGGACAGAATTTATCCTTCATAACAACACAAGAGTAGCAAATGGATAAGGTATCTGAACACCGTAGTCCATCCACCAAAAAGCTTTAACCAACATAGCCATGACAAGACCAATTGAAAAGACTGATCAGCTAACTGCAGCTCCCTCATCTCGGACTGGCCAGGTACCATTGAAATGTGAACCCCACATACCCTGCCCAGCACAGTTGCCATCTCTCAGAGGCTTGAAGAATACAGAAATTTTATAGAAAATTTCTGATTGACCATTATCAAACTCAATTCTTCAAGACTCATCACTAGTCCCTCTAACCCCTTTAATTTTTCTTCTTTTTTGTCGAGGGGAGAAGCGTAAGTACACAATTTAAATGATCCTCCTGAGAACCGCCTTTCCCAAAAAATCCACACAATATTTTCTAAACTTACTAGCCAAGATAGGACACAGAATTCTAATTTACATGAATCTAAAGCACAGATAAAGCATATAAGACATAGAATTCTAATTTACATCAATCTAAGCACACATAAAGCGTACACATTCTTAGAATCACAAGAAAACTCGCAAAACCATGATCATTCTGTAAAAGAACACAGATAATGGAAGAAGAATAACAATAAATAAAAATTACATATTTGCTTAAAATGTTTACCTTGAACTCGTCAATAGCATCCTGAGCAAATGCTATATCCACATCTTTCTCCCTGAAAATAGATCTTATTAATCAGCCACAGATACACACATATACTAGTTATAAATTTAAATGGGCACAGATATACTAGTTTGTTGGTCGGATTAGAAAGGGACTTAGATGGTATGGAAACACTCCAGAACATCAAGAACAACTTCATATCATTTTGTATTCTTCGGAACAGGTGGACTTGTTCTCTTTTTCATAGAGATTCTTACCAGATAATCCTTTCTTAAGCTGTTATCAATTGTAATAGTGTATATGCACGACTTTGTATCTCACTCTTTACTACATTTTTCTTTACCCAACAACCCACCCACCCACCCCACCACCTTGGGCAAACCAAAAAAAAGGAGATACACAACAAAAGGATAGAAAAATGCAAGACTTTGCACTCCTGGCTCACTAGCTAAAGAAAAAAATATATTAAAAAGCAAAGCTATAAAGCAAGCAAATCAAACAACAAAAAAAATACTAGGAAATCAACATTACCAAGTAGCTTCAGCATAAGATAACCCTTGCCACTTCACCAGATACTCAGGAGTCACATCACCTGAGCTATCATTGCTTATCCTACCAGCAATAATTCTTTCCACCTGAAATGTAATTATCAGATGTCAACGACTCATGAAGAGCCCAAACACATCAATTACATGAGAGATTACACAGGTTACAAATGTCAGTTTTTGGAGTCCAACAACAAGACAGCAATCAACACTGTTCAAAGCCTAGGAGAGATACCTGACAATTTTGTTTGAAAAGATCCAAGTCCATCTCCTTGCTTACATCATTGACCTCAATCTAGGAAGTTACCAATGAGAACTACATTAGAAAGGATTGAATTAAATTAAATAGTTATCTATTTATGGGTCTTTCATGTCCAAAACACACATATTTAAGCAAACATCACCAACATAATAGAGGGTTTTGTATTCTGCACTGAACAAGTCATGTGCCACCTGGCCCTCCAAAGGCAAAAGCCCCGTGCTCGCGGTGGTTCTTTTTTACTGTTTGCTGTATCTCATTATTATTGACTACTATGCCTGGTCAAACATGGAAATCAATACGCAAGCCTCAACCAGCCTGATGAACTATATAATTCTTATAAAAGCAGCCATGAACAATGGACAGACCCCAAAGCCCATTCAGATTTTTTCACATTATTACCCATCCAATCAGATTTTAAAGACATTAGCTAACAGCCAACCTCTACAAATGTGACAGCCATTCATCCAGACAAACATTTCGACAACAACATACTGCTGCGTGATACATGCGAAAGCAATTGGAGTAGGTTATTCCTACATGCTATATTTCTTATCCCCAGAGGATTGCATCACAAAGATCAGCAACCTCTATCTAGCTTGACTGTCACAATTCTTGAAAAAGTAAGATGTGCTTGCTATCCATTTATTAAGCTTGGAATGTAAATGTTACCATAAATGTAACTTTGTTCCACTGCCTGTTCATGTTTAAAAGACGTAAGCAGTAACTACACTGGATATTCTCATAAATCTTATGTTCGTCCAAAAATGTGAATAGTTGTCGGGATGGTCACAAGCACAAGACAAAAATGCACAAACAAAATGCTTCTCAATAAAATGCTTTCTATATGAATAGGAATGTCATCACACAAATGGACTCCATTTAAAAGTTTGCACTAGCATCCAGCTTGCTCCATGAACAGGAAGAAATAGAAAAAGAGCTTTCAATTACAGCAAACAGCAAAAAAGGGAAATAGTGAACAGCGGCAAGCAAGTGAAGCAATAGAAAACAAGCAAAGTTTTCAGGTAACTCCTCCGATTCTTTCACTAAAGTATACTTGGTAAAACAAAAGGATTGAATCTTACCTCCTCACGGGATTCAGATTTCCGCAACCTTACATCTTCTACAACCTTCTTCATATAATTCAGGACCTTCTTGAAGCCACTGAGCTGCAAATTGCAATTCAGAAAGGGAAAAAGAATGGCAAAGGAGGGAATACAAAAAAGATAAGAATTATCAGTATCAGGTTAGAGTTTAACCTACACCTTGCAAGACAAACTGAACACAACAATCAAGACGAGAAATATAACACTTACATTTTGTAACTCCATAAGTGATTTCCACTGACAATGTAGATGTGATTGACCTTTCCATTTTATCAGAAATTCCATTTCATTCCAGTCTGGTACAGTATCAAATAAGTGGCTTAATAATACAGGGTGAGTAGACTTGTTCGTTCTCATAGCCTCTTCAGCCATCCCTTTTGGCTGATGCCACAAAACCTTTTCAATTGTATCACCATCATCTTCCTCAATCTCGTCCTGTGAATCAGAATCTAAACAAATTGAGATATATTTGAAGGCATGCATGCAAATAAACCAAAGACAAATCAAAAAGATCAGGAAATACCTCGTGAACAATTCCTGACCAAGTGACAACTAGAGAGACACTCAAATTAACATAGAATCCTCACTTGATAACAAAAAAAGAATTTAATTGAAAGAGATTTTTACTAGGCCCATAAGGATGTCGTATTTGATACTCAAGATTCATTAAATTACTATATGCCACAAGCAGACAATAAAAAACCCTTAAATCATTAAATGGGTATAAGAAGCCGGGTGGGGGGGATACCAACATTCTTTGATTTGATTACAAGTTACAACCGCACTTAGTTGACACTCTATGAACATGTAAATAGGGGAACAAGGCTCATAGAAGTCAGCAATGCACAAGCTCCACTTGGAGATATTATACACACCAAGGCATAAAATTTTCAGAATATGCTAGGCGCCACTTTATTTGGGATAAGGTGATAAATACAGAGATGTACTATTACAAGAGTGGAAGATGATTGAAAATGGAAAATATACCTTTTGGGACTTTTTATTTTTGCCTTCCTCAATTTCTTCACTTTCCTCACTTTCAGCATAAGAGACCTTGCGAACAGATCTGCTTGATGTCCGAGTCTCATTTTTACGACCCAAGTTGCTGTTTTTGCGACCATGCACACCTTTCCTTGTTCTAAAATCCTCATCACTCTCATCCTCCGAATCCTCAGCAGAAAATTCATCATCTGATAACTTGCTTTTTTCCTTTGAGCAGGAACAGCCAGTGATCTTTGACCCTTACCGCCTTTTGCATTTCGAACACTTTTCCCTCGTTGAACACCCCTGGTCTTCTTCTTATAGTATCCATCATCATCTGAAATATCAACATCTCCTTCACTTTCAACATCTTCCTCTGACCCTTCAGCTTCCCAGTCCTCATCCTAAAAGTATGAAGAGATTAAAAGACAGGGGGCACTCCAGAAAATAAGAAAGCAACAGTAGCTATTCTACGAATTAATTGTAACAATTTACCAAAAAAACAACCTTATTCTCCGAAGGACCGCCAGCAGCTCCATAGTCAGGATCGAAATCTGCATCATCAGGATCATCTTCTGAAAGAAGATATGAAAAGAAGATTTCAGTATATCACACACCTATACGACCCCACCCCCTTCTCTGAAAAGTGAAAGGAAGGGATAAGACAAATTAGTAACTACAAGATCCTATATTTTGGCTGGACAAATCTGCTGAGAACTTCTAGAAACCTGACGGCATAAAACAACTAACCATCTCCTTCATCTTCATCCTCCTCTGCATAATCTTCATCATCATAAGCTCTCCTCCGATTTCGAGGAGCTCTGTTAGCTGGGATGACTGTCTTTGACTGAGGTCTTGAATACAAACTGGCAGGATTCATTCCTCTAGATTGTAAGGTATCATTTTGATCATCCCCATCTTGCTCATAATACTCATCAGACAACATCTCATCTGCTGGAACCTTTTCGGTTTCCTTCTGCCCATCACAATCATCTGACTCCAATCTGTCCTCTCCACCACCAGATGAATTACCTTCAGACCCTTCATCGTTTCTGTATTCAGAGCCACTTCTAGATTCATGTCCAGAGTCGGAAACATCATGTGAACCAACAGGTAGACGACCACTCCAAAAAGTAGACCCCCATTTCCCAGCTGAACCTCCAGTTCTTCTCCCATATGTCTGAGAAGTTGATAGGTCCATATCAGCACCATCATTACCGGCCATCTCATTTTGGAGCCTGTTAGGGCCAGCTTCGCCTTCACTTTGATAGTGCCCATCTAACTTCATTTCAAAATCATTTTCGCTTGAGTTCAAATCTATTTCTATGGGGCTATGTACCCGATTGCCTGTATGATTTCCCTTGCTGTCGTCCATAGCTCTGTTAGTGACTGTTTCAGTCGAATAATCCCTAAAAATGCCATCCTCTGACATGGAAACTAGCTTGCACCCAATAAGCACCTACCAATTTGCAGCTAACACATACAAATGAACCTGAATGTCCCTGAAAACGATTCAGCATAATGCAGAAGGAATACTGGAAGTCAGAATACTTAACGTCCTCTATATAGAGAGCATAATGCAGTGCCCAGAATGCAAGCTAGGATGAAAGAAGATGAACCAATAAACATGCATACCATGTGAATCTCAAAAAAGCACACACAAGAAGTTCAACGGATTCGAGTTAATCATAAATGTAACGAGCTCCTATGTACAGTCATGCCAAGGTGATACTTCTACCTCGACAAAAATTCAGAAATCAACCCTAACAACTCAGGAGACATATGCAATCCATGTAAACCCAACTATAAGCTTTGTTCAACTAAATGACACTTCAATAATAGACGGGAATTAGTATGATCAAACAAAGAGCGATAAATTGGTAGCAACTGTCATACTCTGCCTAATCACTCAAAAACAACATCGAATTAAGCACATAATTGAACCGAAGCCAAACCTAATTATCAAAATATCATATTGCATCAATAGGGCAGCGATCAAAAGAATCAAATTGTGTATACACCAGATCGGCCACTGAGCACTCAAAATACAACAAGTTAAACACTCAAAAACTTCAACAACCTCTCGACGAACAAACCCTAGAATCGCATCGAAACTACAATTGAAAAACCCAACATCCTAAATCGATCACTAGCTTCCCTCACAATTCACCTATCGGAAGGAGCATAGAGCATATCCATTGAGGTTTTGCCCCCTCATACCTGTAAACCCGGATACAATATGGGTAATCGGGTGTCGATGGAGGAGAGAGAAAGATGCGAAAGTTAATAATCGCGCGCGCTCTTGGTCGGAGGCAACGTCGGGAAAATGCCCGGGAAATCAAAAAAAGGAGGGACTACTGTTCAAAAAATACTTTTGGGGGTTCTCCTCGCAATATTCCGTATCAGAAATTCGTTTTTTTCCTGCTATGGTAAGAATCAGGGGCTAGGGTTTCTCCGGAGGTGGAGTTCGCCGACGGCGGGAGAGAAGAGAGAGAATCGGGTTTTCCGATTGGGGGCGACGATAGGGTTGATTTGGGTTTTGTCAAGAGAGAGAAAGAGGGGCTCCTTCTGGAGAGAGAGTCAGGCGCACAGAGAGAGAGAGGGGAAAAATATTAGGAGGGTGAAATTATTTTTCTCTGGAGAAACTGGTTTATAGAGAAGGGAAAAAATAAAAAAAGGATAAATTTTAATTGGATTTCTCTCTGATAATTATTACTGCTATTTGTGAGGGTTTTTTAAGTTAGGCGATTAATCGTTTAATCCGGGGTATCGTGGGAGTGATTACACCGCCAATGGGATCCTTCCATTTGGCAATCGCAGAGTGACCAGGCTTTAGGCTGTAGGTAAATCGACGGCCACGATTGATCCGAATTTGCAAAAAAATTCAAGTACCCGCAAGCTATGTTTTGTTTTCGCTCTTGATAATACTCCACTCTATTATTTGAAAAAAAAAAATTAGACTAAAATAAATTATATTTTAGGGTAATTAATTTTTAAAACTAACACGGAGTTAGAAAATAACATACTCGATTTCATTATGACACGACGAGCAAAGGATTAGTGGTCGATAAATTTAACTTAAAAGTAGACAACTATTTATGGCGTGCACTCGATGTACCATTTTGGTTTAGACAAAATTACTCTAACTGTTTGCATATGATTTCTAAAGCCTGTTGTCTAGTGTTGTTTTGTGTGATTATAATTTTATGTTAGAAGACTTACTCTCTTTTAGTAGCTTTTTTGTGGATTTTTTTGGTCATATAAAAAGAGGTTGTAATTCAATTGTTCGTTCTTACTAAGTTGAGACAACTAGTATCTAAGTAGGTGTGTTTGGAGTTTTACCCTCAGCCAAATGGTTTATTTCGGACCCTTCTATAATTTAACGACAAATTGACTATGTTACATATATCAATACATAGAAAAAGGCTTTGCCCCTTATAGGTTGATATTACTCTAGTATATATATTAGTTATAGCTTGACTCATTAATAAATAATTAAATGCCAATAAACACAACATGATGAAGCTAACAACTAATGTCGTGTACATAATATAGCTACTTAGATCTCAAGCACGTACATTGGGTAATAGATCCTTACATTTGTTACAATCTCTTAACCATGGTTGATTTGGGTAATGCTCTTGAGGGGAGACTTTAACATAAAAGACTATATATGAAAGATTGTAATATATTAAATAGTCGTTTTAAAATACACAACAATTTATTCCTTCAAGATTATAAAATCATGTAAACAAAAATGAAAAGTAACGGTAAAATAAGCTTTCTTAGTTTGAGAGAAAAATAAAACCCTTATAAATAAGTTGTTGATTACTAATAATACCCCTGAACGAATTTAACAAATTGGGTCGGGGTGTCACATGTGGTATCATAGCGAATCATGTGACATGTAATTGTGGATCACTTTATGCACACGAATAGCAAATTACATGTTATGGTCATTCTTATTGCCATAAAACCGTTGATCGAAGAACAGTTTATAAAATTAAAGAGGACATTAATTGTTTAGGTTGGAGAGACCATAATATCTCGCATCATGCATTAAAAGATGAGAAAAACGTTGAATATTTTTATAACTAGTGCATATGGCTTATCACAACTAGTATTTTTCCCTTTTCATACATGATAATGAGAACAATAGGCTCTAAAGGGATGAGAGAAATATTGAATACTTTTATAACCAGCAGAAGTTTGGAGACTAGATTGTTGATAATTAGATTGTCTACGACCGCATCATGCCCATGGCCTGGCAAGGGACGAGGAGGTAAACTAATTGTCTTCTTATAGAGATAACCTCGTGATATATATATATATATATATATATATATATATATATATATGACATGTAAGATGTTTATGTGGCATTACAATAACGTAATATAGTTATTATAATGTCGGATAAGCATCATATATATCAAGTATACATTGATTTTACCCAACTTTTATGATGTTTAAATGGTTCATGCATTTAATTAAGTTAAATATTTACTTTTAAAAAAATTACATATCATATGTTTATAATGTTGGATGTGTATATTTATAAAACTAATTTATTTTAATTTTATGAATAATATTGTATAATATTGTGAATTTAGATAAAATATCATTTTTATCTCATGAACATTTTTTTCAAAAGAAATTAGGATTTTAAAATCTAAAGTCGCAAAAAAAAAACAAATAATGAGTAAAATATATAAATAATAACAATAAGTTGTTATAAGATATTATAAAAATTAAAAGAAATATTTTTACATTAAATATTTAAATAAAAATATATCCACTTATGTTCTTTTAACTTATTATTAGTTTTTTTCTTTTAAGCATAACAAAGAAAGAATGATTCGTCTCATTCTCTCCCTTCCTCCTCTCTATACCCTAATTCCAATCAATGGTAAGCCCTATTTTCTCAATTTCTCTAATCGAATCAAGATCTAAAAGTATTGTTAATTTCTTTCTAATAAATTTTCTCTCTTTTTGTGAGAGTTTGGATTTTTCTCTTTCTTGTGAAAGTTAGGGCTTCTCTCCTTTTTGTGAGAGTTTTGTTTATCTCCTTTTTGTGAGAGTTATGGTTTCTCCCCTTATTGTGAGAGTCTTATTTTTCGTCATTGTGCTAGTTATTTCTCTTTGCCAATACATGCAAGTTTTATTAGGGTTGTTGATTCGATTGGATGATATATTTTTGATATTTTTATCGACTAGTTTCATTGATTTTGATTGAGAATGATTCAACAATGAAATTTCATATGCCTTGATCAAAATGATATTGCCTTCGATTGGATATATTATATCTCACACAAATCTATTCTATGAAATTATACAACAGCTCACCAATGTTCGGCAAAGACATGTTGAAATCCAAGAACACAGCTTGCGGTCAAATTGATGTTACACGTATGGAGCCGAGGAGAAGTATATTTATCATTAATTTTGTCGAAATAGAAATATGTTTTGTTATTTTAGATTTATTATTGTTCGAGAATTATTTTTGTAAATATCATATGACTTTTTATTTATGAAATATCTTTTCTATAGAAAAACTTATTATTAGTTATTATTATTATAAAGTAATTAAAAATAATAAAATTATGAAATAACTAATTATAAAAATAAAATTAATTAATATCCTTATATTGTAAGGGATATAACCTAACACATCATGAATCATTCTTAAATTACAATATATGAGCATTTTAAATGTTTCAATTTAAAACTAATTAATGCTATTCAATTTTCTTATGAGATATTAACATTTACCTCTCTCGAGCTATTTGAAAATCATTTATAAACACTCCGATATTGGTATTTATTTTTACCTACTCTGGGTTTAGAAATAAAAAATATTTAAGATAAAAAAAGACGAGAGGCTAATCGGAAATGTAAAAGGACAAGTTTGTCCCCGATTTTTTAAATACAATGATTATGCTACCCCTATTAGTTATTGGCACCTTGAAAGAGAAAACATCAAATGCTCCTCCTCGATCTCACCTTCCTCGAAGTGAAGAACTTCATATGGGTTTAGGGTTGGAGAAAAAGAGACAAATGGCGATGTTGTAATGCTTCATCTTGACAATGGGGAGTCAAACGATTGAAATCGTGATCGAAGGGAGGGGTTTCTTATAGGTCATTTCGTCAAACAGGTGGAGGGCAACCTCATGCTTGGGGAAATCATACCTATTTCGGATCTCCCAATTTCTTTCGGGCAATTGGGATTTCACATCTCGCGTATATGAATGATGGGTATAATGATTATGTTACGAGCAACAAGGGTAGAATTCCGAGAAGCCGGACCCACAAAAAGAGCGAAAAGCGATGAATGATACCTCCAACTTTCTTCATCATCTTTCGTTTCATTCTCCTCACTCCAACGTCCCCGAGGCTAATCCAAAAAGAGATCTTTCATTTGACCATAAATGTCAATTTAGCTTGAGATTATTCATCCGTAGAAAACTGCGAACCCAAGCTTGCATTTCAATGGAAGCTCCCTCAAATTGCGAAAGGAAAGAGGAAAACCTAATTTTGTTGGGGAGGGATGCCTTATCTTTCTTAAACGCAAACGGATCTCGAGCATTCAAATGAGGGTTCGTCAATGGAGCCTTCCTTCACATTCGAATAGGCCAAGAAAGAAAGAAACCTATTCTTTTTTTGGAAAAAGACGCCTTTTCTCTACTACAAATAGGACAATTCGGTACTTTACCTCATCTTCTTATGCCACATCGAAGACACTCACCGTATTTGGATGTTTTCTATTATTAAGAACAATGGTCAATGTATACCTCAAATATTAACTACTCCGGTCATGGTAGGAAAAAATAAATACCAATACCTGTAGGGTTTATAAATGATTTCCAAATACCTCGAGGGAGGTAAATGTTAATATTATGACGAGAAAATTACACAAAGGTATCCTCGGGTTTGGTATAACTATTTAAAAGCCATCCAAGAATGAAAATATACCATAAGTTTAGTACCTTGAGTATACATGTTCTAAATTAGGCACCTTGAGGTTTATACACTCTTCAAACATTCAAAATTTATATATTTTTAGTATATTTTATTTATGAAAAATTGACACTTTAGTATCTCGTACTATCGACAAATGATAAAAAATCTTTCAAGTATCAAAAATAACAAATTACTACCTTGAGATATCGTATAACGTTGTTTACTTGTAAAAATTGTCTTTTTAGGAGTTATATATAACTCCTAAAAAGGTAAATTTTTACAATTAAATAATATTATACGATAACTCAAAGTAATAATTTATTATCTTCGATACCTAAGGGACCTTTTATCATTTTTGGATAGTATATGGTACTAATGTACCACTAATCCTTCATTTATTGTTGACAATTGATAACTTTGAATTCTCTATCAAATGTAGTAATTGTCACAAATTGGGACATAACTCAAGAATATGCGGAAACCAAAAGATGCATATGGTGGGCTACTTGGGAAGAGAAAAACAAAGAAAGCTAAAAGAGGGGACAAGTAAAAGCGGGAGGACCAAAGAAAGTAAACACAAGCAACTCTCAAGTGAACAGTTTCACCTACACAATCTAACCAAACCTCTTAACCATGATGGTTGCAGTCAATTCTCTATTTATATTTTTTTTCATCTCATTTTCTTTTCTTAGGACATATCTCTTTCTCAAATATTGAAACTTGGTACTAGGTGCATTATTTGTTACCTTGTGAATGATTGTTAATTTTTTCTTTTGGGTTCAAATTTGATTTGCAAAAAGGATATATTTTAGGGGTTTTAAAAGACATGTCATGTGTTTTTTGTAATTTTAATAGAATTATACTTATTTTAGATGTCCAACCATGTAAATGACAAACTTAAGTTTTATAGGTGCTACTATACTTTTATTTTAATAAAAGCAAGTTGAAACATATTTCCTAGATTACCACATTTCATTGTATTCATATTTACATTGACTATAATAAAGGACACAATTACAACATTTCTAATTTTAATTTTAAATAATAAAAAAACTACTAATAAAAATCACAGCATAAAAAAATTGTACATTTTGTAAGTACAAAGTTTTATAAACAAGTAACTATAAAATTACAACATAAAAAATTGCAAGTTTTATCTTGTTAGATGGGAAGAAGGTAAAAATTAATATTTTAAGTTTCACTTATTAAAAACAGAGATAAAATCGGTATTCAACAAAAATTTTTGAATCTCCTTCGATATATAATGTCAATGTCACGTTACAACAAAGGAAGTATACTTAGGAGTATATTTTCATTCATGAGAGGCTTTTAAATAGTTACACCAAATCTTAGGGTACCTTTTGATAATTTTTTGTAAAAGTTGGAGTACTTATGAGTAATTTTTATAATTAAAAGGCCTTAAAATAATTATACTAAACCCGAGGGTATCTCTGAATAATTGTTTACAAAAGGTCAAGTTATTTAAGAGTTATTTTTCATACCTGAAAACCTTAATAGTTATGTAAAACTTGAGGTTACCTTCGTATATTTATGGTATTCGAGTGTTGGTCCCATCATAGATAATTTCCCAACGTCCTAACAATTACGAGTTTCCATAATTTTTCTCTTAATATATATCTATTTGACTATAATCGAGCTAAACATAATAGTATTTACGGACTACCCAATCTATCTATCTTTAAAGACATTTCATGATTGGATGACACAATGCAAATTTTAGATGTCGAGCCCACAAGTTTTTGAAATTATTATTATTATTATTATTTTGCATATAGTAAGGGTAAGTGTCATTCTAAGTGAATTTCAAACCAAAACATATATATTAATAACTCAAAATAGTTTTCAATATTTCATCAATGCTTAATGCTTTATAAGATATGTGTGTGTGTTAATATTAATGTATTGATTACCGCTCATTGGAACTGTTTTTATAGAGCTTTTTACGTGTAATATGATCTTATTGCTCGAAACGATCGTATAGGTCAACTCAATCGTTGGAAGGTTAAGCACAATCACAACAAAAAGAGACAAGTCTTACTTGGATCGAGGAAGGAGAAACAAGATAGAAACTTATTCACCATGGCATGGAGAAACCACCGTCCCGAAAGTGACTTCACCGGAGTAAGGATGCAAACTCTCCAATGGCGACCACTCATCGGGTTTACACGGTTATGGGATATATCGTGCACTCTTAATAACACGGATGGAGTTAAACGATCGTATAGGTAAACTCAACCGTTGGAAGATTAAGCACAATCACAACAAAAAGAGACAAGTCTTACTTGGATCGAGGAAGGAGAAACAAGATAGAAACTTATTCACCATGGCATGGAGAACCCACTTGTCCTCAAAAGTGACTTCACCGGAGTAAGGATGCAAACTCTCCGATGGCGACCACTCATCGGGTTTACACGGTTATGGGATATATCATGCACTCTTAATAACACGAGATGGAGTTAAATGGTCATGCCCAAAAGAAACAAGTTTATAGAAAATAAAAAGAGGAGAATTTTATGTGTTTAAAATTGGAAAGAAGAAGGCCTTTTATAACACCGGAATAAGAGCAAAAATCTTGCATTGAAAAATCACGGTTTTGATAAACACAATAGCTCGAACAATTTTCGAGACTTTAAAACAAGGTTTCAATAGAGTAGGACCCAACCCCACGGCCTCGCTCGAGCCCGGCCTACTCACCCGAATGGCGAGGCACATGTGTGTAGTATACCAAGCCCACCTTTGGTTTCTTCTTCAAAAACACTTGGAGATACCAAGTATATAAAGTAGTAAAACCACTCAAAAGTTTCTACGTGGGACAAAATCTTTCTATACACCAAAGTCTCCAAAGAGTTTAACTTTAAAACTTTCCCATAATTTGAGCTTAGAGAAGGAACACATAAGAGTCTAATACAACTTCTTCAACGACGGTGGGAGGTTTCGTGATCGAAGTTGGGATGACGAGTTTTTATAAGTTGGAAAAACAAACCGAGGGTCAGCATTGGTTTTTTAGCATAGGATACTCGCTATGAGAAATGATGTTAAAGCAACAGTTTAAGCGGGGTTTCGTTATATCATTTTGGAAGGAGATAACAAAATGGTAATTAAAGCAATTAAAGGAGAAATCCAAGTTCCTTCGGAAATCTATATGCTTATTCAAGGCACTCGTTGTTTTCTTCGGGAGTGTAATCACGTCTTTATTCATCATGCATATAAAGAAGGGAATCGGACCGCAAACCTGGATGACCAAGTTTAGTCGTTGTATTTCTTCTACTTTAATTTGGTTTTCTTTCCCTGTTCTTCCTTTCTCTCCATTTTAATGGAGGATAACTTAAGTAAAACTCTTATAAAAAAGGCTAC
The DNA here is from genome assembly GCA_021018815.1 of Talinum fruticosum. Classification (NCBI taxonomy): domain Eukaryota; kingdom Viridiplantae; phylum Streptophyta; class Magnoliopsida; order Caryophyllales; family Talinaceae; genus Talinum; species Talinum fruticosum. The sequence goes on along the minus strand of JAITYX010000002.1, from coordinate 2,517,468 downwards.
CTATTAGTTGTTATACTTAACCTTATATATAAAAAAAAAAAGCCTAATACAACAACTCCCTCTCTGCCTATGCATTCCATTTCCAGCAATGAACAATGATTTTTGTTATTGGTTTTCTAATTTCTAAAGGAAAGGATAATCCCCAGGCCATTCTTATGTTGGGCTTGGCAAGGGTTGTGGAAGGGATCATGGGCCATAGCTTGTACACCAAATAATCTTTTTAGAATTGTATGGTACACTTCCTTATTGATCTCTTTTTTGTGTGCGAGATGAGTTACAAATGGTATTACAATACAATAAGGGAAGGAGAAATCGAACCCGAGACCTAATGTAATTAGGACCTCGGTTTTGATCACTAAGCCAAGACCTCATTAGTTTTCTAATTTATCTCTTTAGATATACTGCCTTGATATAAAAATTATTAGGGGGCTTGGGATTATTAAAAGACAAAAAGAAAATTTCTTTTTCTTTTTAACCTTCAAAATCTCCAATAATTTCCTCCTCCCCTTTTATTGAACAACATATGTCCCAGAACTACAATATAATTGCTGGCCTTGATATCATTGTATTGCTGTTTATCTGGCCCATTTTGGGCGGGCATTATATTGCTCAAGCCCATTTATCATGCGGCTACTGGTACAGGCATTCAAGACTCGAGAGGGATACATGTTGAATACTTCAACTTCACTATTTTTGAGTAGTCTTGGCAAAAATAATTAAATTTAAATCAATGACTCGAAATCTGAACCAAAGCAAATATTTTTAATCAAAGTATATTTTTTTTTCTTTACAAGAAAATATTGGGACCAAACATTAAGTGACTCAAAACTGGAATCAAATCGAACAAAAACTCAATTAAATCTTAGTGATCCAACCCTGAAGTACTTGAACCCGATATTTATGTTGATTTTTTCAGAATTTTAAAGACTTTTTAGCCTAATTTGAAGTATGTGAGTGTATATCTATATCTGAATGTGATGTGTTGGAGATGAAATGACACTTGCAAAAGGGAGAGTTTTGGATAGAAGCACAGGTAAAGCCGGGTTGATCTTTACTACGAGGGTTGTGATCAGATTATGAAGTCGATCGATGGATGATGAATTTGTACGATAATCGTGCCGAGGTGTGGATGTTTGTTGATGCAGCAGAAAAACACAAGAGGAGAGAGACAAAAACGTCATGTTAGCTGAAGAGGGCCGGTCTTCTTATTATTCTTTTATCTTTTTCTTTCTTTCTTTGCGCTGGGCTAGAGGTGAGATTGGGCCCAGCCCAGGTGGAGCATGTTGTGCCCAAATCTTCATTCCTTCTTTTTTTCATCCTGATTTTCGTTAATTTCCTGTAGAATAAATAAAATACTATAAAAATTCTAAAACAATATTATATGAACTACGGACCCAATACTTTTAGCGCACCTTCCTCGTAAAAACTTATAGGATCTAATTTTAAAACTTGTAGGAATTATTAATCAGGCTCAATTAGTAAAGGGTGGTTCATTTTAGCTTTTATGACATCTTTTATATATAATTGTTAATAAATACTAATAATTGCTAATCAATGAGTGTAATTGCTTGTAAACACTGATAATCGCTAACTACTAATTGTAATTGTTGATAACCACTAGTCGTAACTATATATTAGTAGCACTGGTAACTGCATGCAGTAAATCGTCATATGGGCAAACAAAGGTGTTATGTTATTTACAAGGGTAGGCAGATAAAGTGGTTGATTCAAATGTTTGAATATTAGATAGAGGATATCGGTGTTACCCCCTGGCAGTAAATCCGTGGTGGTTCCATGCAGAAGTAGCGTGTCATGAGGAACAAAATTCCTGTGGAAAAGTCACCCCCGTGGGATGAATGAGGGAGAGAGAAAAAGGGGTTCCAGTTCACACCCAGTGGCAGTAGCAGTAGCAGTAGCAGTAGTACCAAAATGTAGATGAGTTGAAGCGTAGTCATCACTCCTCCCCCTCCTCCTGGCTTGAATTTGAAAAGTGATGTTGCGGGGAAAGAGAGAGAGGGAGCGTTAAGATTAGATTAGGTGTCAATTCTCATAAATGAGATTAGACCCTCCAAAAAAGCCAAACTTGGCTTCAGTCATACATAGCTGGATCTCCTCTGTATAATTACCCCTTTCTTGTTGACAATGTAACCCCCATTACATGCTATGCCATATATGGCCCCCTCCTTTTCCAGATCTTGTCTCCTCTTCAGGAAAAATAAAAATAAAATAAAATAAAGAAAAAGCACTGGATGAAAAAGGTTTTACTTCTTGGAACCAGGCAAGGATGAAAGGGGGCAAGTGTTGGAGAGATTAGTTAATAATGTGCACAAAGCGCGCAAATGTTGGAAATGGTATGGAGTTTTCCACGTAACTAGACATGTATTCAAACCACGGACTCATCCATTTGGAGTTGGAGATGCGGAGTACAAGAAGTGGCTGAAGATAGCAAGAGTTCTTAGCTCAATTGAAAACAAAGTGATTCGAATTCTGGTGGATACAATTTCATTGGTTAAAAGTTGTGAATTTCTAATAAGCTTTTTATGCATCCGAAAATATACTTAGACCTCTATTGGATCTAATTCAATCTACGAACCAACTGGACTTGTATGCTATTATGTATCTTTAATTTATCACAGTAAAAGAGTTGAAATAATGACATCACTAAAAGTTATTATAATTACGTACACTTTTTATAACTAACTTTATAATTATTTTACGATTTTTAAAAATAAAATTAAAAAAAGAGCATTATAAAAACTTCATGTATTGGTGTTGGTGAAGGTAATATTTATTTTAATAGAAATGATTTACTTGTGATATAACACACACAAATGTTGGTTTTAGTGTGTCGACTGACAACTTACGATAATATGATATGATGTAATGAAATAAAAAATTAAAATTTCCATAATAAACCACTACGTAATACCATCTGAACAAACAAGTATTTTAGATTTGGAAAGTTAACATCACCCGAGCCACCTAATCTTTCACTAGGAGACAAGAAAAAGTTATGAGAAAATCACGTTATTATATCAAGAGTAGTGATCTTCACGTATTATTAATTTTAACATTATGATACCAGGAATTTTATGTTATTTTAAAGGCCGGTGATATTTATTTGATATGAAGATATTTTTAATGTATTTTATAATTTAAAATTATTATTTTTTTAATAATTATAATTATTTATGAAGTTAAAATTTTAATAATTATCGATTATGTCAACAAGTATCAAATGACAACTTAATTGGATGAACCCTATCTAAAAGATGTGTTATACATATAATTTAAAAAATATGAAAAATAATGGATAAAATGACAATTTTACATAATTTATAAGTTATAATACAATTATACTATTATTTTTTAATTTATTATATAATATAACAATTCTTAAGTCGGTGTGTCCTATAAAAAATTAATATACTTTTTTTTTATCTATATTCAGGACATATCTATTTTATCAGTTAACTAATAACAATCTTTAGTAATGATCAAAAATAGCGGTTAGCAAGCACAACTTATGCCTAAAAGAATAAACCCATGGTTCAGTTTGAAATCGATAGATGATTATTATTATTATTATTATTATTATTTGATTGGTTTAGGGGCAGAATGAAGACAAATAAAAGAGGATAAAAGTGGAAACGCGGAAGATGAGGAAAGGTGATTGGAAGAAAAAGGTGAGGGAGATTGTCCAATTAACTTCTCATTCACCATTCCTTAATAAAATTGATTGCTTGCAGTGCCAAGTTACTGAGGCTGAGGCTGATTGAATGAAACAAAAATCTTTTCAAAAGTTGGACTAAAAGTTAGCAAGATATGCAGGAAAAGCCATCACTTTTTGCTTCCCACTTGAGAAATACTTTTAATTCAGAAAGCTACTCTTTTACACTTAAATCTTACATAAGTTTTTCCCTGTAAGTTTGCTCTAAGTTTTTCATTTTACGAAAGTAATAAATCTTACATAAGACTGTCTTACTTTAATTTTACTGTAAGATAAAATAAAAATATAAAAACGACTTGAAAAAATGAGAAAAATGCCATTCTTTGTATACATGTGTTGTCATTATTGAGTTATAATAAAACATATTATGATATATGATTAATTTTGAGAGCATGATTACACATTGGTATGATCCACAATAGCAAATGAAAGTGGGGGCAAATAAAGCCAAACAAATAAAGATAAAATATGCTATCCACTTTTGGAGGTATCCTTAACCACCTTGTCCTGTTTGTCTTTAATGAGAGAGAGAGAGGATAAATACCAAAATTTGTATGGTCTTTGGGTGGTGGGGTTTGCTTTCAAACAAAATGGCTTTTTGGAAGCAAATTTTGTGAGCTTCTATGCAAATTTCCACGCTTACCCACATCCAAACAAAAACTGAGAGTGGTTTTTGTTTGTCTTTGTTAGGGCATGTTTGGAGCCAAGTGTTAATGGGAATAAATTGGGGAGGCTTTTTCTTTGGCTTTTTTCCCTGATACCCAAACCCCACGTCAGGTCAAGACGAAACCAGCCATTGAAAAAAGGGGTTTTAGTGTGAGCTAAAGACAAACATTTTTTTCCAGACGGAGAAATAACATTTGCAACAAGGGCTCTCCTTCTCATAAATTCCATATTCCTCTGTTTTTTTAGGAGAGAGAGAGAGAGAGAGAGAGGAAGAAACAAATTAGTTGGTGACAAAAATTACTACCACGCATTGTCTACTGCTACGTACCCCATTTTTGGAGACTTTAAAGCACACCCATCTTGAAAACCCCCTCTTTGAAACTGAATTCCAGGAAGAAGCCCCCCCACCAAACCCAGAGAGAGAGAGAGATACAGCAAATACAAGGAGCAATTTCAGAAATTTCTCTGGGGCTTTTTTGGGTTTTCAATGTTTTGATTGAGTTGCAAATCCCAGAAACGTATTGGCAAGGATCGATCCACATACAGTTCTGCTCTTCCTGTTTGGTAGATTCCCCTGTTTTTTCTCTTTCATTTAGCATATTTCCTATTCATCTTCCCTCTTTTAACTCTGATCTGTCATTTTATGCTAATTTTTCCTCTGTAGTTTTTTAGTACTCTATGTTTATTTTGCCCTCCTAGCTCTCCTTTCTCTCTCTTTCCTCCATAACAAGTTGCTATTGCTCAGTTAGGTTCTCTGTTAAATTTGGTAACTCCAAGTTTTTGTCTGATGTACGTAGCTTAGTCACATTCATTTCTGTGTTGGGCTTATTTAAGATTAAGAATTTAAAAAAAGATCTCTTTTTGGGGTGATTGTGTATGGGACCAATGCTTCAAGATGATGGGTCATCAGTAACTTCATCATCACCCCTTCAATTTTTCTCCATGATGTCACCCAATTTAGGTTCTTCCTACCCCTGGCTTAGAGAGCTAAAACCTGAAGAAAGGGGTCTTTACTTGATACATTTGTTGCTCTCTTGCGCAAATCATGTCTCTGGTGGTAGCCTCGACAATGCAAACTTAGCCCTTGAGCAAATCTCTCACCTCGCCGCCCCCGATGGAGATACAATGCAACGTATTGCTTCTTACTTTGCCGAAGCCCTGGCTGAAAGGATCCTCAAGTCATGGCCTGGCATGTATAGAGCTCTCCATTTCACCAAAATGCCTGTCATTTCTGAGGAAATTCTTGCTAAGAAGCTTTTCTTTGAGCTATTTCCTTTCTTGAAGCTGGCCTTTTTGGTGACAAACCAATCGATAATCGAAGCGATGGAGGGGGAAAAGATGGTTCATATTATTGATCTAAATGCATCAGAATCTGCTCAATGGATTGCCCTTATCCAGGCCTTGAGTGCAAGGCCAGAGGGTCCACCCCATTTGAGGATTACAGGTGTTCATCAACATAAAGAGGTTCTAGATCAAGTGGCTCATAGGCTGACTCAAGAAGCCGAGAAGTTGGATTTGCCATTTCAGTTCAATCCTGTGGTTAGCAAGTTAGAAAACCTTGATGTTGGGAAACTCAGTGTTAAGACCGGCGAGGCTCTCGCCATCAGTTCGGTCCTTCAAATGCACACCCTTTTGGCTTCTGGTGATGAATCCCCAGGGAAAAGTTCACCTTTGGGGCTGATCAAGTATGCAAATGGAACTAACAGGCAAAGCCCAAGTAATGATTCTGCTTCTTCATCGCCTCCTTTGCTCAATACTTCAACCAAGTTGGATGGTTTCTTGAGCGCTTTGTGGGGACTGTCGCCAAAGGTTATGGTGATAACCGAGCAAGATTCGAATCACAATGGTTCGGGACTTATGGAGAGGTTGTCAGAAGCGTTGTACTACTATGCAGCGCTATTTGACTGTTTGGAATCCACCCTCCCAAGAACATCTGTGGAAAGAAGGCGGGTAGAGAAGACACTTCTAGGTGAAGAGATCAAGAACATCATCTCATGCGAGGGAGGGGAAAGAAGAGAAAGGCACGAGAAGATGGAGAAATGGATGCAGAGGCTTGACATGGCTGGTTTCGGGATCGTTCCTATGAGCTATATGGGTATGCTGCAAGCAAGGCAATTACTTCAGGGCTATGGCTGTGGTGGTTATAGAGTGAAAGAGAATGGTTGTGTTGTTATTTGCTGGCAAGATCGCCCCCTCTTTTCGGTATCGGCATGGAGGTGTAGGAGATGAGGTTGAGATTAATGGTAGACTGATTAGTGAGATTAATACTAATAGACTTGATAATGTCGTGATGTATTGTTAGTATCCCTCTTTACCTTTGTATTCAACATTTTGTTAATCAGCTCATGTATATCAGTGGATCATATCGTATTAGTGCTCTTTTGCAACTTTTAGTTCTGATTTTGTGTGGATTACTTAGATCTTCTCTGTAATCCAACCTTCAATATTAAAACCTCTTTTTGGAGAAACATCACTTCTGGCTACTAATCGAACCACTCTTTTACTCCAGTATTACGATAATACAAGGAATGATATTCCATCACTTGATGCATCCGAGATACGTCAATATATGTATTACGTCCGATAAAGAATGGAACATTCATTTTCTCTCCTCATTTCTCCCGATGGACATTTGTAGGATGATACAGAGTGTACCCATTCCTCATCATGATATGGAAGACACGGTTTGTTGGGGATTATCGAGAACAGGGAAGTTCACTAGAAAATCAGCAACTTGGAATGCACATAAAATTGAAGATTGAAACCATGTTTGGGAGGTTGGGTGGATATGGAATATGAATATTATGCCTAAAACAAAACTATTCCTGTGGCAATTGCAACATAATTCCATTGCTACACGAGATACACTTTTGAGGAGGGGAATTAATGTGAAAAATCATTGTCCGGTATGCCGACAAAGTGAGGAATCGGTCGACCATCTCTTCGCTCGATGTCCTTGTGTTAAAAGATACTTGGGAGAAAGCTTATCTCCACAAGTGGCTTGATATTAATATTGTTCATTTTTAAAATTCGTCACTCACTGAAATTATCCAAAAGTTTAGGAATCTTAATAAACCAACTCAAATAGTTCGTTTAATTTATTTGATATGGAGCATATGGAAAAGTAGAAATGATATTGTATTTGATAATGGAAAGTATAATTCAAGTATCGACCATTACTAAAGCTAAAAGGCTTTGGGATGAATGAAGGGTAAGGGGAAGATTTGATGTTATGTATTCTCCTTCTTCACCTCAAACATCTTCTCTTCCTACCACCACAAATCATCATATTAGATGGGAGAAGGCGTAAGGGGATTTATCAAAATTAACTTTGATGGATCAAAATCTTCTACGACCGTAACGAGAGGTTTTGTCATCGAAGTTGGGACGGAAGATTTATCCAAGCGGAAGTTTCAAATTTGGGGCCAACCTCGGCTTTGGTTGTCTGAAACCACTACTATGAGAAATGGAGTACGAGCAGACTATCCAATCAGGATTTTGTTCTATAGACATTGAGGGGGATAACTAAATTGTTATTAAGGCTTTACGCGGGGAATGCCAACCGCCATGGGAGATCCGGACACTTGTTCATGATATCCATCTCGTATCTTAGCAATTGTAGCATGTCCTTATTAATCATCGGTATCGGGAGGGCAATAGAAATGCTGATTGGATAGCAAAAGTAGGACTTTCTATCTCCCATTCTTTGTATTGGGATTTTCTTCCTCCTTCTTCTTCCTTTTTCTCCATTTTAATTGAGGACAACTTGGGTAGAACCTTTGCTAGAAGGGGTACTGTTAGTTGATGTATTTAACCTTTTTTGAAAAAACAAACTCAACAATTCAAAGTTTTACCAATGAGGTATTAACCTAGCGATAAAAACTTAGTTTCGATTACATTCGGTAGGTCTTAATTCAATTCTCCATTTCCCATTATATGATACTCGCCCTTTGTGATTTATATGGACAAAAAAAAAAAAAACTTTTTATTCAAGAACTAGCATAAGTTTGAGATATGGCCGATTGGATTAATTCTTTTTTTTTCTTTTCTTTTCTTAGTTGTCTCCAACACCTTCCCCCTCCCCCTATAAAAAAAATGGTTCTAGTGAGTAGTGTTGTTGAACAACTATTTTTGACAACATGAATGGCATGGAATGGTTCATAATTAATGGCATTGTGAGCCCATCTCAATTGAATGGGAGCCCAACCCATGGACTTGACATTGGAATTTTCCAATTCTCTGGGTCTAACTATCAAGGGTCCAGTTTTAGGCTTTTAGCTTTGCAACTGGTTCATACGTCATAACACAGTCAGTAAGCTGGTTTCCACGAAAGTGCGAGACACAGGCACGGAAGACACCACAAAAGAACTAAGGGTAAAAAGAAAATAAAAGAATCAAACCAAAAAAGAAGGTTGAAACATTTTGGACATGAATACCCCTCAATAAAAACACAACTAATAGAACAAGTACAAAATCAAGCTTTAAAGCTAGTAAGATTATGCGATATTTAACCAAAGAGTCACTTAAATCAGTGAAATTCGAAGTATGAAAAAGAATAAAAAGGTTTCCACTTAAACTAAAGCGGAATAGAAAGTCATTGCTATATCATTTGACGGTTCTAGTATATGATATCGGTTTGATTCTTAGACAGTAAGTTGAGCAAGCTGTTAATTGATGTTGGAATTAAAAGGATGAAATTATTACAATTTGTTTAACGGTAATATGTATAGTAGGCCATGGTTTTAGATAGTTTCTTAGTATTTTGTTTTCTGTTCTTTACTACGTATACATATTACTTATAACTTTTAGCCAATTTTTTTTATGTTATCGACCATGAAGAAAAAGTGTGAGACACATTTCACTTGTAGAAACTATGTAGACAGAAATGTACAACTAACAAGAGTTTAATTGGCAAGTAAAAATTTGCAACAAGTTCTGAAACGTCATGATCAGACAGCCTCCCCCATTCCATCCTTCCTTTTTCAAGTATATTGGTAGCTCCTAGTGAGGAGTAGTCAAATGGATAAATATGTTTGGGGAGGAACGGAGGTTTGCATTATTAGGAAACAAATCCCCTTTTCCACTCCCCAAATTCCGATACTTGGAAAAATACTCTTAGGACATGTTCAGTAAAATTAGTCTGTTTTAGTAGTGGTTAGTTATTTTAGTAATCGTTAGTCTGTTTTATTAGCGATTAAGCTGTTATTGACTAGTGGTTAGTGGTTAGATGTTCAACTAGTGATTTGAGATAAGTATGTTCGTTAATAGTAGTCTGTTTAAGTAGCAGATTTGTACAAAATGACTTAAAAGGACATAATTGATAAAATATTTTAGAAAATAAAAAGGAGAATTTTGGAAATTATGTGCAAACACTAGGTAGTGTTTTTGAAAACGTTACTTTGAGTAGCTTTTCGAAAACACTACCTAAAACTCTACTCACTATGTCAAACACTAATTTGCCGAACACTTATATTTTTAGATAAGTAGTGTTTTACATCCTCCAAAACACTAATCACTACCTCAAACACTACTCGCCGAACACACCCATAGGAATCACTACCTCAAACACTAACCATTTTTTTTGTGATATCAACAAAAAATTTATTAATCAAAAGTCACAATATCTACAATAAATATTAAATTTAAACAAATATAACATTAAAATGACAAAATAAATTTTCTTAAACTAACTGCTTAGCTTTTATTTTGATAAAAAACCGCTTAAATTTTAAATACTCTTTTTTCATTTAATTGTTGTTTCATAATACAATCTTTCGTAAGAAAAATCGTTAAATTTGTACAGCTTTTCTTATTGAGATAATTTACCTACTATTATAGTCCGAACTTGAAAAATTAATATCCTTTGTAGATCCATATTACAACCCATTAATAAATCGACCTCAATAAGGCCCTATTTGGCAACGAGTATTTGGAGTAACTTTTAGTTTTTTACAACCAACCAAATATTAGTGTTCGGTAAGGCCGTGTTTCAATTAGCATTTGCAGTAGCTTGTAACGTTTCAAATAGTATTTTTGAAAAGTTAAGAATATTAATTTTTCATATTTAAAAGTAGCGTTTCATTTTTTTAACAAAGACATCGATTCATTAATTTGTATTTGGTAAATTATCTATATTATTTTAAGTCAATTTACAATAATTAACTAACTCAACCACTAAATTTACTGAACACATTTATTCAACTACTCAATCGAACAAGTATCCGCTAACAACTAAAATCTAACAGTTATTAGCTACCTAAATAGCTATCAGCTACACAAACATTTATCCGCTACTCAAGCATCTTATTTTATCGAACATGACCTAAATTAGAAAAGTTTAAAACTAAACTGAGAGATTTGCACCAAGAGCGAGAGACTATTCGAAACAGGGAAATAGAATTTTTTGGCGGAAATATGAAGAAAAATACAATCTAGTAAGAGATCAATTGCTATGTAACGATTAGTGGGGCTTACCATTGATAAAGATACTCATGATAGTCCCTTAAAACTACAAAAGAGATTAGAGTTTTTAGAACATCCACAGTAAGATTCCACATTGGTTCCATTTAAACGTGACAAGGTATGTGGACAATTATACTTATTGTGTAAAACTAAAAGTGGGGAATGGAAACCCAAATTTGAGACCAAACTAGTGTGAATTCCATGTTTCAGTACGGGCATGTGCTATTATTTACGTAGTAAATATATTTTATATTTAGATATCTGTTATATATTTTTGATGAAAAAAGTAAGCGATTAATCATAATTTCTTTTAATGCCATATGGTGTAAGTTTTACGCTTTTATAAAATAAATGATAAAACCTTGAATAAATATACTCAATAAACATGACACAGGTAATAACTTTGACCAAAACTATTCATCATAATAGCAAAAAATGTTAAAGATAATCAATATAATTTTTCCTACTAATTGCTAACTTAATTTTTTTGGCTCAAAATTGAAAATAGTAATTTACCTTAGATGAATTTTGAATAGCCAATAAAATAAAAAATAAATAAAAATAATATGTGTTAAATGTCTAATAAAAATTAAAAATAAATCTTAAAGAGAATGATATAAAAGAGTCAGCAAAAATTACACTAATTTAATAAATCAATTGACTAATAAACTAACTAAGCAACACTAAATTCTATTAATAAAGTCTAATTGCATCATCCACTAAATAATAAACTTAAATTAAAATAAATAAAAAATAAAAAGAAGATATTAATATTTGTAAAATCATGTACATTATCAAGACATATATAATAGCGGAAAGGATAACTTAAAGTTAATAAAAAATACCCTAATCAAATAAAAGTACATAATAGTACGCAAAAAATCTCAAAAATATAGAAATAACGATAGTTGATAGATTTTTTTTTGATCGAAAGATGGGGTGATAGTTGATAGATTGAATGAAAACAAAAATATTTAAATAAAATTAAAATAATTTTTTAAAAAATAAATAAAGGCAGAAAAAGAGAAGTAGAAGGACTACCCGAAATTAATAGGAGTATATTTTTTGTCCCATTTTCTAATCAATTCCTAATATTAATCAATTAATATCCCATTAATTTTCCAAAAAAAAAGGACAGTTTTGGAAGCTTAACTGTAATTGGCATTCTTTCTCTCATCTAATATTATGAGTCAAAACAAAAATGTTGTATATTAATAATAATGTTGTCTATTAATTAGTTACATAACTGAAAAGAATAAAATAAAATTTGAACGGCCAATGATAACTTTTAATTTCATATATAATAGATTTTAGTTTGTTGTATGTATATATGAAATAAAATAAAGACAATTGAATGTTTGAAAATTTTGTGATAAAAAAGAATGTTTAAAAAATTAAAATAATTTAAATTTTAACTATATGATAATTATCGTAATTATTATAATCTATTTAATTTATATAAGTTTTAATACTGAAATTAATAGATATATTATATTATAGTTTTCTTATAACAATTAGATTAATTATATACAATAAATATTATTTTTATTAAGTATTTTTTCAAAAATTTTTAATTTTATAAGTGTTTAAGTAATGGAATAATCCCTTTAAAAAATATGTGTAATAAAATATAATATTAATTATGATTATAATCAAAATTTATATGTAATAAAATATAATGATAATCATAGTCATTCAAGAGTCATGAATGGACTTCATTTCACTTATAATCAAAATTTATAGGTAATAAAGTGGGTGTTATAAAAGGTTTTAATAATATAAAAAAATGATAAAACAAAAAGAGCCAATGGTGATATGCCAAATGTCTAGCCCACAAGTAAAACACTCAGCTTTAATTATATGTTAGTGTGAATCCCGTGATTCGCATGTATATGTGCTATTATTTGAGTAGTTAATATACTATTATAAATACTAATATATATTTCTTTTAAAATTATAAATATTAACCTTAGAATACATATGAATATTTTATAAGTTAAAAGTAATTATTAGGAGGAAAAATGTAAATTTTGAGCTACTTATGAAAGAAAATAATTTTTCATCATGTGAACCTATAAAATAGTTTTTCGTCTTATTATTTTCTCCCACCACATTTTAAAGTTGAGACGCATTTGTCTCACTTTATTAGCACCAAAATCTTTTAAATATATGTGTTTATTGTTGAATCTTTTTGTATAAGTATCTCACATAATACTACTCAATTATATCTAGAATTTAAACATATTATAATAATATTATTACTCACTATATATAAAATTGTAACACCCCTAGACCCACCCTAGGAGTATTACATGCCGGGGTTCCCGAGAGGAACCCCTAAGGCTGCTTAAGATCTCAACTTGGGGTTAATAACCCTTTCTTGGATTGGCGGAAGCGTAATTCTAGGTTTTCGAAGATTTTTTGGAAATTTCGGCAGAGTTTCCTCTCGTAAGCTGGCTAAACCCATAGGCTTAAAGCCCTAACCCCGCACGAAACACAATCTTAAACTCAACGAGCCACACGCTCGGAGTAGCACAACACGGACTCAACGAGCCACACGCTCGGAGTATTCACATAGGGATTTTACATTCATAATCAAACTTAAGCTCACATACAATAGTCTTTACAACATCTTTCTAAACAAAAGACAGAAAAACAAGTAGTAAGTCCGGCATCTTCTATTCGTCTCGCTATTTCCAAAAGCCAAAGGCAACTTCGCCGGTCTTAACTTTTGTACCTGAAATGTTGGTGAGGTCATGAGCTCACTAGCCCGATGAATAACCCAAACCCAACCTCGAGTTTCACTTTGCACATTAATTCATTAGCAAACACACGTAAGTTCACAATTCATTCATAACATGCGATTCGGATCATACATGCTTAAGACATGCGAGATTCTAACTTACCAACTTACCGAGAAGTACAATGACATCATTTATTTATGAATTCAATCAAAGATGCTTCATTCGTCTTTCTACGTAAGTAAGTCATAGAATCATTCATCATGTAAATCATATCTTAGTTCTTATCGTATTCATTTCTTACGAAAACAGGATTCGTTCCTCTTCTTATTCTTCTTCTTGAGTTCAATCATGCATTTCATAAATCATCGATTCGTTCTTTCTTGTTCGTCATGCATGATCATTCGTTTCTTCATATCGTAATTCTTTTAAGTCTTCTTAGTTTCGAATGGTGTAACAACCCGACCCTAAATCACAATTATTTATTTCAAACCACATTATTTATTACAAGATTTATATGATCGAGCGCGTGCACTTCAATTCGGTATTCTATATTTAAATTATTTTTATCCGTGTGCTATGCAGACTAAGGTAACGAAGTGGCCTCCAATAATATTTCATATTAGCAATTGTAAATTTAAACGGAGCATTATATTTGAAAACAGATCGTATAACTTATTTACAATATTATTAGCAATAGCACGAACAAAATAATAATAACCGTAGCAATGTAAGTAAATTACATAAAATCGGACGGATAATAAGAGAATAAATAAATGAAACCAAAATAAAAATAGTGACGCTGATATTTTGAAAGAAAAATCCAGAGAGAAGTCTCCGGAGCGTGAGGCGACTTAAAAATTCACTCGAGCTCACTCTCTCTCCCTTGCTTCCTCCCCCTCGTCCTCCCCTGCTTCCCTTCCTCTGCTCTTCCTTCCCCTCGCTGCTCGCTACCCTCTCCGGCCACCAGCGCCGATGACGCCGGCGGGAGACCGGCGCCAGCCACCTCTCGGCTCTCCCTGTCTCGCTTCCGTCCTATCTCGCGCCCGCTATCTCCGTCTCCCTCTCTTATCGCGCGCCTCTGCTCCTTCCCCTGCCTCCACTTGCGGCGTGCTCCCGGCCATCAGGCGCCACCAACGCCGGCCGAAGCCGACGTCGGCGTCGTTAGGAGACGCCTGGCGTCTCTCGTCTCGCTACCTCTCCCTCTTTCGCTGTCGCGTTCTCGCCGCCTGCGTCGCGGTCCCTCTGTCGCGGCCACCTAGCAGCCAACCCCGGCCCGCAGCAGCCGCCGAAGCGTCGCCGACCACGCCCGATGGCCGCCGGTGCAGCCGCCGCGCCCGCCACCCCTGTTCGTCCTTCTTGAATCCTCCTCCCCGAATTTGAAGGTAAAATACTAAACCCTAAATTGTCAAGTTCTTTATTTATTTAAGTAATTGTAATTGTAAATTGACGTATGTGATTTAGAAATATGTTGATGTGTGAATTCAGAAATTGAATTGGGAAAAATCCGAATTGTTGTGAACGGTTGAGGTGTGGCGGTTAGATGGGTTAATTGGCGTATGAATGTGAACGAATATGATTCCTTTGGGAAACTGTGATCTAGTGAGTGAAATTAGGGATGTTTGGTTACAAAACCGAGTAATTTTGAGGGATTTGTTATATTTTGGGAATGATCATATCAATTAAACGAAAGGGGAATATGCATGTAGAACTTGAAATCGGTAATGTGAAAATGTAGAGGTGTGCAGAAAACGTGGAGCATTAAGTTGCCTAAGGGTGATTGTCAATGTGAATTCGGTTGAGAAAATAATGCTTAGCCCTTAAAATGGTATATGTATGAATTTGGGCGATTCGGCAAAGTTGTGAAACCTTCCGGTGGAAGCGCATCCACCGGATTAATTAATTATGTAACTATGGGATTTGAGGGCGAGAGAAGGGAGGAGTGAAGAATGAATTAAAAATAAGTGTTTGGGCATATGAATATATGTACACCATTTTCAATCCAAGCCAACTAGCGAAGTGAATTACACCAAAATCATCGAGTATCTAATTAGCCCAATCAACTTCTCTAATTAATATAAATTGTATTCAATAAACGCAGTAAAGCTAAGTAATACAAACATTAGCTTAATCGATTTTCATACGAACATAAGAAAAGAAATAAATTACTAAAGCTTATACAAATTCAAGCATTAAAATTCAAGAAAACATTATTAACCCTAGAAATCCATTTTAAACAGAGCTGAGGCCACTTCGTTGCCGAGCAGTCACTGACTCCAAATTTTTATAAAAGGGGAGAAACAAACATTCTCAATTCGAGTACGTTCATTGCCTGTATCTTTCGAAAACTCACATATTTCATCAAATCTCAATATTTCTTATATATATAAATAACTATGAATCATTTACAAGGCAAGTTTTGCCACCTAATTAAGTGGTCCCCGCCCAATTATCAATTACCAAGGGCTTAGGCCCGCCAATTATACTGCGCGCGGCGTCAACTCGGGTTATCGATCGGCCGGGGTGACACCTGTTCAACGATCGTATCAATTACCAAGGGGCTCCACTTCCGGATAATAACCAGCAAGCATGTTTTACTCATATTCTCTCCCCCGATTTCAAACTAAAACGAATTGAAATGCGCGCGCTCAATCAATATACTCTTCAAAGTTATTTTACGAGTGCAGGAATGTTCGTATCGAGTTTCGACTCACTTTTCAAAATATTTTACTGTTTTTGTTTTAGGAAGAAGCATTGGCGAACAATCAACCATTTATTAAGTCCGACGCAGGCAAACCCTAGCCGACCTCGTGGCATTCGCAAACCTGAAGGTACATAGACGCTCACGGTGATTTTACCTTCAACCGGGGTTAGGTATGGCCTTGGGAATCGTTGTACATTATCTTGTGAATTAGACAAAAGTCTAGGTTGTATAAATATTGCATTGCTAAACCCGTAAACCGTATTTTGGGATGACATAACTACTTGGATATTAAGTAGTTACTCCTAACAAGCATTTTTGAAAAAGAACCATGGATGCCCAAACCGTATTTCATTTTATTTCAATTATTTAGCCTTGTCCTTTTTCCTAGGACGGCGGTGACGCCTTCGATCGTTAACTTCCGCTGCGACCTTACCTAATACTCTCGAATTAGAGAATTATTAAGTAATGGTAACTCGGGGCGTTACGAAGTGGTATCGGAGCAAGGTTTAGAAATCACTGTGAGCAATAGGATTTTAAGGTGTCAGGACTTGACCTTTAGGAAAACTATGTGGCCATTATTTCCGCAAGGTTCTATTTTGGGACTTGTGGATGCGGTGTAACTAATATTGAATTGAGGTATATAATTTTGGGTGATGCTCAGTATAAATCATGTACATAATGACTTAAGTTGCCGATATGCATTTTATATGCTTTTAAGTTTTGTAACTTGTAATTAAGTTCATGAATTTTGTTTCGGATGTATTATGAGCCATTTGGGTGGTTTTAAGCTTTAATGTATATTGGTTGTACTCCGGCGTGTGGCCGTTGAGTTGTGTACTCCGAGTGTGTGACTCGTTGAGTAATATTGTGGTTTTTATGCGGGGTTTTAAGGTTTTAAATTTATGGGATAGGCCATGTTACAAACGGAACTCTGCCGAAATTTTTAGAAAATACCAAACTCTCTTAGGAAATCCCCTATGTTACCTTTAAGATTAGAAATCAAGCCCGACATCCGAATAAGCTTTGGGAGTCCCTTTGATCGATGATTCCTCAATCGATAAGAATCCTGAGAGAATGATAATCTAATGTGCAATTGGGTATTACTGATCATATAAGCACAATGAAAGCGTGAGTTACCTAAATATGTTTTATATTAGAAGTTGTAAGCAACTTGATTCATCGGAGGGGAAAAAGATATTTGCACTTGAGGAAAAAAAAGGTATAAGGATATATTATTGCAGTGGACATATGGTGTGAAAAATGAGGTTGTGAGTTCACTTGGGACAACTTTCCGGAAGAGTTAGAGCTAAATTTTAACCACTGCAATTCGTGTATGAGAAGAATGGGGGTTCATAGAGTTAAGAATGGACTACAATAGTAGAGTACGCTAATAAATTTATGGAGTTATCTAGGTATGACTCAGACCTAGCCATTATTGATAAAGCGAAGATGTTAAAGGCCTAAGGAAGGCTTGACCTATTATATTCGACATTAACTCGATAGTGATCTATCGAAGACTGCCAAGGATTGTACGAGAGAATAGTAAACGTAGAGGTTAAACGAGCAAAGAGTGGACTAAGAGCTTAAAATTCCGGAGACTCAAAGGGAGCCGACAACATAAGTGAAAGTATAGTTCAAAAGAAACATGTTACTAGTTTCAACAAGGGCCATTCATTGATTATTCTTGAACCTTGGGAGAAAATGTTGCCAAATCGCAAAGATGTGAATTATGGCTAGAGGAAGAGACACTTTAAGCATGTTGTTTCCAAGGAAGAGATTAAGGTCGATCCTTATAAGGTAAATGCGATAACGGGATGATCCGGACCAACTAATGGCACGAAAAAAGGAGTGCTCTTGGGTTAATAAATTACTACAAAAGGGTCTGTCGAGAATAAGTATTCGCTACCTCGAATTAACGATTTGTTGATCGGATATGAGGAGTTAGCATATTTTACCAACTTTGAATTAACCAGAAAGATATTCCCAAAGCTGCCTATAGAATTAAATAGGGACCCTACGAATTTACGGGATGCCTAGGTGATTTACCGAGGTATCCATTGCATTCATGGATCTCATGAATAGGACTTTTGAGAATTTATCTAGGTAAATGTGTGGTGGTGGTTTTGATGATATTCCTAAGCATAAGAAAGAATATGGCGAGCGAGTTGTGAATAGTGGCAAATGCGTGGAGTACGGAGACAAAATACGAGCTGAATATGACAATGACAACTTAGCTTGTGGTTATATGAAACCTCCACACTATAAGTATTGAGTCAGTCTCACATGAACGAATGAATGGGTCCCTAGCTGCGATAGAGGTATAATATATATAACCATGAAGGGTATTCAATTAGGCCAAAACGAGGATGAGGTCGGGATGGAAATGATTAAGAAAAACATAAAAAGGAAAAATCTCATGGTTTCAAGAAATCCGCAGGAGTGGAACCTTAAGGTTTCAAAATCAGCTTTGTGTATTGAAGAAAGAGGAATTGAAAAGGAAACTCTTGGGAAAGCACATAATACACGATATTGGGTGCATCTAGGAGAAACAAGTTGTATAAAGATTTGAAACAATGCTTTGGTGAAACAATATGAAGAGGATATTATAGAATATAAAGATAAATGTCCCAATTATCAACTGGTTAAAACCGAACGTTGGAGAGAACAATATGAAAAGAGGTATCAATGTTCTGTGGTAAATTGAGATTTTTGGAGATTTCTACATGTAGATGAGATTCAATTTCAATGAACGTTGCCATAAGATTACCTATTATTGTTTCAATGAAAAATGTTCGAGTGATTATTGATCGATTTATGAAATTTGCGTATTTTGTACCAACACATGACACATAGAATTCGAGATACTGACACGGTGATATGTTACAAGCTATGAGGTTATATGGAATACCGAAGAGCTTCATATCGAATAGCAACAAAAGGGTTTCACATGAATTTTTGGGAAGTCCTATGGCAAGATTTCGGGACTAAATTGAGTTTTAGTAGTTTGTATCATCCGGAACTAGACGATCAAGCCAAAAAGGTAAATCAAATCCGAGAAGATATATCGAGAGCATGTATGTACGACTTCAAGAAAGCAGAAACCGATTGATCTTTGGTGAATTTAGCTTATAATACAATTATTGAGACATCGTTAAAATCACTCCATTTGAGGCATTATATTGGAGGAAATAAAGAACCCCACTATGTCGAAGTGAGTCAAACGACAAACGAGCTATAAGGATAAAAGTGTTTTTGAAGTGTCTTCACCGAAAGGGGTCAAAGATTCAAAGTTAAGGAAAAGTCAAGTGCTAAGTATACTTGGGCTACATGAGGTTCTAAAGAAGTGCAATCCAATAGCTTATATGCATATATATATATAACTATTCCACTGAGCCCAAATATGAGAATAACATTCCTCATATCTAGCAACTCGGATAGTATATACCTATTCCAAACCATGATGTGGTGACAGAGTTACTAGAAATCGTTGAAAATTCAATATGTGAAAAGCTTCAGTGCGAATATTGGATTCTGGGGTCAAGGAACTCCGTAATAAAAAGCATTCCTTTGGTGGAAATACTCAGGACTAACCATACATCATCGGAAGCCACATGGGGAAATTGAAGAAAATAAGAGAAATACTTACCCTCACTTATTTTAAGCTAAGTTTTCAAACCTCATTGCAGAAGGCTCAAGTTTCGAGGACGAAACTTATTTTAAGGGGAAGACCGTAACAACCCGACCCTAAATCACAATTATTTATTTCAAACCACATTATTTATTACAAGATTTATATGATCGAGCGCGTGCACTTCAATTCGGTATTCTATATTTAAATTATTTTTATCCGTGTGCTATGCAGCTAAGGTAACGAAGTGGCCTCCAATAATATTTCATATTAGCAATTGTAAATTTAAACGGAGCATTATATTTGAAAACAGATCGTATAACTTATTTACAATATTATTAGCAATAGCACGAACAAAATAATAATAACCGTAGCAATGTAAGTAAATTACATAAAATCGGACGAGATAATAAGAGAATAAATAAATGAAACCAAAATAAAAATAGTGACGCTGATATTTTGAAAGAAAAATCCGAGAGAGAAGTCTCCGGAGCGTGAGGCGACTTAAAAATTCACTCGGGCTCACTCTCTCTCCCTTGCTTCCTCCCCCTCGTCCTCCCCTGCTTCCCTTCCTCTGCTCTTCCTTCCCCTCGCTGCTGCTACCCTCTCCGGCCACCAGCGCCGATGACGCCGGCGGGAGACCGGCGCCGGCCACCTCTCGGCTCTCCCTGTCTCGCTTCAGTCCTATCTCGCGCCCGCTATCTCCGTCTCCCTCTCTTATCGCGCGCCTCTGCTCCTTCCCCTGCCTCCACTTGCGGCGTGCTCCCGGCCATCGGCGCCACCAACGCCGGCCGAAGCCGACGTCGGCGTCGTTAGGAGACGCCCGGCGTCTCTCGTCTCGCTACCTCTCCCTCTTTCGCTGTCGCGTTACGCCGCCTGCGTCGCGGTCCCTCTGTCGCGGCCACCTAGCAGCCAACCCCGGCCCGCAGCAGCCGCCGAGCGATCGCCGACCACGCCCGATGGCCGCCGGTGCAGCCGCCGCGCCCGCCACCCCTGTTCGTCCTTCTTGAATCCTCCTCCCGAATTTGAAGGTAAAATACTAAACCCTAAATTGTCAAGTTCTTTATTTATTTAAGTAATTGTAATTGTAAATTGACGTATGTGATTTAGAAATATGTTGATGTGTGAATTCAGAAATTGAATTGGGAAAAATCCGAATTGTTGTGAACGGTTGAGGTGTGGCGGTTAGATGGGTTAATTGGCGTATGAATGTGAACGAATATGATTCCTTTGGGAAACTGTGATCTAGTGAGTGAAATTAGGGATGTTTGGTTACAAAAGCCGAGTAATTTTGAGGGATTTGTTATATTTTGGGAATGATCATATCAATTAAACGAAAGGGGAATATGCATGTAGAACTTGAAATCGGTAATGTGAAAATGTAGAGGTGTGCAGAAAACGTGGAGCATTAAGTTGCCTAAGGGTGATTGTCAATGTGAATTCGGTTGAGAAAATAATGCTTAGCCCTTAAAATGGTATATGTATGAATTTGGGCGATTCGGCAAAGTTGTGAAACCTTCCGGTGGAAGCGCATCCACCGGATTAATTAATTATGTAACTATGGGATTTGAGGGCGAGAGAAGGGAGGAGTGAAGAATGAATTAAAAATAAGTGTTTGGGCATATGAATATATGTACACCATTTTCAATCCAAGCCAACTAGCGAAGTGAATTACACCAAAATCATCGAGTATCTAATTAGCCCAATCAACTTCTCTAATTAATATAAATTGTATTCAATAAACGCAGTAAAGCTAAGTAATACAAACATTAGCTTAATCGATTTTCATACGAACATAAGAAAAGAAATAAATTACTAAAGCTTATACAAATTCAAGCATTAAAATTCAAGAAAACATTATTAACCCTAGAAATCCATTTTAAACAGAGCTGAGGCCACTTCGTTGCCGAACAGTCGCCGACTCCAAATTTTTATAAAAGGAGAGAAACAAACATTCTCAATTCAGGTACGTTCATTGCTCGTATCTTTCGAAAACTCACATATTTCATCAAATCTCAATATTTCTTATATATATAAATAACTATGAATCATTTACAAGGCAAGTTTTGCCACCTAATTAAGTGGTCCCCGCCCAATTATCAATTACCAAGGGCTTAGGCCCGCCAATTATACCGCGCGCGCGTCAACTCGGGTTATCGATCGGCCTGGGGTGACACCTGTTCAACGATCGTATCAATTACCAAGGGGCTCCACTTCCGGATAATAACCTAAGCAAGCATGTTTTACTCATATTCTCTCCCCCGATTTCAAACTAAAACGAATTGAAATGCGCGCGCTCAATCAATATACTCTTCAAAGTTATTTTACAGTGCGGGAATGTTCGTACCGAGTTTCGACTCACTTTTCAAAATATTTTACTTGTTTTTGTTTTAGGAAGAAGCATTGGCGAACAATCAACCATTTATTAAGTCCGACGCAGGCAAACCCTAGCCAGCCTCGTGGCATTCGCAAACCTGAAGGTACATAGACGCTCACGGTGATTTTACCTTCAACCAGGGTTAGGTATGGCCTTGGGAATCGTTGTACATTATCTTGTGAATTAGACAAAAGTCTAGGTTGTATAAATATTGCATTGCTAAACCCGTAAACCTGTATTTTGGGATGACATAACTACTTGGATATTAAGTAGTTACTCCTAACAGACATTTTTGAAAAAGAACCATGGATGCCCAAACCGTATTTCATTTTATTTCAATTATTTAGCCTTGTCCTTTTTCCTAGGACGGCGGTGACGCCTTCGATCGTTAACTTCCGCTGCGACCTTACCTAATACTCTCGAATTAGAGAATTATTAAGTAATGGTAGCTGGGGCGTTACAAATGGAAAGAAGATTTATGTTCTGCTCTAAAGACCCAGTTCTTGGAGCCAAAATAATTCGTGGGCTCGGTTCACGGAGGCATATAATTCGTGGCCTCGAGGCAAAATAATTCGTGGCCTCGAGGCGGCCTCCCTTCCCCGAAGGACGCATATCGTCAATAATTCGTAGAAGCAAAATAATTCGTGGCTTCGGGTTGACAGACACTTCTATGGCCATAGCTTCAGAGGGTTCTTTAATTTGTGGGGTCTTAGATCAATAACACAATCCTTTCTCCCTTCTTTAGTTCTTTATATTTCTTATCTTCTTATTACTTTATGTATAAGATATACTTAATTCATATAATTCATGCTTAACACGTTCATACGTAACTTCTTCAAAACAAGCAATTCACATAAGCAAGTTCCAACTCAAGCACAATCAATTCATTTCACATACGCATGCTTATGTCATTTATCATCAATGAAATTCAGGATAAACACATAATCACATAAACATGCCAACTAGGATTTCTAATCAATGAAGTCATCATTTTTATGATCGCGTATTATCGCGTATAAGTGGTTAATGGTTCTATAACTTTTCTTAATCAATATATATCTTTTAATCTAGCCACATAGCTTCTTAAATCTCAGCTCTTAATTCGAGTTACTCACTTAGTTCTAATTTTGCTCAAAACAGGACATTTTCACTTAAAATTGCACATCTCCCAATCTACTCATCCAATGCATACCAAATTTTACAAGAAATTTCCATAAATTGCCATGAAGCTACAGTAAAAATTACAGGAAATTTGGGCTACACATGAATTCACAGAAATTCGGACAGCATGCTTAATTCATAGAAATCTGCACATGAATCATGAAATTCAATTCCTCGATTTTTCTCAATAATTCTGTTCAAGCTAACTTCACTAAATTCTCAATCACACAGCTCCATAATCATGCTCAACAATGCTCAAATATCATTAAATTCATAACCTAGGCATAAATCGCAACATGCTTTTCAATTAATGAGTTTCTAGTTTCTTCAATTTAAGCCTCTAACTTCTTCAATTAACTTAGGGTTTCCAATTTCATGAATCAATTTCGAGTCCAAGCCACCTAATTCATTTTATTTCAGAGGATGAATTCAGATTACTCACCTTAAATTCTTAAAGGTTCTAAGAATTAAGTTTTGGAAGGTTTTCGATTAGTTTTGCTTTACTTTACTTTCTTCTTCCTTCTTCTTTCCCGACCCTCTGCTTCTTCCTCTCGCTGCCTCGAGTCCCAGTCTCCGACTTCCTCTGTTTCGGTCCGATTCTGGTCCTCTTCGTCCCCCTCCTCGCGCTCACCGGCCGTCGGCCGCGGTTCCGTGCTCACCGACCGCCTTCCTCGGCCCTCGCGTTCGGCGGCCGCGGAACCCCTTCGATCCCCTCTTTTGCTCGGCCTCTCTACTCTTCTCTTTCTTCGTTCCGCTCGGCCTCCCGAGCTCTCGCTCTCCCTTGCCCACCGACAGCGGCACCCTCGCCGTTCAGGCGACCACCGACCACCGGCCTCTCGCGCTCTCTCCTCTCTCGCTTTCCCTGTCTCTGCTTTCCCGTTCTTTTTCTTTCCCTGCTACGCTTCGCTTACGCTTCTTTCCTTCTAATGTCTCAGTCCCACTCTCTCTCCTCTTTTCCTAATTCCACATAATGGGCTTGCTGCTCCCTTTCAATTGGACCCATCTCTCTCTCTTTGCTTAATCCCTTGCCAGCTCCTCCTTCTCAAATGCCAGCCATCCTTCATTTCTCATTTCCTTTCTTTTTATTCTTCTTGGGCCCAACTTCAATTTTAATAGGCCCAATAAGCTAGCCCATGCTCGGTTTCGATTCTCGGGTTTTTAATTCCGACTTGGAAAAATTCTAATTCACTAGCAAGCAAACACCGAAATTTCGGGTCTCACAAAAATAAACACATGTGATTATATATATAACAAGAAAATTAAACATTAAAATAATAAAATATACAACTATTAATTTCTTTTCAAAACAATGCCGTACATTTGCCAACCTTGCTTGCCTTCTCATCCTGATATTGTTATAAAACCCCTAGGTTGACGATGGATATAAAGAGCACCATTCAAGACTAATCATCAATTGAATAATAGTTGATTGCTTCTTGTAAAGGATATTTTTTGATTTTTTTTTAAAAAATAGCATATGGTGTTGTGTAAGCCACTTATCCTATATCTCAAATTTTTACCCTTTTATAATACAAAAAATAAAGTTTTGAATAAATATATTTCATAAACATAAGTTACATATATGGATAAACAAATAATAACTTGGACCAAAATTCTTTATCATAATAAGAAAAAATGTTACATATAATCAATATAATTTTTCCTACTAATTACTAACTTAATAAACATTCATATTCTAATAACTGAATATATGTAATAAAATAAAAATAAATGAATGGTTAAAGAATTTTTAAACAAATTAAATTATAATTATTATAATACTATATTATAATTATCATAATCTATTTAATTTATTTAAGTTTCAATACTGGAATTAATATATATATTATATTATAGTTTTTTGCAATAGTTAGACTAATTATATACAATAAATATTATTTTTATAAGAATTTTTTAAAAAATTTAATTTTATAATTGTTGAAATAATGGACTAATCCTTCAAAAAAATATAGGTAATAAAATATAATTTAATTACGATTTTGATTAAAATTTATAGGTAATAAATTGTAATTAATTGTTTAGTAAAATTAAGTGTAATTGATGATCATAGTCATTCAAGAGTAGTAAATAAACTTTATTTCATTTATAATTAAAATTTATAGGTAATAAAGTGAGTGTTATAAAAAGTTTTGATAATATAAAAAAAATGATAAAACAAAAGAAACTAATGGTGATATGCCAATATATATATATATATATATGATGTGGGATGTCTCAAGTATTTCAAGTGAGCCAGTTACAATTGTCAAGTAAATGTGAAATGTTCAAAAATTGTCGTCCTTATTGTGGAATTTAGTCCTATTTTGGATACCAGTTTTATTTTAATTTTTTGATTGATATATTTAATTAAGTGGAACAAAAAGGAGTGAAGTGAGATCCTCTCACCGCTAATGCGAGAAAAAGGAAGAGAAAGAAACACTTTACTAATGAAATTAGCCAATTACATTTAAAATATAATTCTTCACTCTATCAAAAAAATAAATAAGAATTCTTCACTTAAAATTTATGAACACAGGTAGTTAAACAGAATGCAAATAGATTTCATTGCCATTCCTCTGAACTCGTCAGCGATTAATACAACTGAATAATTCAAAAACATAATACTAAAAGATATATTTAAACTTAATTTCTACTACAATATATATATCTATATGTGTAATTAAACATGAAGAAAAATAAGTAAATAATAATATATATATATTTTTCCATAATGAAGAATTTAAGGGCACTTGGGGCCTCCTCTCTTGGTCTTCCAGTTGTTGTAGCAGGGGCAAAGCTGCTTGTTGCCATAAGTGCCTGGAGGAACACACAGGCACTTTGCACAGCATTTGTTGCAGAAGAACAAACATGGCTTCTTGTACTGGGTTGCTGAGCACCTTGAAGAACATCTTCCCCACATTCTGCCAAAAAATAACAGTACAATTCATCATCTTTCCCCGTAAATTGAAAAAAAAGCCTAGAATTTATGACTATAATTTTCACATAAAAACTCAGCTTATTTCTTGTCAATATTCAGATTTTCTACTAAGAATTTCAAATTATATCCATAGATAAATCATACAGTAATAAAGCATTGGAACCTACCTTGAGGATGGAGGCTCCCTTGTGTAGATCCATACTGCAATTTGGCGAAAACAAGATATTAGTTTACAAGTATCACTTCGGGCTATCCCTGGATAGAGAGGCCTAATAGGGGGTTTCCTTACCATTGGGTGGCTACTTCGGCCTTGTGGCTGAATCGATTGACTGTCAGCCTGCAAAATGAAACAATATAATATTAATGGATGAATTCTGCGAGCCAGTAATTGTACCCATTATAAATAATTGGACAGAAACAGAATGATTGAAAAAAACGAACAGTTTAGCAAAACAAAATTGGAATGGGATGTGATCTTGTACCTGGTTTGCTGTTATGAATACCAGCATCAAAGTGACAAATAGCAGGAGACTGAGAATCTTTGACATTGCCATTTTAGTTCTTCTGAGAAAACAGAGACTTGGAGAATTTTTGTAGCTCGAGGAGAGAGAATTTGAGGAAATGTACCGGGTGTGTTTTGAATGCATAACTCTGGTGAATGGATATGGTATTTATAGGCATTTCATGTTGAGCATGTAGATGCATGATCCTACAGGTAAAGTGCCCACTTTGCAATTTTCAATATTTTTGAAAGTGACATTTTACCCATTTGTCCTCTATTTTTTGGCAAATAAACATTTTTTTTATATCACCGTCAAATAATAATATTGGACCTACATATTCTGAGGGAATATAACTAACCGAGTTGCATCTACTAAGCAACCCCTTTGAGTGGGTAAGGATCCCACTCCATTAAGCTCCTATAACCAAGTTAGTTTGGTAAGACTAATAAGTAGAACGCGGATTAAAATAATTCAGCTAACGTCCAATTGTATTTTTAAGTGTTTGGTACGACTAATGTTTCAGACTCGGGATTTCAAGTTGGATATAAGCGTTTGGATGAGTAATCAACCAATACTGTTGGTCTACAAAACAATCTCCTTATATTTGTTATTACTATTTTTAATGCGAGAAAGAGATAACTAATTTGCAAAGAGAAAAGGTATTTATAGTAAGTTATTTCTTCAACTTTCAATTATGATAAATTAAAAATAAAATCATTATATCCTTTGTGATAAAAGATGTACGGCTAAAACATTATAGATAGAGAAACACAACAATAACAAAAATGTGTACTCTTTCTAATTCCAACATAGGAATATTTATAATATAAAAGCAATGATGATTGTTACTTCATATTATATCATATGCTACACCTACATGCATGTATCCATTAAAGTAAGGTTAAAATGATCATATCTTTTTTAAAATAATATCCTATTCCACCAAAATCTATGATGCATTCATTGCAAAATCAAGGAATATCAATCATAGATTCATAATTCAAGCCCTAGTTCTTGAATAGCTGAAATAATATTATTATATAATTAATAAATCTTGAGAAATACCGTTTAAAAACAGATAACTAATTACTCGGACTAAAAAAAAATCTTTATTGGGTGTGTTCGGCAGTAACTTTTGAGGTAGTGATTGGAGTTTTAGATAGTGTTTTCAAAAAGATACTCAAAATAACGTTTTCAAAACACTACCTAGTGTTTGCATATAATTTTCAAAATTCTCCTTTTTATTTTCTAAAAGCTTTTATCAATTATGTCCTTTTAAATCATTTTATACAAATCTACTACTTAAACAATTACTATTACCAAACACGCTTATTTTAAATCACTAGTTAAACTTCTAACCACTAACCACTAGTCAAGTAATAGTTAATCGTTAATAAAACAGGTAACATCTATTAAAACAGGTTAACCAAGTACTTAAAACACCTAATTTTACCGAACACGCCCATTAATTATCAATAAGTCTACCAAAAGATTTAATAAGTCTACCAAAAGATATTATAAAATAAGTGATTGTACACCTAAAACTTATAAAAAGTCATCAATCAAAAAAATTCGTAAATAGAAAATTTGTGTGTGTATATGGGTGGGGGAAAAACAAAGAACTAGTAGGAGTAGGCGCCCACATATGGCATGTTACTCTGGTCTCGGGCACGTATGATGTCAATCACAGTGCGAGACCACACTCGGCATTCTCATATGAGGCATGTGCACACTACCAAGCAGCAACCCCATTCTTGGATCCTATCAACCTAGGCCTCCAATCCAAACTTTTTTGTTTTTCTTGAGAAAAAAAAAATGGTGGGTTTAGCAATATCGAAATGTTGCAATTTGGATGAAGTTTCGTAATTTAGAAATTGTATTTTGAGCTAATTATCTTAAAAAATAGATTGATGTGTCAATCATGAAATTTTGGTGATAATAAGCGAGTGTTTTAAAAAACAAATATACTTTTAAGAATATATTATTTGCATAAAAATCTTATTCGATAATGTTCTTGGTCCTCACCCATGCAAGCAAGAAGATTGTCCAACACTTGAGAAGAATATGGAAATGTATTAGTTTTGAGCTGGGAATGCTATTGATTCGTACAAAATCATTTCTTCTACTTATATGTAGGAATTTCCTACTCTTGACCCCACACAGGACGCTTTTTGTGATGACTTAGATCGGGCCAAACTCAAGTCTTTAAGAGCCCCTAAATATGGATTGATACTTGGAGACTTTAATGTGAAATTCAACTGTAAAATTTAAACATTTCGAAAAGAATGAAAATGATACATATTTTTCACTCATTGAGGTATTGGACCGACAATGAAGCCACGAATACTAAAGAGAATGAATAACCCTCTGTAGAAACAACAAATTCAAGGATATGAAAACCAATGTTGAGCACATTAGACTAGGATGCATGAACATGACCAATAACAAGAAAATTTAATAGACAAAGAAAGTAGCTTAGGATCATAAATACTCACACCAAGCTTTAGTTTCAGTGTCTCTCTTTGCTTCATAGCAATAAAATCCATATCCAACATCCATGTCCGTGCCCCCTCTCTTATACTACAATTATTTAAACTCATTAATCATTAATTAATGCATACAAAATCCATGAAATCATAAAAAAATAAAATTCCCACATTATTCTTATGATAAATCTTACAAAAGAGTTCAATTATTAGTTTATTATTCCTAGCTAGTAGTTTTAAAAAAAGTGACAATGAGAAATTGATTTGACTAAACTTTTTATTATTTTTTAAATAGTTCTATTTTCCTTTTGGTTCATTTGAAACTATTAATTTGAACTTGCTGTTAACAAGGGAAAAAATGAATTTGGAGAGTTTTTTTGGAAAATAATTGAAAAATAAGCTAAAAAGCAAGCAAAATTAATTTTAACTAGTTGAAATAATCAACTGATATAATTTAAAACACCCATTAACAACGAAGAAGTATAAAATGATGTATATATGAGTTACAAGCCAAATTACATGGACCATTGATTTATTTAAGAGATTAACTCTCTTATATTCATACTATATATTAACTTTAAAGATGAATTTACTTTATAATCCTTGGCATCATATAGTTATTTTTTAAAAATAAATTAAAAATTATACATAAGTGTTTTTAGTTAAAATTTTTAATAAAGGATACGTTTAAAAATATTTAATATTAATTTTCGAATATATTAAATTTTAGATTTAATTTTTCTTCCTAAATTGTATTGTATTGTATTATATTATTTTATGTGACTTAAATTACTTTTAAAATTTTTGCATATTAGTTTTCCACTTAAAGAGAATGCAAGGAACCAACATCCATGTGCAATAGAAAATTGTAGACATGAATGAATATTGGGATAAGAAGGAGAGAGAAAGAGGGGCAGATTGCATGTGCTCTCACATGCACTACCAATTTGATTTCCCCAACAAGAATACCCACTTCTTGGGATATTTGGCACACAATAAAATAAAATAACATAAAATTGTGACTTAACAGAAAACTGTATGCCCACCCCCACTCTCCATGTGGGCACACAGTATTCATGCAGTTTCATTTCTATCCACAAATATATATATACCTAAAATTAATGGCCAAAAAAAAAAAAAACCTAAGGAATGAATTTCAGAAATTACCAAATTTGAGGCTGAAATTTGGTTTGTGTGTCTCTGTTTTGCCCCCTCCCTTCTTCCCCCATTACTAGGGAGGGGGAGGCCCATCTTAACTTGCCTTTTGGACGGGTAGTTGGATCTTCTGTATCTTCAATGTCCCTCTTCTATGCCACTATTCCTTCTCCTTATTTTTCCTTTTTTAATGGGCCACTTATCCAATTTATCATAAATGAATGTCGAAATTGTTTCGGAAAAACTACAATAATGATCTGTATTCTTGAGTCAAAAAGTTGTGTCGTAAGTTGATGAATCTTAAAGAATGCCCTATGATGGGTATAAGAAATATAGCATGAGCAAACACTCAATCTTTGAAGATTTTTAAAGATGAGACATTTGAAGGCGAATTCTCCAAAGGTTAAGTTTTTTGTTTTAATTTTATGAGGCTTCACTCATAAAAATGTAGTGCTTATAAAGATAAAATTTTGATAAAGATTAGGAGAAAAGTGATTGATGATGATGATGATCCGTACAGGAATATTCTACCAATTTTCTTTATGGTTTTGCAATAATAATGATGATTATCCCCATAGAGGTCATTTTACCATTAAACCCTATTTCAAAGATCGCCATTTTGAATTAAAAGACAACCACTTCCACTTAGGGCCCTGTTGTTTGAGGTGGGAATTAGGGTGGATGTAGGGAGCAGTGCAAATGAGTGGAATGGAGAGGGATTTTCTGGAATGAGTTTTTTTTTTTTTTTTCAATGGAAAGTGGTATGGATTGAAGCTTTTTTAGAAGAAGGGAAAAACAATATTTTTTCCCCCAAAAGAATATGCCCTCAGTTATTAATTGATAGGTTGACAGAGCAGCTGAAATTTCCATGGACTTATTTTAGTTCAATGAAGAACAAGAACTTAGACTATGGTTCAAGCCTACTAGGCATTACAGCAGCCACTCAGTGTTGTTCCACATGATAAAGAAAGATAGCATGGCTTCCAGTCTATCTTGAACGGAAAAAACCTTGATAATTCTTTTATACATACCTCTTCTCTAGTCAGTAATTTGGCATACCCATTCTTATAAGTAGAGGACTCCACAACTACAACGATTTTCTCTATTGATCGAAAAATCTGATACAAATTCCAACAAAACATATGATGCAGACAAACTGTATTATCTGGGTAGTTCTTCGGAATTCCTGTCAGCTCAACTATCATAAGATGCTTGTGTCCTCGTTCAGTAGCTCTCTGAATGCATCTTGCTTTTTCTGAGTAGAAACGCCACCGAACAACATATATATGCAGCCAAACATAACGTTCTAACAAAATGTAATGTCCCTCAAAATTTCACAATCACAAAGGTGAAATCTCTACTTACTTTACATGATATCCTAGGTCCTAGTGAATTTGAACTGCCATGAACATCGAGCAAAACAAAGAATCACAACTGAACGAGAAAAGATATCCCACATTTAGAAGCGGCATTGTGTATATACACATACACTTATCCCTCGCTCTGCTGAAATCAAATGTGGCCTAAGCCAACCAAACTGCTCGCAAAAATATTCATTCTTCCTGTCAACCTTTTGCTTGTTTGATGATTTCTTACCATTTTCTAGCTATCAATGCATAAGTTTGATTTGACTGGAAGTTTATTTTGATATCATAATTTTAAAGCATTGTGTAAATGATGATAATCTAAACTAAAGCATACAGTATAATGCATCTCCATCTATGGAGCCTAGACCACCTTCTTGCAGAACAGAAGAGATTAAATGACTTACATTGAAGGCGACCCTCTGCAAGTTAGGAGTGGCCGCTGTCAGAACAATTGTCCAGAGGAGAGAACATAGGGGATTTTCATACCATGTGTCCACTTCTAATTGCTCGAGGTTCTGAAAAGTGGGAAACTCCAACGGGGAAAGAGACACTTTGTGCAATCTTGAAAACATCAACAGAAGACATACAGAGTCAAGCATGAACCAATGATTCAATGAATGAAATAACATATACGTACCGATAATTCTATATCCAATTTAAGCCTCTTTAGCTGGACATGGCCGAAATTCTTACAAGATGCAGACATGAATTCTGCCAAATAATCACCAGCTATAGACAGTTGCGAAGAGGAACATGGTCCAAATATAAAGCCTCTCTTGGTCCATTATACTCAAGAAAAAGAGATTTAGAGCGGATATTTCAATAATTATGATAGGATGATACCAGCTTTGAATTATCTGAAGGCTCTTCAAACACAAGTTCTCGCCACATACTCCAAGGATTTTTATGTAAGTCTCCAGCAGACATAAGTGCTCCAGAAAAGGGCAATTACAAATCTTTTACTCAAAAACCTCACTTTTAAGCTTAACATAATTTAAGCGAAGTTTGTGCATGCTAGGAAAGGCGTACATGTCACAGAAGTTGTGAATTGTACTTAACACATCCAACTCCAAGACGTTTGACTTGTTTTCTGAAGGCAAAATCAAGCCACTTATCAATATCTTGAGAATTAGACCGACTGAGATCGAAATGAACTGTGAATTCTTTCAAAGTTGGACTGTCTTGTAATGTCAGTATGTGATTCACCCATTTAACAAACCTTGTATTTAAGTTTGTTAGCATCTAAACCAGGATCATAAATTAGCTTAAATACTATAAGTTGAATTATTACACAAAATATAAGGCCTAGTTACATGATTGCCAAGCCAAGTACACATCTCCGTAAGTAGTAAGAAGCCACAAACACAGGTGAAATTTTCATGGATTTTAACCTTAATAATCTCAATAAGACTCTTGTTTGTAATAGGGACAAACAATTTGAGACGGAGAAAGTATCAAGAATAAAGCTTACAAAAGAAGAGCACATTCAAGGGCTTTTCCCGGATGGAGGCAAACTAAGCATTAGAGCAAGGCAATCCACTTAATGTTCTTGAATGAGGAAATCCTTCAGAATTCATTTATGTCCGCGAGCCCATTGCCCTTCCGTTATTATTTTGACATGCTTACTATCCTTGTATGTAAAAGTCTCAAAAACTATAATTTTCTCTATCAATCGAAAAACCGAAAACAATTCACGACAGAGCAGATCTCCATATAACAAAGTGCGCTTGTCCTCCTCTTTCCGAATTCCCCTCAACTCAACCATCTGAAGATTCTTGTGTCCTTTCTGAGCTGCAATTTTTCTGCATCTTCCTCGTCCTGCATAGTAAAACTCCTCAATAACACTCACAGCCAAAGATCACGCTTCTTAATTCAACTAGCTAATATATTTCCTTCAAAATGGACAATCATGAAGGTGAAGAAACTACTTACCCTATCTAATTTTCCGAGTTCCCTATCAGATTCTTCAAATAGTCTCCTCAGCCTAAATGAATACTCGAACTGCCACGAAATGAAACGAAAAAATCAGGAGCTGAACTGAACGAGAAAGTATGCCCTGCAGCTAAAACCATGTTGTATATTTCCTTGCTTCAATTCCCCACCCAGCTCAAATTAAGCATGGCCTAAGCTGAACCAACCGCTCACAAAAACGGAACCCTAAGACTAGAGCAACGAATATGAGATGCCCACCAATGGAATGTTAATATTATAGTAGTTTTTTGCTGGGGTAGCACAAGTTGGAGTCCCACATTGGCAGTTTGAGAGTTCCCCTAAAAAGTTTTCGACGCAACCATAACATAAAGAATTTGCTTCAGAAGTTGATTATTCAGGTTAATTAGTCTCAATGTATAGAGCACACACCACCTTCTAATAGAAACAAGAAGGAAGTGAGGTAACTTACACTAAGAACAACCTTGTGCAAGTTAGGAGCTTCTGTAATCAGAAATTGGCCAGAGGAGAAAACTTAGTGGATTATCTTCCATCATCTGCACTTCCAAGAGCTCGAGATTTTGAAAAGTGGGGAACTCCAATGGGGGAAACAGAAATACTCTTTTGGACTAATGAAGCCAACAGAAAACATAGAGAGTCATCGATAATGAACTATACCTATTGAATGAACCTTTTATTTTGGGGAATAAACACAATCAGATTGAGCATACCCTAAATGGCTGAAACGTTGTATCCAATTTAAACTTCTTCAGTTGAGAGACATGGCTGAAATTTGGCCACATTTAGACAAGAATTTTGCCAAATAATACCCAGAAATAGACAGTTCAGATAGAAGAGGAACTTGATGCAAATGAAAACCCTTTCCTGATCCATCGCAATACTCCAGAGAACAGATTTGGAGACGATATTTCAACATGGATAATACGAAACCCAAAATGTATGATCTTGTTTGGAAATTTCGAGCGACTTGATGCGGAAGCGTGATAAGATATAAAATGATAATCAAAAGTTTGAACAAAAATAAATGAAGGTAATAAAACAATGGACACAATAATTTACGTAGAAAACCCAACTCGGGAAAACCACGGAGGCGACAAACAATTCACTATGATTTGAGAAAATACAAAATAATCACAATCGAACAATGATTTATTAATAATGAGAATTTCTAATTCTCTCACAAATTTCTCTCAAACTCACTTAGCAAAGATAGGGGAATATTCTCTATTTTTCAACTCTCACTCAATCTCTTTTGGCTTACTTTCACGTAAAACTTTTCAGTAATTTATATACTAAACTCTCAGCTTTGTTGCTAAAAAGATGCTGCCCATGACCCCTTGAAGAAGCTGAAAAATAGCCCTCACTCACCAAGTAATTAATCCACAAATTCCTCAACTAAAAACCTCTGCCCACTACTCCACTTAATGCTGCCAAAAACCTCTCCACAAGCACTGCTATGACCCTTGAAAATAGCATAAGAATAACCCAGGTAGGCTGCCCACTTTCCCTTAATGAATAGGATTAAAGCCCCTTAATCCTTTCATTAATTGTTGCCCAAGTCACTCTTCTAAAATCTGGCATATATGTTGGAGATTTGAGTCACACACCTAACAAATCATAAACTAGCCTCTCGTTAAGTAGCTTGGAGTGGATTGGTTTGTTTGAATGAGTCTAATAATGTAAGGGTTTATAATATTGTACTTGTTTGGGTGTCTAGATATTCCGCAAATTCTTACATGCACCTAGGAGCTTATACTCTCGAGTGCCACGTCATTATTTTAGGCTCATAAAATATTCTATTTTTTCATTCGTTCAATCATCTATTGACATGTGTGCGAGGAGCAAATATTTCTAGATGTATAATGGATGTTTTGTAGATATTCCATGTTGTCATTCCGTGATTATGTCTCGATTTTTTGCTGCTGTGCATACTTGTTATCGGTTTCATGCACCTACAAATTGAAGTCATTCAATATGGATCCCATGTTAGTAAGTCTAGAGAAATTCAAATAACTAAAGACCTAAGATAAAGATATATATTTTAATAACATCGGTTCTTCTTGAATAACCTACATTACACTAATGTTTCCGGAGAAAATCGAATTGATGATGTGGATTGATGATTCGGAGACATGAAGGATTTATCGCTCCGGTTCCGTGGACGTGGCACGATCGATCCGAGTCCGAGTAGCGACTGCTTGAACCCGCAAAGGCGAAGCGCCGGGTGGTGGATTCCGGGAACGCCCATCCGATGCTCAAGTTAGTATTTGATTTGATTGAAATGATCGAGGAGATCTTCATCGATGTGCGTGGGGGATTCCTCGGGAGTCGAGAAGTTTTCCAAAGATGGAAGTTCTCGGGATGAGTGTGGATGAACGTTAATGAACGTTGATGAATGTTGAGAGCTTAGGAAGCTTGGAGGTAGGATTATAAGAGAGACGAGACTTCGTGAAATGTGAACATCACATGTCTTGGGTTTGGGAAATGGTGAGTAATTTATAGGAGATTTTAAAGGGGTAAAACAAGATCTTTACTATGGTTTAGGGGAAACCTTATCCCTAATAGGCTTTGGGCTTTACCTGCCCGTTAAGGGTTGACTTGGCCGATACCTCCCTTATCCGACCGATTAGGCTCGGTTGGTCGATGACGTGACGGGTGAGTTAGAACTCGTCCGAAAATACCCGAATCAACTAACATTAGTCCAAACGAAAATGATTGACCCCCTCCCCGCCCCCTCCAAACACATAAAAAAAGATTATAATTCGAAAGAGGGGAAAGAGACAACGCTGATTTTGGAGGCACTCGTAACTACATTCAAGATAATCATTAATTATGAAGCTAACTCAGCCGAGGCTATCCGATGTTTATAATAAGTTAGTAATGACTTTTATCAACTTCTCAGCCAAGATTCTGTTCCTGGATATCTTAATGAAAAATGAAGAAGGACAACTCAAGGGATAAAAAATCTCTTAAGGAAGGAGCTTATCAAAGAAATGGTAGGTACCCATTTGAACAATCACCGAACGCCACATGTAAAAGATGGCTAGTAAGCATTGAATCACCCGACAAACAAGGGAACTAATTAGAACCAAAAAGAATTCAGCAAGAGCTAGAAAAAGTTAAAGAGGGATTTCTAGCATTTTACTCATTTTATTAATTATTAATTTTATTTAATTAATGCTTTTCGGCTATAAATTAACCCTTAATTAGCACCCATCATCCTAGAACCCACAAGAAACCTACACATATCAAGGGTTGATCTAGAGCTAAGAGAATAATTCACAATCTCATCTCTGCAAAATAATCGATCATGGTAAGAGAATGCTATGGTTTAATCTTTTACTAACTTATTTGATTAGTATATGTTGTGGAATCTTTATAGAGTTACATAATTTATCTTGAAATCACTATTACCTTATCATTCTAAAATTTTACGTAGAAAATTCCGAAAATTTTATGTAAGATGAAGTCATATATTACATGAACTACTATATTAATTATACTACTATCAAAATTTAATGTCAAGTTTTTGTTAATATCAATGTTGATTTGAATTTGGTATATGTTGGAACCAGACGAAAGGAACAGCGAGCTTTGGGAAGAGAAGGAACAAGACACACACATTGTGTAGGAGGTGTGGACGGCGAAGCTATCACCTGCAGAAGAAGACTTGCTCCTCCTGTGGATATCCCTCTGCTCGAATGCGCAAGTGTAATAACGCTCTACTGTATATATTAATGTCGTAGGCCTTGGTGAGACAGTTTTATCGAAGAGATATATTACTGTGGCTTGTTGTACCCGTAACAATTGTGTCTGGCAATGATCAGATAACTGGAGCGAGAAGGCTAAGAGGAGGAAGACAACTGGGACGGGAAGAATGAGGTATCTTAAGTATGTGCCAATGAGATTCCGAAGTGGTTTCAAAGAAGGTATATAATCTAGCTGTGTAACATAAGTAAAAAAGAACACAAGTTAAAATTGTTTGCTGTCACATTTTTCAAATTCTTTGTATGTAATGCCTGACTCTTGTTTTCTTTTCCTCTTCTTGGGTGCAGCAAATGATGCAATTTGCAGAAGAGGTTTCAACTACCCACCTCCTAAAAAATACAAGAAATGTTGAGTAGGCAGGGTGGATTACAGTGGAATGGATTCCATAATTACGTTCTATTTTGATCGAGTTGATCCGAGGATGTTACTTGTACTTTCAGAGTGTATTAGGTTTTATGAGAGATCTATTGATCTCTTGATGACTATCAATGGTATGTTGATTCTTATGAATGAAACTATGGAAATCTATGCTCATCAGGGCATCTTTTCAACGTTATTTAGTACGTCTATATATTTACCAAGAGATTCGATAATTTTCAATACATGTGGTGCTTGGATCATATATTGAGTGATCTGATGTATTGCTCTTATATCAAGGATTTCTTCTTTTGTGGCTGTGGAGTAAGATATATGTATGAAGAATTGATCTTACGAAAATGCAGCGACACCTTGTAAGAATGCTCGTACAAGGCATCATACCTGCTCAACAGAATGTGTGTTGCTTTTGTTCAAGTCATATCAAGGACACAAATCACTTGCTAGTAACTTGTCCACTATCTTAGAACATACGGACAACTCTCGTATATGAACTTGGGTGCTCGCTTACTCTACGAGATTCCATTAGATAGCACTATGAATACTTGGATCAGTAGATAGTTTAACAACAAACTGAGGAAGAAGTTTGAATTGCCACTTTGTTTGCTATCATATGGAGTCTTTGGATGCAAAGAAATTGCATGGTTTTTGAGCAGTAGGATTTGGAGCCAAATGCATTAACCCAAACCACAAAATCGAGAATTGCAATGTGGTCCAAAGCATAGAAAGAAGACATCACATACACACTTGGCTTGTTGGTTGGGAGTTTCTCTTCAATTACTACTATACTCCTGAGACCTTATTGGATTTCGCTATGAATAGGTGTTCATAGAGGTAGTTTGCCTAGCTAGTTGTACTTTAGCTTGCTAATTTGCTTCTGTACGATTTCCTCTTTTAATTGTTTCTAACAACATAATTTGTTGTTGTGTTTTTGCTTTTGATAATTATCAATTGAAAATAGAAGAATGTTGTACAAGGCCACGAAAATGCTTTTCGGCCGCTGAACCACTACAACACTATAACACATTAGCAACCAGGTATAAACCACACAAAAGCACGCAAATTCAACTAGAGAAGGCCTTAAACATTATGTTGTTCGTATTTACATATCCTATTTATGTGTCAACTGTTTGACAATAGTATTGGATTCAGCTACTTTTTTAAAAATTTTGTACATTATTTTGTTTAAAATAAAGTGTCGAGTGTCTATACTTATGTTTGAGTGTTAAATGTCCAACATATGTATTAATGCAATGAGGTCTTGGGGTGGGGCCCAGGTGCGAGATAAACTCAAACTTCCCCTCACTTCAATTTGATTTTATCTTTGTACTTTACTTTGATAAAATGTGCATAGTAGAAAAGGATTCAAGAATTGCCCTTTTTATTATTGGAATGGAAAGTGTGGATTTGATTGGTTTGGTCAGAAAATGAATCTGGGAATGATGAATAGGTTGCTTATGTCTTGTCGTTGTTGGATGAATTTAGGTGGGGATAATAGCTGGCATTTCAGAAAGCCAATATCAGACCAATTTGATGAGAGAGATGGCGTTAAGATGCCCTATTACAGAGGGGACAATGTCATCAATGAGAAATCGAGGATCCCTGACTCGTAGAGGATGATTAGGGCATATACCCAATTGGCCGCCACTTTGAACCTCTTAAGGGCTTTTGCAACTGGAGGTTATGTTGCGATGTAGGTTACACAGTGGAACTTGGACTTCACCCAGGATAGTGAACAGGGAGACACTTATATTAGTTTTGCCTTTTTCTGTCTCTATGTGTAATTTTTCATCTCTGAAATAAGTCTTCTCCCTTTATCTTTCAATACACTTCCCCAATTTCTTAATTGAAGGGAGAATATGAAATATCAATTGCTACTCCACTTCCAGCAATCAATCCAACACTCATTTGAACAAGGGTAATTACAAATTTTTTATTATAACAGTTAGGTAGGTTTTTTTAGGCGGGTTATTGAATTAAATATTGTAATAGTTAAGATGAATTTTTATTTTTACTAGTGGGATATTGGATTAAATATTATAATAGCTAAATTAATAATAGTCATATTAGATTTTTCATGTTTTTGAAGTGTTTCTATATGAAAGTTTCTTACTTTGTTGAATTAAAGATAAAAAAATTGTAATATTAGATTATTTACGACTCTAAAACCTTTAAAAGCTTCGACTTCCCTTTCTTTTGGTTGGGGGAGTGGGCGATGGTCAGTGATATTAAAGCTCATCTTCAAAAGGTTTGACTTTTGAGTTTGTGCATGGATGTTCCAAATTGAAACTCTTTGTACCTTAGCGAGATTTTCTTTAATTATCTCAACATTCGACGATGGATTTAAAGTAAAAATTTATGAAAGTTAATATAATGTTCAATCATTTGTTCACATTAGTGCTTATTTAATTATACTTTCAACATATTATATAATATAATTATTTAAAAACTACTTCGAAATAATGCGGTCTTAACTCTAAATTTAAAATTTCCTTTTTGGGTTCAATGTTTTATATGTTACTTTAAATTCGAAAGTATATAACACGTATTGTTTTATTCCGCATTTTAGCCCATTAATGGGTTGTAAGGTTATACCTATAGTCTACTCACATTTTTATGGAGTAAATGTTATTATTTTAGCTTTCTAAAAATTATAATTAGCAAAATGATCAAAATAAGTTGCTAATTTTATCTTTTAAGGTATAATTGATACTCGTGTGATTTATATATGATAAGATATTATATGTTCCAATAATAGTCGTGGATCAGATAGACTTACCTAAAATAAACTACCTTTACTTGACATCGACGAATATACTTACCCAAAATAAATAAGGAGTAGAGTTTGATTGAGGATATGTTATTGTTTAACCGTCATTGTTTTCATCGTATTAGCTTACATTACTCTTATGTAGTGTTTTTAGTAATACTTTCAACTTTATCTCTACTATTGTTTACATTAACATCAACTGTTATATATTTATTCATCACGGTTTTAAATTTTGTTGAATAAACAAATAATTTATTTAATAATAATACTTCTAAATTATCATATAATTATTAAAAAAATTAATAGTGAAGCAACGCACATGTCAGAGCTAGTATATACTTAAAACAACATAATCAGTTCAACTCGAAGAAATAAACAGAAATAACATTTGATCCTTTATGTAATCAAATGTTGAACATCAGGCCACTTTGCGAAAAACTGCTCAACTTAAAACGACGTGTTTTCATGATTTTTGCTATGCTAGTAAACCGACGCGCATCTGCCTTTCACGTTCTGGGTTTCTTGACGGGGTCAAAACCCTCTTTCTCCCCCTCACAACCTTCCTCTCTGTCTCTCTCTCTCTCTCTCACTCATGGCTGCTGAAACCGAAGCAAAACGTGCTGCAACCAACGATGGCAGAAAAAGAAAGCGGCGTTATTTACCTCAAAACGTAGTTTCTCTTACCCTCTTTACTCTCTCTGCCCTTTTGGTTTTGTGTTCTCCTTTCATTTGAATTGGGTTTTTGCTTCAATTTCAGAAACCGGTAAAGAAGAAGGGGCCAATCCCCTTGAGGCCAGGAGTCCAAGGCTTCTTCATAACCTGCGATGGTGGAAGAGAACGCCAGGCTTCTCATGAAGCTCTAAACGTTATTGACTCTGTATGTCTCTCCTTTCTCTCTGTCGCTCTCCGCTGCTCTTAATTGGATTCATTTAGCATCAGAACTTTAACAAAGTAAAGAGGATTCTTTTTGGTTAGTCTAATCTTACTTTTGGTTTGCTTGGGGTTTATTTCACTGGTTATATAGTTCGATTGCGTTAATTTGTATATGGAGTAGATGGGTTCTGCAATTCATATTCTGGGTTTAGTCATTTTTCTTGTTACTATTAAACGCTTCCCCTTTTGGTTCTTAGCCAGAAGGTGCTGGGGACATGATTGGATTTATCAGCTAACTGTGTATGTTATGAGAAATCAAGCGAGCTTGGTTGTTTGTTGGAGTTGATTCTGAATGTGTAATTGCCTTGAGCTCTATAGATAGATTCTAGGAGTTACATGAATTGAATAATATGCAAAGCATAGGTGGGCCCATTGTTATGATTGAAACCTTGTAGCCTTGATCTTATTAATGTAGACCTACCTTGCCATGACATGTGGGCATTGACTGGGGTAAGGTTTTGGTATGCATCATGAACCAGGATTCTGCTATTTAGAAAGTGGGAATCCTCCTGGTTGATTAAAGACTTATACCTAGCAATGGTTGTTCGGGTCAGCTTAATTTGAGTCAAGTTAAAACAAATTGATTGATTGTTTGGGCCTCATTGAGTCATTTGCATTTTCTAATAAATTTGTCCAAAAATAGAATCAACAATAGTATGGCAATCGTAGATTTGAGACAAAACTGAAAAATAAGGTTGTCTTATTGTCAATCCTAATCTAGGTTGTCCGCGTATTTGGCAAGGATGTTTTGTTAGGACCTTGAAGGGCTTGAAGGCTTCTTGCCAAAATAATGAAGGTTGTGAAGCCTACAAATTTCTCCTTATGTCCATATGTACTTTTTCTGATATTCATGTGCTGCCCCCGACGAGGGGGTTCTAAATTGCAGGTTCTTCTTTTGACCAGGAAAAGGTACATATATTGATTTAAAATAGACAAATCCCAAAGGAATAGGTGCTACTTGTGAAACACTGGCAGGATTCAAACCTCCATGGCTGGACCCCTCTTGATTCCAAATAATGCCCTAGGCCACACCTGCAAACTCACTGCGATTTTAAATTGCATGTTCTTAGAAGCAAGTTCTGGTGGACATTCTATACAAGAAACGAACAGATGTAGTAATCTTGATGCTTTAGCATTTACAAGCAATGTGCTTTTGAGGACTTTATCATGTTATGTCCTTGCATCCCTTGCGATTCACCTCCTTCATGAATTTCTAAAGAGTATTGGCTTTGTTTCTTCCTTAGTTCTTTGAAGATCTAATCGATGGGAAGGATGCAAGCATTGGCGTGGCTGCTATATCTGAGAAACCCTTGAACAAGAAGATAAAGTTTACATACTCTGATTCTTCTGATAGTGAAGGAGATGATGAAAATGCCG
Source organism: Talinum fruticosum (assembly GCA_021018815.1). NCBI lineage: Eukaryota > Viridiplantae > Streptophyta > Magnoliopsida > Caryophyllales > Talinaceae > Talinum > Talinum fruticosum. The sequence continues at coordinate 2,474,377 of JAITYX010000002.1, read as the reverse complement.
GTGAAAGTGAAGAGGAGGACGAGGCAGAGAGACATGCTGAAGGTGATCAAGATAAGGACAGTAAGGAAAGTGCTGGGGATAAAACTTCAGATGAAGGAAAGAAGGATGACCAATCCCATGAGGTTCTATCTGAGCAAACGGACAATAAGGAAGCTGATAAGCAGCATATTGATGGTGAAAGCAAGGAGAATGGAGAACCATCAGCAAAAACACAATGCAGTGATGCCAAAAATTACAAACTGGCAATCATGGCCTTGATAAGACGGAGGAGAAGTCTGTTGATAAGTTAATTGAAGCTGAACTCCAGGAACTGAAAGATAAAGGCAAGGTCAGTTAGTTTCTGGCGTTCTTATTAGAATCATTTCTACCAAAAGGTTGTTTGTAACAATATTTCCTATTGAATCAGAGGCGGTTTTTCAAACTCGATACCGGCTGTAATGGAGTTGTTTTCATTCAAATGCGGAAAAGGGATGCAGACCCTGGCCCAAGAGAAATAGTACAGCATATGATGGAAGTTGCTGCCACAACCAAAAACATATGTCAAGGTTTGAATGCCTAGTTTTAAAGATTGAAGTTCCATTACAAATGGTAATATTTATCTCAAATTCCCCCCCGCCCCTAACTTCTTTCTGTTTTGTGCAGGTTTCTGCTTAGAGTATTGCCAGTGGAAGTCTCGTGTTATGCTTCTGCAGAGGAGATCTCAAGAGCCATGAAACCACTCATTGACCAGTACTTCCCTGTAGAGACTGAAGCTCCAGTCAAGGTATTGCGTTGGGATAAATGCTAATCATGTTCTTGTGTATTAGAACATGAATTAACCTGATTTTTCTTGTCGGTTATTTCTCAGTTTGCTGTACAATATGATGCTCGGGCAAACTCCGGAATTGAGAGGATGAAGATTATAGATGCGGTTGCAAAATCTGTTCCTGCACCCCACAAAGTCGATCTTAAGAATCCCGAAAAGACCATCATAGTTCAAATTATCAAGGTAAGTGTATGTTTCATGTTTTTGGCTTGAAGTTCTCTTTCTGTAAGTTAGATTGTCTCCAGAACTTCTGTATCCATATTTCATCTGAAGCTCCAGAACTTCTGTATCCAAATTTCATCTGAAGCTAAATTTCATTCATCCTTCTTTGTCCAGACTGTTTGCTTGCTTGGGGTCGTGGAGAAGTACAAGGAGTTGGCCAAGTACAATGTCAGACAACTCACATCCCCCCAGCATAACAGTAATAGATAACTCGATTTAGGAGCTTTTCTCGCAGTTCTTGGTTTTCACTTGCCTCATATTTTTCTTGTTTTGAGACATGAATTCTATAATGTTTAAATACCTTTTGCACATCACCCTTTTTCTCTGTCCTTATTTGTTGAAATGGAAAAAGTTAGATATTATATTTGAAATATAGATGCATTTGAAATATAGGTACATTTGGATAAATTTATGGTTATGTTATGCGGGTTTAAATTATGTTGGGGTAAAAAGAACATCAGAAAGTGCCAAGTGCCAACCCAAGATCAAACTGGACGGCTCCAGATGAATGCATTAGGTTTAGGCAGTTGATAGGACCTTCAACTCCAATGCGTTTGGGGCGGGTACAATGAAAACAGGTACAAATAGGAGTTTAGGTCTCAGCCGCCCCATATAAGGACTAGAACTCATTTTCACCGGACAGGCAGGTACAAGAAAAACAGGTCCGAATAGGTTTAGGTCTCACCTGCCCCGTATAAAGACCAGAACCCATTTTCATCAAATCAGCTCCCTAGCTGCCCTCTATGAAATCAAAGCCCGTGTTCGGTGAAATGAAAAAAGATAGCAGAAATGGCCCAAGCATAATTGCTTAATGGACAACAGACAGTATCAGCCCTTGACCATACAGACTGCTCCAGATTGAATTCATTGGGTTGATAGGGCCTTCAATTCTAACCAAATTCTTGATGTGGGCTTTCTAGTAGTGCTAATATTTTTCTACAGTACAGTTCTTCACAAGCCACAAAAACGTTATGAACGCAAATTGAGGGCCCTCTTCGTACTACAAGCCCTCCCACCCCCTCTTTGTACTACAGTACAGTTTTCTATTGGTTTAGGGCGCGGTTCAATTGGTAATGTGATAGGAAGGTTGCGGAGATAAGAGAGAGCAAGGGGGAGATGGTCACACTACGACTGGCATGCTGGTCACCGGTGGCTTGCCGATATGGTGGAGGTGGTGGATGTTGGTGTTGATTGTCTGTGAGCGACCTCTGATGGATGGTGGAGGTGTTTGATGGTGGTGGCACGAGAGGGTAGGAATGGTGTTCTGATTTTTTATTTTTATTTTTTGTGAAAGTAGTGTTGATTTCATTCCTTTCCTTTACCAAACACTTAAGTTCAAAATTCGAGCCTCATTCCTAGAGAAGCCTCATACCTAACTCTCTAGGAATCATTCCTTAATTCCATTTTTTCATACCAAACAGGGTCATAGTTTTTATATCCTCGAACCCTTATGGAGCCTTCAACTCAAAAAAATTAATAGACAGAACCCTACGTAGCTCTACCAAAAACTTAAATTAAATAAGAAACTAAGCAATCGTTAGCTTGACAAATCATGTGCAGGAACACAATTCCTTGGTAAATGAATTGACTGGAATAGCTGTCAACAACATTAGACAACGCCAAACCATTCACAACTGAACTCCTGAAGTCCGGAATAAATTGACTAAAGTTAGAGAGAGATATAGAGATAGACATATTATTAGAGAGAAAAACAACGGAATTCTATTCGATACACATGACCAAGTAACCAACGAATTTCGCAACACCCCTGGCCCGGTGAGCATTGGGGGTAAGAGGAATAAAAAAAATATGTGTGCTACCGACCAAACTAACCCAACTAACCATATTCTAAATAACATCTAAAATCCGCCCCTAAGCTGTTGTTGGCTTGTACAGCTTTTGCACCATCTTCCTGTACTCTTCCTGATTGCTCCATAGCGCTGCTGCTTGTGTGTTCAGTGGTGAGCTAGTATTTGGCTCTGCATTTAATCCATATACACACTGTCAAAACACCATCTAAAACCAAGCGGAAACAAAGGTTCGTGTATGCAGAATACTCATCAGAGTTTCATTGTAAATTTGCTAAAAGAGTTTCATTCTAAATATATATTTCGTTCGGTAAAAACAAAAAAAAAAGATTCTAGGCATTTGGCAGCGGCTTTCCAAGGTATGGAACTTGATCCTGGAAACTATACCAATCCCCATTTCCTCCCATTTCGAGATTCAGAGTTGGCTACATCAAAAGACGGAAAAGAAAAAAAGATTCAGTGGGCAAGGGGCTTCAGGACATAAATTAATTACCTCCAAGCAAACTTTGGATAGAGAGCAGTATAGTCCTTACATCATAAGCAGAAGACCATTTGTCCTGCATAGATTAAAATGAATCACACACAATCGAACTCAAGTTAGCAAAAACCCACTATCAGCTGAATTTGATTTCAGCAGGAGATTAAATTCTGTTTGCATATACCTGAAGGATGTCTAAGCAGATGTTGCCATAGACATCAACATTCGGATGAAAGCAGCCAGTCTCAAACTTGACCTTGGGAGGCTTAAAGGGATAATCAGCCGGGAAGGTTAGGGAGAGTTTGTATTCAGTGCCTTCAAAGACTGTGTCTTTGCTCCCTTGGATGGTTCCTTTCCAGCTGAATATGTTGTCCTCCTCAGGGAAGGCTGATATCCCTGGATCACCACCCATCTGTCCAAAATCCAACACCCAAATTTTAGACACTTCCACAAAATTTCTGTCCTTTCTCTCTTTTCTATAGTAAATTACTGGAGTATTTGTTTTCGATGAATATGGATATCATTACTCACCATAAGAGCCATCAATTCAGACTGCAACCTATTCAAACAAAACAAGAAAACAAAAGGAGGAAAATTACAACCCCAGAATACTTCAATAAGTAGAGGAAGTAGAAGGGCGGGAAAAGATACAAAATGATAATTACTTAGATTGATTGCAAAAATAGAACGCAGAGCAGAACAAACACATCCCCAATTGAAAATCTTGAACCCTAATTCGAAACCCTAATTTCATTTTGATTCAATAATAAAACCCTAGATCGAGAAAACACGCTTGTTCAATCAAACCCTAGATAACAAAGAATTTAGAATCTAAATTACTTGGGAAGAGTACGATGATCGAAACATTTCAGCGGGATCCAGCGATTGAGAGGAAAGGAAATCCCCCAATACGAAACTGGCGAATAAATAAATGTACAAGAAAAAGACGAGAGTAAACAGGGGATCTAACCTTTTAAGAACAGATTGAGTATCGGCGGTCTTGGGAGGGGGATGATTCTGCCTCGATGGAAGAACGGCCGGAGATGTTACCGAATTGATTGTTGCCATAGCACTTGAAGACAGAGAGAAGATCTGATCTAAGCGCAAAGAGAGAGAGAGAGAGAGAGAGAGAGTCTGCTTAGGAAGAAGGGAAGAGAAGAGAGAGTCGGAAAGCTTCGATTCTCTTCGTCTTCTTCGCAAGCAGAGCAGAGAGAAAGAGAGAAGAGAGAAGAGAGAAGAGAGACGAGAGAGAGATGGGATTGTGTTTGTGTGAGAAGGGGGGAATTGATTGATTTAAACGCTGGGCCTGCGCCGGATGCAAAATAAAATAATTGCGAGGAATTTAAGGAAAAAGAAAAAAAAGGAAAAAGGGGGAGGGGTGGCGTTCAAAAATCGAAATATAGTATTTTCGAACGTTGGAGTGTATGAAAATAGGTCGGCGTGGTTTTGTTCCAACGGCTAGTTTTTGAGTAGCAGCATTTGTTCTCCAACTACAACTACGAGATACCAAATCCCCTTCTCAATCTCATCTCACCACAGTTTTCCTCTTATGTTTCATTTCCTTTGCTGTCAACAAGTGCTTAAAGTGTTCCTTAACAGCAGCAGATGGCAAAAACTCCCATCTATAAATTTCCGGGTTGAAAATATCGAACATTGTTTTAAATTTAGGTTATATTTTGTATATATTGATTATTTTCAGCATGGACAAATTCTAATAATTTGGCAAGATAAAATTTTGTCAGCTCTATACAATAGTTAAAAAACGCATCTAATGAAGTTTTTGTTTCAGTTTTGTTTTGTTTTTTTTTTTCCAATATTTGTAACTATATAACATTGTCATTATCAATACCTCTTTTAAACATCTATTATGTCAATTGTATATTAAAGGGCACGTTATTTTTAACTTATTGCAAATACTTATAATTAAAATTCAACAATATTCAACAATATTAAATAACATTAAACACAATTCAACATTTACTGAAATTACCTAAATCATACATCTCCAACAATTCAACATAGCTCGGCAATATTCGGTGTTCAACATCTGTACATTCAAATTCGAAACCGAGCCAACAAGCCCATATCAGAGGACTGTTGGAAGGATTTACAATCTATGAGATATTGTAGTCTTAAAGTGGCTGTTTCTTCTATTTTGAAAAAGTAGAGAATATTTTTACTCTTTTCATCTTAAACTAAAATCTTTGGATTGCCTATACTTGATTCTATTATTTGCCACACTATCATCTTTTCCGTCGTTCAAATAGTTGTCAATAACAAGTGTAGCTCACATCACTTTCATGGATACTTTGGATATAAGGCAAAAATGCCAATATAATACCACGATACATTTATAAAAATAAAAAATAAAATAAAAAAAACTTAGTATTTGAAAACTTTGAGGGGAAAATGGAAAAAGATGAGCAAGATAACTGAGGACAGTAGTATTATGTCAAATAGAAAGAGAAAAATTTGGAGAAGACGAAATAATTGCAATAGAATGAGGAGCCAAGAGAGGGGTGTATGTCTTTAGGGCTGTGAGGACCAACCATATATACACCATGCAAACCCCAAATAAATTACAAACTCTGATTTTCTACCAAATATTACAATTGCTGCTTTTTCATCAATAACAAATGGTAGGAAAGAAAACGTATCCTAATTATTGACCCCAAATGAACTCTACACAATTTTGTACATAAAATCCCCTGTAACTATAAATACATGTAGATGGTAATATGAACACATGTAAATAATCAATTATAAGCGTACCTATCTTCTTCCATTTCATGTATCCGCAGCCCCTGATGAGGAATATGATGCAGCAATGAGGGCAGCCCCGATGCCCGATCCATCCTCAGTAACCTTTAGAACCACGCTGGGCGAGAATTCCTCCCCCAAGATCTCCGCTACTGCCTCATTCAAGTACTCCCGGAACATCTGGTAATTAGTATATAACCCTCCTTCAACTGCGACCACCGTCCTCCTCAACCTACTGCTTCCCCCTCCTTTTGGTCTGGCCCCAGTGATCCCGCCTGTCCCATCCCGACCAATCTTCTTCAGTATCCCAACAATCCCGGCAGCTGCAAGCCGGGCTGCCCGGCAGGTCACCACGTCACAAACATTGACGACTAGTTTTCGGGCCTTCAATGAGACATCCCGGATCTGCAAAGAAAAGAGGTGATTATTGAGCAAGTGACTGGTGGATTGTTGTTACTCATGTTTCTACTAGATGAGAAAGAGGAGCAGGCAATGAAGTTTGGAAAGACGTACCTCGAGAACCTCGCTCAAGATTCGAGCTACCACATTCAAGTCCGGTGAATCGTCCTCATGCATTGCAGCCATCAGTGGTGTCCTAAGACAAATGTTCAAGAGTTCTTCATGTGCAGTAAGATAACAGAGAACAGACTAATATGCACATTTAGACTGATCTGACTCAATTCCAAGTCCAGTTTTTTCCTTTCCCTTCCTAACTAGTAGCTGCCAATGTCCCCGCGTTTCAGTAAGTTAGGACCGTCCAAGCTGGGCCATGCTGGCTTAGCCTCAAAATCAGTTTATAATGGTTCGTTAGTCCAAACTCCAAAACTACGCTGGTCCAGGGAACCCAGCTTTTTCCTCAACAATTTTCTCTTCTTTTTTTTTTTTTGGGGGAGGGGGAATATTGGTCCCAGCAAACCATGCTGCAGCAAGTTGATGGATGAGCAAATTGCTCAGGGAACTCACTTAGATAGCTCGGCTTGTTTACGTTGGCGAACAGGCTGGTTTGCTCATGTAACTGCCAAATTTTTTGAATGCAAAGTTGCATCCATTCACCGTCTCAGGCTCTTAGCCACCCCTGAACACCCCGAAAAAAAAAAAAAAGAAAAAAGAAAGGAATACTCAGTTTGGGTTCACCTAGTCCAGGCTCAAAAATAATGCCAATTGAACCTCTCACAAGTCACAACTTCAACCAAAAAGTAAAACGGTAAATACTGGAAAACAAACAAATACGGACAGTTGCAATTGTACCCCACCACCATCTCAGCAGCAGCTGTTTGCTAACAGAAAAATCCTTTCCTATTGTCAGGCAATAAAATTCCTAAAATTTTAACAACTTGGCAGTAATTGAGAGTATGCTTACTCTTTTTAGTCAAATTCACCAAGAAAAAGTGAATGATGATGTCAAGTAAGATTAAGAAGCAAGCAAAACAACAGGGAAAGTAGAAAGTAATACAATGGTCAAAAGATACCTCAAGATGAAAGCCTCACATAGACCAGGTGAAATAGGTCCAAATATGTCGGATTCCTGTGACATCCTTAATATAACCCTTCTAACAATCTCACCCAAGTACATTCCCGACACCATCTTCTCAAAACCCTGAAGAAAAAGAGCTTTTCTTTATTGTCCGAACCCTCATTCTAAGGAGAAACAACAGATGCACCCAAAAAAAGGAGGTTGGTAGCAAAATTGACAGATTAGACAATTAACCTGATCATTGGGATTAGGGCTTTGAGCATCTAACTCGATATCGTAAGTAGTTCTTGGCAAGTGAGATGACCAAAAATTACCCCACTCCATGTTCACAACCTAACCAACAGCGTTAGGAAATTTTAATTAAGTACCTGAAAAGCAAACAGCCTCTAGCAATAGTAGCCTTGAAAAATCTCACAAAAGGAGGTAAAATAGAAGTATACCATGCCTCCTGAAGATGTAGGAAGGCTCTGAGCCTTAATAATAGCATCCGCTCGCTCAAAATAACAGGCATTTGTTCCCGTTCCAATAATTACTGCAGCGACAGTGTCCTCGTCATTATAGTGTCCAAGCGCTAATGTTCCCACAGCATCATTTACCTGCTTAAAAATGAGCAGAAAATTGTATATTTCCAAATGTATGACACAATAGGATGGGGTTGCATGGGCAAATCTAAAAACATAAAAATAGTGTCCCGAATGGAAAGGAGGAACATGAACTCAACAAGTAAGATGAGCTTACCAGAGCTGCTACATGCATATCTAGGCCACTCCTAGATAAAGCTTGTTGTAAGCATTCACAAACATCTTTACCCACCTGGTAGAGAAGATGCAGTGACCAAGATTAGCATAAAAAAACATCTTGAGTTTGTTCTATTGCACAAACCACAATCTGAAGCACTAGTACAATTCAATGTGCTCATAATAAATGCCAAGAAATCTAATTATAAATACATACATACATATATATATATATATATATATATATATATATATATATATATATATATATATATATATATATATATATATATGCAGTATGTTGATCAAAAGGATGATCCAGAATCAAGGGCTACAGAAATTGTTATACTCATGGATTTTACCAATTTCTCTAATCTCGAATTTGACGGCACTGAGGTAATTTAAACACAACGTATGGGCTGACAAAACTAACCATGTCATCAATGGAAAAACCTTTGGTCCACTTCATCAATATCCCAGATGAGAGAGATGTTTGCTTCACAGGAAAGGAAAATGTAAACCCAAGTTCCCTTCTTGAGACAGGAGAATCATTCCCTTCCTCTTTCTCAACAAACCGCTTAAGTGATGTCGCCATAAAATCAAATAAAGCCTGCAAAAAGAGTAATCGAGTTTTTTAATACAAATCTGCAGATAATTATGGAGAAGCAAACTTAGAGCAGAAGATGGCGCAAAGTATAGATTGAACAACCTTGCTGGTGCCTGTCATTACATGTTGAGGAACGGCCATCCTTTCAACATCATGCCTAATTGTGTAGGATTTCCTTCCTCCTAGCTGAACGCGCAAGACCCTAAAGTTAGTACCTCCAAGATCTAGTGCGTAATATATTCCCTTTTCACTCCTAGAGAAAAAGAAAATAATGAGAGTAATCAATTCAGTGCATAAATGATGAAAATGAACAGCAATTCGAAGTATTATTTTAAGGAAAAACGTAAAGTGAAGCCACTAATCTTATTCGGAAGTTCTTAAGAAGAAAAAAAGAAAGAAAAAAAACACCCACATATGTAACAACCAGAAACCAGTTAACTAACATACCCAATCAACAAATAACAAAACAAGAATAATGAAAAAGGCAAGCAAAATAACAGCTACCATTCACTTTTTCCAGGACAGTAACCCCAGGATGGTCAATCTTACCCTTTCACTGTGACTAGGCCAAAAGCCAGTGGCAACAGGCTGTCAAATAGGACAGTTTCAGAGATTAAGAAACCCACATATTCAACACCAAAAATATGACTGCCAACCCAGCCTTTCCTACAGTGCATTAAAAAGAGAAATGACCACTTCAACAGATAACAAAGAAAGGGCCTAAACAATGGAACATCCCCCACCCACAAAAAAAAAAAAAAGAATAAAAAGATAGAAGAACCATATTTAGAGTCCTTGAAGGAAAGAACTTTTCTTGCAGAAGTATATGGTAATTGATGGTCCACACACAGTGGCTAATTGACTGTATTTACATGGCTAAAGGACTAATATAATCCAGCCATTGGAGCCCCATTGCAGTTCTCAACAGGTTCCTCCATCACTAACGCCCCCTCGGCCTCAGCATAAAAGCCATAAAATATAGAGATTTCTCTTCATAAGATGCTTGGAGATGAATTTAATTAAATTGCCAGAAAACAGTGTCACATTGATTGACAACTGCTGAAGTCATAGTACAACTTCACATACCTGAACAACTAGTATCAGCAAGAAAAAAGCCAGAGGTGTACTAACGCAGCCAATACTTTAACTTACATCCAAAATGGTACAACCACCACGAGCAAAAATGAATCATCAATCAAGGGTTCTTCTTGTTTCTTTTTTCCTTTTGGTGCATGAGATTCTTGAATTGATAAGCAGAACAAAGAGAAAAACACCACCATGTGGAATTTTATTTTCCTTAAAAAAGCCAAAATAGTTGAGCTAATAAAAGAACATCATCAATTATATTCCACTGATGGATCTAGCATTATGCTTGTAGGAATAATTGAAAAAAAAACTCAGTCTTAAGAACACCAACCACCATAGGAATGTCCTAAACCAGCTTCTCGTGGAAACTGAGAAATTTCAATATCAATAATAAATAAATAAATAAAAGAAATTTCAACAAATAATTGCAAATTTTGACAGAAGAAATGTCACGTTGAGAATTAGAGAAGAGGCATTACAATGAAGAACTGGACCTAGATATCAAGGAATGTCACAAGGCCATGATACTGAAACAGCACAAAAACCAGCAAAGGGCTAGATCGTGTGGACGATGAAAATTTTGACAGATGAAAATGACCCTATTACATAGACGTAAAAACAATAGTTTTCCCCTTTTCTAATCAACATTTAGGCATATGATCGAAAACAAATTACTCGCAAACAATTAACAAAAAGACAATACATCGCAAACTCATTAGAGGGAAGTGGCCGATCAACGATACACATAGGAAGGGGGATCAATCCAAAACCCAACCTATTAATAATCATGAAACTAAGTACATGCCCCATTCCCCTAATCAAACAAAACCCAACAAAATGAGGGGAGCCAGAGAGAGAGAGAGAGAGAGAGAGATGGATACCCATTAGGGAGTTTATCAACATAAGTGAGAAGCATTTTGAGCTTAGAACCACCTTCAGAAGCCAAACCAGCATGCATCTCAACAGCCATGGCATCAACAACTTGCCTCAATCTACTCAAGGGAGTTTTACAGGCTTCTTCTAACTCCTTCAACACCCCCACCACTCTCATCCACTTCCTTCTACTCCTCACCCTCTTCCCCACCACCGCCGCCGCCGCCACACATGTCACCGTCGCCATCCCCACTGCCAAAACAAACCCCACCTTCCCCATCCTTCTTTCTCTCTCCTCCCCCAACCCTTAGCTGCCCCAAGCCCCTTTATTTCTCATTTTGCCGCCCCCAACCCGCCAACCGTAAAACGACACCGTCCTTGATCTGGGTCGAGCCGAAACACGCAGCTCTAAATTGGGCTCTTCTTATTCTCCGCTGCTTTGACGTTCGCCGGCAACTAACCGGCGATGTCGACCACCTGCTCGACGAAATGCGCCAGAGAAGGTAGAGAGCCGAAGAGTTTCAGAGAGAGAATGAGCGAAGAAGGTCTTGGGCTGCGCTAAGTAATGTTGCTTGGAAACTTGGAAAGCGAACCGGGGCAACTTTATAGTGCTGGATGAAATGACCATTTAGCCCTTGTAAATTTCTTTAATACCAGATTTGTTACCAAATTGATAATTTTTCGTTTTTAAAAAAGAAAAAAATCAAAGTGTTTTATGGGACTTTTTTTCGTTTTTCCTGATATTTTGACGGAGTGCTTGGTCGGTGAATTTAGAATTTGACCCCCTTTAAAAATTAAAAAAAAAAAAAATTCCTTGGTGGTTGTGTATTATAAAAAAAGGGACTAAAGAGGCGGTGCTATTTACTGATTGTGCCAATGGATTTGGATGGGCCTAAACAAGAGTTAGTGGGTTTTTAGCTAGAATTTTGATTAAAATTTGACTTAAAATGATAGACACCTTTTTTCTGAAACCAGCAAAATTACAAGGTAAACGTGCTCTTTGTTGGACCCCATGGCTTACCATTTTTAGGAATATTCATCTCAATATTTTTTTTTTAATTATATTCAAAGTCACCTTTTACAAATCTTCCATTTTTAACGTGGCCTCGCCTATGCTCTTCTGGGGGCATTCAAGTTATCGTACACTCAACTTTCTTTTATATATCATTCAAACTTTACTATTATGAGATTTATAAGAATTATATACAATTTTTATATTTTTTTAGTTTGAAATATAATTTTTAAGATGGTACTTGTCATATTACAATTATGAAAAATACTTTTAAAATTTTAACAATTTGGATAAGACAATATAAGGTGAAAAGCTGACAAGAACTATCAGTTTTTCATAGTGTAATCAAATAATAAAAGTATAAAAATATAATTAAGAAAAAAATACATCACAAACTACGACCTGAATAACTGAACAATCTACAAATTTGAAAAGAGACAAATTGTCAAACAAAATTTAGTAATTTTTTTATGTGTATAAATGAACGAAAATGAAGTTTAAGGAAGGGAAGGAGGAGATGCAGACAGCAAGAAAAAGAAATAATAGGAGCCTACCCTACAAATAAATTAAGTAGGAGGGGTAAAATAGTAAATGGAGCAAGAGAAGAGAAGTTTACAGTTAGGCAGCTGGGGTTGGGTTGACCAGAGAAAGACGCATATTACTATTACTACTACCAAGTAGTTGACACCAAGTCGTACAAGTTTTTTTTTAATTATTATTATTCCAATTAATTTATATTTTTAATTTATATATTTATTATTCCCATAAATTGCTAAGAGTCCAACTGGCCCAGGGACAAAATAGTACAAGGACAAAATCAGGACCTAAAAATAAAAAAAATTAAGATAAAAAAAGGAGGTGTACAGTGGCAGAGTAGAGATGTCATGGGAGACCACCCAACCCAGCTTTAGAGAAGAGAGAGAGAACGGCGACGTTGGGTAGCGTATTATGCGCATCGCGCCGCCGTACTATTTTGACAGCTGTGTCTCGCTAATTCCAGCTCAACCCCCTTCCTTTGTTTTTTGGGTTTTCGGATCCTTTTCTGTTTGTGTGCCCACCCCCACCTCACTCCACTCTCCCAAGCATACTCAACCTACTCACCTCCTTCTCCTCCCTTTTTTTTTTTGTATTCTCAACCTAATAAGTTGTAAAAAATAATCAAATTTTATATTTATAACATGTTTAAATTAGCGTTTATAAAAGTTTTTATAACTCTTAACCGCTCATCAATGGTCATAATCGTTAATAAAATGTCATAATCGCTAATAAAATGTCATAACCGTTAACCGCTCATAAACGCTCATAACCGTTAATAAAAAGTGGTAACCAGTATAACAACTACCCACTATAACTGCTAATAAACGCACATACTTAAGACATGCTCGAATTAGCGTTTATAACCGCTAACCGCTATAACGACTCATAACAACTAATTATAACCACTATAACAGACTACCCACTATAACAACTAATCATAAACTCATATAATTATTTATGATAATAATAATAATAATTATAATTATAATTATTATTATTATTATTATGTGACTATTATTGAGAAAAAATTATTAATATTATTAGTAATAATAATATAATTTTATTATTATTATTATTATTTATTATTATGTCATTACTCCATGATATAATAATAATAATAATAATAATAATAATAATAATAATAATAGTAACATATTATTATTATTATTATTATTATTGATATTATTATTATTATTATTATTAAGAAAAATTATAATATTATTATTACCATTATAACGTACTCATAACCGCTCTGCTCATAACGTTATATCGACTTATAACCGTTATACCAGCTCATAAGAGTTATAATCGCTAATTATAATAGTTCATTATAACCCATAACAGCTCATAACAGTTCATGATAGCACATAATTGTTATAAACGTTATAACCGCTAGTTTTAATAGTTAAAACGAACAGGACCTTTAATATATTCAGGCGTTTAATATTATTGGTGGGATAAGTCATATTAAATAGAAAGCACATTTGGACAAAATCAACTACCATATTAGAAATGAAGGGGTTTTAACAAATGGATAATCGAGTTTTTAATCATGTTTACTAAGCCTAACCCACGTACCAAACACCTAATCTCATCGTAATTGGTATGAATAGTGACAGCATGAAGGTTGATTAATGGAGATAAAATAGTGGATCCATAAGTAGAATTGTAGTTGTGAGCCTAGGGTGTAGAGATCATGATGTGTTGGGGGAGTAAATGATCTAGGCCGTACAATTGAGACGGAGATGGAATGTAATGTTGATGAGCGGGTGTGATCATTTAATGTTTTGACTCTCCCTACATTTATGTTTCTCTCTACACTACCTTCCCTCTGATTTCACCACGTGGAATGCATGATATTTTGTGTACGTAAGATTAACAGACTGAGAGGGGAAAAAAAGAAAAAGAATACTACTACTAGTACGTACGTCAAAGATCTTTCGAGTTTTCTATGATGAATCATAGTTACACAAATACTCGATACATATACCCATGTTTTTCTATTTGATATTTTATAAGCGTAAAGATTTTGGATCGATCTAATTATTTATTTTTTTAAAAAAGTTCAATATGACTTACTATATATTATGTTAATATGTTGGTCATATAATATAATAAGTCAGTTCACTTTATTATATTACCAATTCTAACCCAACTCAATTCGACCCATTGTTTACTTATTATTCAAATTAAAAATGAACGGAGATGTGTATGAATAATTCTATTCTCGTTACTTCTAACCCGAGGAAAAAAAGGAACAAACACTTAAAATAATTAAATAGTAGACTGACACGAATAATTAATTGCCAATTTTTGTAAGATAGCATGATTTTAACTACAAAGTATGTCTTCTTGTTGCAACTACCGGGTATGTGATGCATCGCTAGCTTTTGACCTAAACAAATCCAAAACGCTTCAGTTCATTAATCAGTCCATAATTGTGATTAATTAATTATTTAATTACATTGTGTGTAGAACATATATAGCTGGCTTTTCCCTTTTGTTTTTTTGAAGATATAGTTGGAATTTATTAAAAATAAGCAGAGGTTACGGAGGAGAAAACCCAAAAAAAAAAAAAAAAGAAAAATACAAAAAGAAATTAAATAAGAATGAAATTAGTAAACTACTTATTAATATATCATTAAAATTATAAAATTAAAAAATTAATTAAAGATGACTTAATTTCGTAAATTTTATAAAAATATGTGGGTCCATTAAAAAACAATTAATGTAGATAACTATGTATAATTACGTGCAAACCATGTAAGAGGACACAACAGCTGTAGTGGTAGATGTTGATTTTCCACCCCTTCCCTTGGATCTCTTTTTTTTTTAAAAAAAAAAAAATTGATGATGCAATATTTTTTTCTGCATTTTATTAATTTGCATTTAGTAAGTACTGGTGGAGTCAAATAATAGAGATATAATTAGCAAATTCGAGTTAAATTACATATATTGATATATGTACGTTTGTGGGGCCTCAGGTTTTTAAATTACGTAATGCATGGCAGTGACACTGCTACACTTATTTGGCAATGCTTTCAACCATCTAAGTGTCATTGAAACCGACTACATGCCGCTTCTAATTAATTTATCCACCTAAATCTATCTATTAATATCGATATATGTCTTGTATAAGACACATTTTAAGTGTTTTCTTCCTATTTAAAAATTATTACATTATATAATTTTAACTTATAAATTATATAAAATCGTCTTTTAAGGTGTCGTTTGATACTTATTGGCATAATCGATAACTTTATAATTGATCATAATTATTAAAAAAATAGTGATTTTAAATCATAAAATACATTAATATAGGTCAAAACAAGACATTTTAAAAGTGTTTTCATGCACGACATATATTACCATCCTATCAATACGAGATCAATTTTTAGTAATATTAGTTGTTTTAGTAATAATTAGCAATGAGTTATCATCGGCTAATGTTTAATGGTTAGTTGTTTAGCTCGATATGTGTTCAGTGAAGATATAGTGTTTTAGTAGCAAATATACATAAAATGACTTTAAAAGGCAAGATGAAATGAAGGGTTTTTGGAAAATAAAAAGGATACATTGAAAATATAAAAGTAACCATTAAGTAGCGGTAGCTTTTGAAAAACAGTATATAAAACTCTAATCATTGTATCAACTATTTATTATCTTAACTAACACTTCTATTTTTAGATAAATGATAATTTAATTCTTCTAAATCACTAACCACATACTACCTTAAAGCTAATACGGAACTTACATGTATTATAGTTTGATTATAATTATTTTTTTGTCGAAAATTAGTATTGATTGTATTTTTCTGTACACAGTACGTAGTACGGGTACTGAGTTATTGCGTTGAAGAAATAAAGCTGGCAAGGAAGGAAGTAGTGGTTGTTATTATTATGACAATACACACACATGTACGTACATGCATGTATATTGGAGCGTAAAAAAAATTAGAAAAGAAAATTCAACACATGGTTTAATTTTTTTAAAAAAAAAAGGATATATGGATTTAAATAAAAATAAAAAGAAGTTTAAATCTCTTTAACCTACTTTATTAATTACTAGAAGGTAGGTAAAATTTAATAAAAATTAGAGATGGTTTAATTTTCTAATAAATAGAAATGAATTACTTGTTAAATATTGTAGTAATTAGTAAAATTAATTAGTAATAGAAATGAAAGGGAAAGGACAGGGGCTATCTAGGTGAGGATTATATAGTACTAGTACGCCTACCCTATCTATGTACGTAGTCCTTAGAAAGTACTGGTTAATTGGCTATAGTTATATTGCCTGTTTTCCTGGTATCACAACACATATGATTGCCGTGCTACCTATATTGCCTGCATTCACTGCCAATTCTCATCTATATGCTACCTATACGTACCTGCATTCATCCCAAATATCATATACTACTTACTAATATAAATTCGATAGAAATCATATGTATTAATTAAGTTGTTGGTTGCTACATATGTTCGAGTCAATTCACAGTATTATCTGAAAAAAGCTCATTTACTGATTATAATATACGTAAAACTCTTCAAAGAAGAGGAAAAGAAAGGGAAGAGAATGAGGGGAATGAAGATAAGAAAGAGAAAGATGCGGATGGCTATGCCCATTCCTAGTTGCCGACCTAGAGAGTGGAAAAGACTTGACGTTAAGAAAAGTCTCACAAAGAAAAATAATATATAGTGACACATTTATATTTCTAAATAATCTCGTTTTCCATTTAAGTCCAAACATTGAAGTTTGTTTTTGGTTGTCATTTAATATAAATTACTCCTAATTACAAAAATTATTGCAATTTTATTTCTGTCAAAATCAACCAAAAGCCAACTTTATCGATGACATAACAATAATGAATTAGCAAAGCTATCCCAATTTTGAGAGTGAAATATGATAATGGGCATGATGAGGAAGGGGAACAAGGCACGTCTAGGCCCATCCTTTTTGCCTTCTTATTTATCACCAACAAAAAAAAAAAAAAAAAAAGTTGCATTATATGATCGGTGAAAATAAATAAATAAATTGGGCAAAACTTTTACTTATTTTATTTTATGTAATAATTAGACAACAACCTTTCGATTTGTCGAATGGCCAAAATTAGGAGCTACCGCAAGGAATTAATTATTAATCCAATGTTTTTAAAATAAGTTTTTTTGTATTCAATCGAAAGAGGGAGGGATGTATCATGTGTATAATATATACATGTCTTCGTGAGTTTTTTGCGATACCATTTTCAATTCTTATCATCAGTCATCATAGTTTTAATATATGTATTTTATTATAAAATATTTCTAAAGTGTCTTATCTTAATTTAAAAATTTTAATATTATATATTAATTTGATAAAAAATAATATTATTTAAATATGTGATAAATTTTTTCAATTATAAAATCACGCTTATGATGCATATTCACACACTAAATTAAACTAAAATATACTTTTCATAAGTATATATGTGTTTGAAAAAATAAAGAAATAGGCATAAAGAGTTGTTTCCACGTAGTGGCATGCATTGCAAAGTATAATATTCTGTCCCCTCGTGTAGCTGAGGTGTTAGGGACAATATACATTCTACGTGACATGGGCAAAGTACAAAGCTAAAAGTGGTGATGAGTGATGACCCAAGAAACTCCAACAACACTGTCAATATAAGCAAATAGAAATGGAAACTTTGGTTCCTTTTGCTCTGCCTAGTAAATATCCCTTAACCTAAACAACGAATTATTACGCTTTTGTTTCATTTAACTGTAAAAATTTATAGGGTTGTAAAGAATTGTAAACAAAAGCATAAATAATTTGATATTTCTTTCCAAAAACATCATACTTGTGTAGAATAAATGACGGAACATATACTTAAAGGGTTCAAATTCGTTACTTGCGAAGGCCCATAAATATGCAATCCCTTTTCTGCCATTTCAAGTGAGTTACTTACCTCATCGTCGTGTATTTAAAACTAGTTCGATTCGATCTGACCCAAAAAAAAAACAAAAAAGGATTGTTGGCAAGTTGCGAATTTAGCATCAAGGGGGTGATGCGAGCCAGACCTGAAAGGGAGAGTGAGGAGGGTCAAACAAAGAGAACCACATCTTTGGTTTTTTTGCTTTTTTCAGTCACTTTCAGAGTAACATTCAATTGTTTCCGCACTGCTTTACATTATATATATGCACGCATGCATATTATGAAGCATATATACTTGACCTACCAGCTTTGCTTCCTCGTCCTGGCTCGAATCTCTCACATCCCTCCTCCTCAAACCAGAAGATCCACCACTTGAAATTTTGAAATTAAAGCAAACCTAAGCTACCTAGCCTCCGACCAAAAAGCTTCACAACAGGGGTTAGGCTGTGCTATGTAATTAACTACCTATCTACCCTCTCATATATCTCTTTAGTGGATACCAGTTTCTCCTTCTTTTTCAAATTATTGCACAAATCACACGGTATGATGCATGTGGATGCAAGGTAGATTTTTAGACGTACTTCACATTAGCTGTATGTATATTGATCGTAAAGAAAAGTTTGGGATACAAATCATGACGACTAAAGGTGAATTGCTGAATATGGTCGCTTACTCTCAATCTTGAGTCGACAATATATATATCACTTTCAGCACAATGATATGCTTCGAGATTTATCACCCCCTATCCCTCTCTCTCTCTCTCTCTCTCTCGCACACACACACACATTTGTAAAAGTACTGAGAATTAATCACAGGACAAGGGCGGTTAGGTGAGAGAAGAAATTGAAGTCATATTCGTGCAGATACGAAATTATGGGATCCATGGAGTCAGAATTTAGACTACCCATGATGAAACAGTGCGATTATTATTATGCTGTGGGGTCTCTGAGCGACAATAAACATCAATAATCATAACAACGAAAGAGTTTACAAAAACTCCAGCTCATCCTCCTCTATACGTTGCTCGTCAACTCTTTATGGGAAACCATATTCCAGCTGTTATTTCATTCCTCATACTTCATTTTATTATTTTACTTCATTTTCAACCCCCAAATCATAAAAAATATTCGCAGTGCAGTGGTCATTCCATGCATATAATCTACTGGTCACCATTCCTACATTCGAATTTTTCCACAAATCTACTGCAGCCAGACTCACATTGAATTTTGTTGTTATTATTTTTGAGTGGGATGATCTCCTCATATGTGGAGGTACATTCATTTCAATATAAGGATCTTTAAATATTGTTCACCACTTTTTTTGTCTATGTAGACTTACAATTATCTGTTACCATTGTTCACCGGTACTTATCGTTTTTATTTCACTCATTTACACAACTTTTATTATTCCTTACGGTTTCTAACTACTCTTTGTAACTCATAGCTCTCCATCACATCACTTGTTATAGTATTTACAATACTAATGATGTATTTAGCAACTGTTTTTTTAATTTTTTTGTTTTATTTATGTTAAAGTTGTGGATTCATAACTTTTTATAACTCTTTATAATTTATTATATTTTTTTAACATAATTATATAATTATTTTATAATTTCTTATAGTCTTACCACTAAAAAGAATATAATCTTTAAGCAAATATATAAAAGAAAAGAGGTTTCAAAAAAGAGAAGAAAGCAAATAGGAAGGTTTGGTTTGGTTTGGTAGTACAATCCATTTATTATAGAGGCTTCAACTCCCTGGTTAATATATTCACCGGAGGAGTACGTGATATACAATGCAATATTTTCACTATATTCTTAGAAATATATACTTTTAATATATAGTAAGTAAGTATAGAACACATGTTCTTAGAGCAATTGTAATGGGAGGCTCGTGGACCTCAAATCGCTCACTTGGTGGCAACCCAAGGCTCGACTTCACACACAGTCTAGAAGAGGTGTGCGTCGGGACCATCCCATAACAGAGGGTTGCCCCCTCTCTTTTCTCAGGTCAGGTGATACATATTTTTAAACTTTAATTTAAATTATTATTTTTTATTTTAGAAAAGAAAAGCTAAATATTATAGTACAAGTGTAGATACAGAATAATATTTTATTTAATAAATTTAAAATAATAAGTTTATATTGTAAAAGTAAAAAAATAAAAAATAAAAACTAATCCTGAGAGCATATGAGTTATTGGCTAAATGGGACCATGGGTGAGTTGTTGTGCGACACGTGTCCAGAAATCTCTTACTAGAGAGAGAGAGAGAGAGAGAGAGAGAAAGAGAGGGAGGAGATGGGGGACCGTGTTTCGGTGGTGGCATTGGTGTGGCAGTCACCGTCTCTGGCCACAAAAGAAGCAAATTCTGAAATGGGACCAATCCAAACGTTGCCTTATACGATTTTCCGCGTGCCAGCTCCAACTTGCCTGCTCACGTGCTCTTCTCATTTATTACTCCTTCCATTCCTCTGTCCTTTTCTGCCGACTGAGCCTCCTCCAATCTCTCTCATCTCGGCCCAACCATACATTGTTGGGCTTTTCCCCTATTTTATTTTTAAATTTAAAAGTAATCTTTGAGTGCTTATATTGCCAAATATCATGGCTAATGGGCCATTGAAAGGATGCATTTGAGTGTTGTGCTATCATTCACTTATCGAGATCTGAAAATTAAAATCGTTACTCACTATATTTATCATCTTTTTGCAAAGTTTACGAACTAGAGTTCATGTTGAAAATTGTTGTTGTATTATACTCCCTTTATACATGTAAAGTATCATTTTAAACTATTGAGAGAATAATAAGGCGGAATCAACTTTAAAACAAATTAGTAACTAAAAGACTAAAATACCCCTAAAATTTCATTAAAGAGAAGAAAAATAATTAATAAAGATAAAATTATATAATTATCATCTATATATAACTCGAATTATAGAGCGACTGATATTATAAAATAAAAAATTTAATAAAATAATAAATAAATGAAAATGGTAAGAGTATTTAGCATCCTTGAAGAGAGAGAAGCATATGTTGGATTTGGTGGAGTTTTGTTAGCCCAAGCCCATGAAGAAAACTTAGCCCAAAAGAAGCCTCATTTTATAATTTGTTTTGCTGTTTTATTTGGAATGTTGGTGGCCACCTGTACAAACTGGAAGCCATTCAAGCAATAAAGCCCCTAAAACGCGCCACGTCTTGGGCGACGAAACGATAGCCCCGGAGCAATTAAAACAACCAACCGCCCATCATCTTCATCATCCGAAAGTATGGCGGGAGCATTGCTTCACTTCAAATGCTCTGCGCCGCCGTTCATGGCCAGCTCCATCAGGGAGAGAGAGATTTCCAAGCCAAACATTGACCTGGCTCCCAAGATTAACAACTCTAGGGTTTTGATTTTGGGAGGCACCGGCAGAGTTGGCGGCTCCACCGCCCTCGCTCTCTCTACCCTCTCCCCGATCTCCAAATCGCCGTCGGCGGCCGCAGCCGGTCAGAAATCCTCTCTCTCTCTCTCTCTCTCTCTCTCTCTCGTGAATTCTGCAATTGTGTTGTTTTTGCTTGCTCAATTTGAGTTTTAAGGGTTTTGCGTTCTGCTTATGACAGAGAAAGAGGAGCTGAAATGGTGAAGAAGCTCGGCGAGAAATCCAAGTTTGTTGAGGTCGATATCAACAATTTGGATGCCTTAGAAGCCGCTTTACAAGGTTTGTCCTTCTTTCCTGCATACATTGATGTTTGTGAAAATTCATGCTTGATAATTTGGTATGCAACTGTCCACATTTCAAAACCCATTAAAAACAATGAAATGCTCTCGTTGAGAGTCGAACTCAAGACCTCCCGCTTACTAAACGGGTGCTCTAACCAACTGAGCTACGAGAGCGCTTATGCACAGGAAATGGCATTGATTGTTTTGATACACTATGTAATCTCTTTAAACAAAATTCAATGTGTTTACTTTCATACCATCTGTTAGGCTGAAGTTGGTGGTGCATAGCTTTGTAGTTAGTGACAGAATCAAAACAGTGCCCACAAATTATAAAGGAAAATGTATGTTAGTAATAGGTGCTTTCTTTGCAGATGTAGATCTTGTGGTTCATGCTGCAGGGCCTTTTCAGCAGGCAGAAAGATGCACCGTGCTGGAAGCTGCTATTCATACCAAGGTGAGAAGAGGTAATTGTCATATGCTTTTCTGTTGTTGCTAGATTTTATTGCTTTCTCGGTGTTCTCTTGATCATTGATACAGTTAATTAGAAGTAAATGGTATTGTAATTATTCATATCTTATGGAGCTTCTTGCAGACCGCATATATTGATGTTTGCGATGATACGAGTTATGCATTCCGTGCAAAGTCTTTCTGCAAAGAGGCGATGGCTGCTAATATTCCGGCTCTTACAACTGCTGGGATTTACCCTGGAGTGAGCAATGGTTCTTACTTTTAAATTTTATATTCTACCCCCACCTCTCAAAAAGCCCAAATCTCATGTTTGCTATTTCTCAATATCTTATACTAGGCACATAATTTAGAGTCAAATTGACCATGTCAATGGGTACAGATTTCCAAAGTTGGGGAAATTTTTATTGCATTACAAGGTCAAATATGTTAGCAGTGAGTCAGCAAATGACATATATTTTTAGTTGCTTGATGCATATGGTCAATCTAGCATGTCTGATGTAGTTTTTCTGGATTGTTGTGACAGTGATGGCTGCAGAACTTGTTCGTGCAGCTCGAGAGGAAGACAAGAGTGAGCCTGAAAGGCTAAGGTAATCATTGTGGTTACCTGAATACTTAACAACAAGGTTGTTTGCTCACCGTTTGACATTTGAACTGATGTGTACAGACGTTTAATGGCATATATATGTTACTTTTGGCATACGCATATGCTGTCAGTTTTGGATTGTTTAGGTTATTTTGAGCCCTTTATGATAAGAAGATGTCTTATGAGAGATTTAGTTGGGTATATACGTTATTGTCAGATTCTCCTACTATACAGCTGGTACTGGTGGTGCTGGTCCAACAATATTGGCAACTAGCTTTTTACTTTTGGGAGAAAACGTTGTTGCATATAGTAAAGGTATGTTTCTGTTCTGATTTTACTTGATTGATGAGGTTTTATAACCTATTTACTCTGATGGGCCCTTGTTATGGAAACAGGTGAAAAGGTCAAACTAAAGCCTTATAGCGGAATGCTCAATGTTGACTTTGGCAAAGGGGTCAGAAAGAAGGATGTATTTTTGCTGTAAGTCGCAAAAGTAAAAGAAAATCTATTTGACCTCTACTTTTGAGAATTATCAATTATGCATGACTTAACTGACACTTGTGAGCTTCACTCAAGTTAATTGTGTGTCTGAAAATGGGATGCATCATGTGTCTCTTCCTGGACCATTTATTTGTTCTCTATAGCATCGGATTAGCTGTCTTTTGATATCTTAAAATATATGATTTGTTTAGTGCTATAAAATGATCGGTAAAGAAGAGAGTTTCTTGTTATGGTTAAATCATTTTCTGAACCCGTTCTAGACGTCAACTGTGTTGACTGTAAACTCTATAATGTAGCTGTTATGTGCCATTCATTGGCATCGTCATGTAATTCCTCTCTACTCATTTTTCCTGCACTTGGCTGCTATAATGTATATTCGCTGTAAAAAACTTCAGAACTTTTATATGAGAGTACTTTTTCCAGGAATCTACCAGAGGTGCGAACTGCTCATGAAGTACTTGGCATACCAACTGTTAGTGCCAGATTCGGCACTGCACCATTCTTTTGGAATTGGGGGATGGTCTTGTTGGGAAACCTACTACCCCAGGTGCAAATTTTATTCACCTAATTACTATTAATTTCCAATCTTTGATTGCTGTGACTATTTATGATGTGAATATAACTGACAGAATAGCCTCCAGTAGTACTTTTGCAGTCTCACCTTGGACATTTTGCATGTGAATGGCTACCACAAATGACAAGATATCAGAGAATGGTGTGCCTATTCATTTCATAGGTTAATAATATTTCCTACATGCCCAATTGCAGGAGTTTCTAAGGGATAGAAGAAAAGTTCAGCAATTAGTTGATTTGTTTGACCCTGTAGTTCGTGCTGTTGATGGTATTGCTGGAGAAGCGTGTCTCAATGAGGGTAAGGTGCTTTGAAACTGAGTCAGCATGATACTTTATTCTTACTGCCGGGGGTGGGGGATTCTCTTCTTGACTTCCTCCTGGATTTAAGGAACTAAAATAAAGCCATGTTGCAATTGTTTCTTTTCTACAGGTTGATTTGGAATGCACAAATGGGCGCAATACAGTTGGTATATTTACTCACAAAAGATTATCTGTGTAAGTATTAGGCTTACAGTCTTGTAAATGGGTTATGTGGCACTGGCCAGAAGGCAAGCTGTGTCCCATCAAGTTCTTTTACGGTTTTCTGTTCTGCTGCTTGAGTAGAGACTTATGACTGCTCCAAAGAAGCAGAGCCAACCTCCTTTCCTTTATGAAAAACACTGTCATGTGTGTTGCATGAGAAATTGAGGATTGACCCTCCTGCTGCAAGATATATGAAATATTTACGATAAAAAGTCCAAGAATCTAAATTGATGAGTTGAGAGAGATGGAATTATTAAAGAATTGTCAAAATGTTTTAGAGGTGAGAAACAAACAAATTATTCTGCTTTTACAAGAGGAAAGTGGGAACTTTGAACTTGGAATGAACATGGAAGAAATTAACGATACTTCTTATCTTTTGAGTTGTTATGCTGGATCGGTCGCTCAAGATTTTTGGTCTCAACCTGGACCCGATGAACAAAATGGGAACACTTCTTATGGACTGCGTGAGAATGATTCTGATCTAGTTCACGGCTGCTAGTAAGCAGAAGCGCTCTGGTGGGATCCTCACCTTATATACACATGTCAACCAATATAAATTTATATCCACCCGACTTGTTGTGAATAAATGAAGTGAATTACAAAAATAGAACAGGACTTCAGAGACATGGAATATTATTTCAATCTGAAAAATGGGTTGCCTAGGACTCAACGCGGAACTAGTCGGATGGAGTAGATAGGGCTTTAGGGCTGGTGGTAGTAGCCTAACACTTCAATCCTGCTTTTGTTACTTGAAGGTTAAAGATACCCCTCCTACACCCCTCTTTCTTTCCCTTTTTTTTCTTTTGTGTGGTGTGTGTGCGCGCATGTGTGTATGTAAGAATCAACTGTATTGTCAATTTGGTGATGGCTTTTCAGCTTTGAACTAGAACTAGTTCTTGTCCCTCCTTTGTCGCTACAATAATATCTTGTTCACCTGTTCTCGTCATTGGTGTGTGGTGTTCAAATGTGAAGGTTGGTGAGCATACCAATGCAGAAGTTAACTGCAGTTAACCTGAGAATCTCCGATTGACAAGGGATGCTTTTTTAACTTGTTTTCCAGATCTGTAGGACGAGCTACAGCTGCATTCGTCCTTGCTGTCCTCGAGGGTAATACCCAGCCTGGAGTGTGGTTTCCAGAAGAGGTATTTCACCAGTGTACCAAAAACAATAAGAACTAAAGAAAGTGTTTTTTTAAATAAATAAATAAATTGAACTAATGATGAATGCATTTGCTACAGCCTGAAGGAATTGCGGTGGAGGCAAGACAACTTCTTTTGGAGCGTGCGTCCCAGGGAACAATCAATTTTGTGATGAACAAGTACATATCACCTATTCACTCTTTTCTCATTTGCCTTCCATTCAGTCCTTGAGAAACTTTGTGGATCGTCATATGTTATTATCACACAGGCCTCCTTGGATGGTGGAGACGGAACCAAAGGAGATTGGTTTAGGAATATACGTATGAGGGGCTCAACTTGACTGCAAAAGAAGCAAAATCTGTTGTTTGAAGTACGAGTTTTAACTGCATCAGCGCATGACACTTTCCTCTCTACAGACCACCAATAGATGCATCCCATATTTAGGCTAAAATCAATTGCCAGCACTCTGCAGCAGGGTGAAGAAAACTGGTGCCTGCGCTATTGTCTCTGTACATGTGAATCTAGATTCATCTATTTAGTTTACTGCTATATGCCCCCTCCCCCGGCCATGCCTGAAGATTTGAGGCATAATCTATAGTGTTGTTTATACGAGGAGAAACAAGGTATCCCATAATCAAATTATCATCTCTTCCTGAATGTATGTCCAGCACCTATTCAGCAAGAATGATTATCGAGCACAAACCATAAGTTTTAGAAACTAACGATTATAATCCATTGAGGACAAGTTTTATTAATTTGTGAATATAGATCCATTGCGGGAATCGGTTTGGCTCGTAAGTCTAGTTAAGTCTAGTTTATGTTAGGCCTATTAGTTACCCTTATTTGTTCTCATGTGAGTCATGCCTTGTAGGTTCGCCAAGCTTATGAGCGACACCATTAGAAGCTTAAACTTGGCTCCAGGTATCTAAGCAAGCCCTGCTTGGACTCACCACAAGTTTGTCTTAATGAGCCAACTCATGAGGGCCCATGAGCTGACTCAGGTCAACTACTACTCATGTCAACTTCATCCTCAAAGGAATTGGAAAATTTTAAGAAAATATTATTTGAGGCATAATTTCTTACGTCATCATCAAACTTTAAGAAAATATTATTTGATGCATAATTTCTTACATCATCATCAATTATAAAAGAGAGAACTTGACTACAAGTAGACTGTTAATTTGAAGCTTAAAAAAAAAAACAAAGAATAATTTATAAAAGGGTGGATTATGTGCTGAATTAGACCCCCAAAAAACCTATAAATGGATTTTCCCTTTCCATATAACGTAACTCTTTTTTTTTTTTTGAAAAGTGACTGATTATCATTGAGAAAATGGCTAAAGAGTTTGCGTGAAGCCAAGCATCGACGATTTTCAAATTTCTCGTGGGCCACCGCCGGTTGGAGCCCATGTCATATGGAACCATGTATGTCATTGACAACTAGTAGATATAAAATTGGTAAATTTCACATAAACTCACACATACACTTATAAAAGTATACAACTGACAATACCCAACTTGGTAAATGCCAATTTTTGAAGGTAAAAAAAATTAAAGATCAATCACTTTAAAACAAACAAAGAGATTATAAATAGCTGATAAGTGATGAATTTACACGTATAATATTTCGATAGAGCTTAAAGATGAATGTTTTTTAATCGGTTATTTAATATTAGTTTAGGTACAAGAATTATAATAAGAATGCTTATAAAATAAAGTATTTACTTTACTAGATTAATACTAAATTGGTTGTAAAAGGTCTCAATTTATATTTATATTTACAGTAACATATATATTTAAAATTTTATCTAATATTGCACCAGAAAAAGTTCTCATACTACAAAAGCAAGTGTGGATAATTTTATACCTCAATATCTCCTTTGGAACCTTGAACATACACACAAATACAATCAAATATAATTAATGGCAATATTTTCCATGAGTCTTCTTTTATGCATTTTTTTTTGCTTCTTTATGGAACACTTCTTTGGACATGGTTGGCCTTTATGAACTCGAGAGGAAAAGGAAGTGGAAAAAAGGAAAAAAAAAGAAAAAGGAGAAAGGATAGGGAAAGAACAAGAAGTGATCGCATGAACGTTGCACTTTTGCTGACCCAGATCAAGAGATGTTGTTATCAATTCACATGAGAGAGAGAGAGAGAGAGAGAGACTGAGGCTCTGAGCCATTAACCCTTCATTAGAACTTGAAAGAACACACATCCACCTGTTCAGTTTCCATCTTATTCCTTCGAGTCCAAGCAAGACAGCTTTCAACTTCCCTCCTCTCACAGGCATTTTATCGAACAGAAAGCAGGCATCTTTAAGAACGCGGAGGGAGAAAGACAGAGAACAGTAGAGAATCCGAGGCTTTTGATTTGATGATTCGTTTTCTGTCATGTCGCCGGCGTTGATAGACACCGGTGCACTGGCGCATAACCCGTTCCATCAGACTTCCGCCACTAACAAAGGTCAGATTCCAAGCCCCTTGACTCTTTCTTCGTCGGAAATTTCTGGGTTCAATTCAAACTGTCAATTAGCTTCATCATTGAACATGAATCCATATGGGCAATCTGGGTTTGGGACTTCAAGCGAAATAAATCCCAATTTTGAGTTCAGCTCCCGGGTCACCGCAAAACCGGATCCTCAGATGCCTATATTCAGTTCATTATCTGGGCTCTCGAGACCTCGGATTGCGAAACATAGAAAATCAGTCAATGTCCGGCCAATGGGCGGTTCAAGCCAGAGAATCGATCCGAGTTTCCATCCATTTCGTGTTGTTTCTGATACTTTATCTGGGGTTTCATCTAGGTTGGAGAGAGATGGCGCTGCTGAGTCTGGCTCTCAAAGGGCTGTTCTTGATGATGATCATGCATCTATGAGTAGGAGTGATCCTTTGAATTTGAAGGTCACAAGTAATAATGTTGAAAATGTAGGAAGTGTGCTCATTGATGAGATTAGCAAAATGCGGATTGAGAGTCAAGCTCACTCTCATACTGATAGTCAAAGTGCCAAGAATAATCAGGGTGGAAGTCTAGAGAATGGTCTGCCATCTGAGCTTGCCAATGATATAAAAAAGTTGAACTTGGGAAGTTCAGGCAGTGAGAGCTCCAAGAATTCTGGCCTTACACAGGACGGTTTTGGTAGTAATCGTGAAGGTAGTCTAGGTATTAGTCGTGGTCAAAATGTGGGTAGTTTATTTGGTACTCCTTTTCCATCAGAGCTTCCAAATGACTTCAAGAAATTGAATCTTAAAGATACTGGTGAAGTTGATGGTCGTAATTTTGTTTTTGGTGCAACTAGTAGGAGTGATTTTGTTTTTGGCAGAAATAGGAAGATTGATGACCCAGTTGCTCCTGGTGTAGCTAGCACACTTCCTGACAAGATTAAGAACTTGAACATAGAAGATTCTGATAATACTGATGGTGCTCAAAAGGATAGAAATTCTAATCACAGCGACCAGAGATTTGATTCTGGTGACAACAGAACTGATACAAGTTCTGGTGGTGAAATAGACCTAATGATTTTGGATGAGATGGAGAACTTGAGAATTGGTGATCATTCTGAGGGGTTGAGTGACCATCCTGAATTACATAACCCTCCATCTGTAGGGAAAGAACTGCATGGAAACATGAGCAAGGAAGATAGTGGAAGATCAAATAATACAGAATTCACATCCCTGCCTAGAGAACAACCTAAACATTCAGGTAGTTCCAAAGTTCCAGAAAACAAACTAAACAAGGATTTCGAACTGCGTCAGCCGTCATCATCATCACCATCACCTATTTCGTCCACCAGCTTTCACTTTCTACCAGTGAGGGGTGAATTTCAAATTCCTTGTATGGATGGAGCCAACGAGAAAACTGGATTTAGTTTCAGTTCCAAACATGATGATCTAAATACACCCCATTTTAAATTCAGTACACAAGAGCCCAAAGGTAATCTGTTCAATGCTTCAAATAAGATAATGGAGTTTAGTGCTAAAAGGGATCAGTTAAAGATCCTTTATCAAGGGGAAGGAAGGGAAAGCCGAAAGAACCAAATGCAGTCCTGACGTCCCTTGGAAGAAACTTCGTCTCAAAGGAAAATAGCTTCCAACATGACTCAGAACCGTCTCAGCCTTCATCACCGATGGATTTTTCTCCTTATCAGGAAACTCAGGATGACAAGTATTCGGCTAGAGAGCCTTCCTTGACACCTGATAACCAGCCATCAAGTGTTTCACATACAGCCTTTTCTAATGATGCAATAGACGATGATTTGGTTACAGCGACAGAAAGTATGGACATTAACAAAGACAATGATATGAAAAATGATGAAGTAGAAGAGGAAGTCTCAGAGTGTTCTGACCATATATATGTAGCTATGGAAAACCCCTCAGAGGATTCTTTTTCAGCAGTTGAAACTGAAAGTTTCAATACAGCAGCTGAAAATTTTGGGAGGAATGAAGAAATTGAAGTTGAATCAAATGATGAGGTACAAAGTTCTGATGGGACGCAATATTTCTCTACAGCAAGCTCTGCTAGCAATGAAGGCTCTGCCTTTACTTTCGCGGCATCCCCATCTTTCCAAGGTCATTTGTTTGCTGCTATGCGCCACCATAAAAAGAAAAATCGAATGAAATCTGGCCTAGATATCCATGTCCCTTCAAGAACTTCTGTACTTTCAGATGCGACATCATCATCACAGTTTTCTCCAATTTCTAGAGTTTCTATGTTTCTATCACCAATGGGGCAGAAAAATAGCGCATCAACAGTTCCTCAGAAAGGAGGTATGAACTTAACGGTTATGTCTTCAGCAAGCAAGACAATAGGAAGCAGTAATCTTGAGGATACCAAAGAAGAGGTTACATGCCTGACAGCTGCAGCTCGTGCAGCACAAGAAGCCTGTGAAAAGTGGCGGCTGAGGTGCTTCTATCATTTGACTTCTGTTTGCTTTTAAAATTCTGTGTTGCCATCCTGTTTGCGTTGCTGAATATTGCTGATTACGATGATTGGCCGCAGGGGAAACCAAGCTTATTCCCACGGAGATTTGGAGACAGCAGAGGATTATTATACCCAGGGCTTGGGCTGCATTCCTCAAAATGAGACATCTAGAGACTGTCTACGGGCTTTGGTGCTTTGCTACAGTAACCGAGCTGCTACCCGTATGTCTCTGGGGAGAATGAGAGAAGCATTAGAAGACTGTCTGCTTGCAGCTGAGATAAATCCCGACTTCTTCAGAGTTCAACTTAGAGCTGCAAAGTAATACTCATCTCACAGCTTCATCCATTTATGCCATTAAAATACAAGTTTGTTTTGTACATTTTTTTATGTTTATATGTTGCTTCTTTGGTAGATAGTGGAGTTGAGGACTCTGAGGGTTATTGTATGCATATACGTTCATTTCATTCTGTAACCTCTAAAGTCATACTGTTGTTGACCTGTAGTCTCTAGTCTGTATGTGAAAAGAGAAGTCCACAAAAGAATATTGTTCCTATTAGCAAATCTTGTCTTTTGGATATGAGATGGAGTAAGATATTAAGCACTTCAGTTGATCAAGTTAGAAGATACAATAAGACATAATATTCCATCATGTAGGTGTCCTTCTCTAGCCCCAGTTGACATCAAAATGCAGAACTTGTGAACTGGAGTGGAAGTATCCTATAACTTCCTTGTCATCAGATCATTCTTTGCTGGCACTGTGCCCTTCATAGATGATTTGGAACTGAATTTTTCAGAGTGTGGGTGGAGATTCGCAATCATGTCTTTTAGCAACCATATGAAAGTAAACTGTTGATGATTTCAATTGGATAGATTGTGTGAGCTGTGATTCAGTACTAATGTCTTCCAACATTTGGAGGATAGACACTGTCTAAAGTGACTATTGCGAAACTGTTTGTAATTATTTTGTTTGCTTGTTTAAGCTATAATGCATCCTCGCCCTTTACTGAACGTATGAACTGATTAGAGGCGTATATCAGATTAGACACATTTCAATATGTTGAAGAAATTAGCAATTTCGTCTTCTAGGCTGTCTAGAGATTTCTCAATGATATTTGTTTGTAGCAATAGGGATTATCCTTTCTGCACATTTCTCACCTCGTCTTTTTGTTCAAGTTGTTACCTTGCTCTTGGGGAAGTCAGCAATGCCTCACAATTCTTCAAGAAACTGTTGCAGTCAACTGATGCCTGTGTGGAGCGGAAACTTATCCTAGAAGCTTCTGATGGCCTACAAAAGGCGCAGGTACTGCTATGAGCACATCGTCAATATGTGCCTTCAATGTCTGTTGCAATTTGCTTCTCTTCCTGTTATCTCCCTCCTCTTTCTTCAGTAAAATGTTGGTAGATGTTGCATATAGCTGAGACCATATAGGGGAGATATTGCTTGAAGTTCATCAACTTCATAGCAGCATCTTAAGCATGATGTCAAAAGAATTGAAAGATTGCCTCGTGTATGTAGGGAAGGCTTGAGTTAGATTTTGATTTGTACTGAAATGAAAGTTTAAGCTTTGAGATCATCTAAAATAATGCCCTCTATCTAATAATGAGCCATATATTAAAATCTGTCTGGTAAGCTCTGACTTGTTTCTGCTTTTTTTTTTCTTTTTTTTGGTGAGTAATAAAAAATGTATTAATAAGACCTATTAGGCTCTGATTTTTCGGAGGTTACTGAAGATATTTATAGTTTCTTTAGCTTTTTTCCTTCCATTTATGATTTTTTCCAGTTTTGTGGCTGCATCTAACAGCAACATTGCTGGATTTATACTTATGTGAAGAAAGTATTGGCTTAGAAATTTTAATTGACTGGCAGAAACTGTCTGAGTGCACGGACCTGTCTGCGAAGCTTTTGCAACAAAGGACGTTCACCGACATAGAAAGAGCTTTGGGAGTTATTGCAGAGGCTACAGTTATAAGCCCATATTCAGAGCAGTTGCTGGCGCATAAAGCAGAAGCACTTTTCATGGTTTGTGGTTCCTTAGTATAACAGTGTTTTATGTCATTTTACTGTTTTTGTTTCATTCTCCATGTGAACAAACACATGTTTTTATTCTGAGCTGTAGACTTTTATGTATCTCATGTGCAGTTGCGCAAGTATGAAGAGGTGATACAGCTTTGTGAGCAGACATTAGAGGCCGCTGAAAGGAACTCCCCTGTATTTGGTGCCAATAAGCAGTCATCAAATATGGAGGGTTCTGATCTCCTGGAGAATTGTGATTTCAGGATTTGGCGATATAATCTTATATTTAAATCAAACTTCTATTTAGGCAAACTAGAAGAAGCTCTTAATTTTCTGGAGAAGCAAGACAAATGGAGGTCAATGGTAGACAAGTAATGCACTTTCCATGGATTTTATTGTCTGACATTTCCCTTTGGCATTACTTTTTGGTTGTGATTCCTTGCGCTAATAAAAACTTTCAGGTATGGAAGTGAGACTCTTGGATCATTAATACCTCAATTAGCTACTGCACGTGAGCTGATGCGTCATAAGGTATGTCATTGGCTTGTTGTATTCACTATTCAGTGCTTTCTGCCCAAACTGAGTGCAGAAACCTTCTGCCCATGATATCCTGCTCTATGCTCAAATGATTACCCTCCATGTAATTATGTTAAACCGACGTGAGCCATCTCTCTATAAGTGTGGTGCCCTTAATTGTCATAATATCATCCATGTAACAAGTAATGGTCAAGTTTTAGTGAACAGTACTGAATTACTAAGTCCTGTCCTGTATCCATATCTAGCTGTCACAAGCAAAAAGCAGTGATCTGCATGCAAATGTTGGAATCTTTTTTTTTGTGGATGTTGAAGTCTTACATACTACCAATGGGACCAACATACTTGTTGAAAGATGGACTTGTATTTAAAGAAAGCACAAAAAATTTATAGATCTATTCTGTTCAATCATTACTTCTTTGGACTCTGAGCCATGAGAAAGCACAAGAGCTAGAGAATGAAGCTTCTATTCTTGCAGAAACATCTAACACTAGTTCTTAAATACTATTGTATGCATAATTGCTTTTGTTCCCTGGTTGGGTATTTCATGTAGTTCTATCAGTGTTGGTCTTTGTGATCGGAGTAGATATGGTTGACATGCCAATCTCATAATCGCAATGCCAAATCAGTATCTTTTTTTATTTATTTATCCATTTTATATTAACCTTCTACACAGTTGAGGTTTCCTGAAAACTATCTATGGTCTCCCCTTGTTGTGTCATAGCAGATAATACTTAACATTTATAATCACACTTCTGGTATAGTAGTACCTTTGTCTCACTAAAAATGTCTCACTTAAAATTTCATCCGATGGTGTGGTTCACTGGTTCTGTTGTAAAGTTCAACCTCACTTCTGTTCCAGATGATCATGTCTTCGACTTCATGCATTCACTCTACTTAAAAGTTAAAGCCATATAACTTTAAAGTGAGTGGAGGAAGTACTTTCTTTTGTACTTAGTGTAAATTAGTCCAAAAGTGAATAAAAAAAAAAAGCTTTGGAAGTCTTTCTCTTCTGATTTTTGTTGAGTTGGTTTTCAGCTGTGTAAGGAATGTGCTATTGATCTTAGTCTGCAGGAAATACGGCCTTTCAAGCAGGAATGCATAGAGAAGCTGTTGAGCATTACACTGCTGCTTTGTCATTCAATGTTGAGTCTCGTCCCTTTGCGGCTGTATGTTTTTGTAATCGTGCTGCAGCATACCAAGCATTGGGTCAGATCACTGATGCTGTCGCGGATTGCAGCTTGGCAATTGCTCTGGATGGAAACTACTTGAAGGTTTGGACTACTCGTCGATTTAGCTAGTAGCAAATATGTTAATCACACTCTTTTGTCACTTGTTCTCCGTGGTTTTATAGGTTTAGAAGTTAAGCATATGAACTTGGTATATCTACGAGACAAGATGCCTCACTATTTTATCTTCCCATGTCATTTTACACCCAATTGAAACTTCTCTCCAACACTTTGCTGAAGACATGATACTAAGTTCTTAAAGAGATCCATCATTATCCTCCCCTATTCTTAGCATGCCATGATAATGTTGCATTATAATAGAAATAAAGATTCAGATGTTTGTATGAAAGCATGACATGACAAATACCTGATTTCTGAAAACAACACTTTATAATTACATAAACTGGCTAATTCTTGAAAGGATGCAGCAAGTTTAGGACAGTTAATCAAGATTTGTAGAAGAGGGATTATTTAATGATGATTGAATGATTGATGGATGCATCTGTCCATCATAATTTTGACGGAAAAGTTCCATTGTTTTTAAACTTTAGGCCATTTTGTTCATCCAGCATTTCCAATAACTTAATGGAGGTTTACTAAAAGGGGATAAGAATAATTATTTTCCAGGCAGTGTCTAGAAGAGCCATGTTGTTTGAGATGATTAGAGATTATGAACAAGCAGCTAAAGATCTTCAGAGGCTTGTGTCTCTTCTAACCAAGCATGCAGAGGGGAAGGCCAACCAAATGGGAGCATCTTTGCCCACTAGCTCCATAACTGATCTAAGACAAGCTCGTCAGCGACTCTATCAGATGGAGGAACAAGCGAAGAAAGGGATACCTCTGAATTTCTACCTTATCTTGTAAGTTTTTAAAAGTTTTTCGTATGACGATCTGGTTCTTCTGCATTCTCTATCACTAACCTTCATTCAGAATTTGATGATTCATGAATTCACTATTTGCAAAGTAATGAAATGCCCTTAAGTCTTCTAACATTTGGTTTCTCAAATTCTGGTGCCAGAGGGGTTCAACCGTCTGTTAGTACCACGGATCTGAGAAAAGCTTATCGTAAAGCGGCTCTAAAGCATCATCCTGATAAGGTTTCAAATTTTACATGGTTGTTTCACCCATGCCTTTCTTCTGTTAATTACTCGCATGTCTCATTGAAATATGTTTACGTATAGGCTGGTCAATCCTTGGCAAGAAGTGAGGGTGGAGATGATGGGCTCTGGAAGGAAATAGCTGAGGAGGTCTACAAGGATGCTGACAGGCTTTTCAAAATGATTGGTGAGGCATATGCTGTTCTTTCTGATCCTACCAAGGTGAGATATGCAAGCTGTTATCTTTTAACCGCAATGTCTTTCTCATACTTATCTTTCACGAACATCGGAGATGTTTTTAGCCTCTTTAATTTTGTGGTATATAATACACTTTGGATTAACTATAACATAATGTGTAAAAAAGGCAAAGTTGAAGTCACTAGAATAGAGCTCTGAAGTAGGAATCATATGAATTGAGTTCCTTTGCGAGACTGATCTAAGGATAAATTGAAGGAATGAATTTAGTTTGTTTGCAAGGCTAATCAATGAACACAAAGTAAATTTCTCGTATAGCCGTGGCAGCAACAAAAGAATCCGTGTTAGTCCAATTATCAATCATTTTAATAAGTGTAATGCTATTACAATACCATTAATAGAAATTAGCAAGGAATAATGAAAGATTAACCAAATTAAATGCCTTTCCAAATGCAACAGACTTGTGTAAAATCTCGTGATATCTTGCGGCAACTTATCAGCTATCTTGCTAATTATTCACTTGGTTTGTTATTCATGTCAGCGTTCCCAACATGACATCGAAGAAGAAACAAGGAACAGCCAAAAGAGAAGCACATCAAGAATGCACACAGATGCTCCCTTTCACACAGACGAAAGAAGTGGTGGTAGTGGACGACAATGGCGAGAGGGATGGAGATCCTCAGCCAACCCTTATTCTCGAGGGTTCGAGCCAACGCAATCAAGTAGGTATTATTATTGACACGACAACAAGCGGATGAATTGTTGTGTGAATACATTGGAGCAAATGTGCATCATTCAGTATGAGGATTCTTTTATAGAAAATGGAGGTAATGGCTCCAAGACGAAGACTTGCTCGAGCTAAAGCTAACATATCGTCTGATGAACTCGGTTCACAAATGGTGTAATTAATATCCCACAGAATGTGATTGCAATTGGTGTAAATGGGGTTTCCCATATTGCCTTTGTGTGTTGGAATTCAGGAATGGCACAAAGCCAAGCCTACCTACCTGTGTTTCCTTTTTCCAAGCATTTTCTGTACCCTTGCCCTTTTTGCTTTTCTTTTTTTTTTTTTGGTTTGTGGGAATAAGGGTTTTTGAGACAGATTATTTTTCTTTTTTTTTTTGAAATATTTTCTGGGCCCTTGTGCCCCTTTTTTCCCTTTTTGTGGGTTTTATTTTTTTGGGGGGAGAGATAGGAGGGGGAGGAGTTGATTTGAGACGGTCCATTTTTGCGGTTTTAGATGTGTAAATACTTTGGCAACTTGTACAGAATGAAGAAATAGTTTGGTTGAAATGGAATTATTTTTTTGCTTTGTGTTGCATCGATTGGCAGAAACAATCTAGTTGACAACCCCCCCCAACCCCAAAGTTTCGGCTGGTACTATAATTTATTTTCTTCTGATTATTAAAAAGATAAAACTCAAGATAAAATGTTAAAATGCACAATATAAGTACCTAACTACCAGGCAAGAACACAGCTGTTGCATCAACTTTTTAGAATCACAATGATTCAAAGGTCTGTCCAATTTGATTATTTGAATTTGTTTAACCTCTGTTTTCATATAAAAAAATTATTTTTAAAAAGTTTGTTGATAAGGATAATGAGTAGTTCATTATTTGAATTTGTTTAATCTCTGTTTTTATAAAAAAATTATTTTTTAAAAAGTTTGTTGTTAAGGACAATGACTAGTTTAACGGATTAAATTTCATCTCCTTTAAAAAAAAGAAAATTCTAACTCCATCATTCGCTATTTAAAAATAAAATAAAATGAACCGAGCCAAACCAACCCAAAAAAAAAAAAAAATCCAAATTTTATGTATATTATTAACATTGTAGATAATCAATATCTCTTCTTTCCAGAAACAAATCTAAAGATGCTGTGTGTAATTTGCTATGTGCATACATAAACAACTCAACTGTAAACGCACAAATGTCTCCTACTGAAACCTAATAAACTGTGACAAAACAGGGAATTTTTTTCCCGAAAGGCATTGTAGAACCCAGCAATTCGGCCCGTCATCAACTTCAACTCCTCTTCTTGGGTTTTCAACAATTGGTATTTCCTCAAATTCTGAGCTCTTTTCCAGAAAAGAAGCTACCTAAGAGTAGAACTTGTAAGTTTTGGCTGATAGAATGATGTTTCTTAGACCTCCGATCGGCGCTAAAACCATTAACAGTACCCCTAATATGATGCATACCTGTGATTCACCAAACAAAACGCATATCAGATAAATGTAAGAAAACTTTTCAATGCATTAGATCTGGAAAGTGGGTAATAGGTTTGTGTCACGTTAATTATATATTAAGGTTAGATTATGTTGCGGGTATGGATAGGTATGTTATGGGTCAGTCCACCAAGATTGTAAGAAAGTACGTTCAATTATGTTCAAGTTAGGTCAGTTGTATTGGGGTCAGAATAAGGCTATTTTGTCTCAATTCGGGGGGATTGCGGAAAAGAGGACAGTGACACATACCCAGTTGGCGCACCAAGAGAGGCTAAGCGGCCTAGGCTTATAGATAGCAAGCCACATAATGCAAGGAAGCTGAAACAGAGGGGGAAAAAGACAGTTGATGAGCCAGTGACAAATGAAACGACCAACTTGCACCATTCTAATATATATGGACAGTGGACTTACAAAATATGTTGTTGGTGCGAATGCGAATCCTCCAAAGAATCCAAGCAGACCTCCGAAGAAGGGGAAGGTAATAGCCACAAACATGGTAAATGCTGTCAAATTTGTAGCAATAATTAGCATGAGACACCCAATGCCATGGTTTTTTGAAAATTTGAGAAGGGAAAGTGTGAACAGCAAGAATTTACTTACCAACATAAACATTGCGAGTAATAAACCGGAGTGTCCTGGAGGGTTTGAAGTGCAACTTCTTTACTAGCACGGTTTCTAGCATGTCAAACACTGGTATAGCGTATATCTACAATCAAAATGCATATCAAGTGAGTTTTACCTAAACTGAAAAACTTGGCATTCATCAACTTAAGCATGGCTGATTTCCGAAAGGCCAAGAAAATTGGTTTTAGGTAGCTTCTCCAATTTACGATGGAGTTAGTGAAGCATATGTTTCAGTACATTGTCCTTTACTTCTATATCTTATAATAGTTCTGTGCAAATGACGTCTTTCAAAATTGTCAATAAAAACCTAACAACAATTCAGAATCTGTGATTATGTTAAAGCTGGATAAAATATTTACCTGGTAGCTTCCAATGACATGGATGACAACGAAAATGTTAGCCATGGCGATAAGCCACCCGGGCTTCTGAAGGGACATAAGGATGTTGTCCTCAACCTTGTTACCAAACATCCAGTAGCCAATCAGCGCGACAGGGAAGTAGCAAAGAGCAACAACGATGTAGGCAACGATGACACCCCTCCACATAGGACCCTTGGAGGGCTTCTCAGGGGTTGAAGGAATGGTAGCTTGAATTTCCAACACCACATTGTGACCAGCATAGGCAAAAGCCACATCCCCTAAGGCATTGAAGAACCCAAATACCTTCCCTGCATCCGTATGAGACCTTGAACCGTATGATACATCCTCTTGCACACCCTTGTGTGCTGATGCTACCCAAGCAATGGTGGAGTAGCTGCATGCAAAACAGATCATTCACATCAATGAAACATCACTTTGAAGAATTTTATCAGTTTAGGCAGCTGATATCTTCAATTTCTATATAATCTACCAAATGAGGAAACCCGTGAAGGACTGGAAGCCTAATTCTGGTTAGGTTTGACTCGGGGTTTTAATAAGTCTAGTTTCAATTCAAGAAGTTGGGTTGTGTCACATTTGAGGGTCTGCTCTTTGGGTGAATGATTATTTCAAGGCCATGACTTATAGCATATTCAAACGTAGAGCCCATATCTTAATTAAATCTAACTCAAATATCCCACTGGTTTGTTGATTATAGCCTACTCTGAATTACCCATTGTTAGATTAATTATTAGATTAATTAGCTCATTTGGATTGATTAATTACCTGAGGGACATGACAGCAGCAGCAAGGGAGACACCGGCGATGGCATTGAAGTTGGGGAGGTGGGAGAGAACAAAATGAACAGACGAAAAGATCATGATGAAGTAGGTGGTCTTCAATTGTTTGCAGTGTCTATTAGCACAAACAACTTCATGGAACTTCTGAAGAGACTTGCCCCCAGTGACCATATACACAATGTTGACACCCACTTCAACAATCAGTTGCTGAGGCACAACTATCCACAGACCCAGCTTCTCCCCAAAGGCATGCTGCCCGAGCTCATGGTACCTGTCAAACCGCTTCCCAGGCACCATCTCGTGCATCTCCACCATCTGCCATAGAGTGTATAGGGTGATTATCCATGATAGCACCAGTATCACCACCCCCGGCCCCCTGTCGATCATGCACACAACAAAGGTTTCAGTGAGAAATGACTATCCCCAATGTTACTACTTAAAGTCAACTGTATTACATTGTCATTACATTACATGAAACCAAACGTCATATAAGAAGATGATGTGTGGAATGTTACCAGCCGAGTTCAGACATGGCATAAGGAAGACTGAGAACACCAGCGCCAACCATGGCAGTGACATTGTGGAAAGCAGAGTACCACCATTTTGCGTTCCTCGAGGAAGTTATGGGAAGCCAATCATTGATCTCTGTTTGTCTCTTTAACTTTTCTTCGTCACCTTGCTGTTAATTCATTGGTTCGTGATATATTAGTTTCTCATTTGTAAGAGTTTTACAAAAATATTACAATGCCACTCATTCATATATCATCGGATAGCATAGAGATGATAAAATACTCAAAATCCAGACTTGATCAAAACTAATTTTCCAGGCCGACAATGTTCATGTATGATCAAATATCTTCTACTAATAAAATATGATTTTTGGATTAAAATGATACGAACTTAAGTGATATAGATATTGAATAAAAATAAAATAATATGAATTTTTTTTCTTGGACACGAGTTGTTTGAATTTTAACCCTATTTAATGCTAATAAAACACCACTGAGTTGTTGTGCTCCAACTGGACGGAACGATGACATGGCATAGGTTTCGACTTTGACTTTATTTGTTGGTAATTGTCACACAAACAAGGCTTTTTAATTGCAAACCAAAAAATGAAGGTTAAAAAATCAGTACAGCTCACAAAATTAATAATTAAAATTAACAAAAATATTAACAAATTACTTTTTACTGGTTCACGGGATGAAAAATTGATTTTTTTAAAAAATTAACAGGATGACTACAGCTCACAAAAACTTCCAGGGAAGGCCCAATTAATGATGGTATATATTAAAATCCAATGGGGAAAATAAAATATATCGGCCTCTCTGCACTTGAAAATATGAAGGTGCAAAGATTTTGATAAAAAGTTGAAAAATAATCCTAATTAATAAGGCAATTAAGTAGGTCACAGGAATCATGATACATATCTTGAATTTAATTAGTCAAATAAACAAATTATAGCAACCACAACTTCAAATAAATTTCACTGCTCAACTTGGCTACGTCCAAGCAATTTTGAATATTCAACATTTCAGTGTCGATTTAAATAAATTTGAGTAAATTCAGATATTTTTTAAGTGTATCATATAATAAGCTAAGAAATAAGCATGCAAATTTTTTGAGGTCTCAGAGTTTAATTATTTAAATTTTTATCTTAGACGCTGCGGTATAAAATAATAAGAGAATTTCAAATAAAAAGAAGCAATTTAGTCAAATATAAGTTTTTTTTTTTTTTTTTGAAAGATAAGTGTTTTAAATAATTTTACAAAGAGCTTTTTAAGTGTTCTGTACTATGAAGTTAACACACTTCATATTAGTATAGATATTTTAATAATGTAGAATATGGCAATAGTGTGTAGAGTATAAGTACATGTATAATTGTCAAATAATTTAAAATTTATGATCAGATAACTCGTTATATGTATCAGACTCAAAAAAAAAAACCTTAATGGCATGAAGTCAAAGGTAGTAACATGGAAGTAATTAAGCATTGGATGAGGGACATTGAAAGATAGAGAAGGTGCCAAGAAAATTGTTAGATGTGAACTGAGAGAGATTGACGATGACATTAGAGCATTGACTTTGACTTTTGCTAGTAACGTTTTATTTTTATTTTTTATTTTTTATTCATTTTCCTTAAGTTATGGGATGCGTCGTCGTCCTTGACGAGTCACCAATAATATTCAATGGCAAACTTTCATCGAAAGTATCTATTTTAATTATAAAATAATTTAATGTGTAAACATGATTGGATAATTAGTCAAAGTAAATTACCAAAAAACACGTATTTTAAATTAATTTAGGTGACGATAATTTCGTCGAGCAAAAAGAATGTGAATATTACGTACATATCAAGACTATGTATCCCTGAAAAATAGGATAAGAGCTTTAAATTATATTGGATAACTTTATATCTTATTGTAATAAAATTATAGAGTTACATCACATACATAAATTAATGACACACAAAAAAAAAAAAATTACAAGAATCACAATTAACTTTCACCATGTTGTGACAACTAGCTTTAGATCGATTTTTCAATGAAAATAATAAATGATTAATTTTTAATTGATCACATCATCATTGTTATAAATATCCATACAAAATCATGTCGTCATAGGTTAAAAAATCGGTAAATTAATCATACATTAAATTTTTCAGTTTCATAATGGTAAATTAATCTTCACTAAACCGTGTGGAATTTGAAAATTTTCACTATTTTGCATCATAAAAACTATTATCGCCCCTAAATTGTAAAGAAATTTACTTTATTATATCATAAATAAAAGTTGTTGTCTACTCAAGAAAATGAAAGTAGAGTATAATTCAAAGAGGAATTATCGAAAATCACAAGGGATGATTTAACAAGAAACACAAAATTCATGACGAATAAGATATAAGAGAGAAAGAGGGAGGGAGAGAGTACGTACGCTGGTGAAGTGGTTAGGAGGAGCTTGGGTGCCCATGGCTTGATGATAATGGCGGCGTAGGATCAAGTATTAGCAGAGAAGATCCAATCTTACATGCACTCTTTTCTGCTTCTGTATTGCTGCCGGTGAGAACGAGTAGAGGGAGACCCATTGATTTGCTTCCTTTTATAATTGCCACAACTCCCCAGCTGACGCAATTCTTTTGGATCAGGACTTTCAAGCTTAAACTCTCCCCCTTCCTCGAAAATTCTACCAACCCACATATTCTTCTTAATAAATTTTATCTTATTTTTTAAGAGTTTGAGTTCGCAAAAAACAAATGGTTAATTTTTATTTATTTTTATTTTTAAAACTTTATATTTTCATGGTTATATATTCTATATATAACTGTGTCATGTAAATATCAATTTGATGTTTATTTTATAGATTTGTTTAAAATATTATTATTATTTAAAATTTATTCTTTATAAAAAAATTATCAAACTTTAATATTGGTCTATGCTAATGAATACATAAATTAATAATACTATATATATATATATATATATGATTATATTGGACGAATTCTACTTGTGAAGGACATAGGCCCTGTTCGGTAAAATGAGCTATTTGAGTAGCGGATAACCTGTTTGTATAGTTGATAACTGTTTACGTAATCGATAGTTGTTAGATTTTATCTATTAGCGGATAGTTGTTCAATTGATCGATTGAATAAATGTGTTCGGTAAGTTTAGTGGTTGAGTTAGGTGATTATTGTAACGTCAAAGGATATAGATAATTTGTAAAATATAAATTAATGAAGGGACTTGGTCAAAATGCTAAAAGATACTCAAAACGTTGTTCTTCGAACGAGGTCATAATAAGTACAATTTTATAATTAATAAAAAATTATAAAAAAATAATTAATGCTATATAATTTATTAGTGATAACACCCTTCCAACCAATGTAAGATAATTAAGAAGTGTTTTATATAACAAGTTATTTATTATTTTTGTAGTAAATAATATCTACATCGATCCACTAGACTAGAAGGAGAGGTTGAGCCGTGATAGGACTCATTTTAGTGTTGAGAAAAATTCAACGAATGCAACTTGAAGTAGTAACACTACTTGTGTTGTGATTTATCTTCCATAAACTTCATGCTTTCACACTT
Source organism: Talinum fruticosum (assembly GCA_021018815.1). Lineage (NCBI taxonomy): Eukaryota > Viridiplantae > Streptophyta > Magnoliopsida > Caryophyllales > Talinaceae > Talinum > Talinum fruticosum. Next base: position 2,430,506 of record JAITYX010000002.1, on the reverse strand, counting down.
CTCCCCTTATTTCCTTTTAAACCAGTCAAATACTTGTCATGAAATCATGATTCAAAACTTGCGGTATTCTAAAATACTAGTATTAAAAATTAACAAATATTCTTTTTTTTTAATTTTATAATTCTAATACCGTACCATTTATAAGTTGTTCAAACTCGTAAATATATTTTTTGTTTTGTTTGTGTGAATGGAATTATAATCATTGGTGTGAACAAAATTTCAAAGTACTTACTCAAGACCGAGTTACAAATATATTAAGATATAATTATATTTTGGACTAAACAATAAAATTTTATCAGTGTATAATTTTAAATTTTTTAATATTTACATCGAACTTAGTAAACAATTCTCATATCATACCAAAAAACCTAGCAAACACGCAATGACAACCTTTATAATGCAAGCTTGGGAACCCAAAAAATGTAAGTCAAGTGGATTTTTTTTTTTAAAAAAAAAACCCAGATGAATGATAGTCTTTGGGTCTAATTTATGGTGTCAAATTTTGT